>QXTE01000171.1:1288059-1888059 GCA_003942145.1 Platysternon megacephalum
TATATATATATATATATATATATATATATATATATATATATATATATATATATATATATATAATGGAGTGTTAGATTATATTCTCATACTGAGTATATACCAGTTGGATTTACTCAAGCTTTCTTCAAATTGGATCAGACTAGTCTGTAATATTTGTCACAAGGATCTACATATACATCTGTTTATTATTTGTTGTTAATCTTGCAATAGTTAGACTCAAAGACTGTTGAAAAAAATTACAATCTGCATTTATTTTAAAATCCATTAAAAATGAGCAGTGATGCTGCAAATGAAAGATTCTAGCTGAAGTTAATGGCATTGGCACTTGTGATAGATTTGGAGCTGGATTCTGAGAGGAATTCCTGTGTTTGCTCCAAAAGTTACATGGCTGCTGATAATCCTGCTAAGGATCTTTTTTTTTTCTTTACTAAGTCACTTGCTCCTTATTAAGGCTCTGATTCAACAGAGCACTTAAACACGAGTGGTTCCATTGAAATCAATTCACCACTTTCTACATATTAAAGTGTTTAATTTTTAAAGTCCATTCTGATCCTTCTGAGGCTGAACAGCAACAAAAAAAACCCTTCTGTCATGAAGAGGAACAGGTCCCACAGCTTCAAAAATGACTTGATTTTACTCCCTAATGGCTATGCATTAATTTCCCTTAAGAACAAAAGGGGATTCATGCCTGTGTTGTCGCTTTAAACTGAGCTGACACCTTTGAATGTTACTTTCTCTTGATCCCTCCAGTAACTAGAAAGCTGAACAAGGAAGGAAGAAATGGAATCAGGGAACTATGTACACTCACGGCAAAAAGAGAGGTCATATGAGAGACATTAATGGAAGAGAGCTCACAGCAGACAGCAAAGACAGACTAGGTGTGCAAGAGAAATGTTGTAATAATAAACTGCTAAAAGACAAAAGGTTCCTGTTGGCTTTTTAAATTCAGTAGTCAATAAAAGGGTAATGTTGAAGATGTTTACTTAGAAACTATTGCCTTGAATGAACAATCACCTACAGTAAAATATATCAATAATCCAATAAACTGACAATTTAAATAATGTCTCACCAGTCATGTAAGCTGACCTATAAATCTCCAGTACTAGTTGCCCCATCACCTTGGTGATGTGTAACAGATTCTTCTCAAATCAGCCATCCTCCTATGCTAAAAATGAACTATAGGATTTCTGCTGCCTTAAGAAAATAAGCAAATGCATTCTATAACTCACTAAATGTTTGTTTCCCCCTAATATTTTGCTACCTCATCACAAAATCACCCTGGTCCTGATTTTGCCACCCTTGCTTCTGATGTATAGGGGACCGATCCAGAGCTCACTTCAATGGCTTTGTATCTGTTCCCAGTACATTACTCCACAAGTTGCCTCACTGAAATCAATCAGACATTAAGAAGAACCACTCAGTTTAAATAAAGGTGGCAGAGGCCTATGTAATCTGTTATGGTTAAGCAAACCTGGCAGCCTGTATTTCAGAGAGGGATTGCCCTGGAATAGTTAATTATTCAGTCCACCATTGCTTAAATGGAGGTGGAAAAGCCTTCACAGAGTCTAGGCCATAGCCTCAGCTAGTGTAAATTAGCATAGCTTTATTGACTTCAATGGAGCTACACCAATTTGCAACATTTGAGTCTCTAGCCTATTTTGTCTGCAATCTTCCTGATCATAGCTATTACTGCCAAATTCACTGGAAAACTAAAACATCTCCCTGCAGATTATCTCAACCTGCTTCAGGTCTACTGTCTGTGACCTCTCACAGCAATCTGGAGACCACTGCTGATGAATAGGAAACAAGGATCTTATTTAGATTCAGAAATGGTTTTTCAGAACACAGGGTATGTCTGACACTTCAAAGCAGAACTGAGAAAATAATTCAGAGCAAATAATTTATTTGACACAAAGTATTGCAACTATCTTGGGGTAATTCCATATTTTACCTCATTCTGATAAAGATAAATTGATCATTGAACTAAAAGCTGATGGTTGCCTAGGTGCAAGTGCTCATGACCTAATTTAATTTGTTATGTGCAAGTTGGATATACTGGTAGTCCTGACCAGTAATACATACACACAGACATACACACACACAGAGTGCTTTTAAAGGGCCAATTTCCTAAAGCAAAAAATAATTAGGGACAAAATTGTATAGAGAAAAAAAAATGTGAATGAAAATTGGGAGTTGTTTAAGAACGATTTTTTTTTTTTTTTTGGTGCCCCATAAACCTACAACCTGCAATCATACAAGAAGGCTTCTTGGTTGAAAGGCTTCTTGGTTAAGTGGGAAGGGAAAATAGACTTTAAAATGTATATAACATGGACAAATGGGGAAGTTGATAGCGATTAATACAAATGAGGATATTAAACAGCAACTATTAAAGCTAAACATTTTAAAATTGGTTGGACTGGAAACTTGCACCCAAGAGTGCTAAAATAATTGGCCAATGAGATCGCTGAACCACCAAGGTTGATTTTTTAACTTATCTTTGAACACTGGGAAAGTGCAAGAGGATTGGGAAGTAAATATGTTGTATCAATAATTAGAAAGGGTAAATGGGATAACCCAGGTAACTATAGGTGGGTTAACCTGACATCACTCCTGGGTAAAATCATGGAAAGCCTCATATGGGATGCAAACAATAAAGGCTTATAGGAGTGTAGCATAATTTAATTCCAATTAACACAGTGTTATGGAAAATAAGGTCTCGTCAAACAAAATTCAAAATTCATATTGAACAAGCTTAGTTGATAAAGGTGAGTGTATAGACATAATATATTTAAGACTTTTTAAGGCATTTGACTTAGCCCTGCATGACATTCTGATAAAGAATTAGCACCATACAAATTCAATGTAGCCTATATTAAATGGATTAAAAACTGCTTAAGTGATAGATCTCAAAAAGTTACTAAATGGGGAATCAGCATCATCATATGGGTATGTTTCCAGAGAGGTCTTGCAGGGATCTGTACTTGGTACAATGCTAGTCAATATATTTATCAATGGTCTAGATGGAAATATAAAAAAAAGTTTGCTAGTGAAATTTGCAGATGACACAAAATTGGTGAAGTGGTTTGAAAAAAATCATCTCTTTTACTGCTTGCAACTTATCTGTAAACATTCTAACATTTTCTCAGATGTATTCATTATTTGAAATTAGTTGCCTAATAATTAGTGAATTAATTCCTGGTCTGTAGACTGTGCACAAAGTATTTAGTTATATTTAAAATCTGAGATGTTTGTTTTTATTGGATGTATGAGTCACATGCAATATTTCTGTGTCCTGATTGGGTAAATGTAACTCTTAGAATTAAGTTTCTGATATGAATATGCACAAATATGGCTTCAAAAATTACTTTCTGCAAATCTTCCTCAGTCTTTATTGAAAAATTGCCATTTCCATAAAAAATCCTCCCAGTAAACGTATTGATAAAATATTTTTAGAAAGTTAACAAAAAAGGCTTAGACAGAATCAGTATGTGTAAAAAATTTGAACGTATTAATGGGCACTTTTTCTAATGTCTACTGAAAGCATTAAAATCTTTCTGAACTGTTCAGGGATTGAGGGATTCCAGATTTCCCATACATTATTAAAAATATTCAGATCATATGGGATCATATGTAAAACTTAGTTTTACAGCACCTCTATATAGATTTTGAAAAAAAATAATAGGTACTGTAAATGCAAGAGAATGACATAAGGCTTTGAATTACCTTTTGTGTACAATTGCATTGCTAGAAATCAAAACTAATCTCTTCAAAATGACTTCCCTTCATTTCCACATGGATGTGTGCACATAGTATAAAATAACTCTTATTGAGTAATTCATATGTCTTCTCTATTCAATGAACAATTTATTAACCTATCTAGGGATCCAGATGAAACCAGTATAGAAAAGTAATTATATTAAAATAACAGCTTGAATTAAATTTGGGAGAAAAATGTTCAATATTCCACTGTTTTGCTACATTTCTGAAAATTATATATATATATATATATATATAAGTAACTACATCTTGGAACCTGAAAGGGGTTCTCAAACTTTTTCATAGTGAGGACTACATCTCAATAGAGAGAATGCCTTGCAGACCACATTCCATCCCACTTGTGGTTATGCAGATCAGTTCCCTTGTAGGAGGGGAAGATTTTTGATAGCCCACAGCCTGTTAGCACACCCAGACCACCACCCACAGCTGGAATACCAATTGTTATGCTCACTGCTGAAAGCAGCTAGAAAGGCCTTTTCTGAAGCCTTAGCACAACTAACAGACAGGGATGGGGAAGTGAGCGACCACAAGGAGTAAACATGACCCTGTTCCCTCTTGACTTGAGCTTTTTGCCAAAGCATGCAGTTTTGCAAGATGGAAAGTCTTGCAGTAGTTAACTATTGCTATGTGAAATACAGCTGGTTAACTGATGGAAAATTACCCATGCCTGACAGGCTGGAAAACTCCACACTGAGATTCTGCTCAGCACCCTTTTTTATGAGCAAGCTAGGTATTACTAACAAATTGGTATAAAAAGAGGAAGAATTCTGAACTCAGTGGACATTTGGACGCCTCTCAAGTTCCCCTGCAGATGGAAGGCTGACATCTACAGAAATCCACTTGAGACCTCCTCAAGATTCTGGATAAAGATTAATCTGGGATTAATTTGGGGTGCTCTACTAACTTGTTGCAGATGTGTGTAAATACTGGAGACTAAATATAGCAGAAGCTTTGAGTGCAAGTACTTTAGTTTGCCTGCTTGCATCAACTATCTATCGGATGGTCTGTGTCCCCATTCATTTATTTCCTGCCATCGCCTTGCAAAGAGTAAAGTTAGCAAGAGCTTTGGGTTCAGCTAACCCTAGGTAACACCCCTACCACTAATGAGTCAATAATGTCCTTGGGGCAGCCATATTAAATGCTTACCTGAAAAAAAAAATAGTAGAAAGTATTTATAGTCTGATAACCCACAATTAAGTCAATGAGAGCTACAGGTGCTCAGCCCCTTTGAAATTCAGGGTTTTTTTAAATATAATTTAGTATGGGATACCAAAAAGAGCCACCAAAATGTGACCAGTTACGTCTCCATGGACCACCAATGGTTATGAAGCATAATATGGGAACTACTGGAGTAGATCAACTTTTGGACCTTGTGTGAGTGCAAAGGAGAAATCACAATAAACTTGCCCCTCCCTCCCCCACTTTGTGCCCCTCATGCCAGGGCCAGGAATAATCTCAAACCTTGTGCTCTGGAGAGGGCAAGAACTGTTTCTCCCTAGAGTCCCCTGGGGGTGACAGCAATCCTCAAAGGGGGCAGGGAATAATAGAAAGCAGGGAGGTCTTTCTCCCCTCTTTCCCACTGTGCCAACTACAGAGAAAGAAGCGTGTTACTCCATCCTAAAGGATGGTGTGAACACTTTCCTTGGAGTTCAAAGGCTGTGCAACATAGAAAACATGAGCCAGTGCATAAATTTGACCTAGTGATAATGGGGACTAGATACCTATTGGAAAAACAATACAGGAGGAAACAGACTGTCCAATGAGCTCTTAGAATGTGATAAGGATGACTTTCTGTTTCAGAGAATGGAGAATGTCACTAAGGGGGCAGCTATTTTAGATTTGATTCTTACTGACCGGGCGGGAAGGGGGCGGGGGGGTTGGTAATCTGAAGGTGAAGGGTAACTTGGGTGAAAAGTACACAAAATGATAGATTCATGATTCTGACAAAAGAAAGGAGTGAGAACAACAGAATAAAGACAGTGGACTTTAAAAATTGAGAGTTCATCAAACTCAGAGAATTAATAGGTGAGGTCCCATGGAAAGGAAATCTTAGGCAAATGGGAGTTCAGGATAGATGACCGTTTCTAAAGGAGACAATATTAAAGCCACAACAGCAAAGTATCCCAATGTGAAGGAATGATACCATTATGCTGCATCGGGAGCTCTTTAAGGACTTGAAAATGAAAAAGGAAACATACAAAAAGCGTAAACAAGGACAAAACTGGTAAAAATTAATATAAAATAATAGCAGAAGCATGTAGGGATAAAATAAGAAAGGCTAAGGCACAAAAGTTACAACTAGCAAGGGGCATAAAAGACAATAAGGAGAGGTTCTATAAATACATTCGGAGCAAGAGAAAGATAAAGGAAAGAGTCGGTCCATTACTTAATAGAAAATGTGCACATAACTGATGACAGAGAGAATGCTGAAGTGTCAAATGCCTTTTTTTTGTCTTTACTAAACTAGCTAATTGTGACCAAATACTTAACACAATTAATATTAATAAGGGAGAAAATAGGTAAAGAACATGTTAAAGAATATATTGATAAATTAGATATATTCTAGTTGACAGGCCATAATGAAATTTCCCTTGGAGTACTTTAAGAAACTAGCAGAAGCATCCTCAAAATCATTAGCAATTATCTTTCAGAACTCAGGGAGAACAGGTGCATTCCCAGAGGATTGGAGAAGGCCAAACACAGTATCTATCTTCAAAAAGGGGAATAAGGAGGATCTGGGGAATTACAGACCAGTCATCTTTATTTTGATACCCTGAAAGATACTGGAACAAATCATTAAACAATCAATATGTTCAAGCTGAGAGAACAGTAAGGTGATGAGTAATAGCCAACATGGATTTGTCAAGAACAAATTGTGCCAAACCAATCTAATTTCCTTCTTTAACACAGGAATCGGCCTAGTGAATGGGGCAAGGGGGAGCAATAGACAGGATATATCTGCACTCTATAAGATTTTTTACACAGTCCCACATGATATCCTCATAAGCAACCTAGGGAAATGTGGTCTAGATAAAATTACTATAAGGTGGGTGAACAATTGGTTCAAACACCATACTCAAATAGTTACTAATAATTTGCTGTCAAACTGGGAGGACATGTCAAGTGCGGTCCTGCAGATGTCAGTCTTGGGTCTAGTATTGATAATATTTGCCTTAACAAATAAGATAATAGTGTGGGGATTATGTTTATAAAATTTGTGGATGACACCAAGCTGGAAGGGGTTGGCAAGCCCTTTGGAAGACAGGATCAGAATTCACAACAATATTGATAAATTGGCAGAATTGGTATGAAAAAAAGATGACATTCAATACAGACAAATACAAAGTATTTCACTTAGGAAGGAAAAATTAAATGCACAACTAAAAATGGTGAATGACTGACTAGACCGCAGCAATGCCGAAAAGGATCTGAGGGTTATAGTGGATCACAAATTGAATATGTTTCTAAAGCGTGATGCTGTGGTGAAGAAGGCAAATGTCATTCTGGAATGTTGTAGCGAGGAGGCATGGCCTCCCTCAGAGGCAGATGCAGAGGGGATGCTGCAAGCCACCTGGTGGGTGGAACCAGGAGGCCATGCCCCACACGCCAGAAGCAGAGGGGCGGGACAGGAAGAGGAAGTATAAAAGGCCAGCCCAGCAGCTCACTTGAGAGGGAGCTGTTGAAGGGGACAGATGCTCCTTCTCCCCTGCAAGGAGAACTGCTGTGGCCCTGAGGACCAGCCTGTGCTTCCAGAGAGCCCTGCCACTCCCGACGCTGAGGAGCTGCTACTACTACCCTTGGCAGAATATCCCGGGAAGACTGAGGACGACTCCTGGACGCAGGTATACCTGAGGGGGAGAGTAAGAAGCAGTCCGGGGGAGCCAGAATAATGTTGGGCTGTAGTGCCACCGGAAACACAGTCAGCTGACCCAGTGGCAGACCACTCTTGCACTGTTAGGGCCCTGGGCTGGGACACGGTGGAGTTGGGCAGGCCCACGTTCCCCCTGCCAGTCCACCCCTGGGGTGGCAGTATTCCCCCTCCTTAGGCTACGAGGTCTGCACTCCTCAGACATCCCTACCTGAGCCCCATAGACTGTAGCTTGGCTCTCGCCTCGACCTGAGACCCATAGACTGGGTGGATAAACTGCTACAGGTCTGCCTCACTTCAGGCCAGAGCTTTGACTGCTTGTTGCCCCACCCTGCTTAAAGGCTGGGTGAATGAACTACTACCACTCTGCCTGGTTGCAGGCCAGAGCCTAGACTGTGCACGGCCCCACCCTGCTTGAAGGCCTGGGCCCATTGAGAACCATTAATCCCCCCTTCATTTTTTCTTCCTTTTGGAGAATACTCTAGCAGACCAAACTGCAAGGAGGTGTGGCCTCCCTCAGACGCAGACGGCCAGCCATGTCAGCTTACAGATGTATTAACAGGAGTGTCATATGTAAGACAGGTGATGTAATTGTTCTGCTCTACTTGGTACTAGCAAGGCCTTGGCTGGAGTACTGTGTCCAGTTTCAGGCACCACATTTTAAGAAAGATGTAAATAAATTGGAGAGATTCCAGAGGAGAGCAAAAAAAAAATTATAAGAGGTTTACAAAACATGACTTACGAGGAAAGGTTGAAAGAACTGGGCATGTATAGTTTAGAGACGAGAAGGCTGAGTAGGGACTGGTAACAGTCTTTAAGTATATTGAAGGTTGTTATAAAGATGATGGTGACCAATTGTTCTCCATGTCCACCAAGGGTAGAACAAGAAGTAATCAGCTTAGTTTGCAGCCAGGAGATTCAAGGTTAAATATTAAGAAAACCTTTCTAACTATAAGGATAGTTAAGCACTCAACAGGTTACCTAAAGAGGTTGTGGAACCCATTTCATTGGACATTTTTATAAAGAGAGGAGAGAAACACCTGTCCGGGATAGTCTAGTTATATTTAAACCAGCCTCAGCACAAGGGGCTGGACTAGGGGTCCCTTCCAGCCCAACATTTCTATGATTCTATATCATATTGAAAAAGGGATATGGTGACTTTTTTAGTCTATAGAAAGAATAATCTACACATACAGTGAACAAACCATGACTGTTTTTTCTTAGCTATCTTGACTCCTAGCACAAAACACCACTATGTTTGGTACAAAGGAAAACAGTAGTTTACTGAATCATGAAACACCACAGCAGGGGGAAGAAAACCCCACCAGTTTCAGCTAAACTTTGGGAAAAAGCAAATAGAAAAGGAACAGAATTATTCTAAAAAGCCTGGAAATAACTGCAAACTTAATATATATTTTATTCCAGACATGCAGGGAAACAAATATGGGGAGGCCCCTTGGGCTTAAAATTGGTGGCAGGGAATCAAAACACACAGCCTGAAATCTGGTGAACTTTTTGTTTCAGAATGAGCAACACCTGATTTCTCAGGTGGCCAAGCCGCCATGGACAAACAAATAGGTCATCGCTTAAAGAAATCAAAGAGGAGAATGCAAGGCAGAATTATCATGAGCATTCACTCAAGCAATGAGCTTTAAAGACTGTACCACAGTACTCAGACTGAGACTGTTCAATTGTATATGCCTGAAATCTGCCAACCTTACCTTTGTGAGAAAGGACACAAATGTTATTTAATTTTCTCATTCCCTCAGATGTTTATGGAACCTAAAGAAATTTAGAAGAAATCTGACCTCTGCATTAATAGACTATACATTATGTATAATAATATATCTCAAAGACTAGAGAATAGTTTTTTATGACAAACACTCATACTTAAATTGAAGTCCTTACAAAAATACGAGTCTGCTGTTTTTCAGAAGGAAAATGTCAAATGTGATGATTTAAAAAAAGTATGCAAAATCAGGATACTTCTGTCACATTGTCTTGGATCACATTCCACTTATATGGCTGGGAAGAGGGAGATTAAATTAATTCCATAAAAAGGTCTGTGAAGAAACTTTCCCAAATGAACCAGTTATACAGACCCTCCTAATTTAAATATTTGATTTTTGTTTTGTTTAAAAGGCCAAATGTAACTGAAAGGTGCCTAGAGATGCAGTGGAACAAGCGGGTGGGGTATGTATTCATGGAGAGTATACTTATTTCCCTTTGACGTTAACTGTACATTCATTGCAGGCTAACAAATAGATCTACACGTTTGCTGCTGCAATTCTCAAAGCCTCTGTGCCCAGGAATGGCTGCCAGCAGACTCATTACAACATTTCTGTGTAACTTAAGTTTGACTTTTACTTAATCTTTTGATGCCTTTTGTTATATAAGAGGGAATACAGACTTTTTTTTTTTTAAATTGTGCCTACAGATAATAGATGCATGCTTATTTCTGAAGGTAGTACAAAACAGAGGTAATGAATAAACCAAATTCTGCTCTCACTTACATTCATGCAACTCCATTGAATTCATTGGGAACATTGTCCAATAATAATAATTTATATTTATTTGATATCTTAAAAATGCCAACAGATCCTACACTCTTAACAATCTGGGGGCCTAGCCCTGAAATCCTTACTCCCTCAAAATATTGACTTTAATAGGATTTTGACAGAGCAAGGACTTCAAGATTTTGCCCTATGTACATAAAACAACACTGAAATAAAGCCATCTCTGGTCTGGAGAGTGGCAGCTAACCAACATCCAACATCCTCATGAAGGGGGAGGAGCAGTTTTGGTCAAGGATGCTGAGGGAAAACACCTATTTGAAAAACGCCATGGGATTGTTAATGTCCAAACAGAGAAAATCAAGCAGCAATTTTAAAGGTCTTTTAAAAAAGGCTCCATGCTAAAAAATGGGCATGTTAACACAGAAATATACATTGTCACAAATAGAGCAATATACATCTTCCAACAAAAGTTCTACTATCCGTTCCCCTACTCCTTGAACTCTCAATGTAGGTATTTAGCCATGCACTGGTAATGTCAAGAGGGCAGAATATCAGGCTGTGTTTGCAACTGCTGAGCTATGAAGATCATCCTCATGAAATGTAATATATTAACCTATCTTAAGTATTGAACCATTCACTACAAAGCAGCTGAAATTTAACAGAAAGCTGTTGATGTTGTGCAATTATCGGAACTCCCATTCATTTTTAAGAGCAGATTTGTAGGAGTCATGTGGGCAGAACAACTAAAGCATTGTTTTGATTCCACTGATATTTTTAACCAAAGTGAAATCTCGGACTGCACTGCATTTGTTTAAATTCTAGATTTAAAAGAATGAATTGCTTATGACAATTTAGTAGAGCTGTTTAGTAAACAAAAACATTTTTTCGTAAAACTTTCCATTGAATAATGTATTCCATTTTGTGTGTGCACTGTTCTTGTAGCTGTGTTGGTCCCAGGATAGGAGACACACAAGGTGGGTGAGGTAATATCTTTTATTGGATCAACTTCTCTTGGTGAAAGAGACATGCTTTTCAAGCTCCACAGACCTGAGGAAGGCTTGAAAGCTTGTTTCTTTCACCAACAGAAGTTGGTCCAATAAAAGATTTTACCTCACCTCCACCGTCTCTCTCATATCCCATTTTCTGTCAGAAATGGTTCTGATTAAACTTTTCTGTACAGCTCCACCATTTATGTAAGAGGAAAAAGACCTCAGAGAGACAACCTAATTTAATAAGAGCATAGTATGATGTGGGAGACCTGGATTAAGGAACAACTTCACTATTCTTACTCCTTAGATTAGTAGGTGGGTTGGGGCTAGAAGTGCAACAGAGGCAATATGTATAAGGGTTGTAAGAAGGAGGGTCTGATCCAAGTTCTATGGATGTCAATAAAAATACACCCATTGACTTCAATGGGCTTCAGATCAGACCCGGTTGCTTTTTGCTACTCTGGTGGCACACAGCCACCAGAGTGTACTATTGAATCTGGACAATCCTCACTTTTGGGGAAACAGCAGCTTGCACATCTGCCTTGAACATTCCCTTTGATATTTATGTGCAGTGGATGATTCTAGGCAGGATGGGGCTGTCATATCAAGTATGCATGGCAGCCATTTGGGAAGGGCAGGGGGTGTATAGGCAGGAGTAATAGAAGGAAATTGAGCAAAGAAAAATTACAGACAAATATCAGAGAAAATTTCCCAACAAAGAGGTGAAGTCAAATGTGGAATATACTTACCAAGGCAAACAGAGGCTTATGCCATTTATAGCTAGACTAGGCATAGCTGGAGATTACATTGTAAGGAACAATTCTCTACAGGCAGGGAGGTGGACAAGATCACCTATCACCTAAAAGAGCTGTTCCATCTTTTATATTTAGATCTTCTTCAATATGTCAGACAGTTTTTACTAACATTCATTTCAAATCCTAAAGGCTGTTCTCTTTGACTATGACAGTAACCCTCATAACTTGCTATTTGCATGAACAGATTGTTGTTCACATGAATGTTTAGAGAATAGTTGTTCTCCATACAAATATTCAGGTTTATATAAAATCAAGTGTATGTGCAATTTTTTTAAAAAGAATGTAGCCATCCAACTATGGAGCAGAAATAGTAACATATGATTTAGGTCACACAATAATTAATAAAGCAAACAGTTCAAATGAACACTTTGCAAACATGGGACAGACTGAAATTTGTTCAAATAAACTATTTGGCAAATATTTGCAAATTGAACTTGTCAAATAATGGAAACAAATTTGTGGAGCTATTCCAAAATAAACCACAAAAGTTCAATTTGCTGCTAGTCATGGAGTGAGAATATTTGTTTTGGAACGGTGTATTGCTGTGTGTTTTGTGTACTGTGAATATTTGTGTGACTTTTGAAAGTGTTTTACAAAAATGTTTGTCAATCTCAAAAATATATCCTTTGTATGTGAAGTATATTATTCATTATTCATGTTTTGTGTTTGCTATTTCTTATTATCATCTCTTCTCCTATTAACAAGGTTCAGGCATCCAATGAAGGTGCAAAATTACACCATATGACCACATCCAAACAATGTTTTCCATCCTTTATATAGCACTTCAACACCAAAAGTCCTTCTATTGTTAACAGTAAGCATTGCCAAATGTTTTGCTACAGTACTGCTGTTGCCATTTTGTAGGCATTCATCCGTCTCAGGACAGAGATAGAGGAACTATTCATCTGGTAATGATACTGTAGAAGCTTATTATGAACTTCATGAATCAGTAGTGAAATGTACTGTATTCCACTAGTCATAGCCTCCAGATGCCTTTGCTTTACTGCCTGTCTCAGGATTTCATAAATGGGGCCATGATGGAAGTATTCAAGTATGACTGCACATGGCTCTGCTCTCTGCTTTCAAAGGAGTGGAAAAGAAAGCTTCCATCAGTTCTACCTTAACTGACTGGTGGACATTTTCCCTTTGGAAACATTGCTTTTTAACAAAGGACGTCACTGACAGTGTAAAGGCCTCCTCTCAACCTTAGTGAGGATGAAATGGTGTCTCCTGGTAAGATATAGGACTTGCTAAAGTACCCTTTGAATGTTAAATGTTAAAACTCCCATTGACTATAAAAGGAGCAGTTCCACAGTATGTGATCTTCTCTTTGCTGAGGCTATTTCAAGCATCTTCCCTCCTCCTACTCTATCTGCTCCATTAATGGAATCTTTGATAAGACACAGTCCACACACCCCTATGCAGGACCAATTTCGGCTTTCTTGGTGTTAAACTTAACTAACCAACATTAGACAATGCAAAGTCCACTCTGTAGAGTGCATTAGTGTGAGGCTACTCCTTCAGTTCCTAACTGGAGCCTTCTAAGCCCACATCACCAGACTTCCCTGAAATAAACTCAAGAGCCCTCCCTTAGGGAAGCCAAGCTCTCAAACTTGTTTCCTTTTTTTTCTTTTTCTCCTTTGTTTTTCCCCTACAGCTGTAGTGCCTCCTTCCAGGCTTGATACTGCTGCTAGGTCTTGTAGGCTGCGGGGGCCACCTGCAACCCATCTCCAGGACTGTTAGCCCCTTCCTGCCCTGGTCCAGTGGAGGGTTTGTCCACTCTGTCACAGAGTGAAATAGGAATCTTACAAGAATGCTAAACAGCTGAATGATATAGGTAATAGAACCTACATTAGAGGGATTCACAATAGGTTCTTTAGGTGGGCAATTCATCCTGCATAACTCAGAAATTTTGCCCCATCTGTATATGTCTGAGGATATGTTTCTCTGGAATATCTTCACATAGGGACAGACTCAACCCTGGTTTATTGATTTCAATAAAGATACACTAGGGATAAATTTGACTAATAGCCCTGATATTAAGATATTACTATCAACATTTTCAAGTGTGAGTTCTTAAAATTAGGCACCTATATCCATATTTAGGCATCTAAGTATAAGTAGACAGCTTTGCAAATAAACTGAGCATCTGCAGCTCTTATTTCCTTCAATGAGACCTGGGGTGCTCAATGCTGAAAAAATCAGACTGTTTTATTCAGGTGCCTACATTTAGGCACAGAAGTGTGAAATTCTAGTCTGTAGGGGTAAATTTTTCAAAATCATCCAAATTAATTTTGAGAAATCCGATTTTCAAAAGTAGAAAGGAGAGAGACAATAAGACTTAAAACTCCTAAATGTCTAAGGGCTGGTCTCCACTACTGGAGAGATCAGTGCTGCTGCAATTGATGCAGCAGGGATCAATTTAGTGGATCCAGTGAAGACCTGCTAAATCGACAGCAGAGCGCTCTCCGGTCAACCCCGGTACTCCAGCTCTCCAAGAAGAGTAAGGCAAGTCGACCGGAGACCATCTCCCATTGTCTCAGCACCATGAAGATACCATGGTAAGTCAACCTAAGCTACGTCGATTCCAGCTATGTTATTCACATAGCTGGAGTAGCGTAACTTAGGTTGACTTATCCCCGTAGTGAAGAAAGCCCTAAGTCTCTTTTGAAAATGGACTTAGACTCTAAATCACTTAGGCACTTATGAAAATATTCCCTAGGTCTTCTGAATAAGGACTCAATTCTGTCCTCAGATACATCTGTGCAATTCCCACTGACCTCAGTGGGATTTTCAGAGGTGCATGCCAGGAAAAAACTCACCCCTAAATATAGTACACATAGTACTCTCTAGTGTCTCACTGTAGTGCAATTATTCTCCTTAATCAGGACTACATTTTTAAATCTTTGAAAATCCAGGTGCTTTCACTGCATAGTTGGCCTTCATTCAAAAGGGCTATAAATCTCCAGTTTTTAAACAAAGAGTGAACAATTCAGCCTTCTTCTACACAGCACACATAGTAATATATATGCTATTCTCCCTTCATGATTGTCACAGATGCCCTAACCAAGGCTCTGCTTAGCACTCAGCAAACTAGACCTATTTCCCCCACACACTCCAGTGTGGCACGCTGGGAATTCTGAGACAGCTTCAGGTACATTTTAAATAGGAGGGTTTTACTGAATTAAATATGAAAATGATAATAAAATTAATACACTATTGCTTGTGTTACTTATTTTCATGTTAAATTTAATTGTCTAAGTGTTTGGGTTTCTCTTCTCATCAAATCCAGAATTCTGACTACTTTCACTAATACTTAGGGCAGGTGTACACTACGGGGCTAAGTCGACCTAAGTTACGTAACTCTAGCTACGTGAATAACGTAGCTGGAGTCAACGTATGTTAGGTCAACTTATTTCGGTGTCTACATCATGCTGGGTCGATGGGAGAAACTCTCCCGTTGATTTACCTTATGCTTCTCATTTCGGTGGAGTACCGGAGTAGACAGGAGAGCGATCGGTGGTCGATTTAGTGGGTCTTCATTAAACCCGCTAAATTGACCCCCAGTGGATCGATTGCCGCACATCGATCCCCCGGTAAGTGGAGACAAGCCTTTACTAACCTTCTTTACACGTATGTCCCCTCGCTGAACTCAGTAGGATGGCATATGGGTAACTGCAAGCAACATTTGGCCCTTTCCTTTTTATTTTATCTACTCGTTATTTATTGATAAGCCTCAGAGATAGATAAACATAGATAAATAGACTGGCAGATCCAAACTGCCCAATTTCTCAAGGGTTCATAGATTAGGATCACAGTTTCCATTTGAGCTTGCTTCTGAAAGCTGAGGAGCACCTGTAGCTCCTGGTGACATTTATGAGAGTTGCATCTGTTTGACTCTTTTTTTGATAGGCATTTAATCCTGATGCTTTCTGACCCAGCTAGTATTTTATTTTTCCTTAAATAGAACATATATTTGTGGCTTTCACATTTCTGACATTTCTTTGTTTAAAGATTAATGGACTACATTTGGTCAGCTGAGGAATCATAAAAGCCTAATTTGGAAGAAGGAGGGGAATTTGAAGTGCCTTAAAGTGTAATAGTTTCTGACCTTAATTTCAGTAGTGTATGTACCACTGCCTGCTAAGGTCTAAGCAGAAAACTGGAAGCCATAATCATATAAAGAATACAAGGATTATCTCTGAAAAATATATGATAAATATTTAGATAATATTAACAACTTTGATAGGATTGTTAGTCACAAATGAATAACTCTTTGATATATCATTAATATCAGTCAATGAATTCTGTCATCTTTACCCCCAGTCATTCTCTCAGCGCCCTACATGCTACTACTCATCATGCTCAAAAATCTCTTCCTGAACTGTTCGGGTCAGAATTATACAATAATAGTCAGAGTCTTCTACAAAAACAACAATGCAGATCAAAAGGAATGATTTCAAAGCACTATCTTTGTGGATTCTAATATAGTATCTCCAGAGGAAGCTCGAACCAGTGATTCAGTAACATATTTTATGAGGCCCTAGGCAATATAATTAGCAAGTTTGGGAATGCCTTAATATATTTAACAAAAAGGTATTTAAGATTCAGAGTTTAATGCCTACCCGTGCTATAGACCAAAGGTAGTTTGTTTACAAAGAGAAACTAGAGGGGTGAAGTAAATGTCAAGAAAAACTTACAGTAAGGGCAGCCGTAGACCTCAGTTCTCAGCCCAATTTGGCCCTCTCCACTCCAGTCCAGAGGAACTATGCGTATATAGCGGGCTATAACTGGATGCTGTAAATCATGCCGGATCACGCTATCAGAATTTGTATTTCCAGGAAATGCCTAAGAGGAGGGAAAAAAAATCTCCTGTAACATTAGAATACTTTTGTGAGGGGAAAAAATAGGAACAACAGTCTTCTGAGTATTTAGGTTAAACTGCATTCTGGTCAACTTGTCTCTATGCTAGTGATTGAATTAATGGATGATTCAATAAACAGCACTGGGAGTTCTACAGTGCTCATGAAAGATGCCAGATATATGGCATTGGAAGCTAACGTCCTCTTTCTCCATAATAGGTACAGTATACCTTATTCTTGGTTGAGTGCATCACCACAAAGGGTGAGAAAGTAGTTCATTCTGTATCTCTATCTAGCTTTTAGCTTGTTCATTAGAATGTCAATAAGCATCCCAATTGTAGTGATTGTTTTTGTGATGAAGACTCTTATTCACTAATAGCTAGACTGAATACACCAACTCTTTTCGATAGATGGAAATAATTTTAGTTATTAGTGACATGGGACAGATTTGAACTGATGAACAGTGAAAAGCTCTTTCTCATTCCCTTGAGCCATACTGTTCCCCATTTCAGCTTTAAGATTATATAGTAGAATTTACCATATTTCTGCAGGACCCAGAAACCATACCTTAACTTTGAAGTCTCACCTGTAGGGAAACATGTAATCTTCACAATCAACACCTCACCCTAAATGACATGTGCAATTAGATATTTTGGAAATTGTGCTAATCATTATAATCTTGGCTCTCATTCACAGTGAGAGGTATTTTTTTTCAAATCCTAAGAACTCGGAGAAGGACACAATAGTTCTCAAGTGTATTAATGTTTCCAGAATTAATGAAGTCAACACATCTAGCTTTTTATTTTAGTACCTCTTAGCACAGGGGTCGGCAACCTTTCAGAAGTGGTGTGCCGAGTCTTCATGTATTCACTCTAATTTAAGGTTTCACATGCCAGTAATACATTTTAACGTTTTTAGAAGGGCTCTTTCTATAAGTCTATAATATATAACTAAACTATTGTTGTATGTAAAGTAAATAAGGTTTTTAAAATGTTTAAGAAGCTTCATTTAAAATTAAATTAAAATGCAGAGCCCCCTGGATCGGTGACCAGGACCCGGGCAGTGTGAGTGCCACTGAAAATCAGCTCGCGTGCCGCCTTCGGCACCCGTGCATAGGTTGCCTACCCCTGTGACTTAGCATAATGATTCATAGCATCTGGCTCAACAGAAAACAATACCTGCTTGTTAACTCTGCTTACATATTTTCTATCTAGTCAGCCCTTGGACAGTCTGTTCATTCACAGCCAGAACTTCACGTAGGCAGTACTTTCTTATCTTTCTATAGCTAGCTTTCACTGGAGATAAACATGTCAAGCTACTGAACAGGTAGTCTTACACCAAGGGGAAACGGATAGCCAATTGTCAAAAGACAATAAACAGTCATTGTTAGTACATTCTTATAAAATTCAGCCACTGAAGCTTTTGCTAGAGAAAAACCTGTATCCAAAGATTCAGAAGTAAACTCAGTATTAATGAATAGGTCTATATTTTAGTTATTCATATCAATCAGAACACATTCATTCATTTAAAATAGTCTATTGTACACACTGCTATAGACGGTAATATACTTAGGGCTAGAATATACAAAATACACACTGCCCAGAATAAGGTGCGATGGGGACCCATCATCCCTGAGGAAGTTCCAGGAGAAATTCTTCCTTGTGAAAGAAGAATCCCTCCCCAAGATTCCCACCATGCTAGGAGAGCATTTATGCTTCTACACCCCTTGCATGCCAGTCCCATTCTATGCTTGGCCATGTCCCTCTCCTCCCCCTGCATCCATTGGGCTGGGCTGTGCTTCCATGCAGGGATCAGTCCTCCTAGAGTAAATTCAGTTACCACAATTGTTGAAGGCTCCTACTGGGGAAGCATAAGGAGAGGAAGTCTTCTCTTTCATACTAGTACCCAGCAGAATCTGTTCCATGTTGTTTCTGGTTTGTTTGATTTTCCTTTTGAATTATAGTGTTTATTTATGCAAATTATGACCCACTTTAAAGCTGAATCTTTCAGTTTTTTATTATTTACAGATAATTTTTTCAAAAGCATGCCTCAATGTTTTTGGTCTGTATTTCTTCACTCACCTGCAATTTTCACCAGGAAAGATTTTAAACATCAGAACTTCTTTGAGACAATTACCTCCACTTCTAGACATATTATTAAATGTCTAGTATGTATGAATTAATAATTGTTTCAAGGACAGAAACACAAAAGTTGAAATTCTCCACAAATTTCAAAACAGCTACAGATGGTTCTTTTCCAAAATCATTTAAAAAAGAACACTATAGCTTCAGGATTGTTAGTCAAGAAGAAGGAATAAAACTAACAAATAAAATTAGAACCCTTAAGCATATAGTTGTCACCATTAAAAAGGAAACATTTATCAGTAGTCAATAGGACATTCAAGGATTTCACCCCAAATGTATTTATTGATTACTATAGGCAGGGCTTGTAGTGCTGCCTATTATTAAGGTTGCCTGACCCTTTCCATTATAAGATCCAGTCTTAAATATTGCAACTTTGCAAACTAACCATTCAGATCATATTACATGCTGGGCTTCTGCCTGAGGCTGACTTTTTTTTTTTTTTTTTTTTTGGCCAACCAAAATGGTTGAGTTATTTCAAAGAATAAGTCTGGGGGGAGGGAGGAAGACATTGTTTGCCCATGTTAAAATATACCAGCAACCTTTTATTTGAAAGGACTTGAAATGTGACCTTTGTCTCAGACATGTGCCTTTTGCTGCCCCTGAAAATCCACCTCCATTTGGCCAAGATAGTAGCCTCTGAAAAATTGCAGTTTGCATCTGATCAGTAGAGATGTTAGATTTTAGCAGCTAAAATTGAAAGATCTCTTCCTCACTGAGCATGATCCAGCCTCTCTCAACTCCTAATGCTGACCAGACTGCACATATGCCATTCCCACAAAGCAAATGAGCATGCTTTATCCCCTCAGAGGTCCNGGCCAACCAAAATGGTTGAGTTATTTCAAAGAATAAGTCTGGGGGGAGGGAGGAAGACATTGTTTGCCCATGTTAAAATATACCAGCAACCTTTTATTTGAAAGGACTTGAAATGTGACCTTTGTCTCAGACATGTGCCTTTTGCTGCCCCTGAAAATCCACCTCCATTTGGCCAAGATAGTAGCCTCTGAAAAATTGCAGTTTGCATCTGATCAGTAGAGATGTTAGATTTTAGCAGCTAAAATTGAAAGATCTCTTCCTCACTGAGCATGATCCAGCCTCTCTCAACTCCTAATGCTGACCAGACTGCACATATGCCATTCCCACAAAGCAAATGAGCATGCTTTATCCCCTCAGAGGTCCTACTTGTTAGCAGCATGTGCATGCAACATCTCCACAGAGTGACTGAACATGCTCCAATCCTTGGCTACAGGGACAATGCCAGACTCTCTCTCTCTCTCTAATGGCTGTTCCAGGCCTGGGTGGAGCTGGGCACTGGAACTGTGAGCAGGCAGCCTCTCTCTCCTGTGCTCCCAGTAACCCCCTACCTTGCACCCAAGGAGCAAGGAGGAGGAAGCTATCTGCTTTGAATGCAAATGAGACACAAAGTGGACCAGGGAAGAGGGAAAGCAGATTGCGACAAGATGTCTGAAGAGACTGGAAGTGGAAGTGTGGAGAGAGAGAACTGTACACCTGTATCTGGCTATAGAAGACGACACATTGGGAGCTGGGGCAGAGGGGATGCTGGGACTGGTATCGGGAGAGGGGGGTAGGAGAGGCTGGGACTGGTTGGTCAAGAAGACTGGGACTAGGAGTTGTGCAGGGAAATGGGCAAGGGATAGAGCCAGTTGTAGGGGTAAGGGGACACTGAGATCAGATGAAGAGCTGGGAGCAAGATGGGTGGCTGGTACTAGGAACCCTGGGACGGAACAGGGGGAGGGGAGATTGATCTGTCAAGAGAAAGGGGCAGAGAGAGAACAGGAACTGATTGTGGAAAGAGACTGGAACAAGGAGCCAGAGATGGAGTGTGTGTGGGTTTTTGTTTGTTTTTTTTTGAGGGGGGGGGGAGAGACCAAGATTGAATGAGGATCATGTGGAGGGAGTCTAGGACTGGGAGCGAGTGGGGTTGGGGGAAGGAAAGAGAGATTGCATGAGGTATTTGGAGGGGAAACTGGAACTGGATGGTCAAAGATACTGGGTGTGGGGAGGGGAGGAATGGGAGTGGGGGGATGAGTTTGGGACTCATACAGCGAGCCCACAAGGGGATACTGGGAATGACTGGCCAAAATGACTGGAATTAGGAAGAGAAGCCTGGGAATGGAGACTTGAAAGGCTAGGAGAATGGGACTAGGGAAGAGACAGGGCTGGGACAAGGACAAGTTGGATGTGATAAGGGAGAAGAGTAGTTTTGGGGAATGGGCAGAAGAGTCTCTGCCCAATGGAACATTCACCTCCAGAGCCTAGAATGGAACCCAACCTTCTTGAGTCTTATCATTCATCTGCTGTGAGTAAATATCTGTGAAACCACTGTCAGTGTCCCATCCCCCTCTAGTGCTGGTCCACATACAAGCTTTAAGTTGCTATTTTTTCCACAAGACCCCTGCCTCATTCGGTGCACCCAATGGACCTGCTTTGGGGATGAATCAAGGTTGTATAGTAAAAAGACTCTGTTGTCTATACTCTGTCTAGCCGAGTATCCCATCTCCTACAGTGACCAGTACCAGAGCTTCGGGGGAGTATACAGAACAGGGCAATTATGGAGTGATCCACCCCATCTCCCCATTTTGCTTCTGCAGTCAGCGGTTCAGGATTGCCCCATCCCTGACCATCCTGGTTAATAGCTATTGATGGACCTATCCTCCATGAACTTATCTAGTTCTTTTGAACCTAGTTATATTTTTGGCCATCACAACATCCCAGTGCAATGAGTTCCACAGGTTAATTGTGTTGTGTGAAAACATACTTCCTCTTATTTGTTTTAAACCTGATACCTTATTAATTTCATCAGGTGACCCCTGGTTTTTATTTTGTGTGAAAGGGTAAATAGCATTTCTCTATTCATTTTTTTCTACACCATTTATGATTTATATACCTCTATCATATTCCCCTTTAGTCGACTCTTTTCCAAGCTGAGCAACCCTAATCTCTTTTTTAGTCTCTCCTGCTATGGAATCCATTCCATACCCATGAACATCCTTGCTGCCCTCCTCTGAACCTTTTCCAGTTCTACTATATCCTTTTTCAGAAGAGGTGACCAGACCTAGAAACAGTATTCAAGGTGTGGGCCTCTCCCTGGATTTATATAGTGGCATTAATGATATCCCTGTCATTGCCACAGAGTTTCTATGTGACACTAGGCAAGTAACAAAGCATTCTTTTCACAGGTGGTCACTAACTGTATGTTCCTCGTGTTTTGACTTGAAATCCTGCGGGTCTGATTTGCAAAGTACTGAGCAATCACAGCTGCAATGAGAGCTTGTGCCACAGAAAACTCATGAGGAAATTAATAGTTCACTTTTCAAACAAGGATTTGAATAACATGCACTAAATCAGAAATATGGCCAAACATTGAACGATGAGGTGAAAACAAAATATCCAATAGCTGCTCATTAAGTGAGCACTGTGCATTCTGTGCACTGAATGAGGCAGGGGTCCTGTGGGGAAAAAATAGCATGTGTTCATGTAATTAAAGACTGCGTCATCATGAATACGTACAAGGGGGTTGTATTAAGACTGCATGGGCAATCTTAATTCTGTTATTTCCTAACTTTGGAGTTCTTTGCTTTGCAGCCTGGGCAATATTCTTTAAAGACAGTGTATTTCTGTATGATATAAAGTATAGTGGGAAAGTGTGGAATCTCTAATATATCTCCATGAAACCATTGGTAAAGGCTGACTTTTAAAATCAGAACTACTGAATCTGACTCTCTAAGTCTACTACCTGGATACAAACCCTTTCAAAAAGATTTGGGGCCCAACCCTGAAAATGCTAATTAACAGGCACGCTGTTTATTACTTTGAGTAGACCTATTGAATTCAGCACTACACTCAGTAGCATTTACTGGATCACGTGAATAGATACAAGCAGCAGAGAATAGGGTAATGCGAGCAGCAGAGAATAGGGTAATGTTGTCAATTTCCCAGATAATTAAAATGCATTTAATTTACTCTCCAGCAGAACAATATATTTTTAAATGCAGCCTTCATTTAGATAAATGTAGTACAGTAATGCATGCTCTGTGGATAATGCAAACAGCAGCCCAAATCCATCATCGCAAGGCTGAAAAATCAATTTACAGAGACTTGTGAATTATATACCATTGCTGTTAAATCTCCATTTCTGACTGAGATTTGTACATGGGCTTAGAAAGACAGGTTTTCGTTAAAAAAACCCTGAATTTATACAATTTGCAAACCTTCATGTTTGCAAAGGTTAAACAGTTTAATAAAATTTAAAATTATAATTCAAACCGATGTTATTGTGGGGTTTTTTTTAAGGGCAGCGAGAATTGGACTATAAAATACATAAGTGTACACTAAAAAACCCTCCTGTAACTTTTTCTTAAAACCTGAAAATATCTATGGTATCTGAACAAGTTGTCCAGATTATTAATCTCAAAAGCACACTGAAATCTTTAAAGTCTGTGTTAACATTGCCAGAAACGTGCCCCTCATGAGCAATTCAACCTTTTTTCAGACCAAATAGTTAGGAAAAATTACTAAGGCAGCAGTAAAGGCTCAGCTGGTTGTAAACCAAGTAATACAGTCTCAGCAGTCCAGTCCTTAAATCCTCCCCTTTGCAAAGTAGGCCTCTGCTCTTATTGGATACAAAGCTCTTAAAGCTTCTTCAACATGTTTCAATTTGCATCACAATGAAAAGATTGGGAGCTGGAAGCATTGTGTTGTGCCTGATTTAGGAATTCTGGGGAGCACAGCAGGGATATTGTTACTGTGGCACCTTTGCCAACAATGCAGCCTGACTATCTTTGCTGGCCAGTGTGAAATGGGGTATGGCCGGGGCCCCACCACATGCCCAACCATTTTGGAAACACTAGTTGCTGACAGTGGCACTAAGCTTGCACATACCTGTGGTTAGGATAACACATAGTCTGTTACCATGTTTGGTCTCTGCATGAGTGTGCAGAGTGGGAAGACTACTTTTACTTCATTTTTCTCTCTTGCACACCATGTGTAGTTCCACTGGAGTTACGCCTGATTTACAGAGGGATAAGTGAATGGAGAATCAGGTTGTGACCCTTTAATATTTACTACTGATCAAGTGCTGTACTTAAGTAAAATCTTTACATTGCTGAGCATGTCATTCACAAAGCTAGAGTATGAAAAAAACAATGTTCACTTTTCCTAAATCTTTATAAATTGTGTTACTCTGAAAGTTCTCGCAGTGTTGCACCACTGGGCAGAATGCTTCTTCTTAGCACTTTGCATTTGCTTCTTCTCTGCATAGCTGGTGGGCGTGACAATCAGGGTCCAGACATTCCAAGGGGGAAACAGAAGGGTTAAGCACAAAAAAACCCCAGTTAAACCAAATGATTGCATGCTGTTTTTGTACTATAAAAATATACCAAATAAGGTCTTCTATGAAAGATTGTAATGTTCACTTACTAGTTGTTATAAGATATGCATATAGGTTAGGGTGCTGAATGCATGTATGTACAGATATGTAGAAAATTGTAACTGGAACTGTGGTGCGACTTCAGCATCACCTCACAACAGGATGGGGAAGCAATCAGGCAGAGAGGGGCTACCTCTCCGAAAGAAAGACACTGGCTTCAAGCACCTAGCCATTTGTCCAGCCCGGGGGAAAAAACAACAATGATGAACCATCAAAGTAAATGGGAACAGAAAAGAAAACCCCAATCTTCAAAAATTAAGAAAGGAGAGAGTTTTCCCCATCTATAGTGACTGAAGGAAAAAACCTGTAAACCCCTTCAAAATGGAAGAGGTTTGAACTGAAGAGCATCCAGAACCTGGAGGACAGTCTCCCAGTGGAAAACAGCCTGGGAATGCTGGATCCCTCCTATAGCTAGGAGGTATCCTGGGAAACTGTTTAAGGGAATAGGTAATTCCTATTAGAAAAGGTATTTTATCTAATATGAAAGAGAAAGGCCTGAGGTTGCAACTTTACATTCATTTTTTGTGTAACTTGTATATGTTTGCTTTCCCTTACTATTTCATCTTTGAATGTGTGATTTTTATATTAAATAAACTTTTTGTTTATTTTCACCCCAAGCAGGTCTCTGGTGTGCTAACTGTGTGCGCCAGAGAGAGCTTATAACTTGGGGGTTGGTTTCACACCTTCAGGGGAGATGAACCAGAGGGGAACAATCTGAGTGTCTGGTAATTAACTCAGGGAGGATGTATTTGGGGCGACCTGCAACTGGAAGGGCTGTTAATGTCACCCTGAAAAGTGAAACTAGGCTGCTGAGAGCCAGGGAGAGACCTTATGCTTGTGGGCAGGCTACTGGTGTCTGGGTGTTGAAAAATAGCTGCACTGAACAGAAGTCCCCAAAGTTACAGGACAGGTGATGATGGAATATATTACTGGTCTGCATGGACCCCAAAATGTCACAGTGGGGAAAACCAGTGAAATTAAAATAGGAGAAGAAAAACATTTTCCAGTGTTTCTACATTGCTCACCTCTAAAAAATTGGCTTGAAACAGAAACCGGACCACCTACATCAAAACTTCTCCAAAATCTGGGGACCATTCAGATTCAGATTTGATTTCACATCTCAACTTTGCAGGTCAGGGCCATCATTTAATAATAATACAAATCCCAAAATAATGTAAATGCAATAGCTTGTGAATTTAAATAAAATATTGCAACGCAAAGCAAAAGTGCTGTAGGTAAGTAAATTTCACAAAGGTCAGATAAGTTTAGTAAATGAAGTATAACTCTGTTCTTCTGGAAAAAAATTGCATTAAGGTATACATTACTACTTTACATATCCACAGCAATTTACATTCACAACACTATTGCACACAATTTACTTTCCTCCCCTTTAATAAAAGGGATTACAAAGAGACTCCCAACTGCCAAAATCATCCTAAATCTTCCCAAAGTTTATGAGACCTGCGCCATCTCCCAGTTGTCATAGCCCTCCCAGATCCTTCCTAACTACAGTGAGATGTGGTGGCTAAAGAAAAGTGAAACAAGATACAGAGGTCTCATTCCACCATCCCAGTGGGAGGAGAACTGGTGGAGAATGTTACTCAGCATGTCTACACTACAAATTTCAACCTAACTTACATTGCATGCAGCCGCCACAAATAAATCAACCTAACTTACATTACATGCAGCCGCCACAATAATCACATCACTTGTGTGTGTCTACACTTTGCTCCTTGTGTCAGCCATGCACGTCCATGCACGTCCTCACCAGGAGCCCTTCTACTGATTGTACTGTCAGTGTGGGGCATTGTGGGATGACTTCTGAAAGCCAGCAACTGTTGATGTAAGCAATTCAGTGTCCGCACTGAAACTGCGTCAACCTAACTACATCAACGTTGACTCTACGCCTTTCCTGGAGGGGGAGCTATTAAGTTGGTGTATTGGGGCAGTTATGTCTGCGGGAGCAAAATATTACTGTAGACCATTACATAGTTAATTCAATGTAAGCTGCTTTGCATCAACCTAATTCTGTAGTATAGACCAGGCCTCAGACACTTAATGAAGCAGAGCAGGAGCTGCACCTCCCTCCACCACTTATTTTAGTTTCTGGTGAGAAGTTCCCTATCTCAGTGTGTGATATATTCAGAGGCATGGAGTGCATATACTTGAATGTACAATCTCTCTTTGCAGCAGTAAAGGAAAGAAATTATAAAAGACAAAAACACCCTATCACCTGTGGGTGAACACTTTTCACAGAGCGATCATTCTCTATCTGACCTATCAGTCTTCATCCTCAAAGGAAACCTGCATGACACTTTCAAAAGACGAGCCTAGGAGCTTAAATTCATAACTTTGCTAGACACTAAAAATCATGGACTAAACAGAGACACTGGATTTATGGCTTATTACAGCTATCTCTAACCCATTAACCCTCCTTTTTGTCCTAGGACTACAGGGGTTTTAACGGGCCATTTCACCTTGAATGGTGCCTTAGAATAGTGGCTCTCAACTTTTCTAGCATACTGTACCCCTTTCAAGAGTCTCATTTGTCTTGCATACCCCCAAGATTCACCTCACTTAGAAACTACTTGCTTATAAAATCAGACAAAAAAATAAAAAAAAGTGTCACAGCCCACTATTACTGAAAAATTGCTGACTTTCTCATTTTTACCATATAATTATAAAATAAATGAATTGGAATATAAATATTGTATTTACATTTCAGTGTATAGAGCAGTATAAACAAGTCGTTTTCATGAAATTTTAGTTTGTACTGACTTTGCTAGTGCGTTTTATGTAGCCTGTTGTAAAACTAGACAAATATCTGGATGAGTTGATGTACCCCCAGAAGACCTCTACATACCCCCAGGGGTATGCGTACCCCTGGTTGAGAACCACTTTAGGATATGTGCTAACTCCTTGTGCTAAACTATCTAGTCAATCTTGTATTTAGCTGTGACACTCTGAGTACCTTTCCCAGAGCTGACGAAGAGCTCTGTGTATCTCAACAGCTTGTCTCTCTCACCAAAAGAAGTTGGTCCAATAAAAGATATTACCTTACCCACCTTGTCTCTCTACATTTTTATTGCCTTTTATTAATAAGAAAACTATTTATGAACCTGAACTTATGGAAAATCTAGTTTTTTGCTGTATTTTGGTATATGAACGCTACCTCCCATGTTATTGTTGGCCTCATAAATATCTCCTTAAACCAGAAACAAAGCCTATTGGGGTTGGGAGAGAACAGTGATAAAAATACAATACTGAGATATTTTGGTTCCTATGAAACACAAGGTTGGGATTTTCAAGAGGCATCTCTGATAAAGCTGGGTGAATTTTTTTCACTTGAACCTTTTTCCAGCAAAATAATGCAGATTCCGCAACACCAACATTTTTCTCAAATTTGTTTTGATTTTGCCATATTGTTTCAGTTGAAATCATGGGCTTGTTTGCCTATCAATGTGAAGGGAGAGGAGATCCAATTGCTCTCTATCAATAAATCATGGGTAAACACGAGAAAGGGAGAAAGGCTATTTATGATGATGGACAATGTCGGCACACGAATAAATGGGTATAAACTGGCTGTGAATAAATTTAGGCTGCAATTTAGAAGACAGTTTCTAACCATCAGGGGGAAAAGTTTCTGGATCAGCTTTCCAATAGGAGTGGAAGCAAACATCCTAACTATTTTTAAAATGCAGCTTGATAAGGTTATGAATGGGACTGTATGATGGGTTTGCCTGCAATAGCAGGGGGACTGAATTCGATGACCCAGGAAGTCTATATTCCTGTGAAAAAATACAGAACGCACAAAAACCAGACAAACCCCAAATTCCAAAAAAGTTGAAATGTTTTGTTTTGACTTTTTTTAAATGAAATATTTCCATTTTTCAATTCAAAACAACTCTTTGTTTCAAATTTTCCTTCAAATTTAATAAAAACTTTAAAAAAAATTAATGCTTGAAAACGAAATGCGTTTCATTAAAATATTTTCAAAAAATAGTTTTTGGTTTGGCTCCAAATGACTTTTTCTTCTGATTTTGCAGAATTGCCTACAAAATGAAAAGTCAGTTATTGACATAGCTCTAATCTAGGGGGAGGTAAGTGCTCAGTTTCCACTGAATAAATTAGTTGAATGGTTAACTCCATGAGATGCCTTTGAAAATGCATGAGCCAAAAAGCGAGAAATGGGTGGGTGTAGAAAAGAGATACAGTAGCCAGTGAAGAATGAGGACAGTGAGCCAGGGCCAGAGGAAGAAAAGCTAGATAGATAGGAAAGAAAGAAGGAAGGACGAAGGGATGCATGTGGAAGAAAGAGCAACAGGACAGAGATAAATATGTGGGAAAAGAACAGAAAACAACAGAAAGGATAGTAAAGAAAATGGCATTGAGATGAAAGAAGAAAAATAAAGAATAAACAGAAAAATAGAAAAGAAAAAGAGAAAGAGAGAGAAAATGCTAAATGTGAAGGTGAGTAAAATGGCCTATCTGCCTTTCTTTCCAAACAGAACAAGGGCACCCTCAGCAGTGTGTAATTTCTACAGTGCCCTTCTCGGGGTGCTGTACCATAATAGAAAAGCAACGCTCGAGTGCAGTTAATAGCTTTAGTAAGTAATATTCCTTTAGCTTTCCCTGGAATTGAGAGACTAAAAAACTGTATTTTCAACATGCACTGAATCCCATCTCTGAGGCTCATGATTACATAATGATTTGGTTTCCTCTGGACTCAAGATTGATACTGGGAGAGAACTAAATGTTCTGATTCTCACCATAACATTCTGTTGACAACGTGTAGATAATGGGCCTGATTCTGCTCCTACTTACACCTGTATAAAAGCAGCACATCTCCATTGATTTCAATGTCGTTATTCTGATTTACACCAGTGCAGGGCCTCAATTCAGCAAGGTATATAAGCACATAATAGTCCCCATTGACTTCTGTGAGATTACTCACATGCTTAAAGCTACACACTGATTAAATTCCTTGCTGATCTGGGTCCTAAATTAGAGAAGAATCGGGCCTTGAATAATTTTAACTGTAAAGTACTGGAAAAATAAGAAACCAGAGAAGGATATTAATTAAGTCAATAAAAGTGTCTCAGGCACTTGTGCTCACATCACATCAAGTTCAAATGGCCTTTGAACCCAATATGCTGCCACGGAGTCACTGCATTTAGGAAGTTTTCTAACCTCACTTTCTGCTATACACGAGTAACCTTGAAAACTGTTAGTTTCAAAACACTTGGCTGTTTTATTCCCATACTTTGCTCTCATCTCAAGGTGAGCTCTGCATTGTATACATTTTTAGCCACAATATAAAGAAGTTTAATGCATAATCATATTGTCTCTCTTTTTTCTACCTAAGGAAAATGAATGGCCAAGAGTTTTCTTCTTCTCTTTATTGCTTACACACGTCTTCCAAAACATCCTTAATATACATCAATATGACTCATTCCGTTATTCAAAAGGTTACTTGGAATTTTTCAAGTGGAACCATGTTTATAATATGTCACTTCAACCTCCCTATTAAATCCAGTTAAGTTTACTGTGCAGGAGCCTGGAAGCTATTTTCAACTACAAATTCTATCTTTGAATTAAAAACACGCTGTGATTGTCCAGTTCAACGACCTAAATCTAAACAACAATCATGATTGGGTCAACAATACATAGACATTACTCATTGTCCTATACCCACTTTAAGCTTCCTAGCATGAGTAATATATAATAGATATATATTTTATAATTCATGTGATTGTTTCCTGTATAGCAGCACAGAAGGTCTCTACTCAGTCAGAACTTGATACCATTTAAACGAATGGGAGTTTTGCCACTGCCATAGGAGCTTCAATAATCTTTAAGGACTACATTCTGCCCTCTTCTGTTCATGCATAACTCCTACTGACTTCAGCTGCATGTATTCAATGACAAACAAGACACTTAAAAAGGTTTAAAAAAAGATAAAGGGGGCTAGGTGGGGGAGAATATGTGGAGGTATCAGAATATGAAAAACAAGATGTAGCACTTCAGTAGTAATTCAAATATATGGAAGCCCTATATTTTGTATATATCCTGCAGGACAGAGTATACATTAGTCAATTTTAGACAAATTTGTCATTAAAATTACCTATCTATACGCATATACACGATTTGTGGTATTAAAATCCCAGGCTGTGGTTCAAACCCATCTCGCCTTGTTATGAAGTTTCATTTCAAAGAAATGACTAATATTAACTGGATGTGAGCTGCTAAACAATTGGTGTTTTACATTTCTCCTCAATCAGTACAGTAGAGTATTATCTTTGTTTAATTTACTTGGTGTAATGAAGCATAAAGCTAAAAACCAAACAACCTCCCCCAGCCTTCCCCAAGATTGAATTGCTTTCTTTATACTCCAACATCCTAATTATTCATGCCTTCTAAGCTCAGGAGCATTACTGAGCATCTGTGTATTTTGCTAGGAAAATTATAGTTAGTTTCAACTGTGGGAAAAATCTATGACAGGTGTCCCTTAGGTCACTCTGTACTATCTGGATGCCACCTGAGAGGGTGCATGTTTGTGCATTGTTCTCTTTACACAATCACATGATCTTTCTGTTCACAGAAACTTCTTTAGGTGTAGGAAAAAGCATGGGGAATAGCTGGAGAGAAATTCCTTAAAAAATAAAGAGGTATTGTTTAAATAGCTTCACTTCAAGGGATGTTACAGAAGGGAGAATAGTGAGCATTATAAAAAAATCCTTGTTTCTCAGGGCTGCTGGCTATGCCCAGGGACACCTGTGATCAGCCACATTCCAAGTGATGTTAAAACCATGTAAAGAGATCTACCCACAAGAAAACCAACTGAAATTAATGGACCTCTGTAGGATGCCGGACCGGATCCCTTTTACAGGATAAACACAATATAAAAAAGGGGAGTGAGCCCTTTAAAAGGCAAGGGTCTTGCCACTTTAATTGCTTCTTCTTTTATTTGTTATACAATAATAGTTTGTTTTTTGTTGATTCAAGTAAGCAAGGTCATGAGTCTGACTGGTCAACTTGGTTTTGTTGGTGGGTTTTTTGGGTATAAAAGATTTTGCCATTCTCCATTTTTCAGTGGTTGGGGGTTCTATGCCATATCAAACTACTGGGAAGGCCTTTTCCTTTGGTGAGGGCATTGGGGTTGAGAGTTGTTGCTTATTTTTGTTACTTGCTTTGGCATCATTATTTGGGGTTACAATTTAAAGCTTCCTTTGGAAGACATACAGTAACCACCCTTTGCAGCAAAGCACTCTCTGTTTCTATTGTAATCATAATTATTTATATTGTTGTTATAATTATGTATAGTTATTTTCATTTTGAGGGGACTTGGGGTAACAAGTATTTTCTTTTTCCAGCAGGGCTTCCTTTCATTGGAATTTCCCTCAGAGGAAAAAGCCTAACACTCCAATCCCATACCCCTGAACTCTAACAGAGCCCCAAGTAAGTGAATGGGCTCCATTAGGGTTCAGGGGTCCACCAACATGGAGCTCGATGCAGAGTCAGGGCTTAAGTTTCTAAATGGCTCCAATAAAAGAGAAAAACTCCTAAATTCTGGCCCGGGGTTATAATGTCACACTCTGGATTGGTTGGAGTCAGAAAGGGAATGGTAGAGTCTGATTCATCTTCTACTAAATATAGAAAACATTAGGGGTTTTCAATAGTTATCTATGAATATAAGCAATCCCCTCCCTTCTCTTTCAATAGATTTTTTTCCCCTCAGTTTATAACGAAAGCCAGCCTACTCCACCAACCTTTCTTTCAAGGTAAAACTTCCAACTGGCTATTTTCTAATTCTGTTATTTTGAGTGACTCAGAATTCATGATGGCCAGTTACTAGTTTCAAATTGTTAGTCTTCAATAATCAATAGTTCACATTTGACTGAAATTTCTAAGCTGGCCTATTAGCATGTTCTGACTCTCCTCAGGCTGTCATGGTGAGACAAATGGACTTTTGACTTAGTACATTTTCGTGGGACTGAAAATGTTCTTGTCCCATTTGAAAGGATTTGTCACAAGGATACAATCATGATTCAAAATTGAAAAGCAGAATAATGTTTTCTAGTTTCATTTATATCATGTTGTATGATTGTTTAAAATTGACTGGGATAAACTTTTGCAGTATCTTTGGATGAGAAATTAACTTTGAGGAATGTAGAATTATTTTTTTGTAAAGAGAACATTTTTTCCTATTTTTTAATTCTATTCTATTCAGATTTGTTTAAGTTAGTAGTAGTGTATGATGAGCCTCCCAATGATGGGAAATAGGGAGTGAATAATAACTGTGTAATCAGCTGTCTTAAGTACATGTTCAACAATTTTAAAAGCAAATTAAAACATTTAAAAATTATTAAAAATAATTGAAACCAGATAGAAACATATCTAAAGCCATCTTGTAGCTGGTTTTTCTCTATATAACTTTCCATGATTGTTTTTATTAACAGAACATAACAAATATATTACCAAAAGGGGTCAAACAAAGGCAAATAGGTTTAAACAAAGGGAAAAAAAAGTCACCTAACTTTTCAATAAAGGCCCAGATCTTCAGCTGTGGCTGCAGAGCTCATAATGCAGCTCATACGAGGGTGTGTATAGTACAAATATGGCACCCCCAATCTAGTTCTCAAAGGTAAGTTAGAGCATCCTAATTCTGATAACCCCTGGGGGCTGTTACAGCAGCCAGTGATTCTCAGGGCAGAGGGAAGCCCTGGCCATTTCTCCTTTCCCATAAACACATCTCCTGCTCTGGAAGCCATTACATTTGCTCTAAACCCTAGCAGATCCCCCAACATTGGTATAATCCTCTTTTGGCTTTCTATGCTGACTTTGGGCCCGACATGTGGGGAAAAGCAGCTGCAGTGTAGCCCAGGATGTGGGTCAAACACTCCAAACCTATCACAAATATGTTAGACATCTGTGTAAAGAATGTGAAACCTTTAATAAAAATCTATACTGGTCTGAAGCCAGTGAGGATAAAGAATCATAACTCTTATGAACTTTTTGTCATCTCAAAAACAATACATGGAATAGGAATTTTTATAATAATTGCTTCAAACTGATATTATTGGGCAAAACTCCAGATGTACATGTATTTCGAGCATAATTTTATAAAGCACTTTTGCCTATTCTTTGACTTGAGTTTTAAAAACTGGTCACCTTTCTAGGAAGATGAAGACGGTTCTGATCATGGTTATTTTGAAAAGACAACAAAAAAGTTCATAAGAATGTTTTATAATGGAAAGTGTTAGGTAACCTAAATATAGGGATTGTTACCAGCTCCTCCTATAATAAGGAAATTTCATACAGTTATCTTCTGCTAAGTGCAATACTTAACTTTGCTATCCAAAGATGTGGATTCTGTACTCTAACAGAACTGCATAATATCTCTCTTGCCAGTGAATTTTTTTTCCCTTGGTCCACGGTCCCTAAAAGAGAGGGTAATTTGGCTCTCATCACTGAATGGGTTTGACACCCCAAGCGCAGAGCAAGACTAAAAATGCAGCACATGACTCTGAACACTAGAGGAAGTTTAAGAAAGAAATCAACAACAGAAGGAAAGGAGATGATGGAGCGGTTATTTCTGTTTGCTCAAATAAAGAATTAAGTTTAATCCTACAGCTTCCTTACTTACTCCATTTTGCTACCATTCTCATCAATTGTTTCCCCTTTGACAGAGCTAATACCAGTAAGCAATTTTAAGTTCTTGGGCTGTAGCGCTACTTTCATTTCCCAATTACACAAAGCAAGAGATTCTGGGGATTCAGAAATTAAAGTCTGATTGTAAAGCTGCCCTTTAGGTCAAGTGGCCTGAAATGAGTGCTAGCAACTGAGGACTGAAAGACTTCTACACAAGTCTTCATCGTGATAACTGAAAATCCTTTTTAATAACCAGCAAAGGTGTGTCTACTTGATAGCATGGATGGGGGAAAAGACAGGATGAGGCTAATGATACATTTATGAGACTGGAAAGGACTTACCTTGCATTTTGATGTCAGATGTTTCCAAGATTTTCAATTACCTCAAAGAAATTATTTTTTCCTTAAAAAACAAACCAAGCTATCCTTTATCAGCAAATCTTCACGGAGAAATTAAATAAAGAAAATGTGCTAGTTTTGGAGGGCTGTCATAATTAGGTTTTATTCTTAGGGCTTGACTAAGCCTTCTGGGGACAATTTTACTTCCTTTGTTGCAGCGTGGGGAATTGTACCCCTAAAAGGATTCAACCTGGACATGGAGCACAGGTGATGGTGCCACCACTGCTCTCCACTGTGGTTTCTGCCCGAAGAGTGGAGCTTTAATTTACAGTGGAGGAGATGAACCCATCAGGCCTCACTCACTCTCCTCTCCGCTGTGCCAGAAGGCTGCACATTAGCCAGCAGAGTAGACTGGGGGAAGGCTATGCTGTTTCCCACTTCCTGGTGAATTTTCCGCTATTGCAAGCAACCAGCCTGGCCTCCCCCAGCAGATTCCAGGCAATGAATCAAGTCTAGTCATTAATTGCATTGCATATAGAAAATGAGAGAGAGAGAGAGAGAGAGAAAGAGAAAGAGAAAGAGAAAGAGAAAGAGAGAGGCGCAGCATGCATATAGTCTTCAACTTTATTTACAATATGTCCCTCTCAAATCTTTATAAGTGCACCAGCATTTTTTTCTCTCTGTGAATCATCTGTTAAGTTTATTGCACCATGACATCTATTCAGGCATAGCAAGGCAACGTAATAATTTCATATACAGCTAAACCTCTCAAGAATTGGACTTTGATTTCAGATGCAGCTAGAATCTTTGTTTAGCTTAAATTGACCATTTGGGGAAAATAAACTACCCCTTAAAACATGCATCCTCACATAGAGGTGATTTACTGGAAAATGTGTTAATTAAAATAAGGGCCAGTCAGTTAAAAGGCCTATACAATTAAAAACCATGATGACTTTTATACCAGATGACTTATTATCGGATGTTTTTCAGATGTATTGTAACAGATGTTCTTACAAGTAAACATAGCAGAGGATATTTAAAGTCACTGCAAAGAAGAGTTTTGCACTGGCTTGAATCAGGGGTTGAGGGGCTACTAAATAATCTTTTCCATATTTAATTTCTATAGCCAATTCATTTAGGTAGCGTAGAGGGGACAAATGGGTGTAACTGAGGTGGAAATGAGCCCAGGAAAACTCAAGGAAAGGCAACTACATTTCATTCTGCCATATTAATACACAGTTTGTATTACCCTCTCCACCTCAAATGCACATGTGCTGAGATTGACAAGTGGAAAGGGACACAGCCAGCCAGAGATAGAGGGAGATTTCAGATCTGGTGTTTAAGGCACTAAACTGGGACTCGGAAACCTGGTTCAATTCCCAGCTTTCTCCATGATCTTGGACAAATCACTTCGCTTCTTTGTGCCTTAGAGTCCCACAGGGATAACACTACCTTCTTAATTCACAAGAGAGAGAATAAATACGTGCAACATATACTTTAGGAGGGACTCTGATTTTACTGTGAGGAAAGCCATACAATATCAACAGGTTTCAGAGTAATAGCCGTGTTAGTCTGTATCCGCAAAAAGGAATAGGAGTACTTGTGGCACCTTAGAGAATAACAAATGTATTGTAGCATACGTTTTTGTGGGTTACAGCTGTAGCCCACGAAATCTTATGCTACAATAAATTTGTTAGTCTCTAAGGTGCCACAATATCAACAGTTGATGGATCAGCCATTCTCTCGGGAACGATCCTTTCACATCTCAACACCTCCCAACACCGTCAAAAAATAGTCACAGAATATAATGGTGTTGATAGCAGCTTTGGCTTCCCCTACACACTATGTGAACTCCCCACCTTGGGAAGATTCACTTGAGCACATCTATGGGGTTAGGGATCTATCATGCATTATACGAATGGGTGCACTGTAACAGAGTCAAATGCACTAATAGTGCTTCAGAGAGAGCCAAGAGCTGGTGACAGCACTGCATGCTTAGAGAACGGGGAGGCACGTGACAAAGTGGAAAAGAAATATGGGCTGAGATAAATAGAATTTTCTCTTTCTTCCCCCTGAGGATCTTTGGCCTTTGCATCAATGAGATCACACACTCTGCCCCTTTGGCACCTCTGCTGCTCTCCTTCCCTGACCAGGGGATGACGAGGGAAAAAAATCTGGACCTCAGAAATAGATCTTAACACACAACTACTCACATCCTACATGTATCTACAAAGGAGTGTAACATATGACTCTACTATTACATGGATGCTCTCAGTTATCATTCATCTTTCCTTTGCCATTCACTGCATGAGCATAAAGAATGCTCACTGCTTTCATATAGTGGCTGCAAAATTATAAAGCAAGCTTTCAAATTTTATTGCATTGTTATGCAAGGAAACATGCATATACTGACCAAAAGAAAAATAATAATATCTGTAACAGTTATAATCCCCCATATCCCATCATGGGAAAAATGACTTGCAAGCACCTCATAATCAATTGACTCTAAATGCTCATGCTTCCAAGATTTATAACACAAGTTAAAATTAAATTTAGGAAGTTTCTGTTGCGTGCAAATTAGGCCATTAAATCATTTTGCATTTCATTTTATGTATTTTCTGTTATAAGTTGGTAAAAGCAGATAGGGACTATTTGTCTCTTGAAACCTAGTTCCCTAAACTGTCAAAGCAAACTACAAACGTAATATTTGAGTAAATGAAGGCAATCTGACGTATATGAAGATCAAACAAGCCACAATGTAAAGAGTGATTATATTTTCCCCATGGTTTTGATTGATGACAATTAATATGCTAAATATTTGGGATTTTAAAACTGTGTGTGAGTTGTTTCAATTATTGGTGTAATTAATTACTGGTTTCTCACTAATGAAGTAATCAATAGCATGTTGTATTTCTATAGTTATACCATCTTATCTATTTTCTTCTTACTACATTTCAAGGAAGCTACATATGTTAAATTATAAATATTAATAAATAATAAAAATAATGCTTATTGGAAAGAATTGCTTGAACAGGGGATGGTGTTTATGGCTAAGACAAAGGTTATAAATTTCAAGGTCTGGATCATAATCTTGGCTCTGCCACAGACTTAATCTGTGATGATTACCAAGTCACATGACTCTCTGTGCCTCAGTTTCCTCATCTGTAAAATCAATTTATCTACTTCCTTCCCAGCAGTATTGTGAGGCTGTGTTCATTAGTGATTAGAATGAACTTTGAGATCCTCAGAGGAAGGTGCCATGGAAGTGTAAAATATTATTACCGGTATATAAAATTGGGAGAAAGAGGAGACAGTGGGGTGATGAATTCATCTACAAGCTTTGTGGTGTATGTAGTGAGTACAGGACTTGGGGCGAGAAATTTGTGAGTTCTAATTCTGGCTCTGATGTATGACCTTAGATTTGATTTAACTTGTTTGAGCCTTATTACTGGGGTAATACATGCCAACCTCAAACATGTTTGGTGAGAATGTATTGGTTATTTGTACAGTGCTTTGCTTTCATCTCTAAAGCCTTTGGTTCCACATCCTTGCTCACTTTACAAAACAACTGACATAGATTCATAGATTTTAAGGCCAGAAGGGACCATTATGATCATCTGCACAACACAGGTCATAGAATTTCACCCAGTAATTTCTGCATCAAGCCCAGAGTTCCAGTTTAAGCTATACCACAACTTTCAGAAAGATATCCAGTGTTGATTTAAATATTTCAAATAATGGAGAATCCACTACATCTCTAGGTAAATTGTTCCAATGGCTAATTATTCACACAAACATTTGCACCTTATATCTGGTCTGAATTTGTCTACCTTTAGCTTCCAACCATTGGATCTCATAATGCCTTTTGTTGATAGATTAAAGAGCTGTTTACTATCGGAAATAACTTTCCGAATGTAAGTACATGGGGAACTATGATTAGACATCAATGGCTAGAGTTCCACATTACCAAATTACACATAGTTAATCATTTGACCAAGAAAAATCTAGGATTAGGACAATGTAGAAGAAATGTAGGTTAGCACTGAAGCAGCTTGCAAGGTGCCTGACTGTATAATGACTGGCTTGCAAGGTCTAGCAAAATCTGGTTTTTCTCAACACCCCTTTATTTTTTGTAAAAATTATTTTTCCCCACCGATATATCTGCAAAATCAAACCAAACTAGTAGCACATCTTTTAATTAATCTTTTACTGATTTCCATCTCATAGCGTGTTACTTCTTTAATCATCAGGAAACAACTCCCCTTTTAATGTTTTCAATTACTGGTCTTGTACCATGTATTATAATCCGGTTTGGATTGCTATACTGTATAACAGAAAACTTTCAAGCTATCTCCACTGTCCTTCACATAAATTCAACTGTGACTTAACTCAGAATGACACAGGCAATGTAATCACACAATAGTTAATATTTCTATTTTAAAAGCCCTTTTTCACTCTATGTAAAATACTACCAGTTCAGATAATCTGTGTCCAATCCAAATTTATTGCTCTGAATAACTGTTGTACAAACGTTAAATATCTGTCCTATTAGGAAATCAGAAGGTACAGTGAATATCCAGCTTTTAGGCAGGATGCCACAGAAATTCAATGTATGTTTGAATGGGGATGCATTTTTCTAACACCCCTTGTCACACTCAAACAACAAAATCATTTAGCTTTGTTGGTCCAGGTTTTCTGGGGGAAACAGAAAAGGAAAACATTTTAGAGAGGAAAACAAGATGGAAAGAAAGCAGCAGTGACAGATGCTTTCTTTCAGCAGCTTTTCATAAATTCTTCTGGGAAACCAACTGAGTTTCATTGAAGGGAATGAATCAATGGCCCTTCATGTGAAGGAAATCAATTAGAAAGTCATTTCCTGAAAATTAGCACTCAAAAACAAAATTTCATTTTAAATCCAACTAGATTATGTGTCAGTATTAAGCTGAATTGCACTTGAATTGATGTATGCGAAATGTCGAACATCCTCCAGCTGTATAATGCTTAAAGAGCGAAAGATTACAGAGAATGTTTGCAGATACTATTGAGTTTATTATTTTGCAAGCTATTTAGATGACAAGATGGCCATGCTAAGGTTTAAAAGAGTTTTACATTATATTTCTCAAATATTGCTATTATTCAAATTACTGTAGTGCTAGAAGCCTCAGTCGTGCTAACCATTGTACCAACACTTCAGAAGAGTCAGCCTCTGTCCTGAAGGGATTATAGTCTGTGGGTATGTCTACAGTGCAATAAAATCCCCCGCAGCTGGCCCTGGTGTGGGGCTTGGGCTACAGAGCTATAAAACTGCAGCATAGATATCTGGACTTGGGCTAGAGCCTTGACTCCAAGACCCTCCAGAATCTTAGATCCTGGGCTCCAGCCAAGCCCAGACATTTACCCTAAAATGTTATAGCCCTGCAGCTGAGCCCCACAAGCCCAAGTCAGCTGACATGGGCCAGTCCCGGATGTGTTANGATATCTGGACTTGGGCTAGAGCCTTGACTCGAAGACCCTCCAGAATCTTAGATCCTGGGCTCCAGCCAAGCCCAGACATTTACCCTAAAATGTTATAGCCCTGCAGCTGAGCCCCACAAGCCCAAGTCAGCTGACATGGGCCAGTCCCGGATGTGTTATTGCAGTATAGACAGACCCTACACAGGTAAGTCAGAAAAAGAGTGAGAGGAAACGGAAGGTCAGAGGTCTCAATTTGGGACCACACTTAAGCATGTGATTAACTTTAAGCACGTTTAAATCTCATTGACTTCAAAGTGAAGAGCGTGCTGAAGTGCTGCTCTGACTAGAGATGCATTCTTGAACTGTGGCAAGAAAGGTGAAGTGACTTGCTCAGGGTCACGCAGCAGGTTAGCAGCAGCGGGGAATAGAACCCAGCTATTACCAGTCCCACTCCTGTGCTCTGACCGCTACAGCACAGGGCCTCCCATTTTGATGTGATGGGACCATTTAAAATTACAGTGCAAATACTGTGCATTATTCCAATTAAATATTAACTATTCAGAATGTAGCAGACACATATGTGCATGCGTGTCACACTGAAGATGATCATCCTTCATTAATATATTATTCAATAATCATTCAGACCTTACGTAGCACTTATTCACCAGGCAATGCCTGTTCTAAAACATCCAAACAAACACAGACACTGGATAAAACAAAAATGACCGTAAGTTTCATGATGCCCCTTTTCATGCCTTAGGAAATCAGATGTCTTTCTAAAATGGCTGCTGGTGAGAAAGCAGAAGGCAAAGAGGGATGTTCTAGATTATGAGCTCTATCTTGCAAGGTGCAGAGCACCCTCGCCCCAACCCCATAAGGCACTGAAGAATATTGCCCCAAGTTGAATACGTGTTTAAGAACTTTCCTGCATTCAGGCCAGAATGATCAGCACTTAGACAGATCAATCCCTAAGGTATCAAGTGCTGTCTTTCTCTAGTGAAGATAGCATATGGAAATATTCTTACAGCATATCTACCAGTATACCAAGTATTAGTACACTATAAGCACAGTAACATATGGACTAGAAAGTTCACATAAGGTTCTGGTTTGAATTTAGGCTAGTATTTAGGACTTTGGGTTCAGTGATGATCAAAGATTGGGGTTTAGGTGCCATAGCACCAAAATGCTTTGCGATTTCTGCTATATTAGGACAGATCTGAGCTCAATCTAGAAAGTAGTCCCATTTGGTTTGGATCCATAGATTCAGGTTCAGATTGCATGGTTCAGTTCCAATCTCCCCAGCAAAATTCAAGATAAGGGGCTCTGGATATGACATTCTGATTCAGGTCTAAGGAGAGGTATTGTGGTTAGAGAAAAATCAAAAGATTATATGTCAGGCAGAAATGAATACATTTAAATAAGAAATGAATCTGTTCGGTGAATTGCTTTCAGAATGTCACTAGACTACTACTTTCAAGGAAACTAGAACCACCATACATTGTGCTCTCATTGTTTTTAATTTAAATCACATCAAATGATGTAGTTTTAAATATATCAATAGTAATTTATAACAACACATTGCATATTTAGAGTTCCTTTCACCCAAGTATCAGAGATATTAAGTAAGCCTCAGAATACCCCTTTGACTTTGGTATTATTGGGTCATACCCATGTAAACAATGGATAAAAATTAAAGATGTACTTTAAGCTTGTGCATGTTTGTTCATATTTTGTAACTATAGCTCTGCTCCTCTTTGGTCGTTATAATTCCAAGTGACCTTAAACCTCATGGAACTTCTATCTACATGCCAAATTTCCTTTGTTTGGCGAGGGTTGAACAATTTTGCCCATCTGTGAAAGATCCTCCTAAGAGCAGGGACATCAGAATCATTTTTACCAGTACAGATACTGGGCACCTTATCTTCATACCAATGTGTCAGTCAACAAATTAGCTCTGCTTTCTCTGCACATCACCTGCAAATGAGAGAGTTGGGAGCCGACTTATAAGAAGTTCATTGTGTTACAGGAAAAAAAACACTCTAGGAGCAGGCGATGAGAATATATAACATGTTGGTTCTAATCTCAATTAATGAATACTGCATGCCAGAAAAGAGTATTAAACCCTTAGGGTTATATTGTAAAAGTGTAATGTGGACTTTTAACCATGCAGTTCTCTTTGACATCTATATCTCGACATAATGCTCGGAAAGCATAATGGTTAGTCTCAACCAGGGGTGAAAGTAACTTAAAGGACTTACCGGTACACCGGAGTCCTGAGCGGGGACGTGGCCTCAAGAGAGGCGTTGCCTCATCTGGAAGAGGCGTGGCCTTTTAAGATTTAAAGGCCCTGGGGCTCCGGCTGTGGCTGGGAGCCCCAGGGCCTTTAAATCACCCCGGAGCTACCAGCTGCAGAGGCGGCTGGGAGCCCCGGGGCTCAGGGGTGAATTAAAGGGCCCGGGGCTCCGGCCGCCGCGGAGCTTCAGGCCCTTTAAATCACCACGGGAGCCCAGCTGCCGGAGCTCCAGCGGCACTTTAAATCCCCGCAGCAGCCGGAGCACCGGGCCCTTTAAATCCCCACCTGAGCCCGGCTGCCAGAGCCCTGGGCCCTTTAAATCACCGCCGGGGAAGCCGGTGCAGTCCGGCACGGCATACTGGCTCTTGCCAGTACGCCGTACCGGACCGGACCGGCTTACTTTCACCTCTGGTCTCAACCCTCCCATACCCAGGTAAGAAGTTGCATTCTGATTCAGTGAAAAAGTCCCTCTTCCATACTAGTTCATGGCAGTTGAATTTTTATTTCTGCTTACATTCTGAGCTTAAAATTTGTGTTTTTTCAGGCTTTAAGTGTATTTGTCATTAATTCTTAAGCATTGGTACATCTGATCAAACCTCTGACCCATGGGTAAGAAAGCATTCAGATAAATTATGTAATATTCTGGTACAGAATTTCAGAAAACTGAGGAAGAGAAGAAATTGGACAAGGGAGCAGGAAAGAGCCACTAAGAATACAAATACTGAGCCAGATCCAACCCAGAATCTTTGCAAACTTCCACTAAAATAGACCCTCATACCATCAAAAATTGGGGAATGCCCAGGGCATTTAGAGGAGGTGATGAGTCAGTGCATCCATTCAGCTACAGCCAACTGGCCTCATATTGAGTCTCCCACAGACTTTAAAGTTGCCATCACCTGTCAGAAACCATAGAAAAGGCAGATGGTGACAACACTGTTTCGTTTCGGTGACTTGCCCCCTAGAGCGCATAGTATTTCTCATGACTGATCCTGTCTGTATACTTTTAGCATTCTGTAAGGTTTGTCAAGCAAGTCTGGTCATTTTCACTAATGATCTCCTGCACTTTTCCATGTTACCTAAATTTGGGTTTTCAACCCACAGGGGAATATTTAAATAAAACAAATGTTTTTGTAGTTTTTTTTTTTTTAAGCAATTCACAAGCACATTTCTAATTCACATTAGCCCAGACTGTGCAGGCTCTTGTGCTGATGCACAAGGAAAGGAGAATGCAAAAAGGCTCCCACCCATCTACACGCCTTGTTACGAGTCTTAACTGCAGTATGTGTGCTCTCCTATGCTCATTTTAGCCGTTCCCGAGGGACAAGCTATTGCAAAAGGGACAGCAAAGCAACAGGGCTGCCACCGCTCTACCGGTAATGGCAACCAGAGCTTGCTTGCTGCAGAGTAGAGCATATACTGTTGTGGTGCATTGGAAACTGTGTTAAAGTGACAAGGTATTGCTGCTGCAAATTGTAAGTAGTTTCGTGATCCTGCTTGCAGGCTAGGAGGCTCTGAGGGAAGCCATGTGATCTTGGTCCTCTGGGTGTAGTCTTCAGCATGGAGTAAGATGGGATGAGTTGTACTTTGCTGCTTTACAGAGCAGCCTGCTTTCTCGCTCTGTTTTTGTATTCTTATGTGTTAGGGTTCTGGATTCTAAAAATTAAGGAGTGTGTTGCTGGAACCTTCCAGCAAGAGTATTTTGTGTTTTTTTTCTAACTTCACCACGTGTATGCTATGAACATAACTGTATGCTGGGTGGTGTTGTGCACCTTCTCTCTTTTTACATGGTCATGCTATGACAGGTCTGATAATACCCTGGACAAACCTTATTGAATTAAGTTTAAGTATTTTAGGAATATATTGTATTAAAATGCAAATATTTATGTACTATTGAGGGATTGTGTGTATTTCCATTGGGGAGAGAGACGATAGCCCTCCAGGAACTAAGAATAGTGTGGGATGGTTAGGCAAATTCACGCAAGTTGTAACACCTCCAATAAGCTACCATCAATGGGAGAGAGGCTCACATATGCTGGTTCAAACTGGATTTTCCAGGGACCAACAGACAAAGGAAGGATTTTTGGTTAAGTTGTCTGAGTTAAAATGTACTCAGGACTTCATTCTGATCCAGAAAACAGAAAGTACTTCTGGTCCAATTCTTAGGGAAGAGTTGGAAGGTCTTTGGCCTGCTGAGGACCTATAAGACTTGGGAACTAGTTATGAGTGGAAGCAGTTGTGAACTGGTGATCAGAGGAAAGCTCCCTTTGTGGGGTTTGAAGGACAATCACCAACCTGCGCCCTTAGCCCTTGTTGGAGTGAGGGGGTCTGGTTGGCTTATTAGTATGTGTGTGGGTCTTTAATTGTTTTTAATATGTTTTCTGTGTAACGTTTTTACCTTAAGAATAAATGTACTTGCTTAGAAAAGCTATGTGGTAACTTATAATTGTGGCAATTACACTGTGCACAATCTCTGAAGAGAGAAGCGAAGCAGGCCTGTTTCAAAAATGTGTTTTTGCTGGGGATATCACAGTATAGTCAAGGGACTGTGCTGCCTGGAAATACCTGACTCAGAAGGGAGAGATTATATATTGGATTGTGCCAGAGTGCTCCAACAATCCAAAANCGCAGCGGCCGGAGCACCGGGCCCTTTAAATCCCCACCTGAGCCCGGCTGCCAGAGCCCTGGGCCCTTTAAATCACCGCCGGGGAAGCCGGTGCAGTCTGGCACGGCATACTGGCTCTTGCCAGTACGCTGTACCGGACCGGACCGGCTTACTTTCACCTCTGGTCTCAACCCTCCCATACCCAGGTAAGAAGTTGCATTCTGATTCAGTGAAAAAGTCCCTCTTCCATACTAGTTCATGGCAGTTGAATTTTTATTTCTGCTTACATTCTGAGCTTAAAATTTGTGTTTTTTCAGGCTTTAAGTGTATTTGTCATTAATTCTTAAGCATTGGTACATCTGATCAAACCCCTGACCCAAGGGTAAGAAAGCATTCAGATAAATTATGTAATATTCTGGTACAGAATTTCAGAAAACTGAGGAAGAGAAGAAATTGGACAAGGGAGCAGGAAAGAGCCACTAAGAATACAAATACTGAGCCAGATCCAACCCAGAATCTTTGCAAACTTCCACTAAAATAGACCCTCATACCATCAAAAATTGGGGAATGCCCAGGGCATTTAGAGGAGGTGATGAGTCAGTGCATCCATTCAGCTACAGCCAACTGGCCTCATATTGAGTCTCCCACAGACTTTAAAGTTGCCATCACCTGTCAGAAACCATAGAAAAGGCAGATGGTGACAACACTGTTTCGTTTCGGTGACTTGCCCCCTAGAGCGCATAGTATTTCTCATGACTGATCCTGTCTGTATACTTTTAGCATTCTGTAAGGTTTGTCAAGCAAGTCTGGTCATTTTCACTAATGATCTCCTGCACTTTTCCATGTTACCTAAATTTGGGTTTTCAACCCACAGCAAGCTCTTTAAATAAAACAAATGTTTTTGTAGTTTTTTTTTTTTTAAGCAATTCACAAGCACATTTCTAATTCACATTAGCCCAGACTGTGCAGGCTCTTGTGCTGATGCACAAGGAAAGGAGAATGCAAAAAGGCTCCCACCCATCTACACGCCTTGTTACGAGTCTTAACTGCAGTATGTGTGCTCTCCTATGCTCATTTTAGCCGTTCCCAAGGGACAAGCTATTGCAAAAGGGACAGCAAAGCAACAGGGCTGCCACCGCTCTACCGGTAATGGCAACCAGAGCTTGCTTGCTGCAGAGTAGAGCATATACTGTTGTGGTGCATTGGAAACTGTGTTAAAGTGACAAGGTATTGCTGCTGCAAATTGTAAGTAGTTTCGTGATCCTGCTTGCAGGCTAGGAGGCTCTGAGGGAAGCCATGTGATCTTGGTCCTCTGGGTGTAGTCTTCAGCATGGAGTAAGATGGGATGAGTTGTACTTTGCTGCTTTACAGAGCAGCCTGCTTTCTCGCTCTGTTTTTGTATTCTTATGTGTTAGGGTTCTGGATTCTAAAAATTAAGGAGTGTGTTGCTGGAACCTTCCAGCAAGAGTATTTTGTGTTTTTTTTCTAACTTCACCACGTGTATGCTATGAACATAACTGTATGCTATGGCTGGGTGGTGCTGTGCACATTCTCTCTTTTTACATGGTCATGCTATGACAGGTCTGATAATACCCTGGACAAACCTCATTGGATTAAGTTAAACCTTATTGAATTAAGTTTAAGTATTTTAGGAATATATTGTATTAAAATGCAAATATTTATGTACTATTGAGGGATTGTGTGTATTTCCATTGGGGAGAGAGACGATAGCCCTCCAGGAACTAAGAATAGTGTGGGATGGTTAGGCAAATTCACGCAAGTTGTAACACCTCCAATAAGCTACCATCAATGGGAGAGAGGCTCACATATGCTGGTTCAAACTGGATTTTCCAGGGACCAACAGACAAAGGAAGGATTTTTGGTTAAGTTGTCTGAGTTAAAATGTACTCAGGACTTCATTCTGATCCAGAAAACAGAAAGTACCTCTGGTCCAATTCTTAGGGAAGGGTTGGAAGGTCTTTGGCCTGCTGAGGCCCTATAAGACTTGGGAACTAGTTATGAGTGGAAGCAGTTGTGAACTGGTGATCAGAGGAAAGCTCCCTTTGTGGGGTTTGAAGGACAATCACCAACCTGCGCCCTTAGCCCTTGTTGGAGTGAGGGGGTCTGGTTGGCTTATTAGTATGTTTGTGGGTCTTTAATTGTTTTTAATATGTTTTCTGTGTAACGTTTTTACCTTAAGAATAAATGTACTTGCTTAGAAAAGCTATGTGGTAACTTATAATTGTGGCAATTACACTGTGCACAATCTCTGAAGAGAGAAGCGAAGCAGGCCTGTTTCAAAAATGTGTTTTTGCTGGGGATATCACAGTATAGTCAAGGGACTGTGCTGCCTGGAAATACCTGACTCAGAAGGGAGAGATTATATATTGGATTGTGCCAGAGTGCTCCAACAATCCAAAAAATGCATCTCTGTCAGGCTCCTAGCAGTGGGCTTTGACCACAGTAATGGAAAATTGAGCAGCGGACAACTCTCAAACCCTGGGTTTCCCAATGGTAAATTCATTTGTGAACCCTATACTACAGTGGTTCTCAACCTTTTTTGCGCTGGAACCCAAGTCTGAGAACTACTCTCCCATTTGCAAGATGACAAGGGTCAGATAGTCTGGACCCCCTGAAAACTGTTTGCAGCCCCCAAGTTAAGAACCCCAATATACTACAAAATATAATAAAATGGGGAAAACACTAGTTTTTTTCCCCCTGTGGTTAACATGAAAAAGGAATTAAATACAAAAAGATTTTTTTCTTTGGCTGTAGAAAAAATTAAACTGTCTTAAATGTTCTTAACTACAATATGGACTCAATACACGCCTCTTAGGCCATGGGAAGATGATACCTAGTGGAAATATTGACCTTCCTATTGCAGTTGATATTAAATAGTCCATGCTGTGTTACTGTAATGAGGGAAGACTCGAACACACACACAGCCCCTTTGTTTTCATAGAGCTTTGCCTATGGAAATCTGCTTGCAGGATCAGGGCCACAACGAAGACAGCTCCAGTCTCAGGCTTTTTCTCACAGAGAAATAGGACACTGTGGGAACCCCACATGAGGGAATTACTGGGAGGGATGTTTTTAATATTATTATTTACTTGACAATCCCTAGAGGTAAGCTAAGCACCACACAAAACAGAATGTCCTTACCCCGAAGATCTTACAACCCAATTTAGACATGAAACAATGAGTGGAAGCAACAAAACAACAAGGAGAGGATGGAGGTGGTAATACAGATGATACACCACTGACATTAGGTGGTTACACAGCAGAAGCATGCACACATCATGGTGGACTTTTTTGTTTTGGCTTTTTAACATAAATATAAGAAGAGGCTGTTGTAGTTCACCCCTTTTAGGCATCACAATAAATGTGAGACTTTATATGAGGCTTTGCATTCCAGATCAGGAAGGGTGTTCCATGCCTGGGGTGTGACATGTAAAGGTGCAGACATGGTTGAAGGAGAACGGAATGAACAATTTATCAAAATCGGCAACAACTGGCTGAGCAGAGGGGAGAATGATGCAATAAGAGAGAAAGCTGAATAAGTAAGAAGAGGCATAGTTATGTAGAGCTTTGAAATCAAGAATAAGAAGTTTAAATTTGACAGGGTGTAGAAGAGGGAGCCAGTGGAGGCTGTCAAACTAGGTATTAACATGTTTGGATCAATTAATGAGGAAGATGATTTTAGCAGCTGCATAATGGGTAAACTAGAGTGTGGATGTCAATGAGGCCAGATAGGTGGAGGAGGTGTCAGTAATCAAGATGGGAAATGATGCCCTCACTGCTAAAATGCTGCTCCCATCAGCTCTTTCAGACACCTACCCACAAGCATCTCTGCTTTACCAAATCACTGTTTTTGCAGCATCTCCAATGCAGGTGGCTGCGGGAATGGGATATATTGAGAGGCAGTCCCCAACCCAGCAGCATGTCTGGACCAGTCTCAAAGCTGCCTTTCTGGAGATCCTCCTCTGCTTCTTCTATTCATCAATGGGTCCAGAAAATGATCACATGGAAGGATTCCCCAGGCAAAGAGAGTATAGAAGGAGCTTCTAGGGGAACTGGGGAGACAGCCGGGGCAACTGAGCAGAGGTAGCCATGAAGAAGGGAGGATAAAGGGGAGCCAGTTGAGAAAGGGAGCCTCACAGAGTTGCCAGGCGGCTGGCTGAGGCAGGAGCAGATGCAGACTGGAGTGGGGGCTAGCTAGTATGGAAACAGGCACAGCTAGAGCAGAAGCAGGAGCAGTCTGTTGAAACTACTAGCAATGAATGTTCCTGGCCAGGTAGTGACGTTGAGCAGACTGGAGAGACTGCTTCCCTTAGGAGCCTGTATACCTGCCTTTGCATCACCTGGGTTTGTCCTCAGCCGTGGATTGACTGAACCATGGCTGAATGTTGTGTTGCCTATCACAAGACATGCAGGAACTGCCTTTGATGATCCATCATACTCCCTGACTCAGGGATAACTCTGATTTAAGCAGACTCAGAGGTAACTCAGGCATAGGCTCAGAGGTGTCACAACCAATCATGAGGAAGAGGTGAGGAGGAATGGCACCTGAGGGTTATGTTGGTGAAGAGAAAGGAGAAGATGCCAAGGATGGACATGAAACCATCAAGAAGGAAGAGTGAAGGGGAACAGCAACTAAGGAGGAGGAAGCAGCCACCAAGAAGAGTCAGACACCAATAGTGGTGTTGGTGGGGGATGAAGAGAAGGAAACCAACAGCTGGATTTCGAGGGGAGCTGCTGGAGGCTGGTGCCATGGCTGAGAATGGATATTTTGAGTTGGGGGGAGGAATGACCATGGGAAAGACATTGCCATTTAAAGCAGCATCTGTGAGTAATGCTTTCTACCATCTCCACTTAGCTCAGAAACTGTCCCATTCTTGTGGATGGAGACTTTGCCTAAATTATTCATGCCTTCATCTCCTCTCAAATAGATTACAACAATGCACTATACCTCAAAGCTAAGGAAACTCCAACTAGTTGAGAACGCTGCAGTGCATCTCTTCAGCAACACGGTGAGTACCTCAAACCTGTGCTTCACTCTATACACTGGCTTCCCCAAGCATTTTGAATCAAGTTCAAGGTTTCAGTCCTTAACTTCAAGGCACTCTATGACCTCCCCTGGGTCTCTAAAAGATCACCTAAAGCTTCAGGATGAACAGTGTGGTTAACAGCTTTGCTCCTGTGATGCAAGAGAATTCTCATCAATACAAGTGAAGCTCATCAGTGCAAGAGACCGAACATTTTCCGGTGGTGGGCCAAGACTGTGGAGAGAACTTCCCCAGCAATTCAGGACCACAAAAAACCTCACCACCTTTCCCTCCAAGTGCAAGGCCCACTTCTTTGTCCTGCCTTCTCAAACATAAACATATAGCAACAGGTATATTTATATCAAAAGACACACTACCAGAACAACTCGCCCTCCTCTGGGCAGAAGATGAGAGAATAAACATATGACATTACTGTGGAGTCATGTTGTTTAATACAACTACTGGAAGGCTACTCAGATACTAGGGCAATGAATGTGGTATAAAAACCAATACAGAATAGCAACAGAATAGAAAAATTGTGTTGAGACTTTGTGGATAGGGAGCCTTTCACGTATAGTTATACCCATGACATACATTTTTACATGCATTTTAGTGTAGGGGGTAATGGTTAGATCAGACTCTCTCTCTCTTTCTAATTGCCATCTCCTCACTTTTCACAATCTTCTTCTTGGAACAGCTTTTCTAAAGTGATTTCTTAAATGCAATTTCTATTCTACATACTGCTTCTGCGGGATTTTGACCTTGACTGTTTTTCATAGCCAGTGCAAATTTAAACTATCAGAGGGAATTGGAATCTACACTTTTCTAGGTGTATTTCCAGTCCCAGTCTACAATGTACACTGCAGAGTATTTTAATAAATGAACAGACAACAGTCAGCACTTCTAAAAAGAAAAATCTCTCTCCTTAGCCATTTAAGCTTTTGCAAGGAGTTCTTTAACACTTGAGCAAATTTCCACAGCTGCTTCAGGCATTACGATATGAAGTAATTCTAACATGTTTCACTACATTAGGTTTAAGGAATAATACTCATTTCTCTTATCTAACATTGTCCCAGTCTCTTTGCTGAAATAAACTGATAGATGAAAAGAATTTTGGTTTTCTGTAATAGTAAATTATATTTCACACACACAGATTTGGACGGTGTGATGAAGTGGGACTGTTCTTAATGTTTCCTCTGAATACTGTGTGGGTGCCTCGGTTTCCCCTATGCATTTCTTACGTCTCCAGTGTGCATAAATGGCCGACAATCTGTCTCCTAGCAACAAATGGCTGGGGCCCTTCCCCCCTGCAAGGGAATAGCTAAAGGTGAACAAAGAGATCAGGTGACCTCCTGGCCCGGGAAAGAGACAAAGGCCAGAAAGGAGGAGCTGGAGGGGGGTTTCAGTTTGGAGCTGGCTGGGGACGAGAAGGGAGGGTAGACGGGGATGTCTGGCTTGCTGGGCCCCAGAATGGACCCGGCTGAGGGATCCCGTTCTCTGTACCTACAAGCTCTGTTTTAGATCGTGTTCCTGTCATCTAATAAACCTCTGTTTTAGTGGCTGGCTGAGAGTCACGTCTGACTGCGAAGTTGGGGGTGTGTGCAGGACCCTCTGGCTTCCCCAGGACCCCGCCTGGGTGGACTCGCTGGGGGAAGCGCACGGAGGGGCATATGCTGAATGCTCCAAGGTCAGACCCAGGAGGTGAAGCCGTGTGAGGTTCTTGCCCTGAAGACAGTCTGCTCCGAGGGAGAGGAGGCTCCCCAAAGTCCTGACTAGCTTTGTGGGGAGCAGTTCCAGAGCATCGCCCGGGGACTCCGTGACAGACGGTGTATGCATATGTATGATATACAGACAGACCGGATGTACACACATATATGGACTTAAAATACACTTTACAAATAGTTAGTAACGTGAGAAGAACCATAAATTCAATAGGAATTCCTAAGTGCTCAGTAATTTTGAATCAAATATTGGTTCAGGAACCTAACTTTAGACAACCATTTTTGAAAATCTTCGCTCATATTCTGCAGTAAACATAATTCCTTTGATCCATTCCTAGTCTGTATGCTCTGACATTTTCTTCGCATATTTTTTTGCCAGTAATTAACTTTGAAACCCAGGTGTCTCTCTCCATTTCTACTAATCACAGCAAGCTTGAGAGCATGAAGTCTGAGCCTCTGCAGCATAGCCTACGCCAAGTTTTATACCTAATGCAAAAGTAAGTACGTAGAACAATCCATTCCATGTATTCTTGCTAGTACTCTTGAAACCTGGCCTCCAAGCCAGATCATCAGATGACAGTTTTAGTAAGGTGAAAGGATCCTGTTTGTATCACCAGTTGTTTGTTCTCACTACAGTTTCAGTAATTTTCCTCCTCCCTCTTTACATTTTGGGTGTGAAATGAGTACACAAGAAAGGCACCAGCTTGACAGTCCTGAAGTATACCGCTCCATTTTAGCATCATATCAGGTAAAGATCAGGCAAAGGCAAGGCAAGCACCCTCAGACTCATGGCTAACTCTGATCTGAAGAGGCCACTTCAAGGGATGAAAGAAGAGTTTAGTTTTATTGGTCAGTTCAGTATTTTGCCTTTCAACTCAAACTTTCAACACAATTACCATTATGGAGACAGTTTGTGAGATGTGGAATCTTGCCCATGCAGAAATGGACTATCAAACAGCCATCAGAGGGTAGTAATTTTCACTCATAACCAGTGAGGGCTGGAGTTGAGCAAGAACCTGCTGATGAGACATGCTGTACCCCAAAATCTCCTAGCTACAATCACATTAACATGGATGGATTTATGCTTTACTTCGGCCTGTTTTCATTATAACATGTGCAACCCCTTATGCATTAGGTGAAAAAGACACCAATGCACTATGCTACTGTGCACATTTCTAGTCAACATTTTATCCTAGACCATGCCTTTTAACAACCTCTGTAACTGGTGAGAAAAAGATACAATAACCATCCTGTGGAAATACTCAACACTTGCATCGTTTTAGAGTAGTACAGCATGCCGCTGTGTTTGACTACACAGGGCATTACAATGTCAGATGTTCTATTTCCATTCAATCTTTGCAATGAGAACAAAAAATAGCAGAACATGAATCTATTCTCATGTTGTGGTGTTGTAACAATAATTGGAAATGGTCCAAACTTAATCCATTCTCATTAGATTGTAATCTTGTAGTCTTCCTCGGAAGCCATTGAAGCTTTTTCCTGCAGCATGAATTCCTAAAAAGTACTTACAGTATATGAGAACCTTCTCTTTTTTTAACGGGCAAAGTTTGATAGCCAAGTAAATACAGCCAAAAGCTGTAATTTGAATTTATAGAAAATTCCTTCTGCCCTCAAGTTAGAAAACCAAAAACCAAATGCAATCAATCAATTTCCTTACAGTGTTTTTCATGCCACGACAAATTATGGCTTTTATTTCAAGTGTGCAAGGCATGTCAGACAAAAGAGATTAAAAGGTCACAAGCACTGTAATACTGTGAGCTACTGTTTAGCCCATTGAGCAAACAACTCATCTTTTCTTGACTACAGCCACTGGTAGTTTATTGTCTAATATTTTACTTATTCCTCCCTTTTGGGGCTGATGGATTGAGCATAACTTCTACATTATCTTATTAATGCAAAGGGAACACATTGGTTTTCCTCACTGTAACATATTTGGAGAAAGTATTTGAGTACATACTGAACCAAATAGGGTTTTAGGGTGAGGCAAAAGTATGCCATTAGCTGTCTGTGTCACCTGATCACATCTGCATATCCATTATAGTCACACTCCCCAGGGGTACCCAGTTTTGTGAAGCACACCAACACCACCTGCCCTTAACATGAGACAGCCTTGTCTGTACCACTGTGGATCAGCTCCTAGAATCCAACAGCCTCTGGCAACAGAAGCAGGCCTCACTTTCTCTGTACAGGTAGTGACAGGCACAAACCAACCCCTGTGTCCTCCAAACGGTCCCTGTAGCATCAAGCCCCTTACTGAACATAGAATTACCAGGCCTGCTATTCCCAAAAGATCAGTACACACCAGCTTTAAGATTCAGCTCAGGACCAAAACCTTGTTTAACACCACAACACTTAGATATATTTATAGTGAAAACAAGAATAAGTTTCAGGGGGTAGCCGTGTTAGTCTGTATCCACAAAAACAACAAGGAGTCTGGTGGCACCTTAAAGACTAACAGATTTATTTGGCCATAAGCTTTCGTGGGTAAAAAAAACCCTTCTTCAGATTCATGGAGTGAAAATTACAGATATAGGCATTATTATATTGACACATGAAGAGAAGGGAGTTATCTCAAGTGTAGAACCAGTGTTGACAGGGCCAATACAATCAGGGTGGATGTAGTTCACTCCCAATAATTGATGAAGAGGTGTCAATTCCAGGAGAGGTAAAGTTGCTTTTGTAGTGAGCCAGCCACTCCCAGCCCCTATTCAAGCCCAAATTGATGGTGTTAAATTTGCAAATGAATTTTAGTTCTGCAGTTTCTTTTTGAAGTCTGTTCCTAAAGGGTTTTTTGTTCAAGTATGGCTACTTTTAAATCTGTTATAGAATGTCCAGGGAGATTGAAGTGTTCTCCTACTGGCTTTTGTATGTTACCATTCCTGATGTCCGATTTGTGTCCATTTATTCTTTTACGTAGAGGCTTTCCAGTTTGGCCAATGTACATGGCAGAGGTGCATTGCTGGCACATGATGGCATATATCACANGCTTTCCAGTTTGGCCAATGTACATGGCAGAGGTGCATTGCTGGCACATGATGGTATATATCACATTAGTAGATGTGCAAGTGAATGAGTCCCTGATGGTGTGGCTGATGTGGTTGGGTCCTCTGATGGTGTCGCTAGAGTAGATATGGGGACAGAGTAGGCAACGAGCGTTGTTATAGGGATTGGTTCCTTGGTTAGTGTTTCTGTGGTGTGGTGTGTAATTGCTGGTGAGTATTTGCTTCAGGTTGGGGGGCTGTCTGTAAGCGAGGACTGGCCTGTCTCCCAATGTCTGTGAGAGTGAGGGATCGTTTTCCAGGATAGGTTGTAGATCGTTGTTGATGTGATGGAGAGGTTTTAGTTGGGGGCTGTATGTGATGGCCAGTGGTGTTCTATTATTTTCGTTGTTGGGCCTGTCCTGTAGTAGGTGACTTCTGGGTACCTGTCTGTCTCTGTCAATCTGTTTCCTCACTTCCCCAGGTGGGTATTGTAGTTTTAAGAATGCTTTAAGAATAAGTTTATTACCAAACATTCAAGTAATAGTAAAAATACTGGAAACAAAATGGTTACATATAGAACAAAACCAAAACATGCTTTCTAGAGACTAACATTAATTAACAGGTTAACCTCCTGTCTAAAGAAGTTTAATCTATCCCAAAGTTTTCTTCAATGTTTTTAACCAAGCCTGGCTGAGACTCTGAGGCTCCTTTTTCATGAAGCAAAACTTCTGTCTTTTTAATTCTACAGTAAAGGGTGCCTGGGCATCTTCTCTGCCCCCCCAAATATAGTCAAGCAAACATTTGAAGTGCACCTCTAAATAAGGTTCTTCCTCCCCCACTGTTCTTCTCTCTCAATGTTTGTTTCTCTGAAGTTCTTACAAACCTTCATTTGCATTCAAGTTCAGATTGGTATCATGAAATCCATTGTGAATGAGACGATATTCAGTTTACATGTGAAGAGATAGATTAATATCTGTCTTGTCTGACAGAAAATCTGTTTTTCACCTTTGCTGGTGATCAGCACCTACAGTCTTTAAGAACATATTTTCACTCTATATACATAACTCCTTACATAGTATCTGCACATAGATTTCACAATGATTTTGAAGTCCAGAGTGACACAGGCTTTTATTCAAGAGCTCACTTGACACTCCTGGGTGAACTAGAACATACACACTAGACTCATGAGAGCCCTATAACCCCTCTGTATCCCCTTGCCAGTGGCATTAAGAAGTTCTTGGGTCACTCATTCACTGCTACCCCTCACATGCTTCAGTTTAGTACTTCCTTTTAAAAAAGCTGAAAATGAAATTTTTGTAAGTGTACGTAGTATTTCAACCATAATGATCCCAACGTGCCTGCCAAATGGTATAGGATAAAGGAATCATTTCTCCCCCCACTAGCTTGGAAACATCATGGGGTAGAATGTGGCAGTTGAGCTGTTTTAACAGAGCACAACAATGTACAAAGTAATTGAGGACAAGTAATGAAGAAGAATACTTTATCCAACTGAAGCTGCAGTGGAATTGGAGGTAGGAAACGTTTAATCACCCCAAAAATGTAATCTGAACAAGACTCTGGGGTTTATGTCCCTAGTCTTATGAAAAGTTCTACTGGATTTTAGGGTCTGATCCTGCAATCAATTATGCATGTAAGCATCTTGAGAGCAATTCCATTAAGTTCAATAGGACCTTTCAGGTGAGACAAGTTATTCATACGTATAACTGATGAAGTCCCAAATAACCATCAGTAGCCATAAGGGCTTTGGGTTTTACATCTCATCCAAAAGATAGCACCTCCTTCATCAAGCATAACATCATGCTGACACATTAGATCACTGCAGATTTGGTAGGAAGTATGCTTCATTATTATCCGACAGTGATATGGGCACAAATTAATATACCACGAAGCAAGCTAAAACAACATGGTGCTGTCTTCAGAGTGTTCTGTCCAGTCTAAGCAATACCTCACAGGATGAGAAAAATGTACCAACGACTATTGTTAAACTTTTTCTGGATAATCAAATATGAAGTCTGAAAGTTAGAGATGATGGATTAATCTTCAAGTGTGTAAAAGTAGCAGTACTGTATTTTTACATACAATTAATGCCACAGTATAACCAAGTCGAAAAACTTTCGGTATCTCATCCACTTTATTTGCAGCTCCCTTTTTCTGCTGGAGAGATGATTCCACTAGACATCACTTTCTTAAATTACTTCACAGAGCTACAGTTTTAGCCACTGCACTGTAAGCCTCTTTCAGGTTTTGCTTTTACACTTAGATATTAATCCAATTTGTTTCTTGTACACAAACATTTGAAGGAGTTCATTTCGAGTATCAGACACCACAATGATTCTTGACCAGTCTAACAGCATTTTATCTTGATGATTCCTTTCCTAGCAATGAAGGTCCATTACCTTTTGTTATATGAACAATTCCAGTTCTGATGCCTTACTCTTATTTGCCATTTTTTTTGGTCAAAGCTCTGACTTGGCATTTCCAGTGTTTCATAAGTACATATTTCAAATGCACAGCTACTCTTTTAGGATGTAACTTTTAGAAGGAGGAATAGTTTCTTATGCCAAACTCATTGAAATTACAAAGTTGGCTGTCTTTGATCAATTTCTATTGTGACTCTTGTAATTTATACTTACTGTATTTTAGTTTTGTACAGATGTTAATGGTTTCCTGCAGCACTTGCTATTACAGTACTATAGAAAATTGCTTCCAAAAACTTGTGGTTGCAGAAGGATAGGGCCATTTTTCCTTTAAATTACACTGGTTTAATCCAGAGTAAATCTATTAAATGAAGTGCAGTTGTTCTGGATTTACTTTAAGTGCACCTAGGAATAGAATTTGGTCCATAAAGTATAAAAAAGAGGAACTTGAGCTCCTATACATCAAACCCCAAACATTGTATGCTGCATACTAAACAAGACATGCAACAGTTTAGAACATCCATTCTTCAGAGCCCTTTGGATTTCTGAATGCTTTTGAATCTTAATTCCTTTATGCCTTAAATGTTCACCTTTTTTCCTTTGCACAAAGCACATTTCTGAGCCTTTTTGATGGCATTAACCCCTGTTCTAATCTCTTGTACTTAAAAACAACTATTTTTTAATCTTAATAATCTTCAAAAACTAGCTAGCCATTTGCCTGTCTATCAAGAGATATACTGGATTATCTGTAATTAACAAAATGCAAGGCACAGCTCATCCAGAGCGTTGGAGTGTCATTCTCTGATTATGTCACACAGATCTTTATCTGCTCAGACCAAATTTTACATTTCATCTTCTTTTAATCACTTCCTTCTAAAGTGGATCAGGCTATTAATTGCAACCTTCTGTAATTTCCCTTTAAAATAATTTCAGTTTTGGGAACCAAAATGGGATTGCCACAACTTTTTTTTTTTTTTTAAACATTCACAACACCAAACCATTTTCTTAAATAACTCACTTTTGACAGATGTTTTAGAGACATCACAGATAACCATGGTGGGTTTTACTAGTTTCCAGGTGGGAATGAGTAAGGATTTTATGGTAGGGGGATGGATGTTTTCTTTAAATGCTTGTGCCAAAACTTTTTAACATTTGTGGGGGGAGTGAATTTTGAAAGAGGTAGAATTTTAGTAAAAACTTGCAATAGTTTGTATGGTACAATCGACTCTGATAAAACATTTTCCACCTTAACTCCTTTTTAACAACTTCTTGGTTTGAAAAATCTATAGAACAAATCCTTTTCATCCTAAAGTAATGGGGGTTCTGCATGCATGCTAGTGGGGCAGGGTTGGCCACCTCTAAAATATAGATCTGTTTGAAAGGACAGGTATTTCCTAGGCAAGATTACAATTTAGTACAGCTCTTCATTCCCTACCCTTCACTTCCATCATTTTATTTTTATATATTCTGTAGATAGGCTGTTACATTTTTCTGATACAGCTCTTCTCTATTACACCCCAAACTAACTGCTGAAGTGAAGAGATAAGGCACCCATTATATAATTTTCTATTTACTGCAGGCCTCTGGTCTTTCAAAATATGTTTTCCCATTTCCGATTGTGCTTCTCCTCAGATGTGACACAAGGTTTCACTAGGAACTGACAGTCAATCCAAGAAAACTGTGCATTTTTCCACCACCTGCAATCACCAACATTAATTCCTGGCAACAACTAGTTAAAAATTGTTTTAATTCCCTCCCCTCCCCCTCGCCAGCAATTAATAAAAAAAACCAAACAAATAATTTTAACTGAAATTTTTCACTTTTAATTTAATTTGGTGAAAGAAATGACTTTTAATTCAAACAAATTTTGTTTAATTTAAAAACATGATTTGCATTTTTTTGGATTCCACTCCTTTTCTTTCTTTAATTCCTTTTTTTCACACTTTTCCAATGTAAAGAAGTAAAAAAGTATTAGAATGTGTTAGTAAATCCAGTGATTAATTAAGCCCTAATGTACTTCAGTATAAGATATCAGTTGGATTTAGCTGAACCCAAAAGAATAACACTAACATATTAAGAATCACATAGTAACCAGTTTATATTGTCAAATGATTTAAAAAAAAAATCTGATTCCCTTTTCCATTGCCTATGAGAAGTAATAAGGACACTGCCAGTGAAAGTGTTTGAGTTTCAGGAAGTGAAGTGACATTAGAATAGTAACTTCAACAAGATACTTAAAAAAATAGATCAAAAATGGCTGATTATGAAACTCATTTAGGAATTAAGGGGAAGATAAATATTGCTTTGTAACTCAATTAAAAATCCTCTCTCTTCTCCCATCTCTATGTTATTCTTTTCCTTCCTCTATGTTTTTACATTTTAGTTTTGTAACGAATTATTGACTGTGTAAAGTCAGTTAGCGATAAGGTACAACATCTATGAAAGATATTATATAAAGTTGGGCCCTGATCCTGCAAGTTGTTCCAGGTAAGTAGACCTCTCCGGCCACCTGGAGCCAGTGTGGATTTCAGTTGGTCTACGTGTGAGTATATGCATGTTCCGGGTCTTAAGCTGTACTGTAAATAATGTAACATACAGTGGTTATGTTAAAAAGTTGGCTTTTTAATATAAGAAGAAAGCTTTCTGATTCACACTTATTAACGTCCTTATTATCTTTGTCATTCTAGTGATTTTGTTTTAGTTGAGTCTCTTACAGCCTGAATGATATGGTGTATATAGCAAATACACATCACCACATGTCAGTACAAGAGATCACTAGGAACGAGTTACTGCTTTAGTATAAATGTGTGGTTACCACTTGAATGATGATAGCAGCAGGGTACAGTACTAAATCAAAAGAAAGAAAGCACCAATAAACCTGTTAAAATTTCTGATTTGTATCCACTTTACAAAGCGTACAGTATATAGATAACACACACAGTGTGTTAGTGCAATGGTTTTTTTAGCATGAAAATGCGATGGTCACATCACATTCAAGTGGTTACATTCTGAGTAAGTTATGTGGGTCACCTCAAACAGGTGACATCGATACTGTCACATGTCTTCACACATTTTCTTCATGCTATAAGTTAGAGATGTTAGTTAAGAAAAAAGTTTTCAATTTTGATGGCACTTTTTGTTTAAATTGTTTTCTTTCTAAAGACAGACCTTAGTTACCATATGCAGGTCTTGGGGCGACAGAACACTTAGAATAAATGTTTAAATCCTTCAAATTATCTATCACAGCTTTTCTATATATTAGGTTGTTTGACGCTCTGTACCTCGGGGGAACACTCAGCACCCCCATGTTCATCCTTGTAAAATGATAGTGTGGTATCTAATGCAAAGTTTGTCATGTCGGGTGTCTTCGGAAGGATCATGATGCACTGAGGGCAGGGACACAAAGTCCGGAGATCTGAGAGAATCTTCACAAAGACTTTGAGTTTCCACAATGGCAATCTTCCCTCCTTCTGTTATTGGTAGAAGTAATGGCTGTGAAAGATTAGTGAGAGGAATGCAGACGAGATCATCAAAAAGTAAAATTAAATGCTCTTGATCATATGATTGCGGAAATAAACAAATATATCAGAGGACTAGCAGCAACAAATCAGTTATCCATTATCAATCTATATATGAAAAGGCATAGGTGCTGACTCCATGGGTGAGCTGGTGCTGGAGCATTCACGGGAAAAAAAACAGGGGGTGTTCACCACCCACCAGCCACCTGCTGATCAGCTGTTCAGTGGTCCCTGCCGATCAGCTCCTCACCTCCCACCTGCTGCCAATCAGCAGTTCAATGGTGGGCGGGAGGTGCTGGGGGGTGTGTGGAGTGGTAGGAGCCAGGGTGGGAAGAGGCAGAGCAACGGTGGGGTGCGCTCGGAGGAGGGGGCGGAGTGGGAACAGGAAAGGTGGGGGGAGGTGGAGTCCTGGGGGAGGGGGCAGAGCAGGGGCTGGAAGAGGTGGGGAGAGGCCTTGGGGGAAGATTCGGAGTGGGGACAGGGCCTAGGGGTGAAGCACCCCGGGGAAATCTGAAAGGTGACTGTGTGAAAAGGCACAAATGTTATATACATGTAGTGGCACCACTAAAGCAATATCAGAGTTAAGGCTGAGTTGGGTGTATGTGAACTAACAGCATTCCATTGGTAACTTTTTCTTGATGTAGTACAATGCCTCTAAAAGGAATAATGTTTTCTGAAAGGAAGAAGGGCTCGTATGCTGCTATCATTACTCAAGCAGTAACAGTACATTTATGCTAAGGCAGTAATTCCTTCCCAGTGATCTCTTATAAAAGGCATTCATGCAATATGCATTCATTTATATTCCATGTCATTTACACTACAGGAGACTGAATACACAAATCACTAAAACTACAAAGGAAATTAGGAAATATGATCTTGTTGAGCATCGGTCGTTCTACTGTGAATGTCAGCACTTTTCTGATTCAAAATAAATGCTGGATTTTGTTTTCTGAGTAAGAAAAAGGGGGAGGAACATGTGCAATGAATATTTTCATTTCTATAGTGATTCTACTAGAATTCTCAGGCTTGTTCAGTTATCATCCACTATAAAACAGTGTGAAATTTCTCTGTTTTTGCTTTGAGTTTTACCATAAAAATCTCAACAGGTGTCCACAGGGGAACATTTTATGCCTGAGGCTCACACGCATACCTAGCAGAAAAACGGCGAACTTTATCTTGCAAGTTGCTGAATGCCTCCTGCAAATCGCTGAGCTCCCTCAACTCCCATTGACTGTAATGGGACTAAACGGTGTTCAGGCCTTCACAGGATCAGGCTGATGTTAGGTCTTCACTTGTCCATGTCATATACATAGCCATGACAGACACATTTTAAAAGTAACTTGCTTGTCTAAGGTCTTCTGCCTCTGGCTCCTAACCTGTGCTGATGGGACAGTGATGAGACCTGCAACACTTCTATTTTATGACTGATAGAATATAGTGAGTTAATTGAATTGTGTCTCCCAATAGCCACTGCCATTGCCAGTGCCTACAGCCTTAATAAATAATGGCCAAACTTTTCAAACCCAGGTACTTAAAATTAGGCTTTTATACATAGTTAGGTACCTACATAAAAGTAGCCTGGTTTTGAAAGATGCTGAACACCTGCAGTCCCCCAAGTGAATTCCACTGAAGTTGTGGTAGGTCAGCCGCTCCAAAATTCAGGACATGAATAATTTCTAAATATTATATTTTCCTATAGACATTTTTATAGGTGCCACAAGGGTGTTTTTCAATCTCCAGTGCAAAGGGGAATAGTCTACAAGACAAAGGTGAAACCCTGGCCCCATTGAAGGCAGAGGGAAAACTCCAGTAGAGGCAGGCTTTCATTCCAGATCTCTAATTTTGCTGCTGCTTCTCCTTTTGTAATGTACGGGCACTCATCCTAAATAAACTTACTTTTACATTGCTTCTGAAAAGCCAGCATGTCATTATAAATACAAAAGAAAAATGTAAAATTAACAAAAAGCAAATTATGAACACAAGATTTCATTACACTGTGATGAAATAGTAGTTTATTTTCAAAAGCGTGGATGTTATCACCTTGCAGATAGCAAGCTCAATGTTACTTATGCAACACGACTGAAGTTGCTTAGTAAAGGCCGGAGAGTTACAGTGAGTGAGGAGAGGATAGAAGCTGATAAAATGCGGTCATGTCATGTAGCCAGGTGATCTCAGGAAAGAGTAAGTTTACAACAGTCATGCTATAAAGCATGAAATGGAGGGGAAATTTAGCTAATTTACAAGGAAATGAGGAAATAAATAAATGTTTGCTGGACTTGTAAACCAATGGCTCTCAACCTTTCCAGACTACTGTACCCCTTTCAGGAGTATGATTTGTCTTGGGTACCCCCAACTTAAACCTCACTTAAAAACTACTTGCTTATAAAACCAGACATAAAAATACAAAAGTGTCACAGCGCACTATTACTGAAAAATTGCTTACTTTCTCCTTTTTACCCTATAATTAGAAAATAAATCAATTGGAATGTAAATATTGTACTTACATTTCAGTGTACAGTATGTAGAGAATTATAAACAAGCCATTGTCGTATGAAATTATAGTTTGCACTGACTTCGCTAGTGCTTTTTATGTAGTCTGTTGTAAAACTAGACAAATATCTAGATGAGCTAATGTACCCCCTGGAAGACCTCTGTGTACCATGGTTGAGAACCGCTGTTGTAAACTGAATAGCATGCTGCACTGCCATTAAGACAGCCTGTGTTCCAGGAGAATCTAAGGACTTGATCTCGAGACTGGCATAATGGAGTGAAAAAACATTCACTATGGAGTGCATTGCACCATGTAAAACTTGATAGCTCTTGTGATACTGTGAATTATGAAATAATAATAGCTCCAATGTTATATATTTCTCACTATTGCAATCCTGCTATGCCAATCTGCACTACTTGAAACTTCTAGACACTTTTCAGGGATAACCTCAAACAGAGTTTATTACAGTAAATGCACCTGAGGTTACAAAAGAAAGAAATCACTATGTTGAGGTCAGAGAGAACTGGCCATAGCTTCTTGGACAACTGATGCAAAAATGGACTGTATTACACACAAGGTGTATGGTCTTAAGGTTTAGAAACTGAAATCTAGGTACAATTCTGAGCACTGTCATAGACTTAATGTTTGGCCTTGGATAAATCACTTAATCTCCCTCTGCTTCAGTTCTCCATTTGTAAAATGGAGATAATAATGTTTCCTTATTCCAACTATCTGTCTTCCTGTCTATTTAGAATGTAAGCTCTTCAGAACAAGGACTGTCTTTTATTAGGTATATTAATAATACCTACTCCAATGAGGCCACAGCTGATAACTCTTGGCACTATTGTGATACAAATAATAATAAAAGATGACACTGGGTAATCCAGGAGCAGACATGGCTCTAATAGAACCCCAGGACAGAATATTTTTTCTGTTGCAGAACACTGATTCATCTAAATCAAAATGTTTTGCAGTGACAGTTAGATTTCTACAGAGGTCCAATGGAACCCTAGATTGAAGCCGGTCCTGTTTCTGGCCAGCTTGCCTGCCTGGAGGGTTGCTGAGGAGCCTAGACTTCTAGGCTCTTCAATCTTTGGCAATTTACTTGGCAGGCTGATGGAGAGCAGAGAGTCTGGAAAACTGGGTTCTCCAACTCCCAAGCTCCTAGCCTCCTCTGCAGCCAGGGATGGCGCAACCCATTAGGCGACCTAGGCGGTCGCCTAGGGCACTAACATTTGGAGGGCGCCGGTGCACCGGTCGTCAGTGGTATTTTGGGGGTGGGACCTTCTGCCGCCTCTGTCGCGGGCGGCATTTCGGGGGCAGGACTTTCTGCCGCCTACGGCGGCAAAAAAGCTGGCAGCGCTCCTGTCTGCAGCTTGCATGGTGGTTTGACAAGGAGCCAGGAGCCTGGAACAGTAAATTCTCAAGCTCACAGGCTTGCAGCCAGAGTGATAGTTCCAGGGTAGCACTGCAAACCAAACAGACTGCCCCAGAGTCATAGACCAGGGCTTTCCCTTAAGCAGAAGATTTCAAAATGTTGGTTTTAATTCTAAATAGGGATAAATCCAAATATTGAAATGCTTCATGAAATGGAATTAACTTTCTCAACTCTTAGGTCACTCAGATGCTTCTGAAAATTCCACCCCACCATCTATTTGTTTCTCTCTCAGTTTGTCTTACATTTTAGCCAGATTGGGACTAAGCATTGTTGTACGTACTCACTGCCCTGTCTTCACTGGGCACTGGAGGACAACAAACAGTGCAGTATCTCAATTAAAAAAAAAAGGAGATATAGATCATCTGCTCTGCAGGCCAAAATATCTCCTATTTCCTGTCACAGTCAGACATGCACATTGAACAAGATCAATGACAAGTTGGAGCTCTCACAAAATGTATCATCCTGCTTGCACAGGGAACTCTCCACAATGAACATACTTATTGCCCCCATCTCCTTCAGAAACATAATAGCAAAGTTGAGTGGATGGACTTGTCAGTGAAACAGAGGGCTCTCTGCTGCTGAGAACAGATTTAAGTAACATGCAAAAGGGAACAGCTATCTCATCTGCCAATACTGCATATCACAACATATCCACCAGTCTAGCGCAGTGTGACAGAATTCCTCTGGAAAGAAGAGCTAGAATGCACAATGCAATCACTAGAACATTTTTCTAAAGTGAAAACAGAGATGGACCAGAGCTACAAAGTTTAAATCTGGAATTAAACTTTTTGGAACTCCCCCCCCCCCCCCCCCCCCCCCCCCCCCCCCCCCCCCCCCCCNAAATATTGAAATGGGGGCTAGCAGAGAAGGTCAACTGAGATCTAAACTTCCTCTACATTTAAGGGTGCTCACACTTAGAGATTTGGTTCAGTCCTGCCTCTTTCTAGGTGAAAGTACATTAAAAATTGTATTTTGAAATACAGTTTTATTCACTTCATTAAATTACCTCTCAGTCAAGATATTCTTGAAGTACACGCAATAGAATAGTCAGACATATTCCTATGTAAGGCTTAGAAAGAGAAAAATAGTAGCAGATGGGAAAGAATTACTTAATTCACAAAGAGGACAGCTATAGAAGTTGTGAGAAAGAAATTCCATTTTTTACTGTGGAAAATAAGACACTAAAATCCCAAAGGAAATCTGCTGCCAAAACTGAGTAGACGCATCCCATTTGCTTAATTCCTTTTAAGCAGACCGGTGATTACAAATGCACATATAGGAGACAGAGATGAGGATATACCTCTATGGGAGGTTTTTGTCTAATGGAGGCTCTAGCCTTATAAGTATTTACTTATATGTTTTCAGGATCAATGTTTTCAGGATCAAATCCTGGGATTGTGCTGCTCTATTGGCAAAAAAATAAACAGAGAATTACAACTGACTCTACAATTAGAAGTTTACCATCAAAACAGCATACAAAATTATTGCAATTGATTTACTCAGAGAAATACTTTGAAAATTAATGATTAATGTGTATACCATGATGACAAAAAGGTGAGTTATTATTTAAATGTTGCCTATACTCAAAATATTTGTGTCAAATGAAGCATGAGACATAGTGCTTTCTGAGCATTACAAGATGCACTCTTGTCTTTCATTTTTACACAGCTCACCCTCACTTAAACAAATAATGTTTTAGAATATCTTCAGTACTTGTATTTCACCCACAACTTCCTTGGTATATTGGGAAATTAAGCTAGTAATTTAGGCCTTGTTCTAAAATAATGTAACAGGGTATGGTCAAATCACCATCTTGATAGCAAATGAATTGCTTTTAGGCATTGACTGCCCTCATTTTAAGAGGAAATGTTAAAATGCGTGTAGCAGTGGTATCCATTTCTAAGTAAAAGCAAATATATATATATATATATACACACACACACACACACACACACACAAAGCAAGTAGAGATCTTGGAATGGAATTCTTCAGGGCTTCAAACTGAAAGGGACATGTTCAGTTTTAAATAGAAACAACATTTTAAAAAAGTAGTTCCAAAATATATAGGAAACCCCAGTGGGTTCATTTTCTCTGATTAAAACAAAATTACACCGTTAAACAATAACCCAGATTTTGTGCCACAATCTATATACTTAGTGCAAGGACCAAATCCCTTGAAAGTCATTGTTCTTATTCTGAAAGTACACTTTTTTTTTTTGCCAATTCAAAAGATTTTGCCTTCTTGAAAAATTAAGTTAGCACTCAAAAGTAAAAGAAATGGACAGATTGTGACCCACATACTTCAATGGTGAACAATTAATTGAACAAATAGTCCTATTGTAGTCAATGGTCATCAGTCTTGGCTCTATATGGTTCTAGTTCTTTTCTCACACAAACTTCCAAATGATTACAATAAGAATTTTCACTTCATTGGGAGTAAGAGAGACCACGGATCAGTATTGATCCTATATAGATTTTTTTAAAAGTTAATTTTAGTACATTTGAAATGTCCTGTCTTGACAGCCCTGCAGAGTGAAGTTCTGTTTCCACAGAACAAGTCTCGCACAAGCAGACTTAAGGCAAACTTCCAAATGACACCCTGTTTTGTGTGATAGAGTAGATTAGCCTTCATACATAACAGTCCTTTGCCTCGCTACTGACACTCCCATCAAGTGCTTAATAGATGTTTTATTACATCTACAACAGCTGCAATGAGAGCACCAAAGCATTTCACTCAGGTCACTGAACAATCATCGGGTGGTAATGGCATATGGTGAATGATGACCAATTTACATTTAGACATGTGACTTACAGGTACAGGATTCCATATAGCCTATTAGACTGAGCCAAGAAGTCCCCTCCACAACATGGATTTTAAATATTTTGATACATAGTTTTCCAGTCCTCCTAAGAGTCTTGCAGATATTTTTTTTAACCTTCTCCATTATGAAATGTCATCACTTTTTTTTCTTAGTACAAAAGACTGTACTAAAATAGGCTGAAGATGCATTGTACTAGGTACTTTACAAACACAAAAGATGACAAGCCATGACATGAAGAACTTACAATGAGAATGTTTTTAAATTAAATTAAACAAGGTACCTATATTTCTATAATTTCTATTAAATGAAGGAAAAGAAAGATGAAAATTCAGAGATAATTACTAGCCTAATAATCTGATCATGAGCAATAAATACCAAAGGAACCATTTATGTTTTACATGATCTGGAAATGTTCTAAGAAACTTATCTTGAATGCTGACATATCATAAACCAACTTCAGCTTTGTGAAATGTGTCTATGTTGATTGAAAAGGCATCTTCTGGCCCCATGCCTGGAGCATCATTGAGTCTAACTTTTACATTTATAAAACTCTTAGCTAGCATATGCTGATTGCCTAAATATGGGCAATGCTCCAAACAGATTCCAGACTGATAGCAGGTGAAATCCAAGGTAGCCACTTATTATATTGCAACGCCATACATTCAAGTTTTTGACTGGTATTGTTCTTTCTGGCAGCTTCAGATCAACCCAGCATTAGGCACTGAATCAATATTTTAAATCGCATAAGGTTCCCAAGAATATTACACTCTCAAAAACATCTGGTACTCCCCAATGGGAGGAGTTCCAATCGTTACAAATTGGGAATCATTGATTCTGAGTGAACAAACCACAATGGATGGTACTTTTATTGCCACCTAATAAGGCTAAGAGGAAGAGGCCATTTTATTCCATAACCATGTTTTAGACATAGCAGGATGAATTCAATTCTGACTTATATCCCTATCATCCCACTGATTTCAATAGGATGGTGATACAGGATGGTAGGCTGTGCAGAATTATGTCCAGCATGTGCTTAGAAAATCAAATGGACTTTCTGATCACAAACTCAATGTAATCTGAAAAGCTGAGTGTACACACACGCACGTGCCCACACATGCATACACACAGTCCAAACTTGTTAGGGGGCTTATTCCTTCACCCGCTTACTTCCCTGGTCCTTCTCGCATGAACAGAGAGCAACAATACCCGAAGTCCGAAGGTACAAACAATTCAATGTTTATTGGGGGGAACTTCCAGCAAGCAATGATTCCAATTTCCTTCCTTAGTGTCCCCCTTCCCAGTTCTGACACCACAGAGCCTTGCCTGTGTCCCTGTTCCCATTCCCCCCTTAGCGAAACATGATTCAAATTCCCCCACCCCCATTCCCTGTTCCCATTCCCTCCCCCACCACTTCCAGATTGACTGCAGACTATATAGTAAAACTTCAGTTCTGCTTGACCAATCATTTTACTGAAATTTAACTAACCAATCCTAACATACTGTAAGATGATTATTTAACCAGTTATATCCCATCACCTAAATTAGTTTACACCCAGCAAAATTAATTATACAGCAGACAGAAACAATCATAGAATCAGACAAACAATAGGAAAATGGGGTCTACAGTGATAGAACAACAAAGAAATGAGGATTTCACACCCCTGCTGTTGATAAATGAGTTCTTGCCAGACAGGATGCTATCAAACTAAGTTTCCTTTTACATCTTCTAGGCTCTTCCCTTTATGTGGAGGTGATAGGCATTATCAGGACAGGATTGTATTCCTAACAGCCCAATAGCATCTTATTTCAATGTGACTAGTTTGGAATGTAAGGACATGACCATATACTTTCCAGTTTATGGCTGCCTCTGCTGCTTAGCCAACGACTTAGCCTAAGAACAGGGCCTCAGACTGTCACAGTGAGAAAAGTCCCTATAAACAGGCAGACTGTGATTTTGAGTCTTTTGTTTTATACCTCTATAACTAGCTAAGTGATAAGAATACACCTAAATTCTTAAAGTATAGGTCTAAAATCGCTTAGATCATACTCAAGCTCATATCCTCACTTACCTCTCTAGGACTTTCACAAGTCATCTCTGATCCAAACCATAGCATTGGCCATACCGCGGACCTGGTCTTCAGATTAGATGTCAGTATTCAGGACTTCACAACCCAACCACTGTCTTGTACAGATCATCATCTCAATATTGGATAGAGGGAAGACATCCATTCTCATCCTCCTGGATGCAATGCTTTCTACCATCAGGGGCGGCTCCAGGCACCAGCGCAGCAAGCGCGTGCCTGGGGCAGCAAGCCGCGGGGGGCGGCCTGCCGGTTGCTGTGAGGGCAGCAGTCAGGCTGTCTTCGGCGGCATGCCTGCGGGAGGTCGACCAATCCCGCGGCTTTGGCAGTAATTCGGCGGCAGGGACGCTGAAGGCGCGGCACCGGTGGACCTCCCGCAGGCATGCTGCCGAATCCGCGTGACCAGCGGACCGCCCGCAGGCGTGCCACCGAAAGCTGCCTGACTGCCATGCTTGGGGCGGCAAAAACCATAGAGCCGCCCCTGTCTACCATCTCTGGTTGACTAGGAGATTCTGTCCCATCCTGGCCGATGAGCTGTCTTCAATTTGTGTCCTCCCATCTCCACTCCTCAGACACAATGGAACTCTCCACAATAAAAGTAAAGTTCATTCTTGCAAGAGACAAAGCTTTCTGGGAGTCTAATCCAAGACTGTGGAACAAACTCCCACAGGAACGACCTTATCTAATAAACACACAGTGTGTACATTAAAAACAAAAACAAACAACCTGTCCTACCAGAACAAGACACCACACCACACTGCACGCTCTATTCTCCCCATTGCAAGAGGATGGGAGATTGAACTACACATGACAGATGTTACTCACATTGCTTAATCTGAAGGCATTCAGATACTATAGCAACAATGGTGTTATATGAACCTTTACAAAATAGATTAATTTACACCCATGTACTGTAAATTGGAAGAAACCCCATTGAATTCAGTCAGGTTACACAGGTGTTAAATTGGTGTGAATGAAATAAGACTCAGGCCCCTGAACTTTCCAGCTGGACTGTATAATAGGCCTACACCCTGAACACCCACAAATTTGGGGGAAATTCAGATATAAATGTAAACTGTGCTCGTCTTTAGTGTAGACTTTAAAAACTGTAAAAGTATTTACATGTAAATATTTGCAAATCAACGTGCCCCTAACTTTTTTACCAGGACTCATGTCCAGGATTCTTCATTTCCCATGCAAATGCTGATGATGTCACAAGTCTCTGAAACAGTACACTCACTGCTCTCGCCTTTTAGGTGTTTGTGATATTATGAAGCCTAGCAGAGGAAACACAGAATTTTGTATTTATGTCATGGCAGGCAAATAAAAGATTTTATGCTCAAATACTGGACTATTTCCTGTTCTCCCTCACAATAGCATTACAGGCATGTAAATCCAAACAGAATATCCTGCGCATATTGCTCTAAAATAATTGGGAATAACCCTATTGAAGCAAATGACTTTTAACGGGTATAATACTGGTGTGTGAGAGAGATTTAACAGGCTCAGCAGGATTACTCAAATGAATACAGAGTTTGTATGATGCAAGATTGGGTCCAGTTCCTGGAGCTGATTTATGATCTTAAACTTTTATTCAGCATTTAATAAAAGATTTCAGTTCACCATTAAGCAAATTTTACACTAATCTTCCAAATGGGAAACTTTCAAGCATAATTATTCATCAGGAATTGGGCAAAACTTTAGCTGTCCATCCTGTATTATTATTAAGAAATACAGGACAAGTGCCTTGCTGTATTTTAACTTTTCATGTATTGTGCTAGTGCTGAAAAGGTTCAGGGATTACATGAAGTCATACGCCATGGACACAAGCATACTGAAAGCCATCACATGATCTAATTAAAATGACACAGTATTCACAGCCCTTTTTTAAGAACAGAAGTAGAACCATCCACTGTTTTGAAATTATGATTAGCATGGCCTAAAGGACATCAAAGTCTTGGCTTTGAAGTGTGTGTGTGTTTTAATTTTCAGAGCAAAAGGTTAATTTGACTATCTTCATTCCATCAGAGTACAAAGAAGACAATTTCATCTGGATGGCAAAACATCCAAACTGTGAATGTTAAATGCGAGTTTTATTAAAATTATATATCTTCTTGAACAGAATGGTGATTTTTTTAATATCCTGTTGACAAAAAAAAAGCAAAATTTCCACTGCCATCTATAGTTAGAAAAAGGGGTCATTACTTGGCCAAAACTAGAGACACCATAGAAGCATATGATGCTTTTGTAGAGCTGAAAATAAAAAGCTACCATTGAACGTGGAGATTTCTTTTTTTTTTTTTTTTTTGGTTGGGATGGTATATTTCTTCTTTTAAAAGAAATCTAGGCACAGGAAAGTTCAAAAACCATTTAAATAACCTTTAGCTAGGTAGGAAATCAAGTCAATATATTCAAGTGCTGCAGTTTTCTCTGTTGATTTGCTTCCATATTACACTTACTGCAGCTTACAGAAATTGAAGTTGTTCAGTTCCCAATAGGGCTGGTCAGGTGACAAGGTACCAGGCAACTACAAGAAGTTTCAAATTCTTAATGCACTGTGCAAGTGGTCCCACTCAGAACAATAAAACTGTTATTTTGTTTTTGCTCATCTAGCTACAGACCTCTAATATAGTTAAAGTTGCCACATGCTAGTACTAAAATATCAAATAAATTGTTCTGATTGCTATCTCACTTCAACTGGTATAAAGTAGGAAAATTTCCATCAAAATCAATGGAGTTAAACCAGTGTAAAATCTGAGCAAGTGAAGGGGAAAAAATCAGGCCTATATAAAGCAACTCAGAACCAAAGAAGGAGAATAAAGTAAAGCTCATCTTTGGCATAAAATTAAACCATTTAAAATATTAGAGGCCCACATATTGGCAAAGATTTCAAGCTATGGTGGCACTGGATAAATACATATTATGTATTTAAGAGTTTGGATTTCAATCTAAAAAAGTGTTGACTGTGAATCTGGTGCACAAGGTTTAAGGACACAAGCAAGAACAAAATACATTATGGTCAGTACAGAGAGGTCAACATCAAGATTCTTCAGCAATTAATATTGTCACTGTTCTTGACTATGACCTGCAACAGCTTTTGGTATTTTAGTCCTAGACCTCCCTGAACAGAGACTGCCAATGGTGGCAAGTCTGTGTTTTGGATAAAAATGTATGTTATTAGAATAAAACAACTGTAACATCTCCATACAGAGACCAAAACACGTACTTCAAGTCTAAATGACATCTAATTTTCGATTAAAATAAACAACTAGAAGAACCAAGCGCAAGACTCCATGAGAAAGCACACACAGTGTCTCCTCTGCTACCGACTATAAGCAACTCTGACAACAACAGAGCTGCTGCTGTCTGCATACAGAGAAAATTCTTAGAAATGTAAAGGTGCAAAGCATAGAAAACAAAAGACATCATTTTTTTTAGTTATGTGCCAACAACTAAAGTTATTTTCACATGTGATCTAAGCCAGTGTTTAAACCCAACTCCACCAAGCACCCCATTAACGTTTTATAATATTTGGGATGGCAGCTTGTCGTACAGCACATAGTAGATACAATCCAGCCTCCTTTATTATGTTAGCAGTTCCTTTGACACCAGCAGAAATGCTCATGGAAGTAAGGGCTGGAAGTAGGGGTGATTGGATATTTTTTGCAAAAAAACAACATTTCATCCAGTTCTTCCTGGAAAATCACACCCAGTACTTTGAAAACTGTTAAAATATTGCTAACCCCATGTATGCAAAATGTATGGACTCAGCCCCCCAAAATCATGAGAATGACTTAAAAATCATGTGGCACCTTAGAGACTAACAAGTTTGTTAGTCTCTAAGGTGCCACAAGTACTCCTGTTCTTTTTGCTGATACAGACTAACACGGCTGCTACTCTGAAACCTTAAAAATCATGATATATAAAAACAATAAAGTATATACTTTTTTAATTTGCCTTGTGGCTTTTGAGATTTGCGGGGGAGGGGGGGCTTTCTAAGCTTTTCTCTGCAATGATGAGGGCTAAAGACTTACATTTTAAAACTAAAAGTCACATGACTCCAGACAATGGGGCTTTAAAAAGAACACCACCGATGATCATGAGATTTAAGATAAAAGTACAAGAGTTGGTGGCACTACATAATTTTGCTATATCTTCCTGAATTGTTCATGTATTCATGGCTCTATTGAAATTTTCAAATGCAAAAATAAACACCTATTGAATGACTATTTTTTGTAATATTTTATTTTAAAATGCTGTATTGGGCAAAATGTGGGTTTTTTTTTTTAAAGGTAGTAATTCTGGGGCTGTGCTCTTCCTTGGGGATCCCTGTAGTGTCCCACTGAAGTCAGTGGGGATCTGTGGAAGTACAGCAGTCTGGCCGCACAGGTCACAATGTGGCACTGAGTCTTAAGGGCTGAAAACTGCTGTAGGAGCTTCAGGAAAAACACACAGAAAATGCAAATAAATGAAGAAAGACATTTTCTCCCTTGCAGCTATTCTTTAAAGAAAAAGAGAACACAATTAACAAAAATTACAGGTGTAAGACTAAAACAAAGCCATCAAAGTATTTGGAAGCAGGTATTTATTCTTTCTGATTCCCAAGGAAGCAACGCATACAGAGAGCTCCATCCCTCTTTTTTCCCCTGACCCTTTTGACATTTGCAGAAATTCATTCTACATTTTATTCTGTCATCTGTGATATTGGAAATGAAATGCTGCGTCTGATCGCAAGCATCAAGCAGTAAGCCAAGCAGAAGATACATAAGTATACATGGTCTGTTGCCCACAGTGATTGAGCTGGAGGCATCCAGCAGGGATGGAGCATGGTTTTACACACAATACAATCACACACACACAAGAAATGGAGAAAGGAGAAATGTGTCAAAAAATCAGAGGTAATTTCCATTTAAGTAGCTTTTTAGGAGTTGGGGTTTTTTATTTGATTGTTGTTTAATTGAGTGTTCTTACAGTACAAAAGTAAAAACAAACGTGTTAAACCCAAAGAGTCTGTGATCATAGAATAAGTCTGCTCAATTTAGCAGAGAAAGATAAAAAAAAAGCTAGCAAAGTGAAAGCTAGTTCCTTAAACATTATAAGCCTCATCCAAATCCTACTGAAGTCAATGGAAAGTCTCCATCAGCCTCTATGTTTTCATAAGATATACTTATGTTTACAAATATGTACACCTCTACCCTGATATAACGCGACCCGATATAACACGAATTCGGATATAACGCGGTAAAGCAGTGCTCCGGGGGGGGGGGGGGGGGCGCGCCCCCCAGCGGGTCAAAGCAAGTTCGATATAACGTGGTTTCACCTATAACGCGCTAAGATTTTTTGGCTCCTGAGGACAGCGTTATATCAGGGTAGAGATGTATATGGGTACTGTGACGGGTTGGATCACAGAAACCCCCTTGGGAACTGCCAACCGATGTGCCAAGACTTCTTCTGCCCCTGCTTTCCCTGCCAGCCTGGGACTCCAGCATCCCGTCTTGCTAAGCCAGACAGGCCAGTCTGCTCCAACACAGACCCAGGGTCTGAACCACATGCCCCAGAACTGCAGACTTAACCTGAAAGCAGCTTACAGAAGTGTTCCTATCTTTAACACTCAGATGCCCAACTTCCAATGGGGTCTAAACCCCAAATAAATCCATTTTACCCCGTATAAAGCTTATACAGGGTAAACTCATAAATTGTTCGCCCTCTATAACACTGATAGACAGATATGCATAGCTGTTTCCCCGCCCCCCCAAGTATTAATACGTACTCTGGGTTAATTAATAAGTAAAAAGTGATTTTATTAAATACAAAAAGTAGGATTTAAGTGGTTCCAAGTAGTAACAGACAGAACAAAGTGAATTAGCAAGTAAAATAAAATAGAACACACAAGTCTATGTCTAGGAAAACTCAGTACAGATAAAACCTCATCAGTTTCAGTAAGCTTGCTTTTACAGACTAGTCTCCTTCTAGTCTGGGTCCAGCAATCACTCACACCCCCTGTAGTTACTGTCCTTTGTTCCAGTTTCTTTCAGGTATCCTTGGGGGGTGGAGAGGCTCTCTCTTTAGCCAGCTGAAGACAAAATGGAGGGGTCTCCCACAGGCTTAAATAGATTCTCTCTTGTGGGGGAAGACCCCCACCTCTCTCCTATGCAAAGTCCAGCTTCAAGATGGAGTTTTGGAGTCACATGTCCATGCATGACTGAGTTTCTTACCAGCCAAGCCACATACGTGGGAAAGCTCCGATGTGGATTGGTGTCTTCGAGTTCATTGTTGGCTTAAGTGGTTCTTGATTGGGCATTTAATTTTCACATTCCTTTCTCAATAGAAATCAAGCAAGTATACAGCCAATATTCCTAACTTCAAGTACAAAAATGATACATGCATACAAATAGGAGGAATGTATTCAGTAGATCATAACTTTTCCATAGATATGTTACATGGCATATGTAGCATAAAACATATTCCAGTTATATTCATAAGCATATTCCCATGAAGACTTATGGGGTACACCATCACAGGTACAATACAAATTCCAGAGATATTCCTTACAATTAAAAAAGGGGAATAATGCTAGAACCGTACTTTTTTCTACATTGCTCTCAAGTGGCAAATTCATCCAGTGGCAAGTCAACCCAGGAACGTGGCATTACAATTCTTTACATCACATCTTGTGTCTTGTCTTTTTCACATGCCCACATTTCACGGAAAAATCACATCTATTTCAGAAATATTTTAGAGCATTACAAAGTTTTTAGTTACATTAGTTTTTCATCCCTCCATTTGTAAAATACTACTCCTTTAGGACTGACAAGTCTCATTATACAGGTTGTAGAGAGACAGGGTTTAATTAATAAAATTTTAAAACCCTTTAAAAATTACCTTAAATAGCTTTTTCTGGGTAATTCAAGAATGCTAAACCCTGATAAATTGCAAGATGTTGAATCATAGTTTAGTACACCAAGATTGAATATTGCCTAACATAGGCCTTGGATCAGTGCAATTTTGCAGAAGAAAATTCCATATTGAAGGGGGAAGAAGTAAAGATTTGTGGCAGGTATTTTTGTTTGTTTGTTTTGTTTTTTTAATAGTGCTATCAAAAGCTATTTGGAATTTATAAGATAGTGAACCTAGTTCACCGCTGCCTTGAAGCTTGTGCAGTGATTTACACTTGTGGAAAGCATGTGCACAATACTACCACATTAAAATGGTATAATTTTACATGCACACTACAGAGGCATAAATAAATAACTACACAAGATGCAAGGCAGTGGATAACCAGGCCCCTGTCTGGCAGAGATGGATTAGCAGGCAGAGTGTAGGTGAGGCATTAGAATAGGCATGATAAATGCAATAGGTATTAAATTGTAGAGTCATACGATATGTAATATCTCCATCACATATGTTCCATAGAGCTGTAAATGTGTGAAGTTGTATTTATATATTATTTAACTTATACTATGGCAACTAAAAAGAAAGACAGTTTCTTTAAACTGTGACAATCCACCCTCTGAATCTTGCTTTGGCAAGCTTTAGAACTTCAGTCTTGACTTGGTTTCCTTGTTTAGGATAAATATAAAGGGAAAAATACATTTCTATGTTTGGCCAACTTCTGATAGGATAAAGAAAACAAAAAAATTAATGTAGAAGGTTTTTTGAAGTCTCCCAAAACGTCCATTCACCTGCTACTGGGATATCTCAATTTATTTCCCATAGCCCTAAATTAAATATTAGGCTATGGGAAATCCAAGTGCAGCACCACAGGATCCCTACCATTGTAGGGAGCAAGCCTGTCAGTATCTCCTTGCTCCCAACTTAGATGCCTGTAGGTAAACCCCTTTGGTGATAGCCTAATAACTAGGAAGCCATAAGGCCCCAGTGCAGCATGTCAATGACTGGAGGACTACTGCAATGGAAAGCCAGATAGACATTTTATTTATCTTGGTTATTCATTAGTATCAGAGACATGATACTAAATGGAAGAGAACAAATTCTGCGTTCAGTTACACATGTGCATGTTGTGTACAAGAGTAGAATTTTGCCCAATGGATGAAAACTTCTTTAAATAATTGGTAGCTGTGCTATGAAGAAATCTTGTAATTATTAGCATTCGTTTTAAAATAATGATTCAATTATTTTCAATTATATCTATTGCTCAAAATCAGCTTTGTCTTAATTCTGAGATCCATTACTCAGAAAGGATTCAGTTTCCTTTTCATTATATTTTTAAGCAATGGAGACTTTGGCATATAAAAATAAATTCCTGCTGGTAACTAAAAGACCTTGATTGAGATAAGTCTCTATAGCAGTGCTTCCCAATTAGTTTTAAAACCACTATGCAAAGACCACACAAATATTTGTATACTTAAGTATAAAAATAAAAAGATTAAAGATTGAAAGGAATGCTGTAAATGAGCATGGAAAAGAGCTGTAAAGTAAAACACAAATGACTTTCCAATTCAATTTTGAAAGCTTTTTGTTATAAAATATTTCATGTTTCAATGTAACCCACAATTTCACCTCCCTGCAAGCAACCACCGATGCACACACACTTCAAAATATAGTACAGTGAGGTATTTCAAGCACTTTTGATTCTGAATTTGAAACAATATCTAAAGGGGCCTATACTGCAAAAACTACAGTTTTACATTTTTTCAATAAAAGTTAAATTACAACTAGTGTACATAAAGTACTATTGGTATTCTTGTCCCTTTCACTCATACACACAGACACACAACATGGTGAAAATGATTGTATTTTCCACTTACACTGATTTAAATCAGGAATAGCTTTAATAAAGCCACAATAATTCTACAGATATAAAATAAAATTAAGAACATATTTAATTGCACTGGACAGTGTTGGTCAAATGTCTTGAAGTTGGTTCAATAAAGGATACTACCTCACCCAACTTTCATGACTGAGGTTCCAGGGGAGCCATGCTGAGACTGCTCAGTTAGGATAAACTGCAAAGAATGGGGCAGACTATCCCCAGAACTGGTGGCTATTCTTATCCTTAGATTCACCAAGCCAGCAACAAAACAGCTTCTACAATATCTTACTGGTTACCCAGAAGTGATAAATACAGTTCCCTTAAAGCAACCCAGCCTTGGACTTCCTCCCAGATAGCCAAGCCAAATATGATCAGCATTACTGAATATCTTATTCATCATATAAAGAGTTCTACCAATCCCAAAGGACTGGACACATTACCTCCCTGGTCAATGAATATTTTAGATCTTATCCAAATACACACTTACAGCCAATTCTTATTAACTAAACTAAAATTTATTAAATAAGAAAAGAGAGAGAGTATTGGTTAAAAGATTATACACACAGACATGAATAGAGTTCTTAGGTCAGTTTCACAGTAGAGATTGTGAGCTTTAGAGTTGCAGAGAGTTCTTTCAGGATTAGTTGCATGGGTCATAGTCCATCAGGGTGATCCAGAATGGAACTGGAGACCTCAATCTTGTGGCTCAAGGTTCCCCTGATGAAGCATAAGCAGATTTGAGATGAAAGGATCAGTTCCCAAGAGGTGGGTTTTTTTTACAGAGATTACAGGCAGGCTATGGTAGCCACTTGACAGCAAGCAGTCCTTGGGTGAACAATAGGCAATTATCCTAGCTTTGAACTAGACCTCCTATCTCCTAAGCATTACCGGTAATTAGCTACATGGTTTAACATAAGGCAATTGCCTATCTCCTGCCTTTTGCAGGTGACTTACTACAAACTTCTAGTGATATCACTCCATTCAGAGTTCATTTAAATGTTAATATTTTCTTTTGATCTCTGAATTAACAGAATACAGTGATAGACAGGAACTGTTTGGTTACATTGTCAACCTCTAACAATATATAGGTAAACACAAAAACACAATCATTACTACTAATGTGTCTTTAAAGGTTGAATCTGGGTCAATTAGCCTGCTAGCTGTGTAACCCTTTCTGGCCCTTTGTCACACCCTGTCTCTATGATTTCAAGCATATTTTGGGTTTGTGCAATTTGCTGATGCCCACACCAAAACTTTGATTCACACATGTACATATCTAGATATATATGTAAATTAGAGCTGACTGAAAACTGGGCACATTTTTCATGAAAATGTTTGTGAAAAATTTGTTCCCCCAGAATTTTTAGTTGAAATTCAAGATTCCAATAAAAAATCTTCAAAAATTCAAAATTCAGAAATTTCAAACCAGCTCTTACACTATCAGTGTTTGCATGTACATAACAGTTTGAGTGTATGTTCTTGAAAACCTGATGGACATCCATAGGGATAAATAATACTTTATGAAAATCTTGCAACAGATTTACAGTAGCCAAAAGAGTCTGTCTCCAGAAGGCACACAATACCAACTTCCATTAGCATTATTAAGAGTTGCATATGCATGACCAGAAGGAAATGCAGCCTTCAGGAAATCATTAGCAGATGGAAAGTACTGTATAGATTTAAGTTTGGGCTGTTAGAAGTATGTTGAACGTGCCTATAATATTTTATGAATAGGTTCATCTACTTGTTTGATTGTGTTTGTGTTGGTAGCTATGGGTACATCTACACAGCAAAACAAATCCTGCTACAGCAAGCCTCAGATTCCTGGTCAACTGACTTGGGCTCGTACTGTGGGGCTAAAAATAGTGTACACATTTGGGTTTGGGCCCAGCTTCCAAGATCCTGCCCCATCACTGGGTTTCAGAGCCCAGGCTCCTGCCTGAGCATGAACCTGAACACTTACACTGCTCTTTTTAGCCCTGCCCTGCGAGCCCAGGTCAGTTGACCCAGACTCTGATATTCACTGGTGCGGGTCTTTTTTTGCTGCCTAGACCTACCCCATATGATTACTAAGGGGTTAAGTCCAACAAGAGGAGAAGGTACATAGTCCAGTAAGGGAGATAATAAGCTTCGGATGATACTTAAAGGAATAATGCAGGTGTCAATTCCTTTTGAAACCTTATTCCCACCAGGCTGGAATCAGCAGTCTGGCTGATCCTACCAGGAAAAGGTCCCAGCCGGTAGCCTCAGGAGCCTTCAGGTAGGAAACTTAAAACAAAAACCTTGGAAATAGATAAAAACCTGAGCCTCTGAGCTTGGGAAAGAGGGCAGTCAGAGGCTGTGGGGGTGCATTGTCTTCTACAGACCCATTTGGGGGTCTGGATAAGCTAGGTGTACCTATGTTTTCAGTAAAAGTTACGCATGTAGTTTGTTACTGTGTTAATTAATATCCCTTTGTTATGCTGTGTTTCTTCTGACAAGATTAAGCACCACTTGGTTTGGAAAAGGCTATTTTATATCACTGTGATCACAATGGTCACAGAACCTGAAGGGAAGTTTGGGGCTGCTGAATACAGTTGAGTCTTCTGAAAAATCATAGTTGATAAACAGGGTGTGGCATCCCAGGGATCCAGACCAAATAGGGTGACCAGATGTCCCATTTTTATAGGGACAGTCCCGTTTTTTGAGACTTTTTCTTATATAGGCGCATATTACCCCCCCACCCTCTATCCCATTTTTTCACAGTTGCTATCTGGTCACCCTAAGACCAAAGAGAGGGAGAATTAAGGGATTCTGCCCCCAGAAAGTTGAAGGCTCAGGCAGGGCACTTGGCAGGGTTGCACACAGATGCTGTGTCTACACTATGAAGACTATACCGGCATAGCTATGTCAGCGTAACCCCATAGCGCAGATGTATCCTACACCAACAGAAGGGACTGTTCTGTTGGTGCAGGAACACTATCTCCCTGAATGAAACTAGCTTTGTCGATGGCAGCATTCTTCCATCAATATAGCTCTGTCTACACTCAGAGTTAGGTCAGCGTAACTAGGTTGGTCAGAGTGGGTTTTCTTCACATCCCTGACCAATGTAGCTATGTTGGCCTAACTTAAGTGTAGACTAAGCCAGCAGAACTGACTGGTCAAAGGTGCAGATAGCATCTTTAGGGGATTGACAAATAATCCTGAAAATTACATTTATTCCAGCTAAAATAGAAGCAGAGCTCATTTGATAAAATATTAATTAGATGAAAGTGATATTTCTACAGTGATAGAAGGTTAATTCGACTAGTTTTTCTAGTTCAAAGAAGACCACATGGATATGAACAAGAAAAACAAGCTCGACATGAAAGTACTTTAACAGTTAAATCCAATGGCAGGCACACGGTACACAGTTCTCTCCTTTTATGTATAAATAACCTGACGGATGCTAAAGGTTATAGGCTCAGTCAGCCTATAGCTGGATATACTGTAACAAGCAGTACAGCTTTGCATCCTCTTATGTGCTGCCAATTCTCTCACATGCAGAGGGATCTCATAAGGTTCCATGTGGCGCAGAAAGGGAATAAAGGAAAGGAAGGCCCAGCCAGGTCAATTAGTATGCTAAATTGGTCAGGTCAATTTGTTACATTAGTAGCACACTTTGCATTATTACTGCTTCAGTTCAAGATGTGGGAGTACAGCAGTAAGCCACAGCAGGTTGTGCACTAGTTAGCTCTTGCTGCCTGCCTTGGGTGAACTGCACCCACCCGGGAAGCGCACTTACAGCATACTAATATTGCTTATTATCATGGTGCGACTCATTGCTTAGAGTAGGGCTTTTAAAAATTACACTTTAAACCCAAAACATTTAACTTTTAACTCAGACAGCTTCAGTAAAATGCCCATCCAATGTAGCTCAAAGCACCCAAGAGATTTCTGCCTAAAATTGCCCTGTGCAGAAAACATGGCACTGATCTTCCAGGAAAAGGTTTAGCGACCCCTTTACCAACACATACAGATTTTAACTCCATCATCACCCTTGTTCATAATGTTACCATCTGTGCTATGGAAAATAGCAAGTGCAGCTTCTTTGATGTTGGTCATTGTATTGGTTTATTAAATGGTGACATGAATGGGGGTGCTCACGCGAAGGGTGATATATAAAGAAAAGTGATTGAATGCTGGGTTAATTTACTGATCGAATCATATACAGAAACTCTACATGCCTTATGTTTCCATTCTAGCACTGCCTGGTAGAGGTCAGTGACATTTTTTGGTTGAAACTTTTTTAAAGCCAAAAGTATAGATTCAGCAACACTGAAATGTTTCGCCGATTAGCATGGGTTTCGTTGAATTGTTTCAGTCAAAAAACCTTCTAAAAATTGAAATGTTTTGTTTCAAAACAATTCATTTAAAATATTCCTTTAATTTTATTTAAAAGGCAAGAACGTTTAAAAATTGGTCAACAGCAAAACAAAACATTTATAGTTTTTTGAAACAAAATGATTCATTCTATCCAAAATGAAATTTCTCTGAACCTTCTAATTTATCAAAAAAATAAAAATAAAAAATTGGTTTTGGTTTAACCCAAAATGATTTCTTCCCCATTTTTTGGAATTGCCAGCTAATCAAAAACTCCATTATTCACACTGCTCTGCTGATTGGGTGAATTTTTCACACTACAGGAGAGCTGAATCCTGTATGGGTGGGGATGAATTATGCTACTGAGCATGGTGTGTGTTACAGATGATCCAATAAAAGCCAAATAAGCTGAGGGGAGCAGCTGGCTGGGCTGACAAGAATGCTGTGCACAATACACATCATGAGGTGCTGAGCAGCTGCCTGTGAGAGTTAATATTTCATGGGAACAGTCGGAAGCATTTCTGTCAATTGCTGGCCCTCCTGACTGCTCCTGTTCTTAACTCACTACTAAATGCACTATTTACACTCAAGTAAGATACTGTTCCTGATTGGCAATGACAATGTTCAGTAACAGTCCTAAAAACTGCCGCTGCTCACAATATCTCCATGCACTGGATTGAATTCAAGCACCTGTGTCTTAACTAGTTGTGAGGTGGGGGGGAGGGGGTGAAGTGAGTAGGTTGAGGGCTGATGGGGTGGGGACGTTGTATTGATGGTGGGTTCTGAGCAAATGGGGTGAGTGCAGGGATGGTGAACTGAGGGCGGTGGAGGACAATGTGGTGGGGGGCTGAACTGATGGGGTGGTGATGATGCGGGTTTGGGCACTGAACTGAGGGGGGGCTGAATTGAGTAGAGTGGGTTGGGTGGAAAGAGAACTGATAGGGGACTGGGAGACAGAATCGATTGCTGGGCAGGAGACAGAAGGCAGATGTGGGGGATGCAAGCATAGGCCCAAAATCACCTTATCCAGTAGGTGGGAGGGTGGGCAACACTAATTGTCACATCACACACCCTAGGGATGGGCAAAGGGAGTTCAAAAAATCCAGAGGATTCCAGAATGGTCACAGGTAGCCTCTTATATAGATATTAGCATTAGTATGATTAACAAACAAAAGGTGAGGAAAAGGTAGGATGGATGGTGGAAGAAACTGTCCCTTAAACCTGGATTGGATTCTGGGGTCTGGTTCAGTGGAGAATAAAGCCACAAACAAAAATTAAACTGAGCAAGAGTGTTTTTGTATATACACCGCTACCTCGATATAACGCCACCCGATATAACACGAATTTGGATATAACGCGGTAAAGCAGTGCTCCGGGGGGGTGGGGCTGCGCACTCCAGTGGATCAAAGAAAGTTCAATATAACGCGGTTTCACCTATAATGTGGTAAGATTTTTTGGCTCCTGAGGACAGCGTTATATCGAGGTAGAGGTGTATGTGTAAACTGGATCATCATACTTCCTGGAGATCTTAGCCATTTCAAATCTATTGGGAAACAAAAGAATTACACTTTGAAAGGTATTTTTGCTTGTTTGTTTTTTCTTGCAAGTTGTGAAGCGTCGGATTATTTCAAAATGTGTTGAATTGTCCACTGAGTTACAATTACTGAGGTTCCAAAATTGGAAGTCACGCTAATAATGTTCTGCAATCATATTTATGGACAGAATGGATGAAATGTTCATTTGAAGTCCCCCATGCTTTAATTCCTTTAATCTTCTTTGTCAAAGTGGTTGATACTGAAGCTACGCTACATAAAAGGTTGAAGTGTTGTAAAATTAGATTAATATTATAGTCAGCATCACTGTCATACTAAATATGTACATTCATACAAAGAAAAAAGCTACATGAAAATACTACAAAATCAGTGATATGCTTACTAAAGTAAAATACTTTGAGCCAACTTCAGCCCTGATGTAGGTGGGTATAATAGGATTTAGGACAATGTCGTCACGCTAGGGGTGAATTAGGCATTAGCGTACTGACGCAGTAGGTACAAGCAGGTGCTGGAAAAGATCCTAACTGGTAAATGAATCAACACCTTTTGCCTTTCCATTTGTGTTTCCAATTAGCAGACACTGACAATTAGGCCAACCTGTTTTTAATCACATATGCAGACATATCCACCCAAACTCATATTCACTCCTGGCCTAAGACAAGATACTGCTCATCTTTACAACTGAAAGTCCAGAGCAATAACACATTGTGCCAACTGCTAAAGCTTTAACAATAACATTTAAATTATATATATATATACACACACACACACACCCCTACACCTTCCTGGATCCAGGAGTTTCCATCACAATAAACCCAAGATGACTGGCAAAACACCTTTTGCTGTTTGCGGTCATCATGTTTGTAAAATATTATTGTGGGGAAGAGGGTATATTGGAAAAGGGAACACGATGAAAGGACTTTGATAGTCAGTGATTTTAACTAATTTTAGAATGCAAAAGAGTCTTTACATAACATAGCACTATCCCCAGATTTTTGAGGAGGTCTGAGGTGTTGAATGTTGCAAAGAAAACTGAAGATGTATTTTTGGTCTGCGATGACATCATTATTATAACCTGAGAGGGTGAATTATATGCATTTTTTTCCAAACCCCTTAGGGCAATTTCTTCCTCGTCACACCTGCATGAGAAGTTTGATCAGCACTTTAAGGGGAAAAAAAACCCTCTTCAAAAAGGGATTTTGAAATTAATTCAGGGAAGTCCTGTTATACAGGAGACCAGACCAGATGATCACAATGATCCCTTCTAACTTTATAATCTATGAAACCTGCTAATCACAACAAGCACGTTTCAACTCTTGTTTTATAAATGCTAATCTGCAAGATTCACAACAACAGCTAAAAAATTAACAACAGAGGTTATGCACATAAATCACTCATTGAAGGAGCTAGAGATGTTTTGCTTTTATACAAAATGGCTGAGCTTTGAAAAGGTTGTATCACACCATAATTATCCCAAGTAGTTTATGCAGCCAGAATTAATATCACTATCCATAATGCCAAATATAGTCCCAAAGAAATAAATAATATTAATTGTGTCACATTTACCAATTTGTAAGCAGAACTTACGCAATATAAACACTAATTAAAAAAAGAAAAGCAGTCATATCAGGTGTTTAATTTTGTGTGGTAAATGCCCTCAATAATACATTTCAGTAGCTTTTCAACAGTACTGAGTGTGTTGTTAGGAATTCATCTTGTAAGCCTTTTCCTTTGGGCGCTTACAACAGTGGCTGATTAGTGAATCTAAACCAGTTTTCCTCAAAATGAAGCACTCTTTATTCTTTTGCCCAAAAATACATAGCATGAAGAGCAAAGGATTACAACAACAGCGTCCTAAACACATATTTCCCCTTGCCTACACCTTAATCTTTCCTGGCAACAGAGGCTGGAACAATTTGCATAGTGGGGGTGCTGAGAGCCATTGAACTAGACTGTAAACCCTGTGTATAATGGAAACCACTTCAAGCCAGGAGGTGAGGCAGCAACCCCCCTTACCTCTAGTTCCAGCACCTATGCCCTGGTAAGCACTTGTAAATTTCCCTCTGTCCAGCTAACCCTCATCTCTGGCCAGCAGACTGTCCTGCTCACAGCATATTCTAACTGTGTGCGTCTCAGTCAAACTGGACATCAGCCTCAGCCTGCTAACAACCCACTCCTCCCCATCTTCTTTAGGCCAGCATCTTTAAGGTTTTATTATTCCTTTTGATCCCAGGGTTTTTGGTTTTAGCATGCTAGCTGGAGCCAGGCAAGGGGTATTCCCCCAGTTAACATTTTCCCCAATGTTTCCTCAAGGACCCTCAATATACCTTATCATACACACCTTACCTTTGCCACTGTTTTGTTTCCTGTTGATTTCTCCAGCACAGCCGCCTTTGATTTAACTCTATGCATTCAGCAGGATAATATCACAAAGGTGACCTGAAGGGCATATGATATTTATAAAAAAAAATACTACATATAAGTCCCTCAATCTCCACACAAGTCCTGTGGCTATAGGTTTACACAAGTGTCCCTCTTTTTAATTTCACATTGAGTGACAGTGAAGTGTGTGTGCAGGCAATACTTAGGGAGATTCTTTTTTATCTATGCTTTAAGCAGAATTAGGACCTGAATGATTGAAGCAGTGCAAGACTGGAGAAAACTGAATTCTCTGCACTGGAATGATGCATGTGGTTTTAAAGATATCAGCTATGGCAGGGAGCTGAAATACAGGAGCAATGTAATCTTGATTGGACTAAAAGGAAAAATAAGAAATAATGAGTCTTTATCATTCAGATTTACTGTATAAAAGATTATTGATTTCTGCAGAACTATTAACTTTTCAAATATCATGCCAAATCCTACTTGATTTACACATACAAGCAGTCCTTTTGAACTAAATACGACTACTAATGTGAGTAAGGCAAGCAAGATTTGGCCCATGAACTTTACAGCTCCCATTAGAACAATTGCTCCCCATTCCCAACCACCACCGTATCATATAGAAATGCTGGAGCTTCGACTCAAAGCCATCTATCATATGCTTCCCTGCATCATAGCTTTGAAAATAAGATAAGAACAGTATTTTTCTTAGTAGTTATAATACAGTAAGTTAGTAATTATAATATACCTATGGAAAGTCAGAGGATCACAGGTCTGCTTATAATATCCCCAAGTGTTACAAAGGGCCATGGTCCAATATTTAAAATCTCTAAATATCCAACCCAAAGGCAGCTCCAGTGGCTGGTGGCCAATGGGAGCTCAGTGGGCTACTTAGGCTCAGAGGCTTTGCCAAGGATGGTCAATATTAAAGCAAGGGGAGCCTATTTGCAAGAGCTCTCATAATCCCAAGCATATCAGAGGTGCTTCTGATTCAGCCCTGTCTTACAGAGCTTTCTCAGGCATCGCCTGAATTAGCAGATGCCCATGAAAGATGGGTCTAATATAAGCCTCTGCCTGACTCAAACACAATCATATAGCTCTTTGTTTTACCACATTGCTGAGCAGGAGGAAAGCATCAGGAAGACAAGATTGTGGCTGGCCACAGATTTCAGAAATGATGCAGGCCCTCTACAGGACCACAGAGGGAGGGTTTTTTGTTTGTTTGCTGATCTAGAGGAAGATCAAGGTGGGATGACCTCTGTTGCTATAGATTCCTTAGAGCTCAAGGAGCCTAACAGTGGTCCTAGGCATAGGAGATCTCTGCAGACCCCAGTCCTGGCATGCATAGAAGGAGTCGGGTGGCAGGAGAGGCAGAAACCCAAATTGAGGAAGTCAGGTGCCATTATCTATTTTAATTCAGAAAAACAGAATGCCTATCCACAAGCTCTGAGTGTCCTGCTGAATATTTAAAACTTTTTAAAAAAATCAGTACAATTAGATCACTCCTTCTAGCAAGCTGCTGAACATACTCAGATATCCCCACTCTCATGCATTGGCCCATAGCTCAGTCATCCTTCCCTTTTTTCAAAGGCCATGTGAAACAAATGAGCCTTGCAGTTTGCCCTGCAAGTCGTCAGATCTGGCTAAGTAGATTCATTCTCACTTCCTTCCTCTCTTCAAAAGAACCTGTTCTTCCCTCAGATGAACAATATTCATATCCTTCTAGCCAGCGTGTGGCTGAAAGCCTGGGAAGTTTGTAGCAGGCAGTTTCTGAGAGAGGATCACTCTTAAAGCCCAAGCTGCATCAGTGGAGTAGCTAACTTTGTGGCTGGGGAAATGAGGAGCAATACATTCATCCCAGGGTAAGCAGAAAGTTGCATCAATTTTATTCACTTTATTGTTCAATTAAAAGAAACTGAATATTAAGTTTCTTAAACACAGACAGAGAAAGAAAAAAATAAATAAAATGAGAGTGCGAACAGAAAAAGAAAACACACCCTTCAAAAAAAGTCTTCTGGATAAATAACAAATGTTCATGACAACCATAATTTTCTCCTGTGATCCAGGAAACTCTTGATATCAAGGCCAGGTCTACATTCAAAGGTTAAGTTGACCCAGCTATGTCGCTCAGGGGTGGGGAAAATCCATGCCTCAGAGCAAGACAGTTAAGCCAACCTAGCCCCCAGTGTAGACAGTGCTAGGTCTATGGAAGAATCCTTTTGTTGACCTAGCTACCACCTCTAGAGGAGGTGGATTAAGTAAGCCAACAGGCAAACCCCTCCCATCGCTATAGTGAGTGTCTCAGTGGCGGATTAATAATTTTGCTACCCCTAGGCCCTGAAATAATTGCCGCCCCTGGCCCCGCCCCGACTCCACCCCTTCCCCTCCCCCATTCCAACCCCTTCCCCAAAGTCCCGCCCTAACTCTGCCCCCTCCCTACCCCTATTGCATCCCTTCCCCAAATCCCCGCCCCAGCCCCGCCTCTTCCCCAGCACGCCGCATTCCCCCTCCTCCCCCCTCCCTCCCTGACCAGCGAAACAGATGTTTTGCGGCGCAAGCGCTGGGAGGGAGGGGAGAGAAACAGGAAGTGGCGGCGCACTCGCGGAGGAGGCAGCTGGAGCAGGGGAACTTCTCCGTGGGTGCTCAAATTTGTCGGCCTAGGCGATAATACGCCGCTGGAGTGTCTACACCAAAGTGTTACAGCAGCTGTAGCCCGAAGTGGCAGAGAGCATAAGGGTTACAGGGATCCCCTGGGTCTGGTACTTACATCCTAGTACATGAAAGAGTGTCATGTAAGGTCTCTAATGAAAACCTGTGTCATATTGGTCCTCTTAATCATCGTGAGATATATGTAGGGATGATATTTAAGGAGTTATGTACCTGTACAAAAATCATGCTCTTTAAGCATGTAGGGTGCCCTGTCCCAGAATGGTTCCACCAGACAGGAGGTAAGAAGTGTTTATCTTTCTAGCTACATTTAAATGAAATGTTAGAAGCTTTACAATGCAAGCCTATTTAGATACTGAGTCAAATGCTAATGGAAGGATGTGAAACATGAAAATAGCACACTGGAAAAAAACAAGCCATGGAGGATGTATCCTGATTGTTAACTAAAACAATGGTTTGGGGGACAATTTCTAGGGGGTGCATATGAACCCACAGTTATTCCTTCAAGCTGTGGGGACAAACTGCCAGTGAACTTGATCTAACCAGAAGAAGTCTCAACTAAACTGGTTAAGAATGTTAGGGAAAGAACTTGGGGTAAGCGATCTTGTAGGAGACAGGGGAATGCTTTGTTAGTTAAACGTAATCTCTAGAAAGTGTAGTTATGTTTTTGTTTTATAGGTAACTGTTTGTTTCCAATATTCTGACTCTCTCTCACTGGAATCTCTATTCTTTGATAATAAACTTATTCTTCTTATGACTATATATGTTTACTTAACACACAGCACTTCTATAGAAGTGCTGTGTGTTAAGTAAAATGGTGATTCTGAGTTGGATCTTAAAAGCTGGTGTCTAGTATTCCTTTGGGAATAGCAATTCTAAGAGTTCAGTGGAACAGGGCTGAGCATTTCAGAGGGATGCTTGAAGGACTCAGGGATTGGTGTGTGCCTATCACTTATTTGTATGCAGATAGCAAGGCCTGGGGAGGACTGGAAGGCAGTGTTTGTTTTGCCAGAGGCAGGTGACATCAGAGAGCTAATCCACAGCAGACACAGACAAAACTTCCTCATGTTAAGGGCAGATGGTTGTGAGCTGCCTCACAACCCTGGGTACTCCTGGGAAGTGTAAGACCCTCCCCCACTACCCACACCTTCCCAGCAGTGTGCATTGCACCAGGATATAAATTAAAAATGTTCTTACCAGATACTTTAAAAGATCACAATACCACTCTAAATATCTACGCTGATATGAGGTTTGATTAAAACCTAAAGATATAACCTTCCTCTCTCTCTCTCTCCCCAATAAATATGTTTGCATACACATGCACACTCAGTGCATGTGTATGCAAACATACACTTTCACTCTGAGTGGCTCAGGATGAAATGTTCATTCTCTGGAAAAGTTAATTTCATCCACAGTTGGTGGTTTTTGAGGCATCAACATTTATGAGAATTAGATTGTGAGATGTCTTTAACTCTTTCATTGTTCCCCATTTGTTACGTGTAAAGAAACTCTTCACAATAAGGAGCTAGTTTGAAGAAACAGACAATCACAATGAAGGTCTAATCCTAAATTGTGTTCCACATGAGTTATTGCTACTGAAATGAAGTTAAAAGCATGGAATACATCTCAGGATTCAGCCATTTCTGTGTTGTCACATACCATGTTTCACAGGCTTAGTTGGAAATCACAGGTGGGATGAGAAGGTGAGTTATTTGTTCTTACCATGTCCAATAATGAGAATTTTCCAACCGGTTCTTCCAACCGAAGTAAAATGGTCCAAAATAAAATGGGTTATTAAATAATAGTTGAATGACCTTGCTGTGCCACCTTCAAGACATTGAAGGCCTTTATAAGGATCGACCACTGTGACTGTCATGTTTGAATGATCAGTACAAGAAGTTCTACTGAAGTAATATGTGAGAAAAGAACACAGAATTTGGCCTAATTCATAAGCTTCATAAATTACATACAAGAACAGAAGCAAAATCTCCATCTTGACAGTTTAAAAGCAATTCTTCCAGGCACTTTAGTGCCATGACAGGTCACTCAAAATATAGTTGGCTTTAACTAGCAGGAAAATACTTTGCCTGCAGCTGAGAAGCATTATGAAAGGTGTAAAAATCTTTCCTACATTTGAAAAGAAATAAATGCGAAATGGATACATGTAACCAAATCCCCACTGATTACTATGAGTGAAACTAGACCATCTGCAAAAGCAGGGAACAACTTCTGCAACGTTACTAACAGCAAAGTAAGATATGATCCATACAGCCAAGTAAGCCTCACACCCGATCTATTCAACCACATTCCACTGTGCCTCTGCTATCAAGCAGCATTTACTAGAGGAATCTAATATACTGTGCATGGAGAATAGACGATTCTCCAAAACATACTGGATATAAGTCTCCCCTTTGATGTAGCACACATTGTTCTGATTAGCATCAGGGAGAGCCCCCATACTCATTCAAACGTGAAGTTTGATGCACTTACGTACTCTAAAATGAAAAACTAACCTTCTGTGAACAGGGAAAGTTTTTATCAGTGATCCTGCTTATCTTGGGGAAGTGTGATTGGCTGAAGTATAGGGTATTGGGAAAGCTGATTAGCTGTGTTGCAACATTCAGTGAATAAGCTGTGAGGGTGAGCAGAAAAGGGAAAGTGGAGTGAGCTGCTTCTTCATTTCTTAAGTATTATAAAACCTAAACAACTATGTTTAAGTTGCTGCTAACAACTTAATACAGTACAGGAAGTTATTTTGGTGTGCACACTACTGCTCAGTCTGCAGAACATGACCAACATTTTCAAAACTAGATACCTAAAATCAGGGTCCTAAATTTATATCCAGTCTCATAAAAAAAGTGGTCTGAGCTGCAAGTGCTCAGCACTTCTGAAAACTGGTGAATTTTACTTAGAAGCTTAAGTTTGGGTTTAGTAGCAAAGCTTACAGCATACAATATCAAGACCCAAACTTGCCTCTTATAGCATCACAGCAAAAGGAAGAGGGATAATTAAAGCAGAACAATGTACACATCTCACATTCAGTAATATTCCTAGTGTGAAATATTGAAATACTAACCAGTCTTTAGTTCCCACTCTGAAGCCCCTAACTCACAGTTCAACTGAAAGTCTTTGACACAACACATTTTAATATCTTGGAGAACCAAAGCAACATATTTTAATCAATGTGTATTTAAGGATCCTTTTTAGTCTGCAGATCTCTTATGGATCCAATCCAGCAATTGTATCTGGTAGATGAAGTTTTGTGCCCACACAGAATCCTGTTGTCTTCAACTGGGTTCCACAAAGGTGTATGTGCCCACCTTATGGATCAGATTGCAGGATCAGGGCCTATATGGAGAATATGCTGCATAATACAAATAATTTTAAAATGCTTGATGCAAAGCCATTATTGAGCATGCTTGGTTTATACATGAAAACAGAGAATTGGAAAATGAGAAAATATTTCCATTAAATGTTTCAGTTTTGGTCAGCATCTGGTTTTGGTTGAAATTTTCCAATTAATTCTATAGGTGACTGACACACTGTACCCCATGTTCGCCACTTCTATATGATTATCATATATTTTGTACAAATTATGCCTTGTGAGGTATAATTTGAAAACGCTTAATTTACTGATCATTGTCCTGTCAAAATGTGTGTATCAACACTGTATAAGAAGCTATGAGATTTTACCATATGTTTCTTACTGAAATATGTTGTAATTCTGGGGAATGCCTACAGACTAGCTCCTCGGAGACAACAAAGAACTGACCACTAGTGTTAGAGGACTACTAACTGCTGAAGCAACCCTTTGCCAGCAGGGGAGACCATAAACAAAGACATGTCTAATTCACCTGAAAGGTGTTTCAAATCTCACATGTACAAGGGACTGTTTTGTCTACACCCCGGCAGGGGGCAATCCTCAAAGGGAGGAGGAGGATATAAAATAAGAGACACTGACCTCATCATCACCTCTCACCCCCACCCCACCCCCTGTATCTCTGCTCTTGGCACCTACAACGCTTGAAAGAACAAAGGGAGCTACCGTTTTGCTTATTAGCCTTGGTAAAGTTTAGGAATTAGCTTGTGTGTTTATCTTTTTATTTTTTGTAATCAACTCTGATTTATATGCCTCATTACTTATAATCACTTACGATCTATCTTTCTCTACTTAATAAACTTGTTTTACTGTTTTATCTAAACCAGTGTGTTTGATTGAAGTGTTTGGGAAATCTCTACTCAGGTCAACAGGGCTGGTGCATTTTCATTACCCTTTGTTGGAATGATAAACTAATTATTGAGCTTATACAGTCCAGTGGGCTACTGACCGGTACAAGACGCACATTTCTGGGGGTAGGGCTGGGACTAAGGAGTTTGCAGGTGTCACCCTGTATCTGTTCATGGATGGCTGTGCATAGCATTCAGGTACTCAGCTGGGAGTGACTTTGCATGCTGGTGACTGGGAGTGATCAGCACCTGGAGAGATTTGTTGTTCATTAGCAAAGCAGTGTAAAAAGCATCCCAGGTTGGAGAGCTAAGGGGACAACAGTTCAGGTTGCACCATGGGGAATGTCAGAGAGTGGAAGAAGGAGATGTTAGAATTCTGTTTTCTGTGTATGGTATCTTTAAATGGAAGGAGTCTTTGGACAGGATGCATTGGAGAAAAGTAGCATCAGGCAATTCAAGATGAAGGGTCTCCCACAGAGAGATAGATAACTTATTATGCTTCTCCATCTCTTCCTTTGTTTTTCCTTACAAAACAAAGTAACCTAGCATGTAGGGTGTTGGCTCTTTGTGTACTAAAATAGAACACTCAGTAACTTAAAATAAATAAAGGAGCATGATTCAACTCTTTTGGATTTGAAGACAATAGTCTGTAGAGTTGACAAACTGCATACAAAATGTGATTGCAAAGCACAAAAAGGAATTGGAAAAACAAACTCTTTTAACAGCTTTTGTCTTCCTGTAAAATGTGTGGTTTGTTCCCTCTGTGCCAAATCTGAATTTCTCTGCAACAGAAGACTGCAGATACAAGATGTGCAGTGAGGTCATTTTCTAGGAAAAGGTGTGTGGGACCCTTTGAGGGCTAGAGTGTCAGAGTGACTTGCTGCAGCAGCTTCAGACCAGGTCAGCAGGGGACTCTGATCCATAATCCTCCACATTTGACCAGAAGGGAGGGGGGGGACTATTTAGGTCCACGCAAGTGCAGGAGAAACCCTCTTTTACCTGGACCAGGCAGAGAAGCACCCAGCCTCCCTCCCATGCCAATAGTTAAAAGCCAGGTTTTGTCATGATTCTCTGTGGGCATTATACTAATCGCTCCTTTCTTCGGGGGGCTAGAAAGGACTTTGTCACCCACTGCCAGATTGGCCAAGGCAAGATGGGTTTTTTCTCATCTTCCCCACAGCAGGTTGGAGACTTAGTTTGGGTGAACATTAAATGGGGGTTAGGTCGCAACTCATTATGTACATATGGGGCAGATGTGCAGTGCAGGTACTCCATAGGGAATGGTGTGACAGTCCATAGGGAAGACTGTGACAGTCAGTACCCATGTTCACCGTTTTTTACAAAACTATGATTAATTTTGTATAAAGTATGCCTTGTGAGGTATCATTGAAAACTCATAATCTGCTAAACATTATTGTCCTGGTAAAATATGTGTATCAACATTGTATGTAATGTTATAAGATTCTACTGTATAGCATAGCTGTGACATGTTTCAAGTTTAAGAAAAGCAGACCCAAATGAGTTTTTCCAGAGAGAAAGACACACTGCCACTCCAGCCAGGTGTCAGCATAATCAGATGAACTATTATAGACTATCTCCTAGTTAAAGAACCATTCTTTGGCAGGAAGAGGGCTGTAAGCAAGAACTTCACATATGGACCATAAAACAAGTGGGGGTTCCCGTGTAAACACTCTGGCTGTTTCCTGAATCCCAGCTGGAGGTAATCCTCACAGAGGGGAGAATGGTGTAAGAAAAGAGAACACACACACAGCACAAATCACCTTTCCCCTCATGTCTACTCACAACAGCTACAGTGTTTGAAAGACAAAGGAAGCATCATTGAACTGGGGGGTTGGAGAGGTCCTGGCTGAAGCAGTCCAGCCAGATTGCTGTAAATTTTTGGTGAGAAAAACTCTTCTGCTTTTAAATTCACGTAGCTTGTTAAGTTAGGTATTAGTTTGTGATTTATCCCTTTTTATTTTCTTTGTAACCAATTCTGACATTTATGCCTCATTAATTGTAATCACTTAAAATATTTCTGTAGTTAATAAACTTGTTTTATTGTTTTACCAATGTATTTGGATTAAAGTGTTTGGGAACCTCCACTTGAGATAACAGGATCTGTGCATATCATTTTCCATTGATGGAATGACAGACTTTCTATGAGTTTGTATGTCCAGGAGGGTGCTGAGCAGTATAAAATGTACATTTCTGGGGGAAGATCTGGGACTGGGAATTTGCTTGTGTCATCTTGTATGTAATTCATGTTGAGTGGCTGGCCAGAGCATTCATGTAATATAGCTGGGAGTGATTTTGCATGCTAGAGGCTGTGTGTGAATTGGCCAGGAGTGACGGTCCTCACAGCAGAGAAGTGTAAAAGGAACCCCAGTCTGGAATATTGAGGGGACACAGTCCAAATTGTACCCTGGGGAATGTCACAAAGGGATATGATTATCATATAAAATAGACTGGTAAAGGATTTAAAGGAGGTATTTGTTAAAGCAGTGAAATGGGGTGTGTATGAGTGTGTGTGTGTCTGTGTGTGTTGTTGGGGATCCTGTGACTGGTATGGCAGGGAGTCAATCCCCCTATTCCTTTATAGTCCCTGTAGTGAGGCGGTGTGGCTCCCCGCCACCCCAGAGGGGGTCAAACCCATCCAGAGGCCGGAGTGGGCGGAGCTAGGGAGCTCTGAGCCCGCACCTCAGAGGGTCAGGCGACGACCCAGAAGCATAAAGCCTCACCCTCAGAGCTCAGTAAGGTCCCAGCCGCCGGAAAGGCCAGACGCCTTCAGCCTAGCCTGCGACTGGGAATACCCCACGGCCCAAGGCGGCCGCCAGGACTGGCCTGACTTGCCCTGCGCTTGCTACCCGGAGGAGGTGCCGGACCTGCCCTGCGCCCGCTACCCGGAGGAACCTATGGTGCTGGACCCCCCAGAGGACAACACCCTCACCCACGTACTACCCGAGGGGGAGTCTGGAAGTAGCCTGGGGACAGCCGACCCTAGTCTGGCTGCAACACTGCCAGAGCCCATGTCAGTGTGTTGCGGCCAGGATCCCCACTGACTAAGCAGCGGGTCTTCTGCCGCTGCTAGGGTCCCGGGCTGGGACGCAGTGGAGTGGAAGGGCCTGCGTCCCCCTTGCCACCCAACTCGTGGGTGGCAGTCTCCCCCTCTCCCAGGCCTTTGGAGGCTTGGGCCTACTGTTATTGCTCAGCCCTGCCTGAGGGCCTGAGCTCCTGACTCTGTTGCCCCGCCCTGACCTAGGGCCTGGGCTTATGGTGTTTGTTCCAGTACTGCAAGGGCTGCCGAGGAAGACTCCGCGGCCAGACTAATTCCCCCGAACATCAACTGTGTGTAGTGATCCGGTGTGGCTCCCCGCCACCTGGAGGGGGTCGAGCCCCGGCAAACCCTTGTACAGTCCCCCTTAACTATTGACTCGGGGGGCGGAGAGGGGGGTGAGGAGCAGGTCTTAGCAGCAGTTTGGCTGGGGACCAGGATGGGTAAAGGAGAGGGCTGACAGCAGCCCTCCGCCCCCGCCCCCCCAGTATATTTAAATTATTATGGAATTACCTGCACTGTACACTTTTATCTGCTGGATTCTCCCTAACATTTAGGAATAAAGTTGTAGTCTAATTAAACCACATCCAGTGTCTCCTGTCCCTCTGGCCTAGCAGGACAAAGGTTAAATTGACTTTATTACAGATGTCTGCATATGCACTGCTCCTTCATCAGCAGTCCTAAAACCTCTACTTTTGCTTATATATGTGTGCCCACTTCTCAGTTAACACCCCACTAACCTACAGTCTTGCAATGACTATCCTCCAGCCACTTGCATTGGCCTGTATCTTTCTTTCCTCAAGGATACCTAAATTCCTTTGAAGGAAATCATTGATCTGAACTGGATTATATAAATGTCTGAGAAAGAAAATACTGACAGACACAACATCCGAGCATCTAGAAAACTCTAGTATTTTCAGTTGCACTGTCAAAGTAAATTGTGTAGAAAGTGGCAAAGGTTCTTAATACAGACTATCTAATATTCAAAGATTATCTCACCGTTTTCCAATAAATAAAACAATACTGAAAAGAAAATGGAAAAAAAAAGAATCATTATAATAATAGAGAGTGAGAGTTCATGTATGCTTTAAGAGAACATACATCTTTGGTAGGAGAGTTTTTCTCCACTTTTCAAGGAGGACCTGATTCAATAGTTCTTATCATATAAAATTCCACAGAGGGTAATTGGAAGTTTGCATATGCAGAAACTTGCTTAACTCGGTTAATATAAATATTGAAAAGTTAATACAAGCTGCTCTTTAGTGGCTATCTGTAAAGATAACCATAGTCTATGATTATGTTAAATCGGTGTACAGGATATCTTGGTAATATCTGAGACTTTGTCAATCATAACAATTACAGGAAGTAAACTATAAACCACCACCACCCGCAGCAGGAAAAAGAGGGCCATTCTCTCCTAGTGAATTTTGTAGCCTCACAGCCTATCTGCACCTTACCTTTTATCCCTTCTGGTATCAGGATGTCAGCTCCCTTCCCCAGTCTGTCAATGATGCCAGCCTTCATCACCCGCTTGTTAAATTTTAAAACAAGCACTTTTGTGCTTTCTTCCATGCTGTCCCTACGCTTGGGAGGAGCTCCCCATAAACGTCCAGAAAGCTACCCCTCTCCGCCTTCAAATCCCTCCTTAAAATTCTCCTTGGCCATGATGCCTTCAGAAAACTTGACAATGGTTAGGCTGTTGGCATGCTGAGACCACTGCCTATCCTGCTGACCAACACTGTCTCATTGTTTCCCTGTACTTCCCTGTCTATCTGAATCTATCTGTTGTGTATTCTTATAGTGTAAATTACTTGGGACAGGGAGAGTGACTGAGGATACAAGGCATTACAGCAATACAAATAAAATAAATAAATAAACAAACAAATACTGCACTGCCCCATTTATCTGAAGGAACTATTGACTCTGAAACCAAAGAACCAATTTAAATGGCAATATTAACAATTTCATTGCTGATTTTGACAGAAACATCCCTGCTAATCCCCCGCTCCCAAACTGCCTCCTGTACCATTCAGATGTCACAAATTCCAGTTATTCTCTACTGGGCTGCTAAAACTCCAGTTTCCCCTTAGCAACTACTACAATTCTGATATGCACTGCCAATGTAAAAGTCTGCAGCACACTGAACTATTAAAATATAGGGGCAGAGTATAATGAATGTAGTGGTTTTTAATCAACAGACACTTCTGTACAGATTATGGCTTTTATTGTTATATTTAATTAATTAGACCCGCACATTTTTAAATCTGTCTGCAGACTTGCTTCATCTGCTGCATCAGAGTCGTGCACAATGCGTGGGGCTGTGCTGCAGAAGTTAAGCCTAACTTGCCTGATTTTTTTAATATATAATTTTGGTCTGCATATTCAAACTAGTGACCTCCAGTGAGGATGTATTGGTTCTACTTTCAGCTTTTTTGCAGGCTGGCAGTATAAGTCTGGGCAAGCCGGATTGGGGGCCCCTTATTCATAGTGGTGAGCCATTACTCATGAGTCCACTGCTCTTAATTAACAAACATTTTGAGCTACTAGGTGATTTCTGGATGAAAGGTGGATGAAAGTGCAAATTGTTCTTGTTACTTAAAGGGTGGGAATCAGGATGCTCAAAATGTACCTGACAAAGGGAAATGTCTGTGCATTCTCACAGCAACAGGGATAAAATTAAATATGGGTACAAAAGACACTGTACTCTCAGGAGTCTCCTGGGTAAATCTGTCTCAAGTGCAACGTGCGTTTCTCTTACTCATTAACTTATCAGTAGCCACCACTTTGGAACCATTCAAAAGTAAATTAGAAATTATTCATCTGGGTCTTTTCAGGTCACAAAAAGAAAATCAGACTTCCATCCCTACGAGACTGAACAGCTATTGTGAAAGGCTGCAACATAAACACAATGTGTTCCTCTTTCGAGGGCAGTGCATCTTGCCAAATGCTTCCAGTATCCATCAAAATTCAACAATCTGTTCATTCCCTGCGACACTGCATTGAGAAGGCTGGATTTCTGGAGGGCAGTCAAAAAGAAGCAGGAATAATAGAGCTGTGTTCCTTGGGCAACTGAACTACTGCCACTATTCATCCTCACTGCAGTCAAGCATATGGCAGTAACCAGGGTCAGCCCTAGGGTGTACTCAAAACAAGTGGCTGCATGGAACACAAAGATGCCACATGTGCTTTGGGCTGATTCGTCTTCTACTGAAAAGGTCTCTGTACAGTTCCCCCCGCCCCTCATATGAAGAAGAGTCACTGTTTACTCTAAATGCAATATTTTTTTACTAAAAAAGACATAGTTTTTGGCTTCCAGCAACCATGTTTGAAAATAAGCAGTACCAATACACAGGGTGTTTTACCATTTCCCCCTTATCTCAATCCATACAAGTTCGCACACCCTCTAAATTTCACTTTAAGCTTCAGGGCTTGAGTGAACTGCAAAATACCATTGGTTTTGGATTGAAACTACAGTAGACTCCAAGAATTAGTTTTCTGCCAGAAATTATACGCTTGTCAAATACTCCTTTACCTACTTCTATAATTCCCCAATACCCTGCAATCAGTCCTGAGACTCACCTTTAATCTTCTAGTGCCTTCTCATAGGCCAGTGGCCTGAAATGTCCTTTTGTACTTCCACAGGTGGTTCATTGCCTCCCCTCCCCCTTTCCACATCTTCTGGGTACCAGAAAGGGAAACTCATTTGTTGAATCCACAGAAACCATCTTCAGGGAATGAACTGCCTGCCCACCCATGCACCCCTCTTTGGCAGTATTGGGACTGAAACCTGCCAGTGATTCTGGTGCTGTTCTTTTTTTTTCATGCTGGATCCTGCTGCATCCCAGGATACACTTGGAGTCGTTGGGAAACTCAGATCAGCACACTGGGCCAAACTCTTAACAAACCTGGGTTGATTTTCATGTTAGTAATGAAATGCAAAACCAAGTGGATTTTTCCTTGGTTTGTACAATTATTTAAAAAATTCTCTAGGCTTCTGTGCTTGAACAGCAACAATTTTAACAAAAGAAGAATGTGTCTCTATTGGCATTAGCTCACTTATGTGAAATCCCAAATTACTCTGTAAATGGCAAAAATCTATTATTATTTGGTTTGGTGGTATTATGTGTTTTTAAACTGGTACATATTGCATTATTTAATAGTAATATGATAAAATGTAGAATAAGAAAGACTATGCCTACTTAAATCTTACACATCCCTCATAAAATATGAAGTATTATAATCTTGACTCATTGGGGGCTGTGAAATATTTAAGGCTAGTCCTGGTGGTAGCCACAAATTATACATCTTAAATGACTTACAAAGGGCCAGAATATGCCACTGTTAGTGAACACCTGAAGAAGAGCTCTGTGTAAGCTCAAAAGCTTCTCTTTCTCACCAACAGATGTTGGTCCAATAAAAGATATTACCTTACCCAGTTAGCCTCTCTAATATCCTGGGCCAACACAAATACAACAACGCATACCATTACTTTTGTTGACTAAGACCTTACTACATCAACAATACCTCATTTCAACAGGACTACCTGGACAGTAATGGCAAGATATGTAGTAGGCCAGGTCCTTAGCTAGCGCTATGCTGATTTGTACCAAACCAAATCTTTAGCTGGTGTAATTTTCCTTTCCTCTCTCTCCAGCTTCCTTTTTCATTTTTATCTTCTTTCTTCAACTTTCCTTTTTTCTTGTTCTTGCTAGTTAAATTAAATTTAAACTGCCCCTCAGAGCACCCTTTAGATTCACTTAATGGTGATGTGGCATCAATTTGTTTGTCTCACTATTATTTCAACAGCAGAATTTAGTAAACAATGATTTTTTTTTAAATCACTTTGAGTTCATCACCGCACGCACACACAAAGTGATCACAAACACATCAGCAGTTCCCTGCTTTCAACCTGAACTCACAGGCGAGAGATACATGAAAACATGAACTTCAGTGCATCGTCTACAAAGTTACGGGGAAATTAAAGCCATTAGTTCACATCTGCCTCTTTCCTCTGCCCTTTGCACAATGCGCAGATGAAACCTCTAATGAGAGTCATTTCCTTTCAAATACTGTACTCAGGAAACCTTTCCCCTTTCATCAGTTAAGAAAACTAGGAAGAGAAGGGCTACTTTTCAATTTCTATATCCACTTTGCATCTCATACTGCTTTTACATTGGTGTAACTTCATTGACTTCAATGTGTTTTTTCCAATGTTACATTGATATGAGGGGAGACTCCGGCCCTTTTCCTTTGCAGCTTCTTTAAACATATAGAACTAGATTGCACCTGGCGCTACCATGAGTGTGTACCTGCCAGCTCCCCTCCAGCAAAGACCCTTCCCCCAATTGCACTAATGAATAAGGTAAAGGCATGATAAATTATTCCATCCTAGTACTCCTGGAGGTACAAATCACCGTACGGGATAGAATTGGAGGGGTGGAGTCATGATCCTGCTCCCTCTCTATAATCTCCAAGAGACCTACTCAAGTACTCCAGCACAGGGAAGTGTGCTGCACCATCCAAATGGATAATGAAGCCTGTGCACTCCTCCTTGTACTAAGGAGTTGATTGATCCCCCTACAGCACAACCTCTCCCAGAACTCTCCCTAAGGATGAGCCTCCAATATAGGCAAGATAAATCACATGATCTGACCCTGTCCCCTTACTGTTTTTCAATAACTCAAGAAAATGTAGGTGTTAGTTTCATATCTAGCCACTCTCTGAAAGACCCACAGGTCATCACAACACCTTCATTTCTAGAGCACTGAAATTTACTCTCCTTATAAAAGGAATAAGCTGAAGTATTTCAAATGTGACATGACAAAATGCCTAATCTTTGTCTATGTCAGGATGTTTAAATCACCACAGCAGTTAAGTGTTAATTGACCTGGGCCACCCATCTGGAGGAACATCTGACCAAAGTATGATACAGCATAGATATTACTTCAAGTTTAGAGCAGCCGATACAAGAAGCAATTTAGACTAGAGAATAGATAAAGCTGAAAAATATGTAACTCAGGTCATTCTTTTTCCAAAATCGTAATCTAGACCCCACCAAACGATACCCCAAACCCATTCAATATCTTCAGATACAAGGTAACAATATGCCACCCTAGAAATATAGAACACAGCAGCATTTATTAAAAGAGATAAAGAAGAAGTAACCAAAAGACAATGCAAATGTGTATAAACTCTAATTACATTTTCCCAGTTAGATTAATTCCTTTCAATTTTTCCTGAGAACAGCAGGTTTGATATTGCAAGGATGTTCCCATAGTCTAAAATTAGGAAAATCTTCAATCCAAAGGTATTTTTCCTTAATAGGAAATAAACAATAGGCAGGTTGGAGACACACGAACTCTTTATTTATCTCCTAATATAAACTAATATGGAATTCTGCCACATTTAACTACCCTCCTCAGCTCAGGATCAGCTGGAGCTTCCATTACTAGTCCATATATTTTCCTCGTGTCAATCAGGCACCCTTAAGAGCCATTACAGTATGAAGAACACCAGCAGTGAAGAGTAACAGGACATTCGTGGACTGCTGAATCTGATGTAAAAACTGCCTTTAGCAGAGACAAAAGATAAGTGCCAGGAAAGTGAAAAAGACCAGAACTCTCTGTTTTACCTGTAGCCTGCACAGTTCTTCTGGACATACTTGAAAAGAATAAATTGATACAAAATCCTAGCTTCATCATATGATCCTGTTTAAACTCTAAAATGTAGGGGATGGATATTGCAAGAGGTTGGAGAAAGGCAGATTTCAGTACATCTTTCAGGACATAATTTTATTCTTTTGTATTATAACTATTTCTAAGGTGCCCACCTTTTAGTCTCTGGATGCAATTATATGAATTTAGAAGTACATGATTTCCCTAAAGGAAAAGGAATAGAGCTCCCATTCCCTGCCCTGCCAGATAAAGCTATTCATTTCAGAAAAAGAGTAAATGTATATGTGTTTTCTTTCTACAGCGTGCAGTTGGGTATTGCATGGTCCTCCATAGAGGGTTATGCTATGCTGGTGTAGGCCAATGACTCCCACAAATATAGAGTCCAAGTAACACAGAGAAAAAGTGTCATTAGAGCAGACTAGCAATTAAAGGTCCAACAGGACCTCCTTGCATTCCAGGGGTAGTCAGATAAATACAGCTAGAGAATTAGGTTTCCTATTCAAATAGAAAATAAAAAGAACACTACTTTTTTTTTTTTTCTGTTTCCCAGTTTCATGCCACTATATTCTCCATTAGAATCTTCATGCACACCTTCAAAGTGCCATTGCCAGAGGAGGAAGCGTCATGCTTTATGGAAGAGGTTAATGGATTCTGCAGAACAGTACCTGAACACCTACCCTTTGTGTTTGTTCCAGGTTTATATGTACATGTGTCGATTAATTAGACACCATATAACTTTTCCCCTTTCCTCAAACTCTCTTTTATTAGGTGCTATTCCTGGTTTGTCTTTCTCTATTTCCCAGATGTTATCCTCCAGCAGACAGGTTATGCAGAACACACCAAAGTATGTACTTTCCCTAGAACCATTTGAAGGGCTTATTTTTTTGCACCCCGGGGAATAAATAACTACTATACTCAGATAATATTGCCAAGTTATCTATTAGGTTATTTTTCTTGCTCTGAATATATCCATGTCTATACCAGTAAATAATTGCCAGTATAAAAATAATTTACCCAGTAACTGAAAAATATATAAAATAATAAATTAAAATAGTTATAGATAACTAATGTTTATATATGGCAATTGTACCTATTCAATTATATATTTTTCTTCTATAACAGGCCAAAGATGGTCTCTTGACCCACATTTTTGTCATCATTGAAATCATCACAGCATAATTGTGTGGAAAGATTTGCATCTAACAACTTAAATGGAGCTACAGTAAGAATTTGTAACCAGACATCCTGGGGGGAAGGAAAGTCAAGTCAGTGGTGAGTGTACTTACTGCTGAATCTATACGTAATTAATTATGCAGCTCACCAGATATCACCCTTTGGATAATGCAAAAAAACAGAACTATACTCTGAGGCTGAACCCATTCAAAAGTAAAAGCTGCAGGGAGCATGCTACTTGTGGGAATTATTATCCTTAGGTATTTGTACCACTTCTGAGACCTTAAGCAGCTCTTGGAGAGACTGAGGCTCATCTGGAGGTCACTTGAGAGAAGATATTTGAGTATGCATGCTTTTTTCCTATATTCACTATTTTGGCTTCCCTTTGGGTTTTATTCTTTCCCTCTCAAATTAATTTAGTTTTGAAAGTAAGAGAAGGAAGAGGCTGCTTGCTTAAAAGTAAACAAGCCCATTCCACAGTGGTTCCTGCTACTGTACAAAATGGATGAGCATGACCGAGGAACTCTCTCTTTTCAAGGTTGGGTGAGGAAGATTGTAGATAAGAGCAGAGGATCTTCTAATAGAATTTTAAAAAAATATTCCTTTTAATCAGTTAAAAAAATTGTGGCCTATTTACCTCTCTGGGAGGATTTAGTAGTTACAGGGCTATCCTGCTGTTTTTCCCTGGTTCATTCAATCTAACTGTTTCTCTCACAGAAGCCTACCATTTCAGAAGAAAAAAGACAGACAGAAAGGATAATTTTATGTCTCTCTCTCTCTCTCCCTCCCCGCCCACCCCTTTATTTATGTATTTGACACAAATGGATTAGATGCAATATGGACTTTGTGGCAGATGAAATTTTTGGCTGACTTTTTTATCTTGCTTCATTGTAGAAGGTTTCTTTCAGATGTATACAAATGAATGAGCAATGGATTTTCCAGTGAAGTAAAATTATTGACAAAGTACAATGCAAAATTATCTTCCATTGTGAATATCTGAATTGGAAGCCACAGAGTGTACCAAAATTTGACTGCCAGATCCTGGGACTAGACAACAGGGGATTGATCAATTGATGATTGCTTCGTTCTGTTCGTTGCCTTTGAAGCATTCGGCATTGGCCATTGTCGGAAGACAGGATACTGGGCTAGATCAACTATTGATCTGACCCAGTATGGCCATTCTTATGTTCTAAAAATTCAGATCAGCTCCCTGTTATCCCTACTGATAACAGCATCTAACTCGACAAGAATACTCTTATTGTAGATTTTTTTTGTTACTTTAGAATTCACATCACTTGTCCGTTCGTAAAGACTTTTGTTTGTTTGCTTCCCTCCTATTTATCATTTGGTCTAACTCTCCTGCCATTGATAATAATATGGAAATGTCCAAGTTGTAAGAACTGAGGAGGTAGGGACATCAGCTCCTATGCAAAGAGGACGTAAAATGGGCCAGCAAGTCAATCTACTATTTTACCATTCAACATTTGCTAACTTTGATTATTTCTATAAATCTAAATGTTTCAGGGGAATAAGAAAAGAGTTCTCATAAAGTGGTGTGATATTCATGTAGGGTGATGGTGGCCTTTTTCCACCACCATCATCCCTCCCTCCACGCACTCACAAAAAATGTGAGGGGGAAGGGGATGCAATTTGTCACAGAGAACAATGGGAGAAAACAGAACCAATTCTATTCACATTTAATCAGTGTAAATACAAAGTGATTTCATTGAAGCAAGTGGAATTATTCCTGAGTTACAGAGGTGTAAATGAGAGCAGATAGGTCCAGATTTAAAAAAACGTTAAGCACAGGCTTAAATACCATAGAGTCAAAGTGGCTTAACCATATGCTTAAATGCTTTGCTGAATCGAGACCAAATACTGCTTGAAGCCTGGCCACTTATGACGTATTCACAGAGAAGAAAAGTGAATTATCCATCTTTTCATTCAGAAAGGTAAACATTATAAAGGGATGAAATGTCCTGTCACCACCTACTCCCACATGTAATCACAGACTGTGCTCCCCAGTTTGTCCATTGCATCCATATGTTCTCTCATCTTACCCTTAGATTGTTAGTTTTTCAAGGCAGAAAAATTCTTTTGGTTATGTATCCATTCTGTACTTAGCATCATGGAGGCTCTACCAAGATACCAATAAACAAAGAACAACTTTCCTCTTTCCCACCCCCCTCTTTCTATTTACAAAGGCATAGGACCAAATATTACAATTACTATGCTGCCCTGTAATACTGCCCAGCAACCACGTGAGATCTGGCCCTTACCTGTCCACCAATATACCTTCCCATTTTATCCCAATACAACATTACCACAATCTCCAGAGCAATGTTACCTGCTCAACTGGGAAATTGGGACAGCCACTTTGGGGGATGTTTAGACTGAGCTCATCACTTGCATAATGCACTGGCTACAAAGATTCCAAGGTAGAAAATCTCTCAGATCATTTAAAGAAATGGGTTCCTCAGCTGGCAGTGCCCTGAGCTTCCATGATAACACAGAAAGTACAAGTATTTAAATAGGTTTCCTTTGTGACAAGCTTTTATTTTTGCTGTTCAAAAAATGACACATTGATCTAACTGAATACAGTGCTCCTTCCTAATAAGAGTGTTCTTGAAAGCACAGTGCTAACGTTGCTGCTGTGGCATGAAAAGGCAGCTTAAGCTTGGTGAATGGTGAGGAAAATTATTTTCAAATATCTTTATAATATTGTAATTGCTTCTCAGGTCAGTAATATTCACACTCCTATTTTCTTTTGTTGCTTATCTGTGAACATTTGTGTGAGCAGGTTTTTGTTCACATGGAAGTACTTGACCCTGTTTACAAAGTTTCAGTCATCCAACTAAGCAACTGAATCAATACTATGTCACCTAGGTGACAAATCCCACATCACACATAATGAATAGCTAATAGTCAAAGACATAGCTGAACAGACCTGTGCCCAACTCTTAGGCTGAAACATATTCATATTAAATGTTTGTCAAACACTTACAAACACATCAGACTTTGCCCGATACTATTAGACTCTATTCAGGCCATGGTGGTCCACACATTTGTAATCTCCTAGTTCAACTACTGCAGTTCCATAGTGCTAGAAATTAAACCCAAGACACTGAAGTAGACACAGATGAGTCAGGATGCTGCAGCAATGCAGCCACCACTACTTTACCCACAGCTCACTTTCCAACACCTAGCTGGTTAACAATAGACCTGTAGCATTCTGGGGTAGCCAGCTTTCAGGTGGCTATAGCAATCCAATTATGGACTGCCTGGCCACCCTCATGTGTGTGCTGTGATGCTGGGGAATCAGGGTAAGCTGTTCACAAAGCTCCAGAAACTTTGCTTTCTTCATGCAAAGGTTCTGGACCCTCTGCTGATTATCCCAGCTCTGCAAGACAATGTGATCTCACCAGTCTGTGCTTGTGGTCCTGCTCCAGAAGTGCCAGTCTACATATCCAGCTTCAGCAGCTATACTGAGAGTCATGAGCTGCATCAGCCAGTTTGAGTCTGCCATGTCTGTATCATCCTTCTCCTCCTCCTCCTCTGGCAGGAGCCTGTGGTAGGTCAAAAAATGCCACCAAAACGTCCACCAGCATCTCATGGATGCTTAGGCCAATTCCTGAGACAGGAATGAAAGCCCTACACCAGGACAAGTACTTCAAATGGTGATTCTTCCATGTTGCTGGCTCTGGTTGATGGGAGCATGCAGACATGGCAGGCCACAACAACTTCCAGTAAAGTGCCATGGGATGTACAGTCAAGTTTTCCCACAGTGCACCATGAATAAAGGACTAGGGCAGCTACAGCAGAGAGGACACTAGGAAAAGCCTGGGATAAGCTGGTTTCACTTATGTCTGTGTAATGCGGCATAAACACACGAGTGTAGGTTTGAGAACTGGGTCCAGAAATTCTAAACCTAGGGTCAATATTCAGCAGGGACACTCAAGCCTAGACTTACAAACACAGAACCTGTGGGCTATAGTCCCACAGATCCTGGGTTTACATTGCAGTGTAGACATACCCTACACACGTTACCAGCAACATGTTTCCCGAGTTTGACACTCTTTATGCTAGCTTGCCATTGAATAAAGGGTCCAGTTCAAAGGTGCTGCACTGATTTTCAAAGCCCTGCATGCTATTGATCCTAGGTACCAGGATCACTTCTAGAGGTCACTTCTCCCTCCACACCAGTAATCTGACACAACAGCTTTGCTCTGCAAGATAAATTGTTAAGTGTAAAAGAGTGTGCTGATCTCTATCTGTAAATGCCACCCAGACCTTCAAAATATGTGCCAGAAATTCCAAAAAAGGACATAACAATTAAAAAAAAAAACAGAGAAGGAATTTTTTTAAATAATGATTTAACATTTTGCATGACCTCACTTGAATGATTAAACAAGACTGGGCCAATAGTAACATTAAACTGACAACAGGCAGCTTGTTTGTATGGCAAATACAATCATGCCAGGGAAAACAAGATGGCTGACATCGAATTTAATCACAAACATGAATTCACTATGTAGGGTTGATTGAAGCTTTCATTGGGATTTATAACTAGGATAGAATATTGGTATGACAATAGGTTGGTGCTGGGAAGATAAAGGCAAAAGGCTTTAGTTTTGTTACAAAACATAATTAAAGTCCAGTTTATATTAGAAATGGGAACTATGTTTGCAACCAAGTCATGGGGCAACAGTAACCTGGCTACCTGACATGGTTGTATTTGATATTCAGAGCATTTTCCTGGTACTCTCCCGTTAGTGAAAACAAATGCAATCCCTCCTATTCAGGGAAGCTGTCTATTCCACATATTCTCTGTGCACTGAAATGCCGGGTTCTCCTTCCTAAATATTCCTGAGCAATTTTAAATGGACAGTATAACAATCATTAAAATGATGGCACAGTTTTAGAGCATGTTTTGAAATTTCAGTGCTTAGATGGAGGCTGTTACTTTTATCAGTCTCATTTCAATGAAAATTTGTATGCAGATTGGTAAAAACAGAATAATGAAAGGGTGTGTGCAAAAAAGGTGGAATTGGCACATCAGATTAGGAATATAACTAGTGTTTAAAGGATCGTACCCCAGTCTGGCTCCCTCCCCCCCCCCCCATCTGAAAATCTGCATATATGTTTAAAACATTAGAACAGTTTTTAAAGCTAAAATGAAAAATTACCTCTTGCCCTACCTTAGGGAAGTGCCTGGGGGTATGCTACAGACTCCCAGTATGTGATTTGGATACAGACAGAGATCTCTTTAATATTTTTAAATTAAACAAATATTACTGGGAACTGTGTGATTATGGGAGACACTTGTTTCTCAGATATAGATTGAAGGACAAGTGCTACTAACAATGATAGGGCCCAGATATTACTGGATGTGATCGCTGACAGATTTCTTCACCAAATAATTACCAAACCAAGAAGAGGTGATGTCATTTTAGATTTAGTATTGAGTAGCTCATAGAAGAATTGTAGAGGTTGTAGAGGATAACCTTGGGTTTGAGCAATCATGAGCTAATTCAGTTTAAACTCATTGGAAGGATAAACAAAAACAGGTCTGCAACTAGGGTCCTTGATTTCAAAAGGGCAAACTTTAAAAAATTAAGGGGAGCAGTTAGGGAGTTGGACGAGACTGAAGAATTTAAGGATCTGAATGTGGAGGAGACGTGGAATTACTTTAAATCAAAGCTGCAGAAACTGTCTGAAGCCTGCATCCCACACAGGGGGGCAGAGGGGGGAAATTGTAGGGAAGAGTTGCAGACCAAACTGGATGAACAAGCATCTCAAACAGCTTATTAAAAGAAAACAAAAAGACTACAAGGAATGGTGGATGGGATGGATCACCAAGGAAGGCTACCTCTTGGAGGTCAGAACGTGTAGGGAAAAAGTGAGAACTGCCAAAAGCCAAGCAGAGATTGAGCTTACAAAGGAAGTTAAAACCTATAGTAAAAGATTCTTTGGCCATATAAATAAAAAGAAAACAAGGAAAGAACTGGGAGCACAAAGCACTGATGATGGGGTGTATATTAAAGATAATCTAGGCAAGGCCCAACAAATAAACAAGTATTTTGCCTCAGTTTTTAATAAGGGTAATGAGGAGCTTAGGGGTAGTGGTAGGATGGCTAACAGAAATGAGGATATGGAAGTAGAAATTACCACATCTGAGGTGGAAGTCAAACTCAAATAGCTGAAGAGGACCAAACTGTGGGGCCCAGATAATCTTCATCCAAGAAAATTAAATAAACTAGCACATGAAATTGCAAGCCCAATAAAAAGGATTTTTAATTATGGTAATCTGTATACACGGGAGTTGTACCCTATTAGTGCAGAATTACAAATATATTACCTATTTTTAAAAATGGGAAAAATGACCCAGGAAACTACAGGCCTGTTCATTTGACCTCAATTGTATGCAAGGTCTTGGAACAAATTTTGAAAGAGAAAGTAATAAAGGACATAAAAGTAAATGGTAAATGAGAATATAACTGATTTTTTAGACAAAGGAAATGCAGTAGGTCTAACCTACCTGGATATCAGTAAGGCATCTGATATAGTTCTGTGATGGGTTGTGGGTCACAGAAACCCCCTTGGGAGCTGCCGCCCGCTGTGCAAAGACTACTTCTATTCCTGTTTTCCCTGCCAGCTCAGTGGCTTCAGCACCCTGTCTTGCTGAAGCCAGACACACCCGTCTGCTCCATCACAGACCCAGGGTCTGAATTACCTGCCCCAAAGCTGCAGGTTTACCTGAAAACAGCTCACAGAAGTGTGCTTGTCTTTAGCACTCAGATGCCCAACTCCCAATGGGGTCTAAACCCAGATAAATCCGTTTTACCCTGTATAAAGCTTATACAGGGTAAACTCATAAATTGTTCGCCCTCTATAACACTGATAGAGAGATATGCACAGCTGTTTGCTCCCCCAGGTATTAATACATACTCTGAGTTAATTAATAAGTAGAAAGTGATTTTATTAAATACAGAAAGTAGGATTTAAGTGATTCCAAGTAGTAACAGACAGAACAAAGTAAGTTACACAGCAAAATAAAATAAAATGTGCAAATCTATGTCTAATCAAACACTGAATACAGATAATCTCACCCTCAGAGATGCTTCAGTAAGTTTTTTCTCAGACTGGACACCTTCCAGGCCTGGGCACAATTCTTTCCCCTGGTACAGCTCTTGTTCCAGCTCAGGTGATAGCTAGGGGATTCTTCATGATGGGTCCTCTCTCCCTTCGTTTTCTTCCACCCCTTTATATATCTTTTGCATAAGGCGGGAATCCTTTGTCCCTCTGGGTTTCCACCCCCCCTCACTGGAAAAGCACCAGGTTAAAGATGGATTCCAGTTCAGGTGACATGATCACAGGTCACTGCAAGACCTCAAGCCTTCATTCCTCCCAGCCTGATTCACAGGAAGGCTTGCCTGCAAACAGAGCCATCCAGTCAATTGTTTTGGTTGATGGGAGCCATGAAGATTCCAAACCACCATTAATGGCCCACACTTTGCATAATTACAATAGGCCCTCAGCGTTATATTTCATATTTCTAGTTTTAGATACAAGAGTGGTACATTTATACAAATAGGATGATCACACTCAGTAGATTATAAGCTTTGTAATGATACCTTACAAGAGACCTTTTGCATGAAGCATATTCTAGTTACATTATATTCACTTATGTTTTTATAAAACTATTCCAGTTACATTATATTTACTTATTATCATGTTTTTATAAAACCATATAGACTGCATAACATCACAAGTTCCACATGGGAAATTATTAGTTAAATTAGAGAAGATGAGGATTGATACGAGAATTGAAAGATGGGTGTGATGAAAGGGGAGACAACAACGGTCATACTGCAAGGTGAACTGTCAGACTGGAGGGAGGCTACTAGTGGAATTCCTGAGGGATCAGTTTTGGGACCAATCTTAACATTTTCATTAATTGTTGGCAAAAAAAAGTGGGTGTGCACTAATAAAATGTGTGGATGACACAAAGTTGGGAGGTATTGCCAATATAGAGAAGGGCTGGAATATCATACAAGAAGTACTGGATGACCTTGAAAACTGGAGTAAGAGAAAGGGGATTAAATTTAATAGTGCAGAGTGCCAGGTCATGCACTTAGGGACTAATAACAAGAATTTTTACTATAAACTGGGGATATATCAGTTGGAAGTGACAGAGGAGGAGAAAGACCTGGGTGCACTGGTCGATCACAGGATGACTCTGAACCGCCAATGTGATGCAGCTGGGAAAAAGGCTAATGCAGTCGTAGGATCCATCAGGCAAGGTATTAGCTCAGTGGTTTGACCATTGGCCTGCTAAACCCAGAGTTGTGAGTTCAATCCTTGAGGGGGCCCCTTAAGGATCTGGGGCAAAATCAGAACTTGGTCCTGCTAGTGAAGGCAGGGGGCTGGACTCGATGACCTTTCAGGGTCCCTTCCAGCTCTATGAGATAGGCATATCTCCATATATAAATAGGGAAGTGTTATTGCAATTATACAAGGCACTGGTGAGACCTCATCTGGAATACTGTGTGCAGTTGTGATCTCCCATGTTTAATAAAGATCAATTCAAACTGGAATAGGTGCAGAGAAGGCTACTAGGATGATCAGAGGAATGGAAAATTTACCTTATGAGAGAAGACTTAAGGAGCTTGGCTTATTTAGCCTAACCAAAAAAAAAAGCTGAGCGGAGATATGATTGCTCTGTATAAATACATCAGAGGGATAAACACCAGGGTGGGAGTGGAATTATTTAAATTAAGCCAATGTTGGCATAAGAACAAATGGATATAAACTGGCTGTCAACAGGATTAGGCTTGAAATTAGATGAAGGTTTCTAACCATCAGAGGAGTGAAGTTCTCCACCAACCTCCCAAGGGGAGCAGTGGGAGCAAAAAACCGAACTGGTTTCAAGAGGGAGCTTGATAAGCTTATGGAGGGGCTGACATAATGGGGTCACATGTCATTGTAAGCAGTCTCATCTGTGACTGCTACTAGCACATATCCCCAGTGGCTGGTAATGGATCACTAGATGGCGAGGGCTCTGAGTTACCACATAGAGATCTTTTCTAGGTGTCTGGCTGGTGGGTCTTGTTGACATGCTCAGGGTACAAGTGACTGCCATATTTGGGGTTGGGAAGGAATTTTCCTCCAGGTCACATTGGCAGAGACCTTCTGGGGCTTCACCTTTCTCTGTAGCATGGGGCACAGGTCACTTGGTGGTTTAAACTAGAGTAAAAGGTGGATTCTCTCTAACATGAAATCTTAAAATCATTATTTGAGGACTCCAGTTATTCAACCAGAGGTTATGGGTATATTGCAAGAGTGGATGGGTGACATTCTGTAAGCTGCAATGTGCAGAAGATCAAACTAGATGATCACGATGGTCCCTTCTGGCCATAAAGTCTATGAGTCTATTAATCATTATGTCGGAAGGATATTTTGCAACAAACCAAAAGGAATTAAACTGCTGACAAGAAGATAAGGTTCTCCCCCTAAAATACAGCCACAAAGAAACAGGGACATTTATATCACCAACTCTGGCTACACTGAATGACGCTGTGGAATGTATATTTGATAGCCCATTCTGTAACTAGTGCATATTTTAATTTTCATAAGCATTCCAACTGCCATAATGATGACTAGCTATGAATGAGTTATCTATATGCAATAGTGGAGGTTGGGCCAATATCATTACACACACTACATACGTATAACCCTTCCCCTCTGTTATATACATATCCATGTATATATAATCATGTACACACTAGAATTACGGCATAAAGGCAGCTGCACAGATGTTGCTCATCAAACTGCCAGTGTGAGGGGGTGGGGAAGAAGGATTATTACTTTACTGCTTAGATTTCCCTTCCCAAAAGCCTGTTTATTTGGGTTTTGCAGAGGATCAGGGACAGCGTTTAGCCCTTTATGATTTACTAAGACTTCATGATATAGATATTGCACAATTAGGCTCATTATGAGCAGTTTAAGCATATGGTGTTGGCTGTCGTCAGAGACAGAATATCACACTGGTTGAACCAGTGATCTGGCTGTCTGGAAATTCTTACAGGAACATGGGATTTTGTAAACAGGCATTTCCTATGTTTCTAAACCAAATTGTTTCACAGAATTTATACTGCTTATGCAGGCAAAATACTCAGTCAGATCAATTGAAAATGTCACTGTGTGAGAAGTATGGGATCAGTCCCTGTTACATTTACACACTAAATATTTTTTAAAAGCAATAATATTTTTCAACCAAAAAGTACTTTGAGAGGCTTGATGAAAGATGCTATAGAAGTGCAAATTAATATTGTACATTATTAAATTTTGTTTTGTTTGGTTCTCATTAGCTTTTCAGTATTGGTATAGATGCTTGCATACGACTAGCTGATAGACAATGCTGTGATGATTTAAACTTCCTAGAATTTCACATTAAGTAGCAGATGTTCTTGATAATAACTGCTGTCTGAAAAATCCAAAGACACACTTTAGTATGAAAATTTATGAAGTTTTAAAGATATGAAGCACAAAGTCATTATGGAGGCGCCTGGCAGCAATTCCGTAAGTTAGGGCTGTGTTCTACAATGGGCTTAAAATAGACAAATTCCTCTTTCTCTCTGAAAGTAGGTGGTCAATTGTTGTGAAATGCCTATCGAATTTTCTGTATAGTTTTGGTTTGGTTTCTGTTTATAAGTTTTAATAGGAAATCTGAATTTGCACTCTAGCTAAAATCTCCTCTTGGCAGTCCTGATTTTCATCGTTTACCAATATCCTTTCAAAAGCATCATCAATCTACACAAAACCTGGCAGGAGGATGGATGCTAACAAGGGTTTAAAAAAAAGAGCTTGATTTAGCGTCACTTTTGCCATTATTCATGTTTTAAGTGAAAGTTTACGTGTCAGGCACACAAACCTGATTTTTGTTTTTGTTTTGTTGGCTGTATCAGTCTGATTGGTTGCCTGGGCCTGAGAGCACAAAAAAAACCAAACAAAAAAAAACAACCTCTCCTAGGAGCTATACTTTTCTGTCAGATTTTATCCTTCAATGGAACATAACAGTTTCATGCGCAGCTGCTGACACATGAGGGTTCATTGCACAGCTGCTGATGGATAAATATTCAATCTGAGCAGTAGTAGCTACCCCCTCTCTCCCACACTCATGTTTATCCCTTTTCCCTTTGCTAGCCTCTCGCCCCCACAATTAAGCATTAAAAAACTCTAGCAAATTAATACATAAAAAATACTTTGCTGTGAAGCGGTAAGTGTTGCTACACACATAATATACCTGAAAGAAACTCACAAAAACAAGGAAATGAAGAGGTAAGCCATCTAACAATAAATACTTCTACTCCTCCACCCACAACCACACACTTTCCCATTACCACTCCCTCCAGCCACTGCAATCTTAAAATCTGACACCTAGGGATACCAGCCTCACAACAGCCCTTTTAACCACCCTTCTGCACCCAATCTTTTGGTGAACTGCCTTCTCCCAAGCACTACCATCTACTACCCCACATATCCACAACTAATTGTGAGGGGGAAATAACTGGTAAAGGGATGTATGCAGAAGGGCAAAAGCCAGGAGGTGGCCACAGTAATACTTGGTCTTGTTATTGTCATTCATTTAAAATCACAGTGTGAATTACTGCAGCAAAGGACAAAGAGACATTGTTAATGGGTGTGCACAGGCTTGCTACACTGTAGGGGTCCTGGAAATAGAATCTTTGTGTTATATCAAACAAGAAAGTAGTATGGTTATATGCATATACAAATGTGAATGGCCAGAGAACCACCAAAATATGGTTTAAAGAATCATGCTTCACAGCAAAGAAATTAATACTGAATCTATTTATCCTTGATTGGTGCTTTTAGAAAAGATCCCTTGGGGGACACCGAGAATGCCAGAAATTTTTCAAAGGATTTGGACCCTTGATAAATGCAAAAATCATTCAGGTGATTTGTAGGCTCTCAATTGAAGAGGACTGGCTTCACAACACATGAGCAATCTCTCTTAAAGACCACTCTTTTCCCCAATGTCTTGATTCAATATCATAGCTAAGAATAAAATCTTTGCAGATTTTTTCTGCTTATGTAACATTTACAAGTAATATAAAATTGTACATTTTAAAGGAATACAGTAATGTCTGGCATTGTTGCATCTCCTTTCATAACTGGATCTCAAATTGTTTTTAAAAGCATTCATCCTTTTTCCCACCTCATTGCCCACTGGGGGCGGGGGGGGGGGGAATATTAATTTTACCAACATTAATGATGAAGACGCTGTGCAGCGAAAGGATTTGTCCAGGGTCACAGAGTCAGATTAGAATGCTGGTCTCAGGATGAACACTCCTGTGCCGTAACCAGAAGACTGGGTAATTACCTACAACAAAATAACGTGCGGTGAAAGTGAGGATAAAAGTTGATGTGATAAGGAAACAGATTTCAGCTTCAGATACCCAAGCTTTTGTTATAAATGAGTAAAATGTTAGAAAATATTTTGTGTGTGTTTTCAATATGTTACTTTTCTTTCCTTTCTTTGGTAAAAATACAGAGCACTGATGCAAGAGACAGGTTACAATGGAAAGGAAGAAAGTGGATGGGGATATAGTTAAGAACAGGATAGCAGATCAAAGGAAAAGAGAAAGTAGTACAAAAAAGATTTTTAAAATTAAGAAAACAATTTTTTCTTTGAAATTGAAGTTCTCTCTATTTTTGCAGGGTTTTTCCACACTACAAGAGGAAACTGAAAATACCAGTTCTTAACAATTTGATCCTTCCCTTGGTGTTAGGTTTGAACTTTCCCCTTTGAATTTTTAATGTTATTTTAGTCAAATCTTAAAACCAAGCTAGCAGTTTTGCACCAGTCTTTTTTCTAGTCCGCATTCCTCATGGGGGAGGTGTCAAAAGAGCTCAAGATGGCTACTACTGTATCTGTATGACCCCTGCTGGCTGATGTTTACAGTGGTTCTGCTGGAGATCCAGAGGAGGTGCTGACTGACAGATATGTTTTTTATGGTAGCAACAAAGAGGGGAAAAAAGTAAGTACTGTTATTGCTGATCCACAAGAAAAGAGGGATTATTTTAGAACTTTTAGGAGACCAGAAAAGAGTGGGGACCCATACACTAAAGTTAAAAATACTATCGAAAAATGTGCTAGCAGCATTCATTCAGGGTCTAACAAAAGCATCAATACCATTTACAATAACTTAGTGTGTTGATGAGTCTGCTTTGCTCCTGCCCATTCCATAACTGGATTAAAATGAAGAATTTACCATTCGCCCTAAAATAAAGGACTCAACCCTGTTCCAATAGAAGTCAACAGGAGATATGTAGGACCTAGGATTTCTTTTGATTTCTTATAAATAACAGTAGATGGCAGCGATGGATAAATTAATTTCAATAAAATGACAACTAGCCATGATTGTGCCTAAAATTCACATGAAGCTCTTTAGAAGGGCGCATTTAGCGAACTATTTTCACTATGAATTATCAATTCATGTACCTCTGAGCTTCTGGTTGTAACTGGAAATACAGTGACAAAATACCACAGGAATGTTGTGATATTGCTGTACCAATAGGAAGAAGGAAGTACCAAATTATTATGGGAAATCTTCTGCTCCTGAGATTTTGGAGCCACAAGAGGTGCTTCTTATCCAGACAGAACTCTGTTTTTTCAGAGTAAAGCTAGTTAAGGAGGAGGGGGCAAAAGAAAAAAATATTCACAAAACATTTTTACACGTCATTGTTTTTTAACTTCAAAAATTTAGAAAATTTAAGTATATCGATAGTTGATTGGAAAATAATGGTGGGGGAGGAATTTTATGAAAATTGTCCATTTTTCCATTTTTAAAAATATTTAAATTCAAATATTTATCAGTTTAGGCCAGATACTTTTGGGGTTTCCCCATCAGTAGAAGATGAATAGTGGGACAGTTCTGCTTTATGAGAGTGGAACCATTCCCATCTCCCCACCCAAATCATTTGAAGGCCCCTGTAGCCAGCGGCTAGGCCGGCAAATTTGAGCACCTGCTCCAGCTGCCTCCTCCGCAAGCGCGCCGCTGCTTCCTGTTTCTCTCTCCTCCCTCCCAGCTGTTTCACTGGGCAGGGAGGAAGGGAGGGGGGAAACGCGGCATGCTGGGGAAGAGGCGGGGCTGGGGCGGGGATTTGGGGAAGGGATCCAATAGGGGCAGGGAGGGGGCGGGGTTGGGGCGGGACTTTGGGGAAGGGGTTGGAATGGGGGCGGGAAAAGGGTGGAGTTGGGGCGGGGCCAGGGGCGGAAATTATTTCAGGGCCTAGGGGCGGCAAAATTATTAATCCGCCACTGCCTGTAGCCAAATACTTCAATAGCTCTTAGCACAGCTCCTCAGGCTGAGAAGCAAACCTGATGGGATTTGTCTAAGCTAGCCTTTCAGAAGGATGTTTCAGATAGTGCTTCTAAAAGTGAAGCCGCAGGGGTCTCTTCCAAGGTTACTTTGGGCCCTAACTCAGGGTTTGGTTGAAACACTAGTGCCCTATTTGCAGGTTATGTTCCAAGGACACAGAATAGGACTGCTTCTTTATGCTGACTGAAAGCTGTCTGGTGAGACTAACTTGTGGAATATTGGGATATTTTCCCCTTTATCGCTGTTGTGTCTGGGGCATATAACAGATTCCCCACCCTACTATTTAACAGGACACTTTCATCCTCCATTTTTCTACCTGTACAAATTACTTTCTGCCCTCCTCCCAGAGCATGGCAAAGGTGTTTGGAGCAGAATACTGTTATGCACTGCACTCAGGGGGCCTGGGTTTGCTTGAACTAGACATGGGTTGTTGTTTTTTACTCCCTCAGACACAGTGCAGCAGAGCTCAGATCGGGATGGGTGAGGGGAGAAAGCACAGCTATGACTAATAGCTAAAAACAATCACATCTAGGAAATTGTCCAGCTATATGAAAATCATCCAGAGTTGGATTTTTTTGAAAGCTTTTTTTCCTACCCATTCGAAATCACCGAAAAAACAATTTTCAGCCAATTTAGTGTAAGAAAGCATACACCATCTTCTGAATTTTTGACTTCACAAGCAGTGAGTGACTGAAGGAATCCTAATGAAATATTGCATATTTTATATTTTAAAACCTTGAGCAGCAGCATTTTCCTGACTGCCTGTCAAATGCAGCCTGTCAGGAGGCTGGCTGGCTCATGCCCAGTGTCTCCATAAGGTTAACATTTTGAGAAATAATCTCAATCTGGCACATTTCTTTTTCTGAACTGCTAGAAAGAGCTAATATAGCTGAGCATACTAAATCCTTAAAAGTCTGAGTCTTTGATGTTGGAGAATGCTTGTCATGTTTTTGAGGAAGACACCAGAATTTTTCAGTCACTCCTCCTCTGCCAGCATGATTCAAGATATCCCCGTGCAGCATTTCTCTTACAACAAGGGATGCCATCATTACATCTGAAACTACTGTAAATGCAATGTAGTTTATTTCCCCTCTATAATGACTTTTAGACAGAAGGTACCACTATTATCAATACAGCAGCACAATGCAATTAGTGTAGCTAGTGTTTCCAGAATTCAGAGAGCAAGATAAAGCACTCTTTCATTATAATTTGCAAGCCTGTTTAGAAGCAATAGTTAAAACTGCAGATAAAATGAGCAGTCCACCACTGCTGCTTTAGATTTCACCTCATTCCCTTGGGATATTGACATACAAGACTGCTATTAAAATGAATAATGACTTATGATTATTTTGTCAGCTTGGCCTCATCTCCTTAGCACCTCCTGCTAAAGTCAGTTTTGTAAAGCTAAACACATTATTTGGACAAGGACATTCTGTTTACATTCAAACCTTGAGGAAGAACAAAAAACGCCCATCACGTCCTAATATTTGCTTCGTAATTCTGATGCTTCTTTTACTTTAACTCTACAGAATATCTGTTGTATGTATCTGGGAGAAGCTTCACAGACATACAGAACTGTATTGGTCAGCAAATCATTTCCTGAAGAGTTGCAGGTTTTTTACCTTTGAATTGTCAGCAAAATTACACTCACCTATCTTCGCAACAGGTTTCAGCAATCTGTGCATTACCACTCACTAGTAGACCTGGTCAGAATTTTTTCATTAAACATTTTTTTCATTGGAAAATGCTGATATGTTGAAATTGACACTTGCTGAGAAAGCTTCGGTTTTGATCAATTTCCCATTTTGAAAAAAAAGTTGAAAAAAGTTTTGAAATTGTTGAAATGTCACTCCGATTTCAACAATTTCTAACAGAAAAAAGTTTTTTGTTTCAACATGATATTTTGATTAGAAATGTAAGCTAATTTATACTAAAAAGAGTTTAGAGGTCTTAAACATCTTAATTGACCTAGTCTGAATTATTATTTCTTTTTCAGGTTCTTTGTTGGGGAAAATTTGAGATTTTGACTTTTTGTTCCAATTCAGGGTGGTGACATTTATGAAATCTCAAAATTCTCATGAGATGGGAAAATCATTTCACACCCAGCTGAGTATATAAAGCAAGATTTAGCTCAAGTCCAGCTCACGTACTCCTAAAGAAAAGTAATCAGAGGACCAGGAAGACATTATGAGGTTCTGGTTGAAGACTGTAACTTGTCCCCTCACGGGGTTGTGCCCTGCCCTGACAATGCTGAAGCCTCCTAACACTGCCGAACTTGTAGATCAGCAGTGAAAAGACACAAGGATCTTTGGAAGTAGGACTTATGTACAGGGACAATTGAATCTGTGTGTCGTGCTTTGTTGTCTATCCTGAACTGGCCACATGGCTTCTACAGGAGACTTGACTGCATGCCTGATAAGGTGGAATGGTTATAATCATTGTGGCCATTTTGCTGCATTGATCCCACCTCTCCAAAGTTTTCTTACCCCTGTGCCACACAACAAACAAGTGGTGCTCTAGACCGTGCTTTTTGCTGGGTTTGATACAGTCTGCCTTCACTTTGTGAACATTTAAAAAATAAATCAATTACAGCAGTGGGGAATGTAAAGGACAAATTTGCTTTGCTGTCACCTTTTCACCAACTGGAGGTTGCCCTAGTAAATATCAGTCTCATAACAGAGCTTGATAGGGACGGACGATGGGTAAAAACATGGGTGTCTCTGGATAAAGACATTTTGAAACATTCGTAAAACATGTCCTAAGTAATAAACACCAAAATAATAATAAAATAATAATAATAATTCACATTCTGTTCTGGTCTTTCTTTTTTTTTTTAAATAATGCTTGACATAATAGAGGGTAATGTATTTTACCTTTTAAAAAAACATCTTTTTTTTTTTTTTTTAACTGGGAATGCTTTGCACTGAGCAGCTCTTTTGCTTCAAAGGGTTTTGTGGCATTCCCCATGAGACACGGAAATATTATCCACATTTTACAGATGAGGATGCAGATGCACAGCTGGGAATAGAAACCCAGGACTTCTACCTTACCAAACAGGCCCCTACTCCAAACATGACATCATTTCTCACAAGGAAGCTCATCTAACATAACACTTTGTCTTCATTCCTTCAACAATTTTTTTTTAAACAGCTAGATAACAATTTGTCAGTTACCTCACTGTAAAATCCCAACAAAGACAAGGCACCATAGTTTTTACTGCAAGATAATATTCTACTTGTGCCCATGGTTGACCTCACAATAAAAGTACTTAGTTCACCTCACAATAAAAGTACTGTCCCTTCTACAGTGGGATATCTATGGCACATTAGTTATCCCATGATAAAAAAACAAAATAAAACACACATTTTTTAGCAGTAGAGATAGACTAAAACTGTCGCAAGCACGTATAGAAAGAAATAGAAAGATTCACCCCATGTGCTCCTGTTTTCTTACTCTTGAGTCCCCAAGGACTATTCAATCTAAGGGTATGCTCTGACTATATAATTGGGTCAAACCAAGTGGAAGTAGTTTAACAAAATAAAGTAATTTAACACAAATAACCATAGGAGAGAAAGGAAGGCAGCTTCCCCAAAAATATCCTTCAAAATCCTGATTATGGCATCAAAAACTGAAATGCACTCCCCTTCCTTTCAGATGTAAATAGCTTACATAATGATGGTGAAATTCATGTGAATTGGTAACAATATAAGGAAATGTAATGAGATTGAGTTGTCATTACACTGGATATCTTTCTGAAATTATAAAATTCACTGAACCGACATTTTGGCTATCAGACTATTCCCAAAGCTCCGTTCCCTTTGGGAAGAAAACAACTGCCTCATGCACTAGACGCAGAGGTGGCCAACATCCTGACTATTCATTTGCAGGGGACATACCTCCTTCTCTTTTATCAGACAATAATTTAAAGGACATTCCATGACTGTGAACTACCAAGTTTCCCGTCCACTATGCAGAAATAGCCCCCACAGGGAAAAATCCAGCCCTTTAACCTTGAAGACACATGACTAAAGAAAAAGAAAAACTAGATTTTCAATATCCCTTCTTATTCTTTTTTCTACCCAGAGACTTTGCAATGCTCTGTATGGCTGTCTGTTTTTGTTTATGAAACAGCACTGGTAAAGGACGAGACAAATCTATTATTATTCAGCCAATCACCAAATGGTAATATCTACATAGCATTCATCAAATACTGAATAGAAATAAGAATGCATAGATAAAATGGTAATATATTATCTGCAAAGCAAATTTTGGACAGTCAGAACTACAGATTCAACATATGATTCAAATGAAAATAAAAACAGCACATCTAGATAAGCTAATAGTTATCCGTACTGTATACACTGCAAATCTATTTTAGAGATCTGCTGTAATGTTATTAGTTATATAATAGATTGTGAATTTAAAACCAATAATTCAATTCAAAGTGTGTGTTTAATTCTTCAATGCAAAATGGTTTGTGCTGTGAATATGCTGGAATAGTTCAACATGACTCCTAGAAAAAAATAGCAGTTTAAGTGTTTTCAGTATAAATCCAAAAATGGCAGTGGAAGAAATGCAGTGCTGATCTACATTCCATGCAATGCCATTGGTTTCATGGCATTACAGTCCATGAAATCCCAGTATTTCAGTGAAGATGAGTTGGGGAGGGAGTGTATATTAGTGCAGAGTAGGGTGACCAGATGTCCCTATTTTATAGGGACAGTCCCGATATTTGGGGCTTTTTCTTTTATAGGCGCCTATTACCCCCCACCCCCTGTCCCGATTTTTCACACTTGCTGTCTGGTCACTCTAGTGCAGAGTCAAGCCCTAACATTACAGATTGTTTATACTTTCAGTAGAATTTCTTCCGTTTGAATCCAGTAGAAGCAAAACTTTAACTGTAGATTTTTCCAGGCAAACTGTATTTTTAAAATGTCCGTCTTCCCATATTATCATGACTCAGACGGAAATCACATTCTCCAGGATATCCTCTGCTTAAGTTAGCATGTTATTGTCTGTAACATTAGTTGAGGGGGCTTTAAAAAAAAGGGACTTCCCACTGGAAGTGAGATTTTTTTGATGCTGTATATGATTTTCTGACGTATGATCTTCCAAGCAAGAGCTACAGGGATCTATCAGCTATACTCATAACTCTTTTCCCGTTAGAGCGAAAGGAGGTTGGGATTCCATCATGATTTTCTCCCAGCAACTCCAGAGACCTGCATTTTCCATGAGCAGTTAGTTGTGAGCACCTTGATAGGGGCTCAGACATGCAAGATGATGCTACTCTTAGAAGAACTGACTATGTCATCTTTGTGTATGGAGGGTGGGGGAAAACCAAAATCTAAACAATCAAATAATAATAGTAATACATGAATGGACATAGTATAAGAACTTAGATTAGATAAATATAGCATATTAGAGACAGTAGCTAGGTTGACAGATACGGTTAGTACATACAACATTGTTCATCCCCCACCTAAGCTCTGATATGTCTAAGGCTGTTACTCCCTTGATGTCCTTGGGAATGTTATTTGCCCTCCTCTTGTGTCTGGGCAATCCCAATACAAAATGTTTACAAAAACAGAATCTGACAGACAAAAAAGCATGTGCTGCATCTAAAAACTCAGCTCTTCTAAGCCAATAAAACATTTTAAAAAGTAACAACAAACCAAACAAAACACCAAATCCTTTTGTTTTCCTTTTCTGTTTTTAGGAATCTTTGAAACTGCTATGAAATGTCCCAGAGTGCCTAATAAATTATCCATTTCAAAGCCTAGTCTGTTCCTCTCCACCAGATGCTATTTTCCATTTTCTAGAAAACTTCCCACTATTTTTATGCACTTATTAACCCTAAAAGTGTTCAGGGATGGCAAAATGATTATTGCAACAGAGAAACAAATCACAAGCCAATTTTGGAACATTAAAAAGGGGAATGCATCTGCATGTTTATGTGTATCATTACTGTGATGGGTACCAAGACTCGGCCCTCTGGCCAGGTCACCAATTAAGTTTTCTCCCTACTGGGGGCAACAGGGTCCAGCAAAATATATACACTCCAACATACCCCCAAAAGCAAGGTGTTCAGCCTGCCTCTGGGCTGCTTTGACTCGGGGCTTATAACGTCTCTATCCTCTCCTGCTTTCCAAGGGGTGGTTGGTACAGGAGCCCAGGCCCTCCCTCTCCACCGGGCTCTGACCCAGGACCCTATGAGAGGCAGTGGCAGCAAACACTTTGGAGTGCTTGGAGCCTGCCTACCTAGGCCACTTCCTACTTAATACTCACTTCCCCATAAGGCCTCAAAATCCTTCTCTTAAATAGCAAATATAGCCAAATAGCAACAATACCTGAATCTTTAATCCAGCTGGGCTCAGCTGGCAGCCTTCTTCTTTGCAGGCTAGACCCAGCTTCCAACTGGACCAGGTTCCTGGGTTTCACTCTCAATACCCGAGACTGTAAAGCTCTTCCTCTACCCAGGGTTTCAGGTAGGCTACACTCCCTGACTAGCCTCTTTCTCCAGACAGGCTTCCAGCTCAAAGCTCAGCCCCCCAGGTTTCTCTCAGCCCAAGAGAGAAAGTTCCTAGCTATCTCTTGTCCCTGGACCCTTCTCTAGGGCCACTCGCAAGCCCCTCCCTTGCAGTAAGGACTTCTACTGTGCCCTTACTCAGGTGCTCTCAAGATACTTCTCTCCTCCTATCCCATATCTCCCCCTTCTGAGGAGTCCGGCTCCCTTTTAAGCTCCTCCACAGCTGGAGTAGGCGCTGCAGGTGCCACAGGATGGCGGCATCTGGGCCCAGAACTGCTCCGTGACCCTCTTCTGTCCCAGTGTGGGGTTTATAGTCCCCATTACAATTGCCTTCTGGTGGAGTGTGAGTGATCTGCACTGATAACAGGATTTTTTCTTATCTAGGCCCTGATTTAGCAAAGCACTTAAGCACATTCAACTTTATGCATATTTAAATCCCATTCAAGTCATGGTCAGCCCTATGGCAGGAGTCTGGTTGAGCAGCTAACATCTTTACAAAGGTGTTAAAACCTAACACAACATGCAATCACGTTTTAAAATAGCACTTAATACATGTTACCTAATGTGTTAAAAAAAAGATTCCCAAGTTTGGAGAAGGCCTTTGAGAATTAATAGGAAGTCTGACACTGCAAAGACCATGGCATTACAGGATGTGGGGTAACTTGAAACGTCATGCTGAAAGTTAACCCTTAATAGCCTGCTATTGTTATAACACAAGGCCTCAGGATTACACAGATTATTGGACCAGTGGAAACGTGATTGCAATAAAAGTCACTGCACACTGTGATTTTAGAACTGGGGAATCACAGCATGCAGTTCCAGCAACAGAAATCCTAACAAAATATTTATGAATAGGTGGGGGCGCTGGAACAATTTCTATAGTGGGGGTGCTGAGAGCCATTGAACCAAACTGTAAACCCTGTATATGATGGAAACCACTTCAAGCCAGGGGATGCAGCAGCACCCCTAGTTCCAGCACCTATGAGGATGGGGCTAAGGGACTTTAATACAGTAATGTCAAAATAATTTCCATTGTATTTTTCTATTACCCAAAATGAAATCACAAATAAGAAATGACAATCCCTTCAATTTGCTTATGAGTGTATATATGACAGATTCCCTTCGTTATGACAATCGTAAAACAAATATGCAGGATCAGATTTCTAGAGTTGGTCTGATTTTCTATTTGTGTAACTTTCATGAATGATCCCATGTGATTAAATACATGAGCAAAAGGTTAGTATAAAATATGCTGAATAATTTAGGAGCAATTTAGGGTTTAATGAGGAAATTACAGTCAGGGGTTTAGTCTGACAGTACTTATTCAGGAACAGAATTTATTTACTTTAAAAACTGACTAACTTTTGACCTCAGCTCTTGGCAACCATTATCTCTGACCATTACTGCCCTCGTTAGTTCTATAAAAGTTACTATGAAAGAAAAAGGAAAATGGCTACTGCAGAAATAACAGGATCTAACCAATTAGTTTTTCAGAGCTACACTACAGTTTGCCCTTTATAACCCCATCTCCTTAAATAACATAAATGCTGCTAAGGTCAGAAAAACAACTCCACAGGGTGTGGATCTTCACTTTGGTACCCACAGAAGATAACTAATAACTGCATTCAGGGTTTTTTTCTCCAACTTTCCTTGTGTTTGCTGCATCTCATTTCCTTCATTCCTTTACAATAATTAACCTTGTATGCACTTTTAAAATTTTAGCTTGGTTATTAAAATATTTGTTTTAAACTTGCCTGAGTACTTCTGACATGGGCAGGAATGATTTACAGCTATTTCCTCAAATAGTACAGTAGCTTGGCGGATCCGAAACATTTGTGAGAAAGTCTGGGCTTTATTGCAGTAGAAAACATTGAAAAGTAATTATTTGCCAACCACTATTACAGTTATTGTGCCTATCCTGTAGGAAACGGTAGTAGTCCTAAATACTGCTGCATAGTAACTCCTGGGAAATACTGACTTCAAGATGGCATCAGCTATGCATTTTTTAGCATTATGCCTTTGTCCTCATTTCAGATGTCAAGTGGTATTAAGAATGTACTTTCAGCATAAAACAACTGGATTTCAATCGAAAGCATACTGAACTGTATGACTTTTAAAGAAAGAAGCTACTGATTTGTATTTTACTTTTATGCAATGATTGATAACCTCACCAATTGTTCATGAAGTGATATCTCTTACTGCAAGAGGTGCAATTCCTTATCAGTCACATTCAATCTGAGTATAGTCATCACACAAGCTACATTCATCAATTAACTTGCAGCTCATCTAGTGCAAGCTACAGATTTCTACAGACTATTGACTTCTCATAATGTGGCAATGTTATGCCCAGTAAAAGTATCAAGTTAAGATCCCTAGATATACTTTTAGATAGTGTGCAAAGCCCATACTATTAAAGTACAAATGGGCTGAAGCAGTGTATGTAGATGCTCAACTGAAATAGAGAATGATACAAGAGATTTTAGTGTATATTTCTGTGGTGGCCCAGGCATAAAGGGTATCACTCTCGGGATAATTAGTTTTGGAGTTTGACAATGGGATAACGGGCACCTCTGTTATAACTGGCAACTCCAGCCTAGGGCAGTAATGACCATAAATTGTCATCTGCCAACTATGGTGTGGGTTACTTGGTGATCTCAGATCTGTTTCTAGAGGATAGGTGTCCACATCATAAAACTTCCACCACAATTGGTATTAGAAAAAAGGCAACAGTAAGTTCTGATTATTAGAACTAGTCAGTTAGGAACATAATAACGGCCATGCTGGGTCAGACCAATGGTCCCTCTTGCCCAGTATCCTGTCTGACAGTGGCCGATGCCAGATGCTTCAGAGGGAATGAACAGAACACGGCAATTTTGAATGATCCATCCCCTGTAGTCCAGTTGGAGGTTTAGGGACACCCAGAGCCTGGGGTTGCATTCCTGACCATCTTCAATAGCAGCCACTGAGGGACCTATCCTCCATGATCTAATTCTTTTTTGAATCCAGTTATACTTTTGGCGTTCATAACATCCCCTGGCAATGAGTGCCACAAGTTGACTGAGTGTTAGGTGAAGAAGAACTTCCCTGCCTTTTATTTTAAACCTGCTGCCTATCATTTTCATTGGGTGACCCCTGGTTCTTGTTCTACATGAAGGGGCAAATAACACTTCTTTATTCACTTTCTCCACACCATTCACAATTTATAGACCTCTATCATATTCCCCTTTAGTTGCTCTTTTCCAAGCTGAAAAGTCTGTCTTTTTAATCTCTCCTCACATGGAAGCTGTTCCATACCCCTAATCATTTTCATTGCCCTTCTCTGTAGCTTTTCCAATTCTAATACATCCTTTGAGATGGGTCCACCAGAACTGCATGCAGCATTCAAGGTGTTAACGTATCATGGATTTATGTAGTGGCATTATGGGTATTTTTCAGTCTTATTAGCTATCCTTTTCCTAATGGTTCCTAACATTCTGTAAGCTTTTTTTAACTGACACTGCACATTGAGCTGATGTTTTCAGAGAACTATCCATGACGACTGCAAAATCTCTTTCTTGAGCGGTAACAGCTAATTTACAACTCATCATTTTGTATGTATAGTTGGGATTTTTTTTTCAGTGTGCACTATTTTAGACACAACATTGATTTTCATCTGCCATTTGTTGCCCAGTCATCAAGTTTTGAGAGATCCCTTTGTAACTCTGCACAAACAGCTTTTATTTTTACTATATATATATATATAGCCTCAAGGACAAATATTTCAGGGCTCTCCCTTTTACTGATGGTTGTATTCATTTGGAGGGCATGGAAGCACTGTCAGTTTGGAATAAAGCTGGGTGAATACAGCAAAACAAATGTTATAAGTACTTCTTTGAATATTGAAACAAGTTCACCTTTATAGCATCTCTGCTTTTTTGTATTCACTTTCCAGAATTTTCTAATGAGCTATGCTAACACACATACTGATTAAAAGTGAACATTACGTTTGAATGCTCAAATTTTTAAATTAAAATAATTTTCATTGTGCAAATTCTGAATTTATTACATGAATATGCAATTTGAACATGCAATTCAGGCGGTTAGTTATGTAAGTATCCAAACAGGGAAGAGAAACAATATTATGTGCCTCATGTAATTAGATATAATACACATTTTGGATATTCATAATGAACTGTGTGTAAAAGAGCTGTAGAAATCACAAATTTATGAATAATTTTGGATAGTGAAGATGGGTTTGAATTTGTTGGTCTGTTTAGTAGATAAGTAATGGGAAAGCGTGCCAAAATTTCATCAAATTATTCATTAAGAATTATTTGCCCAGCTCCAGTTAAGAGAGACAGACAAAACAAAAACAAAAAACCTGTGAACTCTCTGATCTTTTGCATTCACTGGCCTAGATGACTAGTTCACTGCAGACAAACATTCACTTTTAAGTCTGAAAATGGGCAACAGCAGATGGATCACTTGATGATTACCTGTTCTGTTCATTCCCTCTGGTATTGGCCACTGTCAGAAGACAGGATACTGGGCTAGATGGACCTTTGGTCTGACCCAGCATGGCTGTTCTTATGTTCTTAAAAGTCAATTTCTTATTTAGCAGGTTTTTATCTGACATTTTCTCCTTGTATAGCCCCCTCCCCACTCAAACATCCACAGATCTAGGGTATGTTACTTTAAATAATGCTGATTCACTAAGCAAGTCGAAAAGACAGAGGTCAGTAAATACATCTCTGAAGAAACTGCTGTGGCCCATCAAACAGGCTGATTCTGATAAGGATAACTTTAAAACCTCAAAGTCATACCAGTCCGGGGCAGCATTTGTAATAACCAATGTATTCTAAAATCCTAGATTTGCTTTTAGTATTGAATTTCCAACAAAATATTAGAACTCTTTTTATCCATCTCCTTTCACAATATAAATATAGAAAATATGCAGCCAATCTATCGTTACTACTATTTTTATCATTTCTGATAATGACTGGCTTGCACTACAATTTACTACAAACTCAGTGTGAATGTATAATACTGACTTTGATGGGATGGAACAAATCCTAATATTTGTCAGTTCCTTTTACTATCGAAGGGTCAAATTTTAAAACCCATTCTTATGCATGCTGTCCCATTGAAATAAACTGATCCAGCAAAGCACTTAAGCACATGAAGTCTACTTGTGTGCTTCAATTTAGCCATGTGGGTTTAAGTGCTTTGCTAATTTGTGGGCCCATGTAGAGAAAGACTATTCATGGCAGAGGTGTACAAAACTTTTCAGCCAAAACATTTTTTCAGAAAAAAAATGCAGATTTGATGACAAGCATTTTTGCCAATTTGTGTCAGTTTCCCCTGAATTATTCTTGTTCAAAACAAAACAAAATTCTGAAAGTTGAAATATTTGTCATTTTCAAAATATGTTCCTTTTTTGGTCCAAAATAACTTTATTTCAAAATTTCCTTCAATTTTTTTTTTTTTTTTAAGTTTTAAAATGTTCGAATTGTAAATTAAACATTTTGGGCCAAACAAAGCCTTTTATTGAACCTGAAACTTTTGTTCTTCATTTTTTTTTTCAGAATTGCTGGCGCACCAATAATCTATTATTCACATAGCTGTAGTGATATTGATTTTGTGAAGATTGGGCCCTAAACTAATGGACCTAGTCTTTCATTTATAGCATAACCTGTGTGTTTGAAGACTAAGGACTGAGTTTTTCCTTTAAATTAATTTCGTTCTGGAAGCTGTCTGGAAGCCATTGGCTGATTGCTGTTTTGTCTGTAGCCTTGGATAATTAAACTAATCAAAACCAAAAATTCAAGGACTTGTATAGAACTTTTGATATGGATACTTAAAGATTAATGGAACACTAACATACTCATAAACTAGGTACCTAATTAAAATTTCCTACATTTGAACAAGACCTCTATTGAGACAAATCTAGGATCTTTAAATGACCAATATAAAATATGTACAAAATGCTTCCTATGGTGCTAACTGAAGTATTAACAACAATAGTCTATTCTTATTGTTGACTGCACTTAGCTTCCAATTAATTTGGATGAGCTTGCTATGAAAAAAAAGCTCCAATTACAGTTGGCTCTACAATTTAGGAGGGGGGGGACGACAGTTCAGCTTTCTGCAGCCTCTTTTCACCTATATTATTTTATTGGACAGATAAAGCACAATTGAATTTCTTCAACTTTAACTAGATTTAATTTTTCTTCTTCTTTGTAAATGGTTAGCAGTATCAGATCTATCCCCAAGACACTTAATAGGCAGTGCCTGTTCCCTGAATATACTGCAGGAGAGATACAAAAACATAAAAATAAACAAAGAGTCCTGTGGCACTTTAAAGACTAACAGATGTATTGGAGCATAAGCTTTCGTGGGTGAATGCCCACTTTGTCAGCCACAGGACTCTTTGTTGCTTTTTACAGATCCAGACTAACACGGCTACCCCTCTGATACTTAAAAAAAAAAAATGTTCAGTAATCATCATACTCCTCAAAATACAGAATTAAGAGGTAATACACATGTAGCCATAGCTGTCTGCTCTTCACCAGAAGAGAATCAAAATGGAGTAAACATTCACATTTTCTCAGGCATCCTCAGGGCTCAAATTATACAAGTGTATAGGGGGAGTCAGTTAGAAGACAGTGGGGTCCCTCGCTGTTTATTGATCCAGAAAGAAATGGGATGGTTAACCTGTTAGTAAAGCAGCATGAGAAAGAGTCAGGCTCATAGAATTTCTGCAAATCAATCTTCTGTTAAGACCCATTTCTTTTCTCACAACAGTTTTACAGAGAGTAAGAGGTCTAGGTCTAGTAGTTTGAGGACATGACTGGGAATCAGAAATTCCTGATTTCTAATTCTATCTGAGATACTCCATTAGTCTATGGCCTCAAGCAAAAATCTTAACCACTGTGTTTCAGTTTCCCCATCTGTAAGATGGGTGTAATAAATACTATGGAACCTCAGATAATAGATCCCATTCATGCTTACTCCAAAGTCAGTGGGAGTTTGGATATTGACTTCAAAGGGAGATGGATTGGGAATCAGCAGTTGCAAAGTACTTTGGAATTAAAAAGTGCAAGTATCAGTTATTACTAGTTAACACAATGGTGCGGTGCATAACATCTTCACTTCTACAAAATGTGTGTGTTAATTCAGCAAGAACTGGACTCAGACAATTTGGGACAGACATGGGCCCTGCTCTGGCCCCTAAAATGTTGTTCTAGTGGTGTACTGTATTGGGGCTTTGAAGGAGATGGGGAGAATTTCCCCAGCAGAGGAGCGGCATAACAGGCCCTATTCTGCAGCCCCTCATTGGCCCTGGGACTTAATGTGTGACAGTGGGAAGTTCTGGGGGAAGAATGGCAGTGCAGCATTCCGGGTCACAGGGATTCTGGGCTGTGGTGCAGCTATATATGATTAGAAAAGTCTCAAGAGCTGATCTAATTTAAGCTGGGAACTGTTTTGGTCTGGTCAGCAACCCTCTATTTCTGTACCTCTCAGAAGCACAGCACAGAATCTATTCTGTTAAGCTGCTTAAAAGTTCACCTACAGCATGGGTCAGAACTAAACCTCTGTAGGAGGACTGAAAAAGTTTGGTAACACTTACAATTAAAATGTGTTTTTCACTTTTTTCTGACTAGCTGAAATGCTGCACGTGAAACTATCCTCATGGGTCAGATCTTCAGCTGGTGTATATTGGTGTAGCAGTACTGAAGTCAATGGAGCTATGATTATTTAAACCACTGAGGGTCTGGCCCAAAGTATTCCCAACCCATCTGACAGCTACACTAAACTGGAAAGAGTTGTTTTAGCCTTAGCTGTGATCTAAAGCTCACTGAAGACAGCAGAGGTCTTTCATTGATTTCAATAGGTGTTAGATCAGACTTCTTTTGAGGTTCACACATCATTAGTTAAATCCTGGGCTTATGAAATAAGCGGAAAGGAATTTGGGAGTCTCATGCCTTAAAAAAAATGATAGGATTCTACAGTATTGCTATTGTAAGATTTTTATGCCTTTGACTGCTGCTGTGCAATGCTGTATTAGTTTGCATGTATTTTGTAAAAGGAATCATAGGTTTATTTATTTAAACCCATTTTAAAAAAAGTAATTTAAGAAGATGCATCAAGATCATTCCTTTGATTACATATAGGAATAGATGGTGCATATTTCCTTCTTAATGGCCAGTATAAAGGGGGTGGGAGGAGAAGGGCAAGGACATGGTCCTGCCTCCCCATTCCACATTATTCAGCATATTTAGCTGGTCTTGGACAGAGGCGTATACTGTATGCACTAACGGTGTGGAGAGAAGCATTCCCCCTGCATCACTGGGAGTTTGGGGGTGTTACCTTCCTTTGGCAGCCTTCTTCTAGAGTGTCTACTGCTGTGACATGCCTCTGCACCGAAACCTGTGCAAGGCATTGCCTTCCAAAAACAATCTGTCCTAAAGTGAAAAGGAGCTTGGAGGCCTCATCTGTGTCTATGCTAAAGAATATAACACAACTGTCTCTCTATTTGGTAGAGATATGCCAATACGTGTCTATGTCACACTGGATACCCCATGTTGGATATGGGGTCTTTAACTTCTCTGTTGCCTCTTTACTTCCATGTTGGACTGAAATTTCAACAGAGGTGTCCAGAGACCAACAGGGTATTGTTACAGGGCTGACAACTGAGGTCATTTAATCTAGATGGTCCTCTACTGAAAGAAACATCCTAGATAAGAGACAGACTTCTACCCTTGAGAAATGGTTTCTCAGGGCAGAGGCTGCCTGACAATGAAGTTGAACTCTGTGGGTACCTGTTCAGATTTTTCAGGGAGTAACCTGAAAGAGGAGATGGGAAGGCTATAAAAAGCAGCTTTACTCAGGGGTTCATGGGCCATCTTTCACCATTTAATATGAGGAAAGCTGGTACGGAGTCCGATCAGGTGGCGGGGGGACCCTGTCTACCTGAACACACATGGTCCCCAAGGGAGGGTGAGCAAGAGTGAGGGACATTGCGTTCAAGCTGTTTGTTGTTTTCTATATGCGTTGTACCTCCCTCATCTATGTATTTATCGTGCTTAAGTAAAGAATATGTTAGAATTCTGTGCAAAGTGTCTGTGTGACTATGTGGAATATGTTACACTCTGGTGGGCTGGCAGCAGGGGACCCCGACTAGATCTGTCACAGAAACCACTGTGTATTCTTGTATATTTTGGAATGGCTGGCTCAAGAGCTGGAATAGAAGGATTGAAATACTTCGATACAGCACTGTGGCAAATCTCGCCTACTCACACTATGATCAACTCAAAACAGTTTTAAGAAATATTCACTTTTCTAAGCATTTCCAAACTAAAATACACAACCAATTAAAAAAGATGTTCTGATCATTTGTTAAAATTTAAACTCTCTAGCTAAATGGAATAACCTCCTCCAGGATCACTCAGCTTCTTCCCTTGCTGTTCCGTTGTGCAAATACACACACTTCCACATTTAAAAAAATGAAATTGCTTTGAAATTGCAAGTGCCTAAGGCTTGCCATGGGCGTTGTTAAGAAAAGTAACAGTATCACCAAAAGTGCATTTTTAAGAGAATTTAGAAGAACAATTGGCTTTCTAACTTCAGTATCCCAATATGAAGGTTTCATATCTTATGTGGCATTAGCTACTAGCAGATTAGATATTTCCCACAAGGTGTTTTTGTTATGATGTATAGATGGACTTTAGCAACCTCCTTCGGGATGTAGGGATTCTGTGACTTGACACAGAAAGCACAGCCCAGGAGAGCAGGAAAAGTGGCTTTAAAATACTAGATTCCAAGCTGCTCTGGAACCAGTGCAGCTCTTGGAATAAACTAGATGAACCACAGGGGCTGCTCCAATTTAGAGCAGCCTTATCCAGCTAGCTAAGTGCTGTCTGGAGACCAGAACTGCAGAACACTGTGGTATGCTGTTTGGTTCCTGATTGACCCATCATGCTCCTAGCCCTCACTTGCTCAGAAAATTTGAGGTGTACTATTTTCCTTAATGTTCTGGAATCCAAAATTTCTTCTCTAGCAATCCTGTGTGATCTTGTGCTAAAATTGCCTAAATATCTCTTATCATTCTACATGATCTCTTAGGACTGGTCTACAGTAACGCTGTAAATTGATCTAAGTTACGCTAGTGAAGTTATGTATGTAAGTAACTTATGTCAACGTACCTTAGATCGACATACAGCAGTGTCCACACTACACTATATCGACAGGAGATGCTCTCCCGGCGACATAGCTTCCACCTCTCATTTAGGTGGATTATAGATGTCGACAGGAGAGTGCTTTCCCATTGACTTAGTGCGTCTTCACCAGACCCACTAAATCGATGCTGATCGCAGCGCTGCCAATTTGACTGGGTAGTGTAGACATTGCCTCAGTTATCAAAGTCTTATTCATTGTCTCTCTTTTTCTATTTATTCACAGCAAAATTAAAGAAAATCTAGATATGTCAAGTGTGTAAGAAATAACAAATTGCCACAAGATATTTTCCCTCTTCATTTAAATGCTGTTGATTTTTCAAGGTTAGAAAGGCTTTCTCCTCTTCTTGAAATACAGAGGTCAATTTATCCAGTAAAAAGGAAAACTTCTAGTTAAAGTCCTGGAATTTGGACACATACCCTTAAATTTTCAAAAGATTACATGAGATCCAGCAATATAACTTCCATTCCCTTTGATCCCAATCAGCTCTTTAGATTTTTGGATACATTTGTAACATTGTAAAATGCTTACGCATCACTATCAAACAGTAATCGCTTCTACCACTATTGAAATACTGCCACCTCTGAAGTGAAACACAGAAGTCATTTAACAACACATGACAATACCATATAACATTTTAAAACAGGCAGTGAAGGATTATAAATCCAACTGAAACTCCAGAGCAAATTTTAGGTAAACAGAGCCTAATTGACCATACTGAATTTTGGCCAGGATACCTAGGTTAACATTTAAAAAAAAAAAAAAAAACCTACTAGTTGACAGAATATAAAATAATTTGTGACTTCTATTGGCTACTTTAAAAACAAATTTACTTCCTGTGACATACTTTTCTTGTGGCCATATCCTGAAATAGCACCAAAAGATTATCATTTTCCAATATGTTTAATTCAAAATTAAAAAGTCAATATTAAAGTCAAGTACTTTGAAGTCTACTGATGAAAAGTGCTATATAATAGCTTGGTAATATTAATATAGTTATTCATTATGATTATTTTGAACTTGGATCTGACCAGAGATTTTCAGTTGCAACATTCTGATTTCCTTTTAATATCAATATGAGATCATTAAATGTCAGAGAGATCACTCCAAGTACAGTAAGATGACAAAAAATAGATATGGAAAATGATAAAATGATATTCAGCTGGGAAAATTCCAACTAATAAACCATTTGAGAGCTCAGGAAATTCTCAGCTAGCTAGGTCCAGCTTAGCTTCCCTTGTGACTCCATGTGTCCTTCGTCCATAATGTATGTTCCTTGGGAGAGGCACATAGCACTTTTATTTGTCATTAAAGCTAACCAGAAGTAATCAGTGACTAGAGTGCTTAGGGAGACTGATAAAGGAGGAAATATTAAGAGCTAATTAAGTACAGTATAGCTTGCAATGGTGGCAGAGGGAAACTGAGAAAAGGTCTAAGGATGATTTTTCTGTCTGTCTTCTTCATGGGGAAAGAGGAGAGAGAAACTGTTTACAGTGCACATAGTAAACTAAGGAGGGGGTAGAAAAAACATTTTTAGATTTCTCTCTCTAGCAGATGGTAGAAGTGGACTGGCTGGGAAGTTGCCCTGCTTCTGCAACTCCTGCAGATCTGGAATTTTCCATTTATTACACGTAGAAAGGGAATACAAAAGGAACAGACAGGCATTTTTGTGTGAGGAAGGAGGAACTGGTATTTCAGTGTTATCTTTTTCAATCCTCATAGGAACAGAGATGGGGAGAATGAATGGAGCAGGGGAAAGGAAGCCTGAAGTTAGAAACGAAACTGGTTAACGGACAAATACGTTCTGCTGTGGACAAGTGATGGAGGCAGAGGGGAGGAAATATTGCCTTCACAATATGTGGGGGATATTCTGAGCTTTGAGATATTTGGTGTTTTGGAAGGACCTTGGTGACTAGCATCTAGAAAAGAGACCTCTCCTTCTTCCTGAGCTCATTTGCCACTTGGTTTGAAGGAAAGACATTTTGTTTGCAATGGTCACAGACAACTATTGTACCTACCTTAAGCTGATGACAGGGAAATATGATAAGATAAAATAAAGCAGAAGTGGCCCTGAACCAAATTGCTATATCTGAAGAGAGCCAAGCTTTGACAAAATTCACATCCAACTCCAAACTATGTGGCTCGTGCCCAATGTAAAGCATTTGTAGAAACAAAGGGAAGAGATTGTTGAGTTATTAGGTTGCCACAATCATCATATACACTGATCAAAATGGAGATATTTTTAATTCTGCTTTTGCCATGTGACTTATTTGGATATAAATAAACCTGTCAAAAGGAGAAAAGGTCTACATAAAACTTCATCTGAAGCTCAGGAGTGTTTAACCACTCCACTCTAGAGGGGAATCCTGGCCTCACTGAAAGTCAATTGGGTCAAGATTTCATTCTAACATTCTGGCGCTAGCTGTCTATACCTAATGTTCTGTGCTCTAGTGGATTATACCATCCCAATCTGCACAGTAGCCAGTAAGGAAAAAGGCTGCCAGACAACAAAAGGCCAGAAACAGCTGTGTTAAATTTCTCCATTATAATGATTTGTACCTAATTCAGAACAGGAACTTCAACCTCTTTCTCCCACAACCAATAGACCACTGGACTATTGGTTATTCTGGGGTACGTTGATCTCTCCAAATTTTAAGAAGTTTGTTCTGATGTGGAAGGAAACAAAGACAAACTGCAAAATCTTTGCATTTTTTCCATGAAAAAGAAGTTTTGTTTTCTGGCCAGCTCTAGTCCTTGAGCTTATTAGAATACGGCCTCTTTGGAAAAGGCTACATGAGAGTTGTTAATATTTAGATTATTATGGTCTCTGAACAACATAAAACAGCCTTAATCTAAAATAGATGCAAACCACATAGGTATTCACCACTCAAAAATGATATATAAGTTTTCCCGCAGTAAATATACCATAATTAGTCTTTTGTATTCCCAGATTCTCCACACATAAAATGAAGACACTGAATTCTTTGTCTACTTATAACACTAAGGGGGAAAAAAAGCAAAAAACAGAACTCCCCTTAGAATATTTTCAGAAGTGTTTCTGACAATATACTGTACACATTAGCATTATCCAATAGGTCACAAGCCTTGCAGCTGCTTTCTCTCAGTGTGCACATGATATACCAGACAGTTATTCTGACATGTTTGAAACATATTTGTGCCTTCCAGCTAAGCTTGCACTTCCAATTTAGAGGCCTTAAGTAAGCTCTAGGTATTTCTGAGAGCTAATTAAAACTTCATTATTAGTACTACTTCAGTAACAACTTTCCCATTTTGATAAGAAATCCAATGACTGACAGGCACCTCTTAGTTCACTGTGCTAACACTTATTAATTAACTTGCACAGAAAACTTGGTGACCAGAACCTCTCATTAACAAGAAAAACAAAACTGAATAATGACACTAACTATTCCTTAGTAATGAGAATGCTGGGGAAATGCAAGTTTAATGAGGAAGGTAAACGTCTAAAGCAAAAGTGGGCAGAGTTTTGTTTGTTTGTTTGGGGTTTTTTGTTTTGTTTTTTAAATCTCCAGTCCTTTTCCCCTTTCAGCAGATGGGCAATGGTAAGAAGGTGTGATGTTCTAAAAGAGATGCAAAATTATACCCTGGAGAACAAACTGGCTATCTGGTTTCTCAAGTTGGTATTGGTAACATATGCTTCCTGTAAAAACTCTCTGCTCAAGGAGGTGAACTGCAGCACAAAACTAATCATTCTTTTTGTGGAAATGGTCTACACTACACATTGAAGAAATGCAACCTAGAGTCAGAACGAGGATTTTTCTGAGCTCTGGGGTCTACATTTAGGGCAAAATGCCCCCAAACAATTTCCCTCTCTTTCACTAAGGAGCCTGGCAGTATTTCCTATTCTCACACAAGTCCCTGAAAAGGAAAGTGGATTGTTTTTTCGGTTTTTTTTTCTTCTGTTGTCCTTTTGCTGCTGCCCTCTTTTCTTGTTTGTTACATTGAATGAGGAAATGCCCACTTTGGTTGCGAGGCTGAGCTCCCCACCCTTTCACAATGTACCTCTGATCATCAAGGATAAAGACAAGACTGTCACTAGACACACTGCTGCCCTAGGCAACCATCCCTGCACACGCTTTCAGGGAACAGGGGTGTCTAAGCCATAGCGGTCCTGGCGCAATGGCATCTGGCTATGGCTGCTGATGTTGGTATGAGGGTGAGGGAACAACGCCACCCCCCATCCAGAAAGTTGTGCTGGGCAGTGGAAAAAGCCAAACCAGAACTGTGCTATTGTGGCAGTTCTAAGTGACTGCTGTTCTTGCTAGAAGGGGGAGTGGTGCATACATTTAAAGGTGCTGGAGCTACAGCCTTGCAGGTTCAGCTTCCAGAAAAGTGCACGGGCTGGAGATACCTTAACAAAATTGACGGCTTTTACAGCCACCTATGCAAATCTATACTAATGCAGTTCCTGACAAAGAATCGTCAGCTTGCTAGGACTAAAAATGTCTCCTTTAGAAAGATGCCATTGGCTAAAAACTTTACTTCTCAACCCCCACTGCTGACACTTTTGCACTTCTAACCATTTTCTCCCATTCTGATGCTGGAGCTGAAAGGGGCATTTCCTAAATGGCCTAAATTAATAAGAACACTTAGTCTCTCCGAATTAGCAAGTATCTGTGCTCACTGGAGAAATGCTTGCTGACGTTTTGTCCTGACTCTTAGGAGCAGGGACAGCAGCTAAATCTCACCAAATTACTTGTGAAAACCCTTTGATACAAGATACGGTACACTTGAGGAAACTTGAAAACCCATCTGATTTACAAGTTAAGATGGATTCGCATATAAATCTCCAAAGAGAACAAGGCCCTTTTCTTTAAGCAAGCAATCACATTGTTAGATTTTGATCCATCATTTATTTTCAAAGGACAAGGAACACTTGACGTCTGCCCCCACTGTTGGCCTCCTCTACATTCTTCTGTTTCTGTGTCTGAAAGGAGTATGCATCAAGAGACAGCCATTGTACTACAATGAATTTATTTTCCCTACTGGGGTTTACAAGTCTATTTGATGCAACCATAATTTAGAATATACCTTGTCTAAGGAAATCCCAAAAGATCTGTTGGAAATCTTTCATGCGGTTTTATTCCAGCACTAGCAGAAATATGGCAGTTGCCAGTACTTAACTAAACTACTTCTTATGGTCTGTATAGAAAAGAGAATCCTAAACAAGACCATGTTTCCTCTGTTGGAATTCCTCGCTAAGTAACAATATGGTGTTTTGAAATACCTTGGGGCCAGGTGACAAACACTTTACTCCCCTTGGTAAATAGCTACTCCTATGAGAAGTCCCACTGAAGCCAATTTACTATTTGCATGAGTAAATTTGCTCATCAGGATGACTAAAAACTCCACAATATGGCTTTTAATCCTCATTACACAATGGAATGTGGAACTGTTCATAATTCAGGTCTATTTCCCTTCTCAAGAGCTCCATGTTTTGTTCCATCACTGAACCATTCTGTACTCCTTCGCCATGGCATGAGCGGTATGGATCCAGCTATAATAAAGGACTTGGCATCTGTCACTCTGTATGTAAGGATTAAACACAAACTCATTTCCTCCAGGCTTTATCATGAGCCGAGATATTTCCAATGGACAGAGATGGAAAAGGGTACTTGTGACATGTCCTCTGTCACGCCCCTCTTTCAGAGCCTGCAGGATATCCCAATAACGCTCAGAGAGGCTTCTAGTTATGCAGCACCCGTGGCTTTATTTACACAACGTTCTCCCACCACCCGTGTTATACTATGTACAGAGCTTGCAGACCTGATAATCTCCTCTCTTAAACAGAGTCTGCCCTCAGCCTGGCGACTGACCTTCCCCTGGCCATTCCCCCTTCTTCTGGCTGCCAGCCAGTCTTTATAGCCCTTGAATCCGCAGGCGCAACCAATTCTAAAGGCCAGGCACCAGGCTTCTCCCCAGCCCCAATCTATTTCCCCTGATTGGGGCTGGCTGAGCAGGGGCTAATTAGGTGCCTTTGCACCAGCACCCTGCTACAGTACAGTTTCTATTTTTTTAAATTATTTCTTGTGGCAGTGACAATAAATTCACTGAAAATAGTTAAGGCAAGCTGGCAGAATTACTGGAACCCTGCAGAAGCAGAGACTGCTAATTATTTTATCTTTGAAATCCCCAGTTATGAATGAATGACTTTTCATTGTAATCTTCATCTTTCTTTGCTATTTCCAGTCACCCATGAGGAATTAAAGGATCTAATAGCCCATTCATATAGACTCAGGCTACGAATGTTTCAGAACTCATTAAAGGGCCTGATGATGAGCCCAGTTGAAGTAAATGGGAATAGAGAGTAAATTCATAATCAGCCCCAAAGTACAGTCAGACTTTGTCAGTACTTGGATCAGAAATCACCTAAGAAAACTAAGATGGTGCAGGAATTTGTACTGGTAATTCTGTAGGTGGTATATTCCCATCTGAGTTAACATTGAATCAATGCTTCACCTTAGTGTTTGGGAGCACTGTGCTGCTGAAGGTACATGTCTTTCAGATTAAAGGTACAGAACACTTTGGGGAACATGACATTTTAAACAAGAGCAGGTGTGTTAAACCTGATGTTCTGGCCAAAATACAATTGGGTAATTACATTCTTCTACCTAAATTACTCCTGTCCTTGCTTATCTCTCAGGGAATTGTGAGCGTGAATTAAATAAGTAATGTTTATGCAGCACTTTGTGGTGTAAAGTGGTATTATTTTTTTTTATAGGTTGTGTAAAGATAGTTGGATAAGGGATCTCCCATCCTAAAAAGTTACGCAGTGTTGCCATACTGTATGACATGAGTTCTTTATGTTCTATATATAATAGTTTGTAAATTGACTGGGGATTCTTTTGGATAAATGAAAGTCATTATCTTTCAGCTGACAGGGAGAGCCATTTACACTTCTGGTGGTAATTGACTTGAGTATTCCAGCAAGTCTCCACCTGTGCAGCCATCCCAATGCCTTTGGTAAGACAGTGTTAATTCACTTTCTCTGCGTCTTGAGTAAAGCTGGGATGCTAATTACTGTGGCTGCAACTCTCAAAACAGATGGTTTTTACCACAGCTGGGAAACTTGCAGCCCAAGTTTATAAAGAATAAACCTCATCAGGCAAACTCAAATGGCTTTTTGATAGAATAACAAAATCAGTAGATGAAGGAAAAGTAGTAAATGTAACATAACTGGAACCGAGTAAACCATTTAATGCAATCTCTCATGAAGTTTTACTCCCAAAACTAATTCAAACGGACTTGGCTAGAAACACTGTCATATAGATTAAAAACAAGCAAACGGGATGAAGGACTGTGAAAAAATAAAGTGTAATAATATCAAGATGCTCACAGCAAAAGGTGGCTCACAGCAAACTGTCTAAACCTTAGTCTTACTTTATCTTTTCAGTAATAAGGTAAGAGATGCTTATGCCATGTTGAAGAAATTTGCAGTACATATATTGGGAGAAGTTGCAAATACCAGTTAGAATGGGGAAATAATACAAAAGTGTCTAAGTGAGGTTAGAAGTTTGGGCAGAAAAAAATAGAAAAATGAACTTCAGCTCGGAGAAATGAAAATGAATATACCTGGGAGGTAATTAATCTGAAATAGCAGGTAGAAGTCTGGAAAGCAGTAACAACGAAAGAAATATAATATAGCAATTTAGACAAGGTACCGCAATACAAAATAGCACCAGAGAATGACCCTGCAACTTTGGGTTACATATGCAGACATTTCCTGTCATGGAGAAGGGCAGTATTAGTAGCAGTTGCTATTTACCTAGTTTTAATATGGCTGTACTTGGGTTTAACTGCATTGCAGTTAAGTATGGGTACCTCATTATCAAAAATATATGGATTATATATTGCTGAGAGTTGAGAACCTTGAGGGGACAAAGATTAGGGAACTGGGGTGAGTGCTTTTGAGGAAATATTTAGATAGCTGAGTATATACTGATCACCTGCACAATAAATAAGGGGAAATGAATAGCAATGTAGAAATATTTGAAGGATATTAGTCATATTGCATAATGCACTAGTAAAAAATGCTTGTGTACTATGACAATGAGGATATAAGAATCTGAACAGAAAGACAGGAAAGAAAGAAATGGGATGGAACAAGAGGATACAACGAAGGCTACATCTACACTACAAGTTAGGGGTGCGATTCCCCTGCATGTGTACACATAGTACACTCTCATTGAGTTAGCATGAGTATAAACAATAATGTAGCTGCGGCAGTACAGCCTGCCACAGTGGAGGTATGGCTTAGCTCTGCTGAGTACGTACCCATCAGTTTCTGGCAGGTTTGCACTCAGCATGGCTGAGACATGCCTCTGCTGCTACTACCCATGCTACCACAGCTATACTGCTGTTTCAACTTACATCAATCAAAGTTTATAGTGTAGACATGGCCTTAGAGTCTGTTTGTTTCTGTCATAAAAGGACCTTCAGTCAGCTGTCTCCTTCTCCTAGTTGCCTGTCCTCTTACTTGTGTTTATACTTTTGTGAGGCTTTTCCTTAGGGTATCAAAAGCCTCATTAATATTAGACTTCTAATCAAACATTCTTTCACATTGTTAATTAAGTTTCTGATCCCCCAAGTCAAGAGTGGGTCCTCCCCAATTAGCATTTGCAGATCAAATTTTCTTTGCTCATATCAAAGACTTCTTTTGAATCCCTCATAAAGGTTTATTGAATGCCCCATTAAGAATTTCCTCCTAAATGTTGTTTGGTGTCTTCCCAAAGGCTAGTCACCTCCTGCCTGTGGATTTGAGCAAATGCACCCTATTGAATAAGGTTTGTTAGCATTTTAATCACCTCCTCATCTCAGGGAGTTCCTTTGTTTCTCTGGCTGAATGGTTGATTTAACATATATCTTTCAGACCTGATCTCAAATTCATCATTCGTTAATACTTGCAATTTATATTGGACAATCAAGGCTGAGATGGTTACACTCAGGCTACATCATTCTGAAACGGCAGAGAAGATAAAAGGGAAGATTTCTTATAATGCAACAAAACACAAGGCTCAGCTAATGAATGGTCTCCAATGAGGGTTGAGCCAATTTTTGTTTTTCCACAAGGTCTACAGCAATGTGCTGTGCAATCGCACAGCAACACAAAATTGCACACTTCTTATTGCAACCCCCCAAGTGTCTGCAAATAGATATACATATTAGTCACTTATCTATAGCAAAGTTTGTAACAAAATTATTTTTCTGGTTTGGAAACACAATCAATGGTCCAAATTTCACTCTCAGTCACCTAGATGTACTCATTTATTTCCAACGAGAATTTCACCTACTTAATAGAACACTATTTGGCTCAGTACATTAAAATTGTATCTAATCAAACTCCAAGGTATTTGACACAAATGTAAGTGATTTAGAAAACAACTCTGCTCTTGATATACAAATTTAAATCAAGAGGCATCATATAAATATTCTGAAAATCTCCATTTTCTCCTCTCCAGATTTTCTCCCACTTTAATCGTCTCATAGTGGTACAGCCCCATCATCTACTTTGGGATCCCACTGACAAAGCCACTTCAAGTTTTTGATAGCACCAGCCTGCTGACAAATTTGACTTATTACAATAATAGTTTTATTTGTAACAGAATTTGCTGCCAATACCACTGTCCTTTTCTTCTCTTAGCCTCAATTAAAAAAACCCAACAATGCTCATTTTGTGCTGACTACAATTTGAGCCTCCAGAAGTCACTTTTCAGGTCAATTATTTTGTTAGTGACAGAGTGTTCCTGAGCAGGATTGTTTGATGTATTCTAGCACAGAGTTCTCTGTTCCTTTACTATATGAAGGCCCAGCTAATGGGCAAGAATATAACACTACCAAACAGGTCCCACAAACTGCAGGTTTCCTTTAATTAAGAAGAGCAAGAGAGAGCATTTGCCTCAAGCTAGCTTCAGAAACAAGGGCAAAAAGAGTCCTTTCAGCAGCAGAACCATCCTCAACAATAGCTGTAGACTGGACTTGGGAGTGTGAGTTAGAAAAAAAACTCCAGGGGATGGCTTCATTCTTCAAAATGCCCATCTATTAGTTATACCAGCAATAACTTGTTAAACAGAGGTCAACTAGAGGCAGAAAGATGTCTGGAATTAAGCTAGCGCTCAAGCCAGAGACGAACACTGCAGTGATAATGGTGATACTGAGATATGATATTATACAGCTTACTTTTAAATGATGACTCCAGAGACTAGGGACTACGGCATAGCTAGCCGATAACACTGCTAGTAAAAATAAAGTATGTTGTCTGCCCCTTAACAAGGGGACTTCATTACCACTGTACATTGCTGGGATTCTTTATTTACTTATGGGCTAGTGTGAAATTGCATCGGTGGTTATTGCATTGTCAGTAAAGTGCTGATCAATCAAATATTTAGTTTTGTGGGCTTGTAGGTTCTACCACCAAACTACCACCTATAATCCTGCTGCTATTTGGTTCAGAGGGACACATTTGACACCCACAAGTTTTTGCTTTTATAAGAAGATAAACGTGTGAAGTCATCGCACTCTCATTGAAAAATAATTTTTGAAAATCCCTTGTCTCTTCTCTTTGCTTTGGCTTATTCCCAGTCACGTCTTTTACTTTTAAATAAGCTCAATGGTTCATAATATGGTCAGAAAATTACCTATATGAAATTATGTGCTAATAGTAATATGGTAAAATTCTCTGCTTGTGTAACTCCACTGAAGCTGTTTACTTGCTATTCAGCATTTTGGATAACAAGCATATACAAATATCAGTACATTAAAAATGGCAACACATAAAACATGGCTAATGTTCCATAATACAACAGAGATAAAAAAAATCAATAAAAATATCCCTAACAACCAGGATACAAGCTCACATGGGATAACAAATGCTGTTGGAAGGATGTGCAACATACTATTTCTTGCTACTTCTAGGGAAAAAAAGCCTTCTAATGTAGATTTACAGCTGTAATTCGTGCCAGAATTTAATCTCTCTGTGTGCGTGTCAGTGTTTAAAGTAGCCCAACACCTTCCCGTTATAACACTCTGTTTTGGGTTGCTTTTAACTTTGTCAAAACTTTACTATTTGGCATGAAATTTTCCATGCCTCAGACTAAATGTTTCTTGAAAGTTTCAGCTGAATTGGTTCAGTCACATCCAAGAATGAAAGTAGGGAAAAAATACATTATTTTGATTATGTGGGGGAAAAAATCTTAAATCTATTTCATTGAGAAGTTCTAATGCTCTGGATCAGGGACTTGAAATTTGGCAAGAGAACTGTCTTTGTGTCAGGGATGGGCCTTTTGCTCCTCCAGTGAGAAACGGCCTAAATTTGGTCAAGTTATAAACCTTCATAAAATTGTAGTTTGCACATGCTCAGTAATGAATTTGGCAGCTACATTCTCTGAAGATTCCATTTGCACTTAAGATACTTCCACCCCAGATGAAGCAGCCTGGCTAGGATTCAGAAGGTACAAGAGCTGGACCTGGGACAGGGATTGAAACAAGGAGCTGAGGATCAGAAACTGAGCTATGATGAAGAGCTGGAGTGGCGAAAACTGGGACAAAGAGCTGGGAGTTGGAGAGGGGAAGCAACAGGGCTGATGGCATTTCTGGGGATTTTTCACTTAAAAAAAAAAAAAAAAACCAAGGAAATTACGCACACAAAATTGCATTAAAAACATTAAGGTTGCAAAATCAAGTATTAACAAGGTAGGAAATACCAGAGAACTATCTAACACATTTGTAAACAGTTCTTTTTTACATACATTCTACATAGACTTTGTACAATAGTGTTCGTATAAAGGGTTTATCAGCATTCATTTGAAATGACATATATTTCACTTGTGGCTTTGCCACTCAATAATAGGGCCAACCTTATCATACAGGAATGAAACCTTTAAACCACTCATCCCACCGTGTATTCTTTTATATTACACAATTTATATTAGCACAGCACAAGGGACTGAAATCTCCATTGTAACTCATTGGCTCTGCCACCAATCCTGCAGGAGGGAATTTCTTTTAAGCAAGTTTAGTAACCAGGGCATGTGTTTTTTTTATATACGCACACAGTATTCTAAACACAAGAATATGGGATTTATCATACTGGATCAAACCCACAATCCATCAAGTTCAGCATATTGCCTCCAGCAGTTGTCAGAATCTAATGCTTTATAGGAACCTAAAAGACCCTGTCAAATACAGCACCAAGCTATTCATGCAACACTTTACATGGGGGAAAGATTCATTCTTGAACTTTGCTGTCAAGTCATGCTCTGAGGCATGAGATTTATTGATGTTGATTTGATTGTGTCTATCTTAACTAGTATGACTAAGAATGTTATTGTGGCTAAGGCTTTGGTGCCAGCTGACATATGTTTTTTACAGGGATCCCCTGGATTGGTATCTGTATAAAAAGTTCACCAAAGGGTGATGTTTAAGATCTCTACTGAGAGCCAGTAGCCCACTGATTGTCATAATCATTGCAAACTGCGTACAGATAATATTTGAGGAGTTATGTATCTATACTGAAAATAATTTTCTTAAAGTCTTGAAGTTAAGACAAGTATCAGGGGGTAGCCGTGTTAGTCCGTATCCACAAAAACAACGAGGAGTCCGGTGGCACCTTAAAGACTAACAGATTTATTTGGCCATAAGCTTTCATGGGTCAAAAACCCACTTCTTCAGATGCATGGAGTGAAAATCACAGATGCAGACATTATTATACTGACACATGAAGAGAAGGGAGAACCAGTGTTGACAGGGCCAATTCAATCAGGGTGGATGTAGTCCACTCCCAATTATTGATGAGGAGGTGTCAATACCAGGAGAGGTAAAGTTGCTTTTGTAGTGAGCTATCCACTATTCAAGCCCAAATTAATGGTGTTAAATTTGCAAATGAATTTTAGTTCTGCAGTTTCTCTTTGAAGTCTGTTTCTGAAGTTTTTTTGTTCAAGTATGGCTACTTTTAAATCAGTTATAGAATGTCCAGGGAGATTGAAGTGTTCTCCTACTGGCTTTTGTATGTTTCCATTCCTGATATATGATTTGTGTCCATTTATTCTTTTACGTAGAGAATAAATATACTATATTATTCTCCTATTCTTGGGAGCACTGGGAACTATTGGCTTTATGAATATAAACTCTATATAGCTTTGAAAATGCCGTTTTAGAGCAACATATCTTCAATGTGTTCTCCTAATGCTGTCCTCTCCTCCCCCCTTTTTTATACAGCAACAAAGAAAAAATGAAAGAGGTAGGCTTCAAGGGAACAGGAAAGGTGTTAGTGCAACCAAATATGCTCACTTTATAGTAAATCTATGATACTGAGCAATAAAGCAAGAAAATTCAAATGTAAGACTGAACCTATCCTTAACTAACTTCAACCGCTTTCATAACTCACCCTTTCATAAATATTGCAACACAGTGTATGAAAGTGTAAGTCACATCAAACACTGATCTCAGACCCCAAAAATATCTCAGCACAGTGAGGTGAGCCAAGGAGAGAAGGACAATGAGTTAAAGAGACAGCTCCAGCCTCAGCTTTGATTTTTTTGTCCTTTTAAGGGACCTTACCCTGCAAGCCCATTCAACTGGAGGCCTTTGCACAAAAGACTTGTAAGATTAAGTGAAAAGTTTGTATCTCAGCCTTAGCATAGCTTCAACATAATCCTTTTTGTATTTGCTTTACTATTAAAGGACACGGCTTCCTATAATCCAAGTTTATAAAATATATGAAACATGATGTGATAGACAGGGGAACTTCCTGCAATATCTTTGGGAGACCATATTGTATTAAGTGTATGAATTGTTTATGCCTCATTGTGGGCCAGGGATTGTAGGCACCCCACTGCAGGGAGGGGAACCATACCTTCTCCAGGAAGTGAAAACAGTAAGGGTGAGCAAGGCAAATCACTCAGGTTCTTTGAGAACTCATGGAGGGTGGAGGAGGTCCCAGAGGACTAGAGAAGAGCAAACATAGTACCTATCTTTAAAATGGGGAACAAAGAGGACCTGGGGACCTATAGACCTGTCAGTCTATCTTTGATCCCTGAAAAGAAACTGGAGCAAATTATTAAACAATCAATTTGTAAACACCTACAGGATAATAGGGTATAAAGAATATCCAAGATGGATTTGTCAAGAACAAATGATGCCAAATCAAAGTAATTATCTTTGACAGGGCTACTGACCTAGTGGATGGGGAGAATCAGTAGATGTGATATATCTTGATTTTAGTAAGGCTTTTGAGACAGTCCCACATGACATTCTCATAAGCAAACTAGGGCAATGTGGTCTAGAAGAAATAACTATCAGATGGGTGCACAACTGTTTGAAAGACTGTATTCAAAGTGTACTTATCAGTGGTTTGCTGTCAAACTGGGAGACTTATATTGGAAACAGGATGGCCTCTGATAAGCTTTTAGCTTGCATGTAGGTTCTTCTATTGGTTTTATATGCTTTCTCTGTAATGCTTTTATCTTAAGAATAAAAGTGGTTTCTTAGAAGAAGCTGCAGGGTAACTTGTAACTGATGGAAATATACTGGTCATAGCCCTTGTAGTGAAAGCAATGCACAGGCAAATGGCCTTAAAGATAGATTGGCTTGCTGGGGATATTGCCATATAAGGTAGGGTCCAATGCAGCCTTAAAACCCCTGGTCAGAAGGAAATGAGACAGGTTTCCACCCACGAGAGGTGCCTTTGAGTGGGTGTCCTTGAGGGACCACAAAAGGGAGATAAAGGTGCAGTTACCCTGAAACTGTGACACATGGATTATAACCCAGTAATGAACATATGTATAAAGAGACATTTAAAAATAATGACCCATCAGGACCATGACACTTTACTGGGTAAACTTGCATTTAGTATCATATGTTTCCTACAGAATATCATATGTTTCCTACAGAATATCATGCTGTTAAGAAATATAATTTCACCTTGCATTGTATTGTGAGTTTCTTGCTTTGCTGGTTGGAGATGGGGTATAAACATGATTTTTTAATATGGAGTAAGACCTTATCATGCAATTGTAATTTGACATGATGCATTTATTTTTCTATGGGCTCAGCTGTGTGACCCTTTCTCAAGATGGGAAACACCAGTTCACAAGGACGGTCATTAGAATTATTGGGGCAACTTATGAGATAGTGCTCACCAAGGGTGTGTTAGCAAATTAAGTGGGTCCGCATATTAACTAACACAATGGTAAACACAATTCAGCACAGTGACTGTCATGTTTAACATTAGGGTTTGTCCAATGAGCTGACCTAAAGTGTCAGCTCATCAAGGTTAGTAGGTAGACACTAGGGATAGCCATAACAAGTTTACACAAAGAGAGAGTTTTTGGTCTATACTGAGCATTTAGCATCATGTTAGACAACACATTCTGTCATGTGCCTTTCTCAGGCTAGATTTAGCCATTTTAAAATGAGGGAAGCAGGGCCGCCCAGAGGATTCACGGGGCCTGGGGCAAAGCGTGGGAGCTGCGGCGAGGGCCGGCTTTAGGCACCGCGGGGCCCGATTCGAAGGAGCTGCCACCGAAGTCCCACCACTGTCTTCGGCAGCAGCTCAATCACTGCCGCGGAGGAAGGACCCTCAGCTGAAATGCCTCCGAAGACAGCGGCAACGATTGAGCTGCCGCCGCCAACAGTGTCAGGACTTCGGCGGCAGCTCAATTGGCTGCCGGTGCCTTCGGCGGCACTTTGGTGGAGGGACTTCGGCGGCAGCTCCTTCGGGACGTTGTGGGGCCCTCTTAGGGGCGTGGGGCCCGATTCCAGCCCTGGCTGCGGCGCTTGTACTCACCCGGCGGTGGTCCGGGTCTTCAGCAGCATTTCGGCGGTGGGGGGCCCTTCAGTTGCTCCGCGTCTTCGGCAGCACTGAAGGACCCGCCGCTGAAATGCCGCCGAAGACCCGGACCGCCACTGGGCCAGGGCTCGCGGGGCCCCGGGCAAATTGCCCCACTTGCCCCCCCCCCTCTGGGCGGCCCTGGAGGGAAGTTTCAGGGGTTGGGGAAGACCCTGCCTATCTGAACACAGATGGTCACCCAGGGACTCCCAAGGGAAGGGTGAACTAGAGTTACCACACATATATATATATGTGTGTGTGTGTGTGTGTGTGTGTGTACTTATTGTGGTATTAAGTATAGAGCAACAATGTGTTAAATGCTTAAGCAAAGTGTGTCTGTGTGTTATATGCCACAGCTATCACATACCCCCTGAGAGAGTTAAACTGTAACCCAGAAGGCTCCCACCTTTGGTGGGACACTAGAAGAGAGTGTGTTTAAGCTACAGTGGGAATATGAGGAATCAGTACAGGTTCAACAGGAGAGAGTGTTGCACTCCAAGAGCGTCCCTAGGGACCCCATGATTCAAAAAGTACCTGGGCTCTATTCAGATTCCGGAGGCTTACAACACCAGAGGCTGAATTCCCCTTACAGCAGTCTGGTGGGCTGCTGGCAGGAAGAGCCCGACCACATCTGTGGCAATTACTCACTGTACCTTTGACGTCAAATACAGTGTAACGTGTGCATAGTTTATGAAGTGTTGTCCCATTCCTTGATACTGTAATGTCATATACATATATTGAGCTATGTAATATATGTGTATGTTCAGATGCAAATTAGGGCCATGCACATTGCCTGGGAGGCCCTTGGGGTTGCAACATTTAAATTCCCCGACAGAGAACCATGTGTAGAAACCTTGGTCAGCCATAATATTGCAGAAATATTTTAACACAATATAACCTGAAGTACTAAATTAAAAATACGTCCCTGTAGCGGGGTGGTCACCCGCTCTGGCCCAGAAAGGGTTAAAGCCAGCCCTGGAACAGGGCTGGGAAGGAAAGCCTGGGCTGATTGGGGAAGCAGCGGCAGCGGGGCCACGCCCCAATCAGGCCCAGCTGGTCCCTATAAGAGGCTGCAAGCCAGAAGCCCAAACAGTCTCTCTCTGTCTGTAGAGAGTAGGGTGACCACATGTCCCGATTTTATAGGGACAGTCCCGATTTTTGGGTATTTTTCTTATATAGGCTCCTATTACCCCCTGCCCCGATTTTTCACATTTGCTGTCTGGTCACCCTAGTAGAGAGAGATGGGCCTGGCTGCAGGGAGCTAGGAACAGAGAACCTGAGTGGAGCAGGGCTGGGGAAAGGCAGAGGAGCCGGGGAGCTCTAGCCTGGAAAGCCCCAGGCTGCGGCCTAGCAAAGGCCAAGAGGTACTGGGAGTCTCTCTCTGCCTTCAGAGAGAGAAGGGCCTGGCTGCTGGGAAGCTCAGGGTGCCTAGAGTGAGGCAGGGCTGGGGAAAGGCCAGAGGGGCTGGGGAGCTCCAGGCTGGCAACTCCCCAGGCTGCAGGGCCTTGTTCAAGGCTCCAGAGAGGGACTGGGTTCCAGAGAGGGGCAGCAGGTCCAACCCCAACCTAGCCTATGATGAGTGGCTGACACTGCAGTCTGCCCCAGGGCGCGGGGGCTAGTTGGAGACTGGCAGTAGCCTACGACTGAGGCAAGGTGGGGATAGTGGGTGGAGGGTTCCCCTGGGAGGGGGAGACCCAGAGAAAGGGGCACCGGGGTCCTGGGAGGGACACGGGCCAGTGGCAGCCGGATCACCAGCCTGAAGAGGGCGCTCCAGACGCTGGAAGAGCTAATTCCCAGGACGACCAGCAGGAGGCGCCGCAGGGATGAGTCCATGCACCCTTAGTCCCATAATTGCATATTTCCTAACGTAATGGAAAGAGGACAATTACTTAAGAGATAGCAAAATTAATTACAACAAAGGTATTCGTTAACAGTGGAGGCCATTAACATTTCTAAACATCATAACTCCTTAAATCTTCAAATAATTACCTTTATTTTTCTCAAATGAAATATTTGCTACAGTACGTTAGCATATGCCAGAGTATGTTTTATTTACCTGGTAACAGCAGCAACATATCAATATCTCTCAACACTAAAAGATCAAGGGGGTCAGATAGAGTTTTTTATCATATGCTGACCTTTTGCTATAATGAAAGTCATGTGTAAATCTAATTGCACAATATATGTACATACTGTAATCTGGGAAAAGGGTTTGCTTTTCATGAGGTAGTCCTAGGGGGGATAAGGGAGGAGAGAGAGGTGCTTTTCCCATGTAAAACTGCTACAGGATATTTTGTTAAATGTTAGCCAGTGCCAAACTGGATATATGGAGAGAGATACAACGTGTCAGTTCTGAGTGTGTGTGTGTATATATTGGGCAACATATATTTTCAAAGTTGGGGAAATATATTCACATTTAATGCATCTGGACAAGTGCCCTAATTTCTGGAGAAGCTGGGCACAGCTGCCACAACTGATCTAGATGTTTTACATGCCCAAGTTCTCTGAAAATTAAATGGATTGAATGCCTAAATATGGATGTAGGAGCCTAACTTTAGGCACCTACATTTAAAATTTGGTAGTTTTATACAGACACATATTCCTCAGGATAAGAACCAAGTATCTGAAAGGAACCCCTAAGAAAGGAATGCCTGAACAACAATGCATTGTGTGCTCTGGCTGAAATCTCCCTCCACTGCCCCAGTGGGCCAATTAGCCCCTGTGCAGAGGCCTGTATACCACTTCACTCCCACTTAATCCTATTTTGAAGATTTGTATGGAGCATAAATGATGCATAGGCTTGGTGCTGGCCCTCTGCATAGAGGTGTTTCTCACCCTCTGTTATATAAAGTGTGTGCTGGATTAATATCCTTTATCATTTGCTCTAGGATATCACACTAGTGTTATTTACCTGGCTCTCATACTTAGGCAGAGGAGGACTATGCAGCAGAAATCATAATGTCCCATAATCAGCATCCCATACAAAGACCAGTCCCATTCCCAGAATGTAAATGTACATCTCTTATGCAACCTAACACAATGATATATAGTACTAGGCCCTTAAAATTCCACTTGTTCTGTAGAGGCGAGTACCATTGAATAGCCTAATATTTATTTTAAACAGGGACTCTAAAAATTCCCTCTTTTGGGGAGGAAAAAAGTGGAATTTTAAGGTTTCTAGACTGAAAGACTAATTACAATACCCTACGTCATCATACTAAGTAGTTGCTTGCATGTGATGATGAATTTTCCTCCTATACATTCAGGGCCGGCGCAACCCATTAGGCGACCTAGGCGGTTGCCTAGGGTGCTACTATTTGGGGGGCCCCGGTGCCCCGGTCGTCAGCGTAATTTTGGGGGCGGGACCTTCTGCCGCCGCTGTCGGGGGCGGCATTTTGGGGGCGGGACCTTCCGCCGCCTAGGGCGCCGGAAAAGCTGGCGGCGCTCCTGTATACATTGCATATTAGCTAGGTTTACTGAACTAGCAGGACCATTGTTCTGATCTGGTATGACAGTTTTGGTGTTCCTTTTAATCTCTTAAGCAACCATTGCAACTTCTGTTATTTTGCTCCAAAACAAAATATTGCTGTGATGAACAGGAAACACTCTAGAAGCATTTGTCTTAAATACATTTTGCCATTTAATTTAAGATGTCCCCTGGCTGGTATTTTTCAGGATATCTTTTATACATTCACCCAATTTATTTACATAAAACCTTTTTTTTCCCCTTGCACAAAAATGAGCATGCTATCATAGAATATCAGGGACCTTAGGAGGTCATCTAGTCCAACCCCCTGCTCAAAGCAGGACCGATCCCAAACTAAATCATCCCAGACAGGGCTTTGTCAAGCCTGACCTTAAAAACCTCTAAGGAAGGAGATTCCACCACCTCCCTCAGTAACCCATTCCAGTGCTTCACCACCCTCCAAGAGAAAGTTTTTCCAAATATCCAACCTAAACCTCCCCCACTGCAAATTGAGACCATTACTCCTTGTTCTGTTATCTGCTACCACTGAGAACAGTCTAGATCTATCCTCTTTGGAACCCCCTTTCAGGTAATTGAAAGCAGCTAGCAAATCCCCCCCTCATTCTTCTCTTCTGCAGACTATACAATCCCAGTTCCCTCAGCCTCTCCTCATAACTCATGTGCTCCAGCCCCCTAATTATTTTTGTTGTCCTCTGCTGGACTCTTTCCAATTTTTCCACATCCTTCTTGTAGCGTGGGGCCCAAAACTAGACACAGTACTTTAGATGAGACCTCACCAATGCCGAATAGAGGGGAATGATCACGTCCCTCGATCTGCTGGCAATGCTCCTACTTATCCAGCCCAAAATGCTGTTAGCCTTCTTGGCAACAAGGGCACACTGTTAACTCATATCCAGCTTCTCGTCCACTGTAACCCCTAGGTCCTTTTCTGCAGAACTGCTTCTTAGCCACTCGGTCCCTAGTCCGTAGCAGTGTATGGGATTCTTTAATCCTACATGCAGGACTCTGCACTTGTCCCTGTTAAACCTCATCAGATTTCTTTTGGCCCAATCCTCTAATTTGTCTAGGTCCCTCGTATCCTATCCCTACCCTCCAGCCTATCTACTGCTCCTCCAAGTTTAGTGTCATCTGCATCTATCTCTCTTCTTTACAATACAGAACTACTGTTTCTCAGCACAGCTCTTGTTCTTGCGGGGTTTTAAAAATGCACAGGCAGCAAGTGCTTGAAGTATAGAAGTGTCCTGTCAACACACTATCTATTTTTTAAAGACATAGGGGTAGTGACAGTTACATCATATCCACAATATTGTTTGGTTTCACTAGAGCAAAAGCAATATTATTTTCCTGTGTCCATATTCTTCCTGTCATGGGTCTCAACCTGTAAGTTGGCAACATGCAGAAGATGCTGAGCCACAGTGACTTCAGTGGAAATTATAAGTGCTCAGCCCTTGTCAAGATTTAGACCCAAAGGGGTGGTTCGCTGTGGGAACTGAATAGAGAACATCCTATCTAACGTAAAATGTCATAAGGGAAGGGGAGATTGGGGCAATAGGGACCCTAAGGGAAGAAGGGAGCAAGGTCTAGAACAACCCTTGTGATGGGGGGCAAGAAAAGTGCTGAGGAAGAGCCGAACTCTGGCCCAGGAACGGTGGGATGATGTCAATAAGACAGGTGACTCCCATCCATTTTCACTAGGGCTGGGTAGAACTCCAAGCTGATTTCTACCTTGTTCCCATTAGAGATAAGGTCACCTGTGTTCAGACAGCCGTTATCCAGGGCTCAAAGGACCCAAATCACAGGTATTTCTACTTCTCCCATACCAACTGACATCAAATGTCAAATGAAAGAGGAGCAAAGCTTCACTGTGAAGCCAACAACACGTACCCTGGAGAGCTGAGTTGGGGGCATGAATATACTTGTTAATAAGTATGCAAACTAGGGGAGTCTGACTGCTGAGATATATAGGACCTTTTAAATGTATTACTCAATAGTTGAGGGATGAGCATTTTGCTCTCCTTTATCATTTACTGTAAGTTCTATAATACCCCTAAGGGAATTTACATAGGCTGGGATTTTCAAAGGAGCCCAAGGGAGTGACACACCCAAATCCCATGAACTTTCAATAGGACCATCTCAGACATAGCAATTACTGCAAGAGGATACAGTACCAGAAGCTCTTTTTCCTACCAAAGCTACTTTCACTGTTTCAGCTCAGCACTGACTATGGACATTGAGGTTAATGGTAATTGGGACAAAATACAACATGGTTTTACAAAAGGTAGATCATGCCAAACCAATCTGATCTCCTTCTTTGAGAAGGTAACAGATTTTTTAGACAAAGGAAATGCAGTGGATCTAATTTACCTCTATTTCAGTAAGGCATTTGATACGGTTCTACATGGGGAATGATTAGCTAAATTGGAAAAGATGGGGATCAATATGAAAATTGAAAGGTGTATAAGGAACTGGTTAAAGGGGAGACTACAACGGGTCATACTGAAAGGTGAACTGTCAGGATGGAAGGAGGTTACCAGTGGAGTTCCTCAAGGATCGGTTTTGGGACCAATCTTGTTTAATCTTTTTATTATTGACCTTGGCACAAAAAGTGGGAATGTGCTAATAAAGTTTGCGGATGACACAAAGCTGGGAGGTATTGCTAATACAGAGAAGGACCGGGATATCATACAGGAAGATCTGGATGACCTTGTAAACTGGAGTAATAGTAATAGGAGAAATTTAATAGTGAAAAGTGCAAGGTCATGCATTTAGGGATTAATAACAAGAATTTTTGTTATAAATTGGGGACGCATCAGTTGGAAGTAACAGAGGAGGAGAAGGACCTCGGAGTATTGGTTGATCACAGGATGACTATGAGCCGCCAATGTGATATTAGCGTTAAAAAAGCTCATGCGGTCTTGGTATGCATCAGGAAAGCTATTTCCAGTAAAGATAAGGAGGTGTTAGTACCGTTATACAAGGCACTGGTGAGACCTCATCTGGAATATTGTGTGGAGTTCTGGTCTCCCAAGTTTAAGAATGATGAATTCAAACTGGAACAGGTACAGAGAAGGGCTACTAGGATGATCCGAGGAATGGAAAACCTGTCTTATGAAAGGAGACTCAAAGAGCTTGGCTTGTTTAGCCTAACCAAAAGAAGGCTGAGGGGAGATCTGATTGCTCTTTATAAATATATCAGAGGGATAAATATCAGGGAGGGAGAGGAATTATTTAAGCTCAGTACCACTGTGGACACAAGAACAAATTGATATAAACTGGACATTAGGAAATTTAGACTTGAAATTAGATGAAGGCTTCTAACCATTAGAGGAGTGACGTTCTGGAACAGCCTTCCAAGGGGAGTAGTGGGGTCAAAAGACATATCTGGCTTCAAGACATAAGCTTGATAAGTTTATGGAGGGGATGGTATGATGGGATAGCCTAAATTTTGGCAATTAATTGATAATTGATTATTAGCGGTAAATATGCCCAATGGCCTGTGATGGGATGTTAGATGGGGTGGGATCTGAGTTACTACAGAGAATTCTTTCCTGGGTGTCTGGCTGGTGAGTCTTGCCCACATGCTCAGGGTTTAGCTGATCGCCATATTTGGGGTCGGGAAGGAATTTTCCTCCAGGGCAGATTGGCNAGCGTTAAAAAAGCTCATGCGGTCTTGGTATGCATCAGGAAAGCTATTTCCAGTAAAGATAAGGAGGTGTTAGTACCGTTATACAAGGCACTGGTGAGACCTCATCTGGAATATTGTGTGGAGTTCTGGTCTCCCAAGTTTAAGAATGATGAATTCAAACTGGAACAGGTACAGAGAAGGGCTACTAGGATGATCCGAGGAATGGAAAACCTGTCTTATGAAAGGAGACTCAAAGAGCTTGGCTTGTTTAGCCTAACCAAAAGAAGGCTGAGGGGAGATCTGATTGCTCTTTATAAATATATCAGAGGGATAAATATCAGGGAGGGAGAGGAATTATTTAAGCTCAGTACCACTGTGGACACAAGAACAAATTGATATAAACTGGACATTAGGAAATTTAGACTTGAAATTAGATGAAGGCTTCTAACCATTAGAGGAGTGACGTTCTGGAACAGCCTTCCAAGGGGAGTAGTGGGGTCAAAAGACATATCTGGCTTCAAGACATAAGCTTGATAAGTTTATGGAGGGGATGGTATGATGGGATAGCCTAAATTTTGGCAATTAATTGATAATTGATTATTAGCGGTAAATATGCCCAATGGCCTGTGATGGGATGTTAGATGGGGTGGGATCTGAGTTACTACAGAGAATTCTTTCCTGGGTGTCTGGCTGGTGAGTCTTGCCCACATGCTCAGGGTTTAGCTGATCGCCATATTTGGGGTCGGGAAGGAATTTTCCTCCAGGGCAGATTGGCATAGGCCCTGGAGGTTTTTCGCCTTCCTCTGCAGCGTGGGGCACGGGTCACTTGCTGGAGGATTCTCTGCACCTTGAGGTCTTTAAACCACAAGTTGAGGACTTCAATAACTCAGACATAGGTTAGGGGTTTGTTACAGGAGTGGGTGGGTGAGATTCTGTGGCCTGCGTTGTGCAGGAGGTCAGACTGGATTATCGTAATGGTCCCTTCTGACCTTAGAGTCTGAGTCTATGGCTGGGTGTCAGTACAGCTGCTTTGTCTCTACAGGAGCATACTGTGATAGAGCTGCTCAATACAGAGATTGTACTATTCCAATACTAACCAGGATCAGTCTCTCCTGCAGAGCAGGAGTGCATATCAACTCGTTGCCCCTATCTTCTCAGAGGTTTGGTTACATTTTGAAGTAGTAATTTTGACAGAACAAGCAGCAGAGGAGAAATGTATTTTTTTTTTTAAATCAGAAGGAAATTGGAGAAAATAGAGAGAGTCTTCACTGAGACGAATGGTTCTGGAAAGGGAATAAGGAGTGAATTAGAAAGCCCAAAATAGAAATGTTGTGTGTAACTTTTGTGCTCAATTAAAACATATTATATCTTGGATGAAAACATCCCTTTTCTTCCATCAGTGGGTGAGATTCCCAAGTCTTGTGCTATATCATTAGCAGGGAGTAAACACTGGTAAAAACCTTTGGACATAATGTGTCAAATTTAGGTCTGGCATAAGCAGAATCAATACCCATTTTATGGGTGTAACAATCACTTAGTACAGGGCTTTATTCGCTCTAAGGGACCAAAATCTGCTTTCACTGAATATCAATGGAGTCATACAGATGTCAGGATTTAACAGGATATGATCAATTGCAGAATATGACTCTCAGCTTGTGTATCAGATGTCTCGACTCTACCTTTCCTAACAACATGTAACTCAAACTTATTTCAGAAACTACTTCCTTGTACTCATGATCCTCAAGAATAAGAAAATGAGATAGTAGAAGAGAGCTGATCAGGACTTATCCTAGCATAGTCAAATAAAAAAACCCAACCACCATAATGACTAATTAAATATAAACACCCTCCAAATGCATGGAATAAAAATAGCTAGATTCTTCCGATTTTCTCTAGGATGGGCCTGAATCTAGACATCTTCTATTCCCACTCTACCGCACTGCAGTATATTCATAAGTTCTGCACTGGAGTATATTCACAAGTTCTGAGCATTCTCTTTCACCGCAGCACTATACAATGTAGGACATGTTTGCATTATATTCAGCAAGATGAATATGATCCACTTATAGCATCTATATTGGGGTTAGGGGAGAGGAACAATATCAAACACAAACACATCTGATATGTATTTTGCAGACAGATAGCTGGATATACTTGATATAGATATACATCTATATTGATACCTATACATTATACTAATATGAAACGCCTCAGCAGATTGATGTATGTGGGGAAACCTCATGTCCTCTTAAAATTAGAAACTCAAAATACAAGAGTGTAGTTAGGAAAGGTGATCAGAATTCACTAGTTACTAGGCATTTTTATGGAAAGAGGGCACATTCACTCATCTTATTAAAATTCATGGGAATTGAAAATATCCCAAAGCCCGAGAGGGGTGAGGACAGAAAATCTATTTAACAGAATTGGGAAACTTACTCTAAATTCACCTTGAAAGCACTTTCCCCATCACAGTCTTACCGAGAGACTTTTGATTTGTCTCTTACCTAGCAGGTAATTATAGAACTTCTTTTTCCCCTGACTAATGCATACAAAAGGGGATCATTTTAACATTTTATGCAGATTATCGTGGTTTGTTCTTACTGAGATCTTTGTTGGAATTATTTCCTTTTTACTCTACCTCCCCGAAACAGCTTTTCTTTTTTTATTTCCTTTTATCCCCCATATTTTGTCCCCTGGCTGTATCATTTGATATTATAACTGCTTTATATTGTTGAATATTGCTGAACTCTACACTTCAATTTTCCTTTGTCCCCATGACATAGAGGCCCATTTGTGGTTCCTTCCTCTGTGTCAGCAACTTTTGTCAGACCTGGCATACTCACTATACCTAACACACCATTGCTATAATCTGTATCTAACTAAAAGACATTTTGTAATATATAATTGGACAATTAATAACTCACTAATCATTAACATTCTTTCATGATGTACATATGTGGTTTATATTAAGAGTTATGGACACATGCTGGAATCATGGCTAGGGTGTGTTTATACTAGGCATGTCAGGGGGAACTGGTAAAAAGGTCTGCCCTAGACAAAGGAATGTGTTTGCTTCTCTGACCAGCCTGGTTGACAGGCAAAAACAATGAAGGTCAATGTATATACACCTCTACCCCGATAGAACGCTGTCCTCGGGAGCCAAAAAATCTTACCGCGTTATAGGTGAAACCACATTATATTGAACTTGCTTTGATCCCCCGGAGTGTGCAGCCCCGCCCCCCCCCCCGAGCACTGCTTTACTGCGTTATATCCAAATTCGCATTATATCAAGGTAGCGATGTATCAGGTAAACAAAGCTATCAAGCAGGGGAGGAGGAGAAACTTTATCAGGACTATAAAGACAGGGGGTCTGAACCTCAAATGATAAGCAATTGCATCAACTGAATGTAACAATATTACTGATTTATAAAAGTACGAGTGAGGTGTTTCATGAAAGCCTACGAGACACTGGTGACTAATATCATTATGAATTGTATGTATTAAACTATATAAGGAATTAAGGATATTCATTGATATAATTTACAGTCCGTGACCAAACAAAGGGAGAAACAGGTTTTACCCAGGTAGGAAGGAAGACAGCTATCTACTTGTCTCCAAAGAAATTAGGCAAGACGTAACCAAAACCAATGGAAGCCCCACTTACATAGAAATCATCAGAGAGATTGTTAGTCCATAGGAAGGGAAGAACAGATAAGGTCATCCTGCTTCTTGAAACAAGGTAATTGGACTTTGGAAGATATAAGCCATCTTTGGCATCCATCACTAGACAGACACAAGGGGCCAGAGCTTTTGCAAGCTGAGAAAGGTGGGTCCTTCAACCAATGGGGGTTGAAGTCTCTGGGAACTGAATATAGGTAAGAAACCTACTTAGGCAAAGACAAGGGAAGCCAGCACCTTGTACTTCTGTGGAAGGTCCAGACAGAGAGAAAGTCAGCCATGGCTGGGAAGAAGGAAGATTGGTGAGAAAAAAAAATCTTGAGCAAAGGATGTATCTTGCTCGATTAAGTTTTAGACTTTTGGATGCATGTTTTCACTCGATTTGCTTGTAACCATTTCTAACTTTATCTCTTATACTTAAACTTTATCTTCCTTTCTTAATACATTTATTTTACTTTTTAATCTAACCGAACACTGAGTTTAATTTAAAGTGAATGTTAACTCCAGTGTGTGGGACAAGCTGCTAGGTTTTGTCTCTTTAAAGAGGAAAACACACCTTATTATTCCTCTAAATGTTGCAGGAGAGAGATGGATATTGCAGAGCACAGGGTTTGGGACTGCGGATGCATTGGGATCACCTGCTAACATTAACCAAGTCTGGTAAAGACAAGAGTGTGTCTGTGATAATTGCTGGCAGGCTGTTGGATACAAAGCAATTGAATCAGAGCTGTACCTTATACAGAACATGAAGTGCATGCTGGCTGTGTCTCCCCCCCACCCAGGCAGGAAGCCACAAGGAGCAGAAGCATTTTGGGGGAGGGCATTCAGGGTTATAATACAAGTGGTGGCACGACCTCTGGCTGGTCTGAGTTGCACCCCAGCATGTGACATTGTCCCGTTTTCTCCTTTATTTTCAGATTGACTGTTGTCAAAGAACATCATTAAGTGTACGTGAAAGGAAGTTGGGATCTTAAATAAAGATCATATGCTGCCACTCTCAGGTGAGTAAAAACATTGGACAGTGAAAACCCAGTGGCAAGCTCTCTGGGCTAAATTCTTCTTAAAGGGATTTCAAATGGAGCTGCACCCATGTAATTGAGAAGAATTTGACCCTGTGAGTTTAAACTTTCAAAGCCAGATCCTCAGCTGGTATAAATCAATTTACATGATTAAGAATCTGGTTCGCCACCATAGAGAGTCTGTCTCTTCATGATGCTCCCTATACTGGCTCCCACTCCTCCCTGGCCGCATGGCTCCCTAAGAACCCACTGCCACTATCTAACCCCTTGCACCTGTCCTCTACTCCTTCTAATGGTCTATAGGGTGAAGAGGGGGAGTTACTGCAGCAGTAAATACTGAGTGAATTTCCAATTAAAAATAAAGTCAGCACATTGTGTGGTAGGGAGAGCTCAATATTAGCCATTTAAACTATTCAAAGAGGGCTCACATGTTGGGACCTACAGTGGTTTCTGTTTATATCCCTCAAAGCTGTTTTGTTTTTGTTTTTTGAATCAGAGATAGGGCAGGGACTGTGTCCTCAAGAATGGATAAAAGAAAGGGCTGTCCTCTCCAGATATGGAAACTTCTATTACATGAAAGCGATTATAATAGCCAAAATCCCAGATTGGTTTCTAAGTCTCAATGCTAGTTGTTCTGATGTGTTCTTCAAAAGGAAGGGAGAGAGAGAGAATTCCTTGTTTTGTTTATTCTCTAATGCCCTTGTCCAGGGTAAAAGAAAATGCAGGCCATCAGTGTTCCCAAGGGATTGGTGACACCAATATATATATTGGGGAAACCAACTAGATAAATGGATATGAAGATAAAATGTTCTGAATGTGTCTAGAAGGTCTGAGTTGTTGAACTGCACTTGTGGTTTCCACCTCGAGAAGACAGGAACCCAGTTTTGTTAATTAGGCATTGTGTGGTGAATAAGTCACATCTATGATTCTAAGATTTTGCAGGTGATAGCCAAGGTGAACATGGAAGTTAAGAGATCCACAATCCTCCCCACAAAAATCACAGAGCTTTCTTGGTTGTAACAAAGGAAGGGGGGGGGGGGAAATCTTTCAGGCAGAGGGTCAGTATTTAATACGAGTAAAGGACCTTCCCCCAAACCCTCAGCAACGTGGGCAAACAAACACTCAAAGCTTAAAATAAACCAGCTAAAGGTTTGAAGCTTTGCCCTTCAAGGTATGGAGAGCAGTTTTTTCCTTCTTCAAGCAGCATGCCAGCCATCAATGAATTTGTCCTGTTTTATATACTCTTCAGTCAAATAGCTGCAACTACTCTGCTCTCTTTCCTTGTGCTCCTGAGGGGAATTCCTTGGGGTTCAAACTCTGTCTTCGAAATACTCTCTTAGGTCTCAATCTTGCAAACACTGCTACTTTTAAGCAGCTTTCCAGACATGAATAATCCTGTTGAGTTCAGTGAGACTACTCCCACATGGCAAGTTACATTCATAAGTGTTTACAAGAAGCACCTTATTCCTTAAAGAGCACATGGCAAAGTCTAGAATTCACACATGGCACTTTCTCTTCTTTCCTAACCTTTTTTCCCTTTCTTTTTAATTTTTTTCCACTTCATATTATATCTTAGGTTTTTCAATACATCAATCTGGTACAAACAGGACAACCTTTACATAACATACATGTGTAATGAATTCCTTTTAAATCCTTCCTCTTACTCTGTGTATTTGGTGAAGTTCATTTTTAATAAATATTTTTAAAACCACTTCAGTAAGAACTCTTTTATTCTGAGCTTTATCATAAAACAGCACAATATTAAATCTTCTTGCCTATAACGAAGGCCAGTCCTCCTTTTGCTAGACACAATACCTATTATTTAATTTGGATTCCCAGTGCTTCATTGTGCCTTCCACATATATATTTTAAAAGGAAGAAGCCTCTCCTATGAATACCTTTAGGAAGAGGAGGATAAGCAATAGCTTTGTTCTTTTGCAGGTAAAACACTGGGTTAAACTTTTTGGAAGGAGGAAATTAATTGCTGCTCTGTGACACAGGTGAAAGGCAAAAACAAAAGTTACATTACTGCCTGCAGTAACAAACCCTGCTGTACTAACATGGAATACAAACAGTCTAAGGCAATACATTCTTTTTCTATTCTCAGTTTGTAACTATAAGGTTTTGTGGTCTCCCCCAGAGAAACTGTGAATGCCACAATTTTTCACATCCTCATTTCTAACACATTACAGTCAATACAATAGACTCTGTTCTCACCTAAGGCTGACACTGATCCAGGATTTCCCTGGAATGTCTAGGAATCAGCTTCCAATTCCAGGAGAAAATTAATCAACTATTCCAAAATCTAGGAATATGACAACACTCCATTTTGTAGGCCCTGTTGTCCCCTCAACAACTGAATCCTGAACTACTCCTTTCCTTCCACTCACAGTGTGGCATTTCCTTAGCTGGTGTGAATCAGCATTGCTCCATTGTCTTCAATGCAGGTCCACTGATTTACATCAGCTGGGGATCTGACCACACGTGTCTGTCCAATGACTCAATAAAAAAAATCTGAAGTATATTCCAAAACTCATGTGTTGGGTGAAGGTATGAATAGGATCCATTAATGCAGAGGTACAAAACCCGAATTGCTATGGTCATCTTCAGTGATTTTCCTGTTGCCTTAGATAGCCAAATATATAGCCAGTATTTCCCCAAATATTTAATACAATATGCTGTAGTATGAGAAACGCTACAAACATCAAAGTAACATTTTTTTATAGTTATCTAAGTGTGTAAGGCAACCCTGGTAAAGATTTTAATTTTATGTTTTTCAGGAGGGTAAACATTGTACTTCTTCTAGAACAATAGTTCTCAACCTTTTCCCTACTGTGAATTCATGTTGCAACACACACAGATTTTGGAATCACCCCCCTCCCAGCTTTATTCCCCCTTCCATCTTGCCACAAAGAAAGAGAGCATTGTTGTGATCTCCCTGAGTCCTGGTTCTAGAGGAACCCCCTCCACCCCCCCACCCCCCCCCAGGCTGAGATCCCATGCCCGAAAAACCTCTTGACAATTTTAATGAAAATCAATGCAGTGGGGAGAAGAGATTCTGAGTGTGTCCCACATACAGGGAATAAAGTAGAGAAAAATGGAGAGAATGGAAAGAGCAGGGAGGAAATTATCAATATTGTACACTCGTCGTTCATGATTGCTCATCAGCTTCTGAGAGCTGCCATAAGTCTACATTGATTTTCTTGATCTAGGAATGGAATTCCTAACAGTCAACAACCCTAATGCTAGACTATTATATTTTGGATAAAATTGTATGCTCTTTTCATATACACACAATAGAGATCAATAGAGGATATATATTTTCCAAGGACCAGTCAGCCCATTCAAAGCAGTGCACTGCACGAGATAGTGCTTGAGTTTTAGGCCAGTGACTTACCCAAATGTTTCCATCCTGGTGATATGGCTTCCAGTTTCTCCCTGTATCACTATACAGCATCCGGTATTGAGTCACCCAATCAGAGCTGCTGTATCTGCCTTGCGTTGCGATAGCGCTGATTTGTTTCCTGCTCCCAAAATCCACCTGCAGCCACTGATAATGGTCACTATCTGATGGAGACCAGCCTCCAGCCCCTGTTGAGTTGAAACAAGAGAGACAATCAGACGTCTTAATCCAGGCTGCATTTGAAGTGAAGACATTGAAAAGATGCTAGTTGCTGGGTGTAAGCAGAGAACAATATAACACTAACACAATTAAAACATATACAAAAGAAATATGATGAGACCTAAAAAAAATTGTCACCTCTTTTATATATGCCACAGGAAACTATTTCTTTCAAGCTGTTTCAGATTGATACTATAACCTTTTTATGATGTAGTTATATGATGTAAAGGAATACCCTACAAATGAGACTCTTTATAATTCCTTAATTAAAAATTAGTATGTGTCAAACTTTAATTGTTAAGGGTTGACCAATTTTCCATGACATCCTTTGTCAGAGTCAGTTGACGCAAATCAGTGACAATCTATTGATTCCTTATACCCTTTAAATGCTATTTCAAATTTAAAAAAGATTATACAAATTAATTGGGAGGGAATAGCAGCATGCATCTCTGATTTCCTTCCCTGTTAGTCCAGCATTTCACTGAAATGCATAGACCTCAAAGAATATCTATCAGCAGTAGTTAAAAAGGAAAGGTACTGCAGAAATGGCTCTGATTTTGATTTGCTGGGTGTATAGGATGTCATAGAGTACATTAACTGATGCTTGAAAAATGTATTATCACTCTTTATGGGGCTATGAATTAACTTGATAGTAATATTATTAGCAATATTCTTTTCAATCACTAGACTGTGTTGAACAGTTCTTAATAAACAAGGACAATGGTGCATAGATAAGAGTGAGTGTCAAGGCATTAATGCAAGTTCTTACTCTACTAAAGCTCAAAATATTAAAGGGGAAAATAGCAGTTAGTTACACACAGGGTTATAAAAGACATTGAGATTGTGGTATAATGTGCTATACTGTGAAAGTGATGGGTTTTTGCAAAATTATATCAATAATTGTAAGTATTACATTGGGAAAAAGCAGAGAATAATTATATTTATACTCAAATGTGAGATTACTATGCAGAAAAAAATCTGCAAAGATTTAAAATGACTCCAACGATTTGTTCCAAACACATTGCTAGGATCTGGCAGGTACTATGTGATAGTGGAAAACCATTTAGTTTATCATGTGGTAACTTCTATTACTTTTTTCCATTGGTAAGACTAAATTTACACCCCAGTCCTTCTAGTCAGCCGCCACGTTGCCTTCTGATCAATCAGCTGGCTTTATTAAATAAAGCAAACAAACCCCACCAACACAACCACAAAGAACTATGTCATATACGCATATAGGCAAGATGGTTTTCCATGAGAATCAAAGCCAGAACTTTCATCAGCAGTATCACAGGGCAACTACCAGAGAGAGCCTTTAATTTGGAGAAAGGAGGCAGTTGTATAGTCACTGAGACCAACCAATGGTGGAAGTCAAAGTCACACAGACTTGGTCTTTTTCAGCATATGCCCACTTAGTACATACCACTTCACTTTCTGTCTCTAAATTGTTGAGATGGTGATTCCATCATTTCACACAAGATATGGGTGCCTTTTGATACTATATTAACTGTAAAAAGAACAGGAGTACTTGTGGCACCTTAGAGACTCCACAAATACTCCTGTAAAAAGCGACAGAGTCCGGTGGCACCTTATAGACTAACAGACCTATTGGAGCATAAGCTTTCGTGGGTGAATACCCACTTCGTCAGACACAAGTACTCCTGTTCTTTTTGCAGATACAGACTAACACGGCTGCTACTCTGAAACCTATATTAACTGTGTGTAATGGCCATGATCCTAAGAGCACCGCAGCACCAGCAGGCACGCTGTTGTCATAATACTGAAAAGGTGGCATGCGATATACCATTGGAAAACTAATAACTCACTGATCATTAATATTCTTGCTTGATATATGTATGGTAAACCCGTAAAGGACTTTATATGTACTGGGAATATGTTCTTAAAAGGTACTTGGCAAGCAGTGTCTAAGCCATGCCTGACAAAGAATGTGGTTCTGCCTGCTTGAGTGTGTGTCTGATGTAAATTAAGCAAGGTGTAACCAAAGACAAAGGAAAGTAAGTGGGGAAAGAGAAGTACTTATCAATCTTGGCAGGGGATGCAGACTGCATGCCCAGAAAGCCTTCCCGTCTCTTGAAGCAGGGTCAAAGAACTTCAGGAAGAAATAAGCAGAGAGAGCCATTTTGGCTTCTATCACCTGAGGCACTAAAGGGTCCAGAGCTCTTGAAATCACAGAACGATGGATCCTTCAGCGCGGGGGGGGAGGGGGTCTCTGAGTATAGGTGAAAAACTTGCTTATGCAAAGACTAACTTGCTGAAATCAAGTTTTAGTCCTTTTAGAAGTATATTTTTTACTTTTATTTGCTTGTGATCCTTTCTATCTTTGTTCCTTAACGTTGGTATCACTTAATCCTATTAATTTTTGTTTAATATACTTGTTTTACCTTTACCATAAACCACTTCTGTTCTTGTTTAAAATAGAGTGTTTGTTAACCTCACATAAGGTGGTAAACTACTGGGTACTGTCTCTTTGAGGGAGCTTAATTTCTCTAAGTGTTCAGTGAGAGAGCTGGACACTACAGGATAAATGGTCTTGGGGAAATTCGGGGCTGCTGGGGTCACCTTTTAGAAAGGAACTTGCACCTAGAGTTGCAGGGCAGGTGTTGACACAACCTCTTCCAGGTCTGGGTTGAACCTGAAAGCACCACAATAGCTTGAAATTTTGAAATTTTCAAAAGGTGTTATAGATAAACACCACCATGACCAGGGGGTTAGTTTAGTGCTCATTTACATGCATAGTATAATGTGGGAACGTAAAGTAATTATTAAAAGCAACTATGGTGATATTTATTCACACACATATACACAATCAGATTTACTAGACTTTTCACAGAAAAATGAATAAGGCAGGACAAAACAGAATATACCCCCTTTATTTCCCCTTTGCACTGGTTTAGAGTGACTAGATACATTTATTTGTGGATCTAGTAGATTAGCCCCTCCAGTCAATCAATGCCAATATCCCCTTCCAGGTTGGTATATCTGAAGCTGATGGCACACAATGATAAAAAGGTGTCCATGTGAAGGTACTCTGACCACTAGCTTCCTGACCCACTATAGACAGGGTGTGAGGAGCATAAATGGTACTAAACAGATGCCCTTTAAACCAGTTGCAGTCTTTAAATCACAGAGTATAAAAGTATACAGAAGTTTCACAGCAGATGAAATCTGATTGGTTTCTATTATTTCTTTTCCTTTTTCATTTTTTAAATTGTATTTAGCATTTATGGAATGTTTAGGATTGAACTCTCTGGAAACTCCATCTTTTTGTCCATAGAGCGGTACAATATAGAGAGGAACAACAATGAAATTTCCCCCACAATAGCCCTACAATGAACTATTTCTGAAGTGCACAATGGCACAAGGTACTACAAGGTATTACACATTATTTAGATTGTAAATATATATTTTGATATATATATTATATAAATTGGGGTAATAGCACCACCTAGTGTTAAGATGGTATTGCCTGACCTATGGGTTGTGTACTAATTATATTGATTATTTAAGAATTCCCAGTTAACAATCTGAGGTTGGACAGGTTCTTGTCGCAAGATCAGGCCCAATATTATTAGAATTACTGTTCAACTAGGAACCCCGATGTACACGATTACAAACACTCACACTTAAGAAAAAAATTCTGTATTTGTAATAGTTTTATTAATACAGTTAGCAAACACTGCAACCCACCAAGGTAGTTAGAGATATTACAGAACGTGCATCTGAGCATCCATATACTCACACCATCCCTTGCCTAACAACCTGAAGTGTTAGTCATTATCTTCTTCGTCATCATCTTCCTCGTCACCATCACCAGTGGTCATCATCCAGATGTCTCCCAATAGCTACATCTCCCAAGGCACACAGGCTGGGATTCAGTTTTTATAGTGTGTTATACTGAGGCTATTATGCCTAATGCATATTAAGTAGGAGTGTCATCCCCTTTTCTTTATTTGTATTTCTTCAAACTACTAATATTGGGGTGCCCTTTTCCCATAGGTTACTCGTCCATTTACCTCAAGCTTATTAGCATATATAACAATCTGTTATAATAGTATTCTTGTGGACAGACATCTGCTGATTTTCCTAACTTTAAAATACCCAAAACTGCTATAAAGTAGCTGTGACATTGCCAAATCAGGTGCCAGCTCTTGCCAAGGCTTTAGGCCTAAGCTGAGCACTGACAAATTTATTGCTAAAAACCTGTCTGGTTCACCTATGTGTTAAGTATGGTTAAGATTGGTGTTGAACATAGAACAATGTGTTTAGTGTTCAGAATTTATGAAATGCTTTTTAAGTTGCTTCATGCATTAATCTCACTTACAATATCTTTATCACACGCTATAAGGTAATAATAAAGTTTTTGCTTTATAAGTGTAAAAAATGTTTGCTCTGAAACTGTGAATCTGTCAGGAGGGATTGCTTCCTGCTCATCAGGAAGGCTATCCAAACTAAATGGAGAGGCTATGTGCAAAAAGGGCTTATCCCATCAGTCTGAATTCTGAAAGAAGAAAATAAAAATAGCTGAGAAGAAATTTTTTCTCCCTTTTTTGCTGTTTGGACTCTCACAGGACTAGAGCTATGAAACAAAAGCAGAGATCCCCAGGATCGACCTGGGTTAATCCTAAAAGACATTCAGAGCTGACACACTACTACAACTCTGCCACCTTTAAAACTATACAGTGTAACTCATTTGTGTGTCCTTGCCTGCTTTAACCTTGTAATAACTCTCATTTCCTTCTTAGTTAACAAATCTTTAGTTTATTTATTACAGGCTTGGCTAAAAGCGTTATCTTTGGTCAGAGATCTAAGGTACAAATTGACCTGAGGTAAGTAACTGGTGTCTTGGAACTAGAAGCAACCTGAATATTTTGTGATCTTGGGTATACAGCAACCAACTATCGCTAAACTCAACTTGCTTGGGTGGCAGGATAGACTGGAATGTCCAGGAGCCTGTCTGTGACTCTATGGTAAGACTGTGTTTTAGGAGTTCACACTTGTAACTGCATTGATGGAATCTAGTTATAGAACACACAACCAGTTTGGAGTCTCTGCTCTGCTTCTTGACAGTCTGCCCTGAGACTGGCACTCACGGCCATGAACTACTCCAGACAGCGTGACACTAGCTTTCTGTGGTTACCAGTCAGCAGTTTAGTCATTACAGCATTCTATCTTGTGATACCTTATAATCTAGGGTAACTCCTAGTTAACTGCTAATGCTTTTTGGGCCTTCTGCCTTGATTCTTTTAGCTAAGCTACTCTCTTACAGGTCTTGAGGTTTGAAGGCTCATTGCATTACTGATTTAACTTATACCGATCCTTTATCTATAGGCTATAGTAGCTTGACACTTCCCATTTTTACAAGACTCTTTTTTCAGTTGATTATAACTTTGCCAGACTTCAACTAGTCAGGCTTAATTTTTCCATGGCAGGTGTCTGACTCAGGCTGAATTTTTCTAGGAACGTTTCAGCTTCAACAGTGGAGCCATTTCTAAGAACAAGGCTAGGGGGAAAAAATACTGTTCTGCAATGTTAAAAAAAACCCACAAACCTCTGGTAATCTTTTCTTTCAGAATCTATAGCATCCCCCTGTTTTGGAACAAGAACTTAAAATTTGTCAGAGAGTGGCCTTTCTATCAGGGATGCGCTTTTTGATGTTCCCATGAAAATCAGCCCACATTTGAGCAAGTTATAAGCCTTTGAAAAATTTAAGTTTGCATATGCTTATGAGAGGATTCTTTGAGAAGCAACTAAAATATCTGAAGATTCCATCCTCACTGCTCACATTCCATCCCCTCAGATCCTAGTGCTGACCAGAGTGTGCATGTGCCATCCAAACTGAGCAAGTGAGCATTCACTATCCTGGGTATACAGAGGTGAAGCTGGACCTTCCTTGTAATTACTGCTTGAGGGCAGGGAGGGGCCAGGCACTAGAAATGAGAGCAGGAAGCCTGCCTCTCCTGTGATCTCAATGACCCTCCTGCTGAATTGAATGTAAAGGGGACAAGAGCCAGATCTGAGGAGGAGGAAAAGGAGGTGATTAGCACAAGGAACCTGGTAAAACCAACAGGAGTGGGATGGAGAAAGAGAAATTGTGAATGGGAGTTAGGGTGGGGTGGAGTGGGACTGGCTGGGTAAGGAGACTGGGACTGAGATGAGAAGCCTGAGGAGTGGAAACTAAGGCAACGTCCACACTACAAGCTAGGGGTATGATTCCCAGCTCGCTTAGACATGCTTGTGCTAGCTCTCATCTGAGCTAGTACACCAAAATCAGCGGTGTGGAGGCAATTATGTGCTGACTCCTCCTACCCCGTGCTATCATGGCTACACTACAATTGCCAATCATGCCAGCAGAGATGACAGCTAGCATGAGTATGTCTACATGAGCTGGAAGTCACACCCTAGGTCATAGTGGAGACATATCATAGACTGAGTAGTCAAGGAGAATGATTCTGGGACAAAGAGTCGAGGTAGGGAAGAGACAGGATAAAGTAATGGAATGTATTAAAAAATACTAAGTACTCCATAAAATCAGGTCCTAGGAATCTTAAATCAGACACCCAAAGTTATTGGAAACTTTTGACCTCTATCTTTTTGTGACTCAGTTCTACATCTGTAAAAAGAGGATAATACCGCCCTGTCATCTCACACGGTGTTGAAAATATACATTAATATTTGTGAAGCACTCACTTCCTGTAGTGACGAATCCTATGAGGAAATTAATAATTCTGTATTCAGTACAGGAGTTGAATAATGTGCTGTAAATAAGGCCACCCACTGAACTAAGAGGATAAAACCAAATATTGAATAGCTACTCATTAACTATATAAAAGAGGGGTTCCATGGAAAAATTAATATATGATCTTGTAGTAAAAAGACTGCATCATAATGAACATACTCCAGGGACAGAATTAAGGTTGCACTGACAACCTTAATTTTGGCATTTCTTAACTTTGGAGTGCTTGATTTAGCAAACTTAATATTTTCATTTTTTAAAATTATATAGATAGATATTCTATAATTTAAGAAACAGTATGTGATTAAAGTCTCAAAGATGAAAGTTAATGCTGCACATATGACCTTAACTTTTGCAGTTTTTATATAAAAAGTACCAGTATATAAAAGCTACTATGAAGCAAATTACTGACATAAATCTGTAAAACTGATGTCCTTTCAACAACATAATTGTTTGGTAAGTACAATGTCTCATACGCTGTAATGTAACTGAAGTTACTTTTCATACACGCGTGTTTACTGTAACCTAACCACAGTCTAATTACATTCCTACTACAGTGTGACAAAGTTTTATCGCAGTTACATTGGTATTACTGAGATCAGAATATGGCCTGGTGCAGCTAACATACCTTTTGCTGACCTGCAAACTGTAGCTAGCTTTTGGAATCTTTTCACCCAAAAAAGCAATTGAAAAGATTTGGAAAATTTTGAACGACACTTGATTTTCCCTTCTTTAATCTGAGGTGACACCACCAGCTCACTTCATACAAACCTGCCAAAATTGCTATCACATGTTAACAACTCAATTATCAACACCAGACTGGGTCCAATGTGAGCTGATGACCTAGAGGGGAATGGTGTTGCAAGCCAGAACCTGTAACTTGACCTACTCAACTCATTTCTAACAAGGTAGAGGCAATAAAGGATTTGTAGTCAACAATGTTCTAGCAAAAGTTTATGTCCCAATTTTGCAGCACACTATTGTTTAGGATGTGCCCTCATCTTTCTCACCAAACAATAAAGGGAGAATGGAAGTTGTTTCAGTAGGAAAGGGAAGTGAAAGTCACTGGGCAAAGGGTTGAACATATTTGATATTGCTACATGAGCAGAGCAGCATGTGAAGGAAATGGTGATCAGCCCCAAAGGGAAGGCAGGTGTTAGACCTTCACCAGAAACACAGTGAAGATCAATTAAAAGTTTCCTGTTACTATTTGATCTATCAAGCAGTGTAATTTGGAGGAGTTGATTACTTTGTTTATTTGGCTTGTGAAATCTGTAACCTCTATTGATCCAAGGATTAAGAAAGATTTTTTTTGTATTTGTTTTTTTACCAAGTACACATTCTGGAACAAATTGTGAGAAAGTTGGATTAAAGTCATCGCCCCCCCCTCCCCCGCCCCCCATGTGAGCCTCACTGGGGCCTCAATTCAACAAATCAAAGCATATGATGAAGTCCATGCTCATTCAGCAAAGCACCAAATAACTTGCTTAACTTTAAGCATGTGTGTAAATTGTATTAAAGTTCATGTGATTTATGCATGTTTAGAGTTCAGCATGTGCTTACGCGTTTTGATGGATAGGAATTGTTTGCTGCATTGGGGCCTGGAGGAATAGTCTGATATTGCACAGGCAGGAGGAGGGGTTGTTAACATGCAGAAATATCTTACAACATTTCTCCCTTCTTAGAGTGGTGGAAAACTTTGAGTACAAAATTGATGTCTGCATTATGCTTATGTTGGAATTCTGTGCATTTTTGAATCGAATATAGATGCATGAGAGTATGGTGAATTACCCTTTGTGAAAAACTGATGTGGCTAGGATATTGGAAGTGTGGAAGTTGTAAAAAGCGCAGACATTTTAGTCTTCCAGGAAGAGCAAGAGTCAGGCTAACTCTTCTATTTAATAACGCGAGACTTGAAGGCAGGTCTAGATGGGTGAATAGCAAGAAAGCAAATGGGAACAAACGGTAAAAGATACTGTTTTGACCATGTGTTAAATAAGAATGGAATGTAGACTGTGGCAGAAATTAATAAAAAAAGTGAAATATTAAAAAAAGTATAACAAAATGCAGCTGTTGCTCATTATTGTATGTAATGAAAGGTATAAAACCTTGCCTAATTGTTTATCTAATGGAGACCTGCTCATGTGTACTCTCCCGTGCATATTGCAATTGCTCGAAATAAAGCTGCCTCTGGCTTGTTGCTCCAAACTCAGAGTGAGGACTTTGTTTTCCTCCACAGAAGTTATCAGTAAGAATTAGTTTGTATTGAAACTGATGGTGAACTCAACTATTTTATTAATTCCATTCATGGTGTTCTTAGCACTTTGTTATAAACTCTTTAATTTTTTTTAGTTATTGTTTATATCCTGCATTGTATGGCATGAATTCTTTGCATTTAAAAAAAAAATAGGGTGAAAACCAGACATCAACTATATTTTTGATGGTAAGCAATTAATTTTTATTTTATATAGAGCATATAATGTAAAATGTCACAAATTGTTTCATAGACTATGAAAGCAATGCAAGTGAGTTACACATGGTTAGAAGGCATTAAAACTACATAGCAATTAAAAAAAAGTAAATATATTGAGGTAAAATGGGCTCACTTCAGTAGACAATGGGCAGATTTGTGTGTGTGTGTGTGTGTATATATATATATATGTATGTCTGAATGGTAATACATAAAATCACAGACAATATCTTGTTTCCCAATTTTATTTTTATGCTATTCCAGAATAAAATGTGATACACATTTTCCTACTCACCAAGAGGCAGTGACATTGACTAACAGAATAACTAATAACTTGGGCCAGATTATCCTACCCTAACTCATGCTGGCTATGAATTTACATCACAAGCAGTCCTCATTCACTTTAGCTAGAGTCAGGATGTCAGAATCTGGCCTTCTGATAACAAATAAAATAAAACCATTAGTTTAGCAGTAGGAATGCCAGCACTGAGAGCTGAACATAGCAGGCCCTTACAAGCGCACGAAGAGTGTGCAGGCACAGGAAGCCTCCCTCCTACCAACTGCCTGACCCACATAACGGCAGCCACAAATGTAGTCCCTTAATTAGTGTGAGCAGTCTCCACTGCAATGAAGCACACTAATACTTAACAGAAGCAAGCACACAAATTTATATCCCAGCCACTGAGGCAATTGCTTGGATCCTTCTGTCTCCTCATTGCTTTCAATTCTCCCCAACTCAGGGGTACTGACCAGATAAAAAGAGGGAAAATGTGAGGAAAGCAGAATTGCATAGAAAAGCATCAACCAACCCCCAGAATTGTGAAAGTTTAGGGAAGTTCAGGACCACCACACATTATCCATGCTTTCTCACTATGTTTATATCAAATACATGGGGGAGGGGGAATCCATTTCACAATTCTCTAGGAAGAGATGAAGAATATGCCCATACATTTTCTTTTTTTAATTATTAAATTGTTTTCCTCAATCTCAGCAATGACACAAACAACTTTTTTTCAGTGCCTTCAGGGTTACAGAACTGACAATTTGTTCCATTAAGACACTGAACAAGCAAATAATATTACAAAGAAACATGCACGGGTCTTTCAACCAGTGAGAGAAACCAGGACGGACTCCTATTATAACTACATCCCATATAAAGGGATGTAGTTATAAAAGGGAAATTATATTTTTCCTCTACAAATTCAAACTATAATAAGGGTGAGTGCCAGTTCACAAGTCCATTTATGAATCCATTTTAAGTGCAATGGGTTTGGGGCAGGTGGTAAAAGTGGAGAGAAACAAAAGGATTCAGATATACTTCTGATTAAACAAAACAAAAAACTCAAAATGCAGAGTAATTTAATGTTCACAAAGCTGAAATTCAGCATACACATTCCCTCTCATTATTTTTATTATGGTGGCACTTAGAAGCCCTAGACCAGGACCCCATTGTGCTAGGTGCTATACAAAAACAGAACAAAAATATGCCCTCCCCCCACCCCCCACCCCCATCGGCTTACAATCTAAGTACAAGACAAGAGATGAGAGGTGGCTGCAGACAGAGAGATGGGGAAGTGAAAGAAACAATGAAATGATGCTGGTCAGCATGATAGGCAGTGGTCTCACCACCACCATTGCTTTCTGTGATTATATTGGATGCAAAGAGGTGACATTTTCATACCAAAGGCTGCAACTTTTCATCAGAATATATTGCAACGTGAGACATTCGAAAAATCCAACAATCACTTTATGGGTGTTCAGTTATTATTGTGATTAGTGCAATAAGGGATGACCTATGCATTGTTCTGCAATGCCTTATTTTCAAAACAGGATACAGAAAGTTTGTTCTCTTCCTTCTCCAGACTGACATACAATAAAAGGGCTTATCATTGAAAAATATATATAATTAAGTACAAAATATTCAGAACATTCAAAATTCTGAGAATGTAAGCATTTTCACATTCTGTACATTTCAAATGCAAAACTGGTCTCTTTTCATGAAATTTTTCACTGAAATGGAGCCACGCTGGTAAAAATTGGCACTTTTCAGTGTCACTGCAAGGCTGTATGAAGTTCTGGGATTTTAAATGTTTTCAGTTTACCATTTTTCAAATTATGAATAAAAATCACAAATGATTTCATGCAGGTAACATCTTAGACTGTTTTTGGAGTGTATTTATTATCTCCTTTCATTGGATTTTTTCATGTGATTACTTACTTGCAGGGGCGGCTCCAGGCACCAGCGCAGCAAGCGTGTGCCTGGGGCGGCAAGCCACGGGGGGCGGCGTTCCGGTCGCCGTGAGGGTGGCAGTCAGGCAGCTTCGGCGGCATGCCTGCGGGAGGTCCGCCGGTCCTGCGGCTTCGGCGGCAATTTGGCGACGGGTATGCCAAAGGCACGGGACCGGCAGATCACCCGCAGAAACGCTGCTGAATCCGCGGGCATGCCGCCGAAGGCCGCCTGACTGCCGTGCTTGGGGCAGCAAAAAAATAGAGCTGCCCCTGCTTACTTGGGGGGGGGGAGGGGGGGGGGCAGGGAGGGGACAATAAAAAAAATAGCACATCCTTATATGTTATGCAGAAGATAGTACAGTATTCCAAGGATGGGAGGAAGGATCTCCCAAATAAACTCAAGTTGGGATTCTGTTTGAAGTCAATTGGGGTTAAAGTCCTATTTTGGTTATGCAGACAAAATTCAAGATCTGAAATTATCTCAAAACAGGCTTTTTGTGCACTAGATGTAAACAAAGAGTCATGTGGTGTTAACACGGATTGAAAATACTTTCATTTGGTACATTACTGCCAAGAAGATTATAATAAGAAAGGTTGGATTGCTACAGATACACAAACCCCCATGCAAATTTAACCCTTAGACTAGCAGTAATTTTAACCCAACATCAAGGGTTCCCACTTGGGAAAGGATATATTATCTGTATATAACACAACGTCCCTGGGCACATCAGAGGCAGGGATTGAAATCAAGTCCTCCGGATCTGATAGCATGAGGCTCTACTGCCTATATTAGCATAGGTTATACTTTGCCTTGAGGAATGTCATCCTGAGCTTCAGAGGTCTGTCACAGCTTACATCTTCATATGCACCACCATTTGGTAATGCAGAGCTCCTGGATGGATGTCGGAACTGCCTGGGACTTGTGAATTTGAAAGCATGAGCCTCAATTTAGTTTAACAATGAGAAGGTTAAGGAGTGACTTGATTACAGTCTATAAGTATCTACATGGGGAACAAATATTTAATAATGGGCTCTTCACTCTAGCCGAGAAAGAAATAACGTGATCCAATGGCTGACAGCTGAAGCTAGACAAATTCAGACTGGAAATAAAGTATAATTTTTTAATGTTGAGAATAATTAACCATTGTAAAAAATTTAAATCAACAATTTTTAAATCAAGATTGGATTTTTTCCCCCTAAAAGTTCTGCTCTAGGAAATATTTTTGGGGACTTCTATGGCCCATATTATACAGAAGGGCAGACTAGATGATCACACTGGACCCTTCAGGCATTGGAATCTAAGTGGACAAAGAGCCACACTATGTTAGCATAGGTTAAATATACACATATATAACTTCACCAACCATTTAAATACACCAAACCGTTTTATATAGCTGGTGAAGTTCATGCCTTCAATCTTGTTAATAGGTATCCAATATGGGTTTGGAGTACTGAACAATTATATAGGAACAGAAATAAAATCAGCGTTATACAGTGCGGAAGAGGAGAGACTATTATGGAAAAACAGTCAATGTATTTTGGAACAATTATCTCAATTTCTCTCCGCATTCAGATAACTCCCACACATCACGTTGAAGTCCATTGCTAAGTACACAGCTGATATATTACAATTGTAATATACACAGCCACCAAGTTGTTCACGATTCCACTATTTATTTTTGATGTGTTAACAGAAATGTTATGAGCTATTTTCCTTATTTCCCCACATCAAAGTAAATACCAAATAAATCCCAAAGTAAATCCACATCCCAATACTTGTCACTTCATAGATAAAATGAAGGAAATACTATATATAAGGCTTTTTTTTTTTTTTTTGGCTGAATTCCGAAGAAACTCAGAGGATCAAAAAAGTAACACAGCCTTTTTAAGACACTTTGCTGATAATGGATACCTGCATTCCAATGTTTCTCAAGATACACTCCTGGATGCCTAAATGCTTTCCATTAAAATAAGAACACTTTGCATTTCAATAGCACTCCCCAAAGAGCTCCAAGAACTTCATAACCATTAATAAAGTAAGGACTTGTCTACACTACACAGTTTTGTCTACAAAACTTATGTCAACACTCAAAAATCACTATAATAAAAACTGGTATTTCATGTTCACACTCGCTCCTGTTGGCAGAGCGTGTCCACAGTTGGGGCACTATCATTGACACTGTGAGCAATGCACTGTGGGTACCTATCCCACAGTCCAGCTCAACACCTTCTGCTGCTGGGGCAATTCGAATAAGGGAGACTTTGAGGCAACACTTTGAAAAGGAGAACCAGTAATGTATATTTCCGTGATTGGTGCTGCAATGTTACATTACATGTAGTTTCCCTAGGAAGCAATTTGGGGCCTTACATTCCAATAAGCAAATGATTAAACTGTCTGTGCATGTATTGGTAGTGCCTGCTATCTCAATTTGTAGGAAACAAATAAAGATGAATTACCATTCAAAAACTTTGCTTTTATTGCACAAGAAACAACAAATACACACACACACAAAGATGCTTGGTGGAAACAGAGGTGCCAGGGAAGGGCAGACTTTTAGAGCTGTTATCATTTTGAAAGTTGTCCAAGGAGGTGGAGTGAAGGGGAAACAGAAAGGACTATGCAGACAGAGTTTGCGGGGCATGGAAAAGAATTCTGAATGTGCTGCAGAGAACACATCTGCTCAGTCTGCAGCATTATTAAGGACTTCAGCATCTGCATTTGCTCCTCCATCACTTTAATCGTCCATTCAGAAGCATCATTAAACTCCTGATTTTCTTTTCTGTCCTGCCTTTCGGCTTCCCTCCATTTCTTGCATTCCCTTTTCTCTGCATTGGAGAGGGGCAGTAACTCCTGGAACACATCTTCTTTGCTCTGTCTTAGCTGGAGATGCTCAGCCGGTATGTGTGGGGTGTTCCTGACGGCCACATCTGCTGAAGCAGAAGGAACAATGCACAGAAGCATGATTGTTAAATTCATGCACAGCATTGAAACATTTCAGTAAAATACACCTATTGTAACATAACAATCACTTTCTCACTGACCCTTGCAAACACACATCTCTGCGAACACCCAAAACATGGCGAGTGTTGGCTGGGAGTGGGGTGGGGGGGCTCTACACAGGGAAAAGAGCACTCTGCAAGGGTTGTGGTGCAGCCAATTAGGGGGAAAATGCTAAAACTCTCCCTCCACAGGCAGGGGTCATTGTAGCAGATCTCTCTCTGCTGAGTGTAAGGGTGGAAGTGAGAGTACATCTACTACACGCTTGTGGCTTCCACCCTGGTCCCTATGCTGCTCGCCTGTGTGTCGCTTTGGTCCCTGCACAAGTGATTGCCGAATGGCACAGGAAAGTTTCCTACAATAGGGGAAGGAACAAAGCAGCTCTGCCAAGGAACCTTCAGCAGAGGATTTCCAAGTACCTCCTGGAAACTTTCCTGGAGATCTCTCTGGAGGATTCCTGTGAAATCTTGGTGTGCATCAATACCCTGTTCTGCTGTACTGATTAGCTACACAGGGAAATGTCCAGCATAGAGAAACACAACCATCCTTGTACATTTCTATACCCTGAACCCAACTCCACACTACACAAACCACAGCCACTTACCAGGTGTCTCCTCTCCTGCTTTTTGCTCACTGAAGAGCAACTGCTGAGACTAGCCAGTGCCTGGCTGCCTGTCCCACCGGGAAACCCAGCCAGAAGCTCCACATCATCATCTAACTCCACCTCTTCATCAATGACTTTGTCCTCTGGGTTAGGTATCCATGGGGCTCTTGGCGGTGGAGGTGGAGGTGAAGTCGACATAGAGGATAGCATCCAGCTCCTTATAGAACCGGCAGGTCTTAGCTGAAGCACCGGAGCGACGGTTTGCCTCCCTCACCTTATGGTATGTCTGCCTCAGCTCCTTTATCTTCGCTCTGCACTGCAGCGTGTCCTGATCATAGACCTTTTCTCACAAGACTCGAGAAATCTGCCCATAGGTATCAAAATTCCTACAGCTCAAGCGCAGCTGGGACTGTACAGCCTCCTCTCCCTATATACTGAGCAGATCCAGCAGCTTTGCAGTGGTCCAAGCAGGAGAGCGTCTGCTGCGATAACCCGCCATAGTCACCTGGGAAGATGTGATGAGACCTCTCCACGCCGAGCAAACAGGAAAAATTCCTGGGGCTTCTAAGGGGGAGGGGCGGATGGTTGTTTATCTGGCTGCAGGACACTGGAGTTCTAACTGCTAACCAGAGAGGTCACGATGGGCACTGTGGGACATCTCCTGGAGGCCAATTAAAGTGACAAAAATCAAGTGTTGTGTCTACACTGGTACTTTGTTGACAACAATTTTGCACAAAAAGCCTTGTCTCTCTCATTGGCATGGTTTTATTTTGTCGCCAAAACGACATTTTTGCCGCAAAAAGTTGCATCGCTGTGTGTACACATTCACTCTTTTGTCGACAAAACTTTGTAGTGTAGACAAGGCCTTAGCCTCACACCACCATTGTGTGGAAAGAATTTTTCTAGCCACTTTACCATTGGAAAACTGAGGCACTTAGAATTTAAACAATTAAACCATGGTGACAAGGTAAATCACTAGCAAAATGGGAAACAGAACCAGACTCCCAGGTCTATTGCTTAATCCTTGGACATGTCATGAAATCCATTAAAAATCAATACTCGGGGGAGTTTCTGAAGAATCCTACGCAATGCAATTAAATTAGCTGCCTGTGAAATAGTGATGGGCAAACCCAGTAAATATTTGAGTTCACATTTGTGTAGGCACCCAGAGAAGTTAAGATTCTTAACTGAACTATCACATGCTATTTAGCTTGCAAAACTGAACTTGCAAGAAGGGGTTTTCATGTGTTTTCAGGTGCATACTGCTTCTGCTCATGCTGGAAATTCCACAGAAACAGCTCTCTCTCTCAAAGTGTTTTGACATATTCACCTTCATTCATAATTGGAACCAGGAAAATGAAATTTGCACTAGAAGAATCAACTCATGAGTTATTAGAACTGGTTTGTCCCTCACTAGTTTAAATACAATAGAAAATTGTACTGACCTTTCGGGAAGATCTGATGATAATTTTGAGTGAGAGCTTTCTCCTGTGCTCATTCAGGTCATTGATCGTTGTCACTGATTTGAATAGGAACAGGAGCAGGCCCTTAATCAGAACTAACATCAGAAACAAATTAGGAAGACCAACAGCATTATTATTTGAAATTAATTGTGGCCTTGACTCTGGAGTTCAGTTTTGTGCACTCTAAGAACATTTTAAAAATCTCTGCTAAGAGGTCAGTGATATGGTTCTTTGCTGACCAGGTTTGTCTCATCATTAGCTTGTGCTCCTTGTCTGTTTGTTGTATCCATCTGTTGTTTTAAACTTATATTTAGATTGTAAACTCCTCAGGGCAATGACTTTTTTATTATGCGTTTGTACAGCACTTACCACAATCCTATTTGTACTGCAGTAGTACAAATATTAAAGCTAATATTTTGCAAGAACAATATGCACTTGTACAAAAATTCTATCTGCAATTGCATATGCACTTCTCTCTGCCCAGTTTAGAAACTTAGAGTCATACTGGATAGTTTATTTCAAAAAAGGAATTTTCAAACAGTTTTTTTAATACTTCCCCAGCAATATTTCAGCCCTCCTATTCAGTAAATGGAGCTGTTATTTTCCCTCAGTGGGTGCTGACCTTTTTCTTAAAAAAAAAAAAAAAAATCTGGTAAATATACATTTCTACAATCAATCCAAAGAGGAGATGTAACTCAGAAAGAAGGAAACAACTGGCAACAGGAAAAGAGTAAGAAAGAGGAAGTGAACAAGAGGAGAGATGGTGGATGGGGTGGTGTGTGTGAATGAAGAACATGAAAAATGAAAGTATACAACCTGAACAGGTTTACAATGTGTAAGCAGGGAATGAATTCTTCCCTGACAGCTAGCTGGGAGCGGGAGAGACTTTGGGTGTGTTTATGTAAATACAGTTTACTCCTGCTCTGCCTAGATATCCAGCAAATAGAGCGGTGTTTTGCTCAAAGTACTCTGAGTAATCAACATTGGCTGGTGTTGGGTTACAAATCACTTTAGTACTGAATGCAGGTGTAGTGAAATGCTGTTACCAAAATGTTGTAATTATTGTAGGAATACAGGGAAGCAGGACTGTGCTTAACTTGTCCCAAATAAGGGGGTCACCTTCAGCTGAAAGGACCTCATTAAACCTGGGGCTTGAAAGTCAGAGCCCTATGGAAAAAAGAGCAGTAGGGACAGGTGTCCCAGACAGGAGGTATGTGGACTCTTCCTAGGAGTCCCCAGACTGGTTTAACCTGTTCCTCCCAATTGTTCAAAGAAAGAGCTAAATAAGCTTCATTAGCAACCTCTTTTGTTACTTTAAATGCTCAATCAGAGCTGAAATCAGTTGTGGTGGGACTGTGTTTCTGTCCAGACTGCTAAAAGCTAAAAATCACTGAAAGCTGAAATCATTTCAGATGGGGCAGTGTTTCTGCCTAGGCTGCAAAGAGCTGAAGACCACTAGGGGGGAGGGATAGCTCAGTGGTTTGAGCTTTGGCTTGCTAAACCCAGGGTTGTGAGTTTAATCCTTGAGGGGGCCACTTAGGGATCTGGGGCAAAAATCAGTACTTGGTCCTGCTAGTGAAGGCAGGGGCCTGGACTTGATGACCTTTCAGGGTCCCTTCCAGTTCTATGAGATAGGTATATCTCCATATATTAGGAGACTGATGTGCATAGAGGCAGGTAGCAGCAGCAGGTGACTGACAGTCAGCTGGCAAACGAGTGTCTGGAAGGTCGCAATGAGCAGCCGGCAGCTGGCGGAGAGGCGCGGCCAGCAGGACGGCTAGCGGAGAGGGGCGGCAGGCAAGTGCCCGAGCAGCGGAGTGAGTAAGTTGCCTCCTTACCTCCACCCAGGGTGGGAGGTGAACTCTGCAGATGCACCACTGAACTCTGGGTCTGCACTGACCAAGGACAGCAACTGTGAGTGGGGTGCAGGGAAGGAATGGGCATGCTAAAGGGACTTTTGGATTGCTGGACTTAAGAACCTGAAGGGAAAAGGACACTGCACAACTTAGTTGGGGTGGGTCTTTTGCTCATGGTTTACGTTTATCAGCGCTTGCAGTGTTTTCCCAAACTAGTGCCGAGTTACTTCCTTTTATTAAATGTTTCTTTTCTACTCAGACTCTCTGCTTGCGAGTGGGGAAGTATTGCCTCTCAAAGGCGCCGAGGAATGGTGTGTAATTTCCCCAGGTTACTGGGTGGGGCTCGAGCCAGTCCTGTGTTGTATCGATGGAAAGGAACCCCTAGATATTGAACCCGGCCCAGAATGCTGCTGGCTTCACCTGCAGAAGGGTTACAAGTGTATAACAATGGATCATAGATCACTCAAGTCAAGTGAAGACCTTGCATTATATCTCAAGACCTTTGCATAGCATTCTTTGCAATGCAGCCAAATCACAAAGTTCATAAAACTATAACTGTATGGGTGAGGATGTTGAACCCTTCCATCTCTGCGCTAGGAGGCAATGGAGAAGCCAGTTATCTTGATGGCTGGATGTTTGGAAATGCTGTAATATTCAGGATCTGAATTGCACAGGCTGACTGGTACTAGTTAGTGTGGATTTGTTGAACATTAACTTTCACCGATAATCCAGTCAGAATTCCTGTATGCCACATATAAAGTTGTTACTAAATTCTTCCCAGCTTCCATCATGCCACTATCGAAACAAGCTACAGAACATTTTATATAAATCTGCTGCTGTACTGTGTAATACAGTGATGTAATTATTCTATTTCTGAACTATACAGGGAGTTTCCTGTCTTTCTACAGACTTCTTCCCTTCTTATCCTGGGCTAGAGAGCAGCAAGTGGTCTCTAAACACAAGAAGAGACCAGAAGGTGCCAGCCCTGCACTCAGTTGAAGAGAGGAGACTGAAGTCTGCAAAGAGAAGCAAACTCCACTTAATTTACAATAATGGCCATTCAGCTAGCCCGTTAATACGAATATCTGTCAGCTCTTTCATATGCAGCGAAAGATTAACTGATGAAAGAAGGAGAACATGCTGAGAGAAACGGCATCACATTGTATCCATCCCAAATACTTGTATTATCCTTACTTGTAAAAATGATATAAGAAGGGGGGAAGAGACAAATTCCAATTCCCCTTTTTAGAATTCACTGTTGCTAGAAATTCACCTAACATGGAGCATAGTGACATTAGAAGTAGAATTGTACGAACAGCAGTGTTTTTGGGGATTACTGGCAATTCCAAAAAATCTAAAACAAAAACAAGCTAAACTAAAAATGAAATTTGCCTCAAATTTTAGTAAAATGTTGTACAAATGGTTTGGGATCAATGAAAACATTTGTTTAGAATTTGATTATTTAAAAAAATGTTTTTGATTAAAAAAAATAAAATTAAAAGAATTTTTGAAATAAAAAAAAATCAGAATTTTTGTTTTTAGAGCTTTTTTTTTAAAAAAACAAACAAACAAGTTGGTGTCAATGAATCTTCAAACATATTTTGTAAAAATCCCCTCCCCCCCAGCTCCAATTTAGGAGATTAGCACTTTGTGTTAATCCCTAGTAGGTTAATGATTTTTGCCTGACGTAGCAATGTGGGATTAAGTTCTCAGTGTTTCATTTTTCCCATCTGTAAAATGTTGCTAATAAAATATATTACCTATTAGAAGAGTAACTAGATAACGGGCCAGATCCTGGATTCTTTTCAAACACAAATCTTTCATTAAAGTAACCGGGAGAGTTAAGTATGCAAAGAAATTCAGGATCAATTCCAGTCTTAGTGTGGACTTTTGAATGCCATATGGGCCTGATCCAAAGCCCATTGAAGTCACTGGCAGGCTTTCCATTGACTTCAGTAGGCTTAAATCAGGCCCTACTAGTGGCATGGTTTATTGTCACACGTGAACATCTCCTTTTCATTTTTATTAAAAAGTACAAAACCCATTCTTATTATCCAATTTGGATTTCTTTTAAACAGAGTAATAACTCTGTTTCAACTTTCATTTTTGTTCTCCTAATAGAGTCTCAGACACTGGTGTTCTAATTTTAACTAACTACCCCTCGTTCCTCCCAAACCCCACAAGAAACCAGATGAGGGAAATAAGAAGGCTAAATTAGATTTTTTTTAAATTAGTTTCATTTTAATTTAAAAATTGAAAGTTAAGTGCAATTGTGAGCAGCTGAGCTAACTCAGGGGATGTTAGTTACTTGGGTATAGTCCATGAGATTTTTTTAAAGAAAAAATAATATTAAAAGCATCGTATTATTAAAAATATCCAGGTGATCCCTACAACAGTGAACTTAATTAGAATGAATCCACTGATATGGTGCGTATTTCTTAAGGCCAAATACCTTCCAGTATATCTTAATGGAGCTCAAACTCTGTAGAGAGCATCTGTAGAGAGGGATCAATCTGCTCTAATGAACACGGTGACATCTAAAAGGTAAAAGTGGTACAAAAAGTGCTCTCTGAGCTGTTGTAAAGCTCTCAGAGTTATCAGACTCAAAACAGAGGAGTCAATCCTTACTCTGAGGAGACTCCACTGGGAAAAAAACACTTAGCAGCATTGGTTAGTTTAAAAAACACATCACTTGAAACTATACTTTCCCCATATGGTCTGCTTTCTAATTACATGTGCAAACATGCAAAGAGAAACTCATTCACAACTGCATCCGAATGGAAAGTTAAACACATACTGGAAGGGCTTTAAATATACGGTGTGCATCATCTTTATTCAAGCCATCATGCAGCTCCTTCCTATCTGGAATTTCTGTACTTCAGATAGAAAGTTGGGGGGGAGGGGGGGAGGAATCCAGCACCCAGGCATAGGACTCAAGCCTATGCTATGCTGCACTGGTGTACAAGAGGCAAGAAAAAAAGTCTAGTGAGCTTCCCTTCCCTACGTACCCTGAGCGAGCAAGTAAGCAGGACATGATCCTTTCATTGTACATTAATACACTGCATCTGGGGTCTGGCTAACAACTCAGTTTATGTACCTTATCCTAAAGGACTAGCTGGCAGGTAACAAGAATTCTCCCTCTAGTGCATCTTCTCCTTCATCCCCCAACTAAGAAATCCTGCCCTGGTTAGTGGAATACATGTGGCAGAGATTACATTAAGGACCAGATCCTCAGCTGGTGTAAAGCAGTTAAATTTTATTGACTCCAAAGGAGGTATGCCAGTGTGCACCAGTTGAGGGTTTGGCTGCAAGGCTGCTCATCACTGAAATGATCAGGGCAGGATTTGATCTTTAGGACCAGATTGTGCTCATACAGGTGAACACTTAGTTACCTGCCATTAGTGGGACTACTCAAGAGTGGGGTGCACAATCGGTCTCAAAGGGATTTTTATTTCCCAAGGCAAAGAGGAATGTTCTATGGGACAGAATATGGTATCCTTAATCACACTGATCAGTACCTTTGCCCCTAGGAAGTCCCACTGAAATACATAAAACTACATATGGAGTGACATGAGTAAGCATGTCACAATCTAAGCTTATTAACAGGGATTTACACTATTGTTCTGCCATTCTTACTCACATTACACTGTGAGTTGTCCCCAGTGATAACGGGTATTAGAATCTAGTTCTTATTGTTTTGTAGAGACTAGGGGTAAAATCTGGACTCCATTTAAGTGATTGTCTTTTTTTTTTTTATTTGACCACTGTATGTTGTATTCCAATGCTTATATAAAATGAAGGACAAACAACACTTGACAGGGCTGCTTCTGCTGCACTTGTCTGATTAGTACCTGATCCCCCCCAAATCTAATTCTCCTGGTTTGTGCCTTTGCCCCAGCAACCCCTGTCATGTCAGTGCCCTCTCTCTTGATCTGTTCTCCCTATGACACATTCTGTCCCTCTAGGGACCAGTTCCCAGTAAGTTCAAAAGGAGATGAAGTAACATAGCTCCTGCTGTTCAATACAGCTTTGAAGTCAAGCTCCCTAGATGACTGCACAAAAGTTTCAATCTTCATCTGCTACCCTATTTATATTGGTTGTGCCACCTATAGCTGAGCTCCGGGATTTCTACAGAACCTAAATGTGGTTTATTTTTCTGGTCTCTCTTTATCCTCTTTAGCTTTCTGTCATTTTTATTTTGCTTTTCTTTATTTCTCTTCTCTTAGGGGTTGCAAGAAAAAACAGATTCAAGGGTTCCCTCTGCTTGCAAGCTTTCCCCGGGGTGACTCCCACCTAATCCCACCACTCGATTCTCCTCCACTGGATTCCCTAACTTGGAATGGCCAATCCTCTAAAGGTTCAGAGTCTAAGTGTAATTTAGAATGGATTGAAAAATGGAATTTCCATCCTGAAGGAAATTCAGAGATTTCAAAATTTGGTTTTGTCCCAAATCAGGACCCAAAGTCAAAATCTCTGAATTTTTCATGAAACAAAATATTCTGAAATATTTTGTTTTGACCTCATTGAAATGTTTCAACTATTATGAATTATATTCTATATTATAATATTATATAGCATAAAATCAAAATAATAAAGTGAATGTGAAACATTTTGATAATTTGTCAAAAACATTAACAAAATCAAAATGTTCATTAAGCTCATTGAGCCTTGGAATAGAGTCTTATGTATTTACTCCACCAAAAAAACCCCACATCATGTGCCCAATATGACAATGGCTCTTTAATTTTTAACAAACTTTCCCAATTAAGCTGTTCAGGTCACAGACTTAAATATTGGTTCATCTACTTTAAATGTATTTATTCTGTAATGAAGGCTGAAACTGCTGAATGAAATAGTGGCGGGGGGAGGAACCTCACATTATATTTGAGTGTCTAGACTAACTTGAGCCTATTCCCACTAGAAGAGGAAAGGGCTGATCCACAGCAGAGCTAAAGATCAGAGCAAAAGAGCCATTGCCTGCAAGGAGCATTGGCTGGGGCAAAGAGAAACAGCCACAACCACATAGTAGTTTCAGGAGAAGAGCAGCTTAGCCTGAGGAAATTATGAGACATGTCATTGACTGCAGAGAGCTGGGTGAGGATGGAGGTAGCTCTGGGCTCTAGTGTACCCAATAAAAATCCCTCCTCATCCAGGTGTGAGGGATAATCAGTATTTTTAAAATAATTTTGAGATTATACAAAAAGTGCTATGGATTTGCAAATCATTATTGCTAGTTCTTTCTACTCTGACATACTGGCATGCACACACAGATGCATATATATGTGTACTGTGCACACAGCAATATTTGACTATAAGGAACTAAAATATCTTTATCATACATACCTTCTTTTCCCATGTTTTTCCTTAGAGGCTGGGGTAATGAAATATTTACACCCCAGAGTACAAGCAACTCTCCCTTTACTGAGCACCAGTGGAATCAATGTAAAGTTACTACCACAGCCCATGGGAGACATTTGGTGGAAATATCCATGCAGCTACATACTAACTACTGTTAATGCCCATAAAATTCACCTTTGTGATATAACAGATGGAGCTGCTGTTCAGGAAAGCTCCATGATATGCATAGAGACCATCCCTATATGGGTTCTCCTTAGACTATCCTCTGTGCAAAAAACACTGCCTGGTTATTCTGCTTTTTGGGTGCTATGCCCCTGCTGAGCACTGGATGGGCAAGGTTTGAACCAATACTATATAGTCTCTCACACACATTTTACAAAGGGCTGGTCTTTCTCTGCGCTTAGCTACATGGATGCTACTGTCACTGAAATCAATGGCTGAATCACTGGGAGTACCCCATGTCACAGAGGACAGAATCGGGCCCAGTATATAATGTGTAAATTTTGTTTTTCTGTTTTAAGACAAAACTTTAAAAAAAACCCACACAACACTTAAATACTTCTACAAAATTCAGATCCTTTGATTATTCCACTATGAGTGGCTTTAATACGGAAAAGACAGAAGGTCCAAGATGATTAACTATAAAAGACTGATAACTCTCACACTATACATTATAATCAGTTTATAGCTTTAAATATTTCATTGGGGTTATTTTTCTTTGTTTTGTTTTGAGAGAGAGAGAGAGAATAAAGGATGAAAAAATACTTTTGTTAATTGTAGGTTTATATAACTCTCACATCAAATCTCTAGCCTCTGAGTCAGTAATATTTTTGGCTTCTTTAAAATGAAAATCAGTTTAAAAAGCTGACTGATATTTTCCCTGCCATCATAAACTCCTTCAGATATTTAATTCCTTATTTCATTATTACTAGCAGTGAATTATCACTCTGCAGCAAGATCAGCACTCTTGTACACAGTTTAAAACATGAGTTCATCAGACAGACTTCTCCAGTTTAAAATGAATCTCCCTAATGTACAAGCTGGTCCTATCAAATCACTTACCAGATATTAAGAAATTAGGACTGGTTGATGTGTGAGACAGCAAGTATAATTATGGTAATACAAACTCAATATTTAAAAATAAAAATAGAAAGCAAGTAAACTTCTGAGATTTACTCACTTAATTTTATCCTATTTATTTTAAATGATATCTATATCAGCAAGTATCCTTAAAATATATTTTATGTAACGACTTTATTCTTATGAGTTGGATTTAAACTGGCACAACTGTGTTATAATGAAACATTATGGAATAAAGAGATTCCATTGACAATGATACTTACTCATCCTTACCAGAGTTCCCCATATTGTTCTCAATGAGGTATTAACAGCTCTACATGCTGTCAGTCTCTCTCCAGCGAGCTCTCTACTATATTAACCCTATTTTGAGGACTCAAAACATTGGTTCAGATCTTCAAAAGCACTAGCCCTTCCCTCAAAAGTGCAACTGAATTTAACAAATAAAACCCAATAATGTCAGGAAAAGCAAAAGAGGTACTAAAATGATGAGACATAAGAAATGTTTCTATCTCATGCAACTTTTTGTGGAGAAAAAAAGAAAAGAAAATATCATATAAAGTCAGGGAGAAAACTATAATAGCAGCTTAGGGCCATATTGCATCATAGGTTTGAAAGCAGAATTCTCCATTAAAACCATTGAGGATGTTTGCTTGAAATATGGACTTATATGAAAATGAATGAAGGCAAAAAGGAAAATTAACCACAGGAGATATACCAATAGATTCTGTTGGATTTGGAGGATGAAGAAAGGGACAAATCTCATCCATATCCAATATTCATTCACCCGCATAGTTGAAAGAATATTGTGGTAGCAAAAACAGAGGTATGGAGCTCATTAAATTAACCTGATTATCAACTTTTCTCCTTATCAGTGGTGTCACCATTCCACTATCTTTTGCCAGTGTTTGGACAGAAGGACAGTGTATAGGACTATGGACTTCAGTGAGACTATTGCATGTTGAATTCTAATCAAATGCCCAAGCACTTTATAGAACTGAACCAGAAAGCTCAGCACCTGGCAGGTTCAAAGAGCTCAGGAAAAAATTGTATTTAAAAACATTTTCCAATAAAAAATTCTGATAAAAATTATCCTGAAAAAATCATTCAGTTTTCCACTCATCTTTATTCATACACTTAATTCATAGTTCTCTTGGGGATTCAGCCTAGCACAATATATGCTACAGTCTGAGCCTAATGGTATGTCTTGCACATTATCAGATCTCTTAAAGGGTCAAACCCTAAAAATGGCAAGGTCATTGCAATAGCCCTGATCACCATTGTTTTTTCAACATTTGCACCTTTTGCCTAACAAATTCATGGTCCAAAATGCTGCATATGTATCAGTCTATGAAGCATGGCAAGTGATCAAAAATGAGGTGGCTGGTGTCATATTTATATCTCTGGAGCTGTGTGGACTAGTCGTCAACTGAAAAATTATGTGCCAGTCAAAACAAATTGTGTTATATTCCATCATGCCAGCTCTACAGTGACAAATTTCTCCAACATAAAAGCTAAGGTTTCAAAGTGATAGGCATTAAGAATCAAGAGACTATATATATCCATGTTCATTCATGTGTCTCAAACATGCAGCAATGTTTATTACACATTTTTCAGTCAGCCTGCTGAGTTTCAGCACAAATTTATTTAACTCCAGGTCTCTCTGACTTGGATTAAATATCAAATAATGGTGCCAACAAGTATGAGTGCAAAGGGCTTAATCCAAAGGCTACTGAAAGTCAGTGGGAGTCTTTCTGTTGCCTGCCATGGGTTTTGGATCAAGCTCTAAAGGATGCTGATTCTCTCTCATTTTGTGTGTGTTGTGAAACAAGTTAAGATAGCTACACATGGAACAAAATCACAAAAGCAAGGAAATTAAAAGTTAACCCACTTTCTGCTCCTTCGCCCACAGGCATGCACCTCACGATTACCACAACCATTGCACACCACCATAATCTGAACTCTGCCTCACCTACAGACACCAGCTCTCCAGCAACAGACTACCTCTCTACTTTCCTTTCTGAATACTTTGACTACCCAACACTCTAAATCATTGCACCAAAACACCAATGACTAATAGCGTTGGGATGGGTCACCTGGTGAAAGGAGTGTTCAGAAGGGAAGCGGCGCGGGCAGAGGGATGTGCTGGCCGCCGCTTCCCGCAGCCCCCATTGGCCTGGAGCGGCGAACCACGACTAGTGGGAGCCGCGATCGGCCGAACCTGCGGACGTGGCCGGTAAACAAACCGGCCCGGCCCGCCAGGGGCTTTCCCTGAACAAGCAGCGGACCGGCTTTGAGAACCACTGGTCTAGACCATCCCTGACAGGTGTTTGTCTAACCTGCTCTTAAAAAATCTTTAACAACAGAGATTCCACAACCTCCCCAGGCAATTTATTCCAGTGTTTAACCAACCAGACAATTAGCAAGCTTTTCCTAATGTCCAACCTAAACTTCCCTTGCAGGGCCATCCTTAGGATTTATGGGGACTTACGCCATTAAACTGGTGCCCCTATGCCCGATTTGGGGTACAGCCACCACCCCCGCCCACGGACCCCCCCCTCCCCCCGTTGCTGTCACACACCAAGCGGCAGCCTGGGTTCGCAGCCTGGGGGGGGAAGGGACGAGGCACCAAAGAGGATACTGATCTGCCCGGCGGAGAGTCACAGTTCCCTGCAGAGACCCGACCCCCATCGCCCATCCCCTCTCCCTCACGCAGAATGCGCCATGCCAGCACATTCGGCTCTGTGAATACGGCCCCTGCCTTCTGCCTAGTAAGGAGACTGCAGCGCGTGCACTGGCTGTGCAGGAGCCGGCCCACTCTTACCTGCTGTCCCTAGGGCGACCAGATGTCCCGATTTTATAGGGACAGTCCCAATAGGCTTTTTCTTATATAGGCTCCTATTACTCCCCACCCCCATCCCGATTTTTCACACTTGCTGTCTGGTCACCCTAGCTGTCCCGGTTATAGGTGCGGACTCCGTGGGTGGGTGCTCCAAGGCTGGAGCAGAGAGAGGGAGTCAAGCACCCCCCGGCAAGATGAGAAATCAGTGTCTCTGGTCCCGATGGTGCCCCATATTTTTGGGTGACCTACGCAGCTGCGTATGCCTAAGGACGGCCCTGCTCCCTTGCTGCAATTTAAGCCCATTGCTTCTTGTCACATAACATTAAGGCTATTTAAGACTAAGTTCACAGGGGAAGGAACTGTTATTTACTCTGTGTTTGTACAGTGCCCATCACAAAAGGGCCCTGACACGGTGGTGACCTCTAGGCACTACATCATTATAAATGATTATCAATAATACCACCCCACATTAATATTCAGTCATTAGGTAATTTCTAGTATCAGTATTATTATATTTTACATAAAAGATACCTGCTCCTGTTGCAACACAGTTATCCAAGTCACAACCCTTTCTGCTATTTGTAGACAGGCAGATAAAAACACTTTATGAAATACTGCACATTACAAGATAACAACACCCACAAAATAATGTTAATAGTTCTATAACTATTCAGTAAATTACCTGCTTCTGCACAATACGAGAACACCTTTAAAGATGACCTTACAGTATTATGGATAAATAATACCTAATTTTAATTGAATCAGTTAAAATAAAATAGGCACTTGATATTTATTACACATAATAAAATACATCATTAAATTACTTTCTGTAATGGATTCCAGCACTTCTACATATAGAGAAAGGAGAAGATTCAGAATGTGGTTTGTTATACCTAGGAGTGGCACCGTGGTCTTTGGCTCTTATCTTTAGACTGTAACTTTTTGGGAGTATATTCACAAGATAAAGGCTAAAATTAAACATTTGGATTTCCTTGCCTGCATTGTGAAGTACAGTAGTTTTCTGAAATCATCAGAAGTGTGTGTTTCTAGAGGAAGGCCCTTAATTGTGTATTTCACTAGTCACTATTAGATACCATTTCTCAAAATACATTTTGTAATGGGTTTTTTTGGTGGGGTGTTTTTTTTCAGGGGGCTGGAGTTCTGTATTAAGTATTCAGGACTCAACTCTGCTCTTCAATATGTGCTAAGCACATCCCGGTTTGTCCTGAAGAATCAGATAATTGTACCCTTAATGCTGAGCCCTTGCAGTTATTTAGCCTGTTGGAAAGTACATCTTAAGCATTGTACACTTGAAGTAGGAAACTTTGCCAGTGAATAAAGGCAGCAAAATGAACCGATTCATAGAAAAACAAGCTGTTTTCAGGTGACTGAAAAGGAGATGGTTTTCTTGTACTAGGGTGACCAAATGTCCCGATTTTTGGATCTTTTTCTTATATAGGTTCCTATTACCCCCCACCACCTGTCCTGATTTTTCACACTTGCTGACTGGTCACCCTATCTTGTACTAATAGCTCAGCTACTTCCTTCAGAGCCAAGGTTTTGCTTATTCGGTTTCCTTAACTCTATTAACCTAAGAGTTGGTTTTCTGATTCATAGAGTTTGCTTTTGTCTTAGTCCCAACACTATTTTTCAACAAACCCTGGATCTTTGTCAACATCTCTCTCCAAGGTAAGTTTGGGGCCCTTTTCTATCCCATTTCTTATTTGCAGGTAACATCACTAACTCCTTTAAACTACCTCCCCCTTTGTATTTGTATTTTATCCAGGTGTATGTTATTCCAACAAGATTTAGGCTTGGTCTACACTACCAACTTATGTCAGTATAACTACATCACACACCCCTCCCCGAGCGACATAGTGGGAAATCCATACCCCCGAGCGACATAGTTATACCGACCTAACCCCCCCAGGTAGACAGTACTGGATGGCAGCCTAGGCAGAGAGGCCAAGTACTGAATTGGAATGGAGACTGAATTAATAAAAACTCCATGATTCAAATCAGTCTGTAATTAGAAAGGATTAGGATGAGACTTTCATGGGAAGCAGATTTTCCCACATATGCGTACTGTGGGGTTCTTGCATGTTCCTCTGAAGCATCTGGTGCTGGCCACTCTCAGAAACAGGATACTGGACTAGAAGACCCACAGGTCTGATGCAGTATGCCAACTCCTATGTTACAAGTCTGTACTAGCAGCAGACAATAAAGTAGGCACTTGAAGCAAGTACTTGTATGCCAGGGGAATGGAGTAGGTGGATAAGTGCGTGTCTAGTTATTCCTAAATTCTAGACACTACTTAGCTGATCAGGATGGTCAAATGCCTGGGTCTATCTGCTGTTGGTATCTGTGGAGAACAGCATTGCTACCTTCACTAGCCGAGACAGGATTAAACTCTGGTTTAAACCCTAGCAAACTCTATATCTGAAAGTAATAATCTGACATTAATATTGAAAAGCAAAGCTATTTAGAATGGGAGTTTCAAATGTGTCCAGCACTGGCCTAACACTGCTCCCCTTGAAGTCTGAGGTAACACTCCTACTGACTTCAATGGGAACAATTAGGCTAAGACTGAGTATTTTTGAACCCTTAGAGCAAACTGTCACTCCACCTGAGAGCTTGGGGCCCACCTTAAAGATGGGTCAGACAGGCTTACAGCACTGAAGATATGACAGCAGAATATCAAGGGTGTAATTTAGAAATGTGTTATTGGACTTGAACGATCAGCCCTCCGCCCCACCCACCCCCAACTGCTCTGCTCCCCCCCCCAACTCCTCTGCTCCCCCCTCCCCCCCCGAGTTATTAAGCTTCCTAGTTCCTATTTTCAGGGCTGCTTAGTTCTCACATCTCTCTCTGAACAACAAATTGACATATAGGAAAGACCCAAGGGAAAAAACCTCTTTATAGCTGGGTCAGTTTAATTAGGACATTGCTTCTTAATTAACCCCAACAGATTTTAACCTTCTTAGGCTCTATTCATCAGCCCTTCTTCATGAACTTACCTCCAATCATGGCAGCTAGCATGATAGTGTAACAAGGGAAAAAAATTCTATCCATCACTCCAGGGAAAGATTTTCTCTTTCTTAACAAGCTGTGAATGGGATCTTTACAACTCCCTAGCCCTTCACCCTCCATTGTAACTTGCATGATTGTGTGAGATCTGTGATCTTACACCACCTGGATTACTGTACTTTCGTCTTTCAGTGTGTGCATGTGATTTTCCCTTAACACTATAGTGAGTTCTGCACACACATTGGGAAAGAATAGACTTTTCTGTGTCTTACAAGACAGAAGTAAAAGAGCATTCAAGTTAAGGCACTGTCTTTCAATTTCTCTACATGCATGGATTTCAGTCAGCCTTTTTCAGCTACAGAGATTAATTTTGTGGCTTACAGGATTGCTCACAAAAGAAAGAACTCTTATTAATGTTCTCTCACACACTGAGTAATTCAAAATTGCTTGTGAATAATCAAAGGCTAATTGCGAAGGCTGAAACATGAATAATAGCCTCACACTTCCATTCTGCAGAAGAGGCTCTCATTTTATCATATTATTTCTTTCCCCTGTTTCAGCATTTTACAGTACTAAGAGGTTATAATGGTAGCCAAATAGCTTCCTATTTTGCCACTATATATGCCTATCCATGACTCATTTGTAAAGGACAGTGCTCCAGCTACACCAGAACTACCTCACTCCACATATATGAATAAAAAGATGCATGTGTTCTATATTTACATTATTTCTCATGTGTTTCATGAGATCAACTATATAAAGGTTGTGACACACTGTACCCCGTGTAACCCCTTGTACCCCATATTCACCTCTTGTATATCGTTATTTTATAGTTTGTACAATATATGCCTTGTGAGGTATCATTTGAAAACTCAATCTGCTGAACATAATTGTACTTCTATAATGTGTGTACCAAAATGGTACATGGAATTATAAGGTTTTACTGTATGATTGTTACGCGGAATTAGAAAATATTTCAGTAACACCCACAAGGTAATTAGAAACACAGGCATACTGGCTCCCCAGCAAAGTGTTAGAGCCATTACCTGTTTAATCGGACATTCAACATAAGTGGGGGAAGATACAGACAAAAGAATTTTCAATTCATATAAAGGACAGTTTGCAGAACAGGAACTGCATGACCCATGACCCAGCAAGGACTTTTTCTGTTAAAAGCGTCAGGATATAAGAAGGTGGAAAAAAGGCCTCTGACTACCTCTTCTTCCTGATCTCTACTCATAGGAGCAAGATCGTTTGAAAGACACAGAACCATCATTGAATTGGAGGGACTGGTCCTAACTGGAAGGCTCTTCAGATAGCATGGACTGCTGAAAGTTTTTGGGTGAAACGCACCTTTTTTCTTTTTACTCTTATTTAGCTTGGTAAAGTTTAGGAATTAGATTGTGAATTTATCTTTTTTTTTCTTTGGTAACCAATTCTGACTTTTATGCCTTAACATTTATAATCACTTAAAAATCTATCTTTCTTTAGTCAATAAACTTTTTTTTTTAATCTAAACCTTTCATTTTGACTGAAGTGTTTCGGGAATCGCTACTCAGGTTATGCTGGGGCATAATCATTTTCTTTGACAAACTATTAATGAGCTTGCTCTGTGCAATAGTGTGCTGGACAGTGTAAGATGCACATTTCTGGGGTGCATGGCTGGGGCCAAGAATTTGCGGGTGTTACCCTGTATGTAGTTCATGAGTGGTGTAACTTTGCTGGAAAAGTGCATTTTGGAGGTTGGCCCCAACCCTTCTGTGCATACGTTGCTTTTGGCATTAAGGAATGACGTTAGTGCATGCTGCCCCTTTTTAAATAAGGTGCACTCCACAGCCTGTTCTCTCTCCAGTCTCTTGAAAGTTGGCCAATAGAATTAGCATCTTTACTCTTCCAAAACATCTCATTTGAATTTTAGCACCTGATTTGCAAAGATGTTGTAAGCTGGCCTCCTTTTGTTCATGTGTATCACTGAACATGCAAACACCTGCAGGAGCACTTTTCCAGCACTAACATTTGCACATCTTTTGACCAAATCCAACATCCACATGAGCGAGTGATAGAGTTTACATTCACAAAACCCATTTTGTGTTGAGAAATCTGTATCCAATAAAATCAACAATTAATACATTTTAATGAAGCATGGAGGGACGTGTAGGTGAGAATGTTTGATGCAATGAAAGCATTCAACTCATCTGCATGTGCAATTTGAAGCAGCAGACTGGTCTATAACTTATGATCGGGGATCCTAATTTTCCATTATTAAAAAAACCAAAATTCTCCAATTAAAAAAACAACAAAAAAACATAAAAATCTTTGTTCTTCCATGATTAAAATGAAGCACTGAATTTTAGTTTCCCTAGCCACTATATATCTATATAGGTATCAGTTAAACACAATGTTTCATTGATATATTTACAATTTTTAAGCAAGCTCAAAGCCTACCAGTAACAATCATTATAATAAAATAAAATGTATAGAAGTGTAATTTGTATTTCTTACATATCCAAAATATTTCTATGTCTGTATTCTATATTTTCAGGGTTTTTTTAAAATATAAAGCTCCTGCTGTCAGCTCCAAGGCGGGGCTCCCTCTCAGCTGAAATCCTGTTAAAACACATAGCATCTGTTTGGCCCACACAAGGTTGTGCTTAGGTTTATGTGGCCCTCCTATGTAATAAGATTGGGCACCACTGGAATAAGTGATGCTGATACTTTCAGTAAAATTGAGTTAATGTTTTTATTTTTTCACAAAATTCACTGTAAAAATGCAAATTCTACATTATTCCATGGCAAACGGATTTCTAGGCTCCCTGCTTATGATTCAACTCATATTTAACATTAATTTATTGTTACATGAAAACTAGGAATGTAGCTAAACCAGTGTGTCTTGAGAGGTGGAGTGTAGTAGCAAAAATAGATGCCAAATACCCAGCTGCTTTTTCTTTCAGTGAGTGGATCTCATTAGCAAAAAGCTAATGCGAGCCATGCATAAACTAGTATTAGCCTGTGCTAACATGAGGTCTCATATAGAGTAGAAACTACTTTTCCGCTAATTAACAATGACACAAAGTAATGCAAGGAAACTTCTTTGACCTTCATAGATTATATCTGCTTTCTTAATAGACAGCTTGATGATTCTTGATTTTCAGTGCCGTCTCCAACTATGTGAAATATTTTCCCTTTGCAAATGGCAATCTTGGTCCTGTCCCTGCTGAGTCTATGAAAAAAAACTCTAACTTAAACGAGAGCAAGACCAAGCCTTAAAACTCTGCCTCATTTTGTCAATATTGCCAATTGGTGTTTTTCCCCACCTACAGTGCCAGGCATGTGAAACAATAAGAGAATGGAAAGAGTAAGATAATTTAAACAAATCTATTAGGGATTCACAGTCTAATACTCAACATTTCAACTGGATCCTTGCACATACATGGATCCAGTTGCAAAATCAGTGAAGTAGTTATTAGTTATTTTAAAATCTAAATGTTTTTAAATGTTGAATGTTTATTTTAATTTGATATATAAAATAAGCCAATTATGTAATTGAATAGCTTTGTATACAAATAAGTTACAAATAGGAATATTATCACATCCCTAATACATTCACTGGGTCTTGGTGAATAGATATGTTTTGGTGATGCTTCATTTATAGTCTGTTCCTCCAGCCCCACTTTAAACCGACTTTTTCTGTTTCTGTGTGTTTTGAATAATAAGAGTACTGTTTTTTCTCTTTCTCAAAGTTACGACTTCCAGGATTGGCATATCCCTGCTGCACATTGGTAGTTTTTTCTTTTTGCAGCTCTTTTCTCCCTTCACAAAGACAATTTTGGGGATCATTGCTATGTTCTGGTCAGTTGCTGCTTCTTACTGTAGCTTATTCACACAATAGCTTTTCCTACTGTCTCATTATTTCATCAGCATTTGAAAGGGCCTGTGGTTTTAGACAAGTGGTTAGTGTGAATGTTTTACTTGTGCTTTTAAGCATCACTTTTTAAAAATATGCATTTTTATGACAAGTTTTTCATTAGAACCAGATTGTTGAAGCACAGAAAACAAGCACTGACGTCAATTGAGTGGCAATCACAACTACATCCAAAACAAAAAGGAATGCAAATGCTCACAGAGCTAAAATGAACTGCATAAAAAAAAAAAGCAGATGCGCCTTGTTATTGACTAGAAAGGTGAGGCATAGGCAGAAAGCAGTATACAGCAGGATGTGGAGCAGACAAAAGTGAGACAGAGATATACATAAGAAGCCAAGAATATTTGACCACCACCAAGAATAGCAATGAGGCCTACACTTCTCTCTGCAACTCAAAACAACTTGTGAATGATGAACTGAGCCTGAAGTGTTTTTGCATTCAAAAAAGGACCACCACAGAGAATGCAAGTTGCTATTGTATGAATGTTTTATTGGTATTAGTATGGGGCTGTATTATTCATGAGTGCCAATGTGTTTTCATTTGGATTCATTCAGGGTATTAATGGAGCCAAGCTTTTCAAGTAGATAAAAACATTACTTTTAAAAAAAATCTCTCTAAAACATTGTTAAGAGTTTTTGCCTATAATGCATGTGGCATACACAGGATGACATTGTGTGGTGCAAAGGTTTTATCAGTATTAATTTGGGATGACCTGTATAATTCACTAATGGATTTTCCACACATGAATAATATGGCTATTCCTGATTTTTTCAGTGGAAAAATAATAATTTAGTAGATTAATAGAATGTAAGGACATGAAGGACCTTTAGATCATCCACTCTGACCTCCTGTATATCACAGGCCATACATTTTACCTAGTTACCCCTGTACTGAGCCTAATAACTTGGGTTTGACTAAAGCATATCTTCTAGTAAGGTACCTGGTCATGATTTGAAGACTTCAACATTTTCACCATTCAGGACTTCATAGATAATGAGACACCCTGACCCAATATAACCAAATCCTGCTTAGATTACAGCACAAGCTTTCTAATGGCTAACATTAAGCTACTCCACCACATTCTCATAGGGCACAATATTGATGGTGGTGCAGCCATCCTTCTTCCATTCAACCTTAGAAAAGGCTTCTTTGGAAAAACAAAATCCTCTGAGTGTATCTGTTTTGTCAGAGAAAGCCAATATAGACATCACGTTAATTCACAGATCTGCAGCCAGGGAAGATTAACAAAGAAGAACAGATAAAAATGCTATCCAGTATTGCTCATCACCTTAGGACACAACAACTTCCACACTGACAAAGCCTCTGACACAATGGTCCAAAATCCCTTCCAACACGAGACTTTCACAAGTAATTTATGTACACACACAACAACACTGGTCACAGCCTGGCTCTGATTAGACTTAAAGAAGTAGACTTAGAAAACACAAGATTCACACCTCAGTCATGGAGAGACCATTACCTCTTTCCAGGTACAGTTTAAGGTCCACCCCTTAAACCTAGCAAACTTTCTGGTCCCTTTCTTATGGGCATAGCAAAATTCCTGAATATTCTCAGAGTAATCCTCATCCAGTCAACAAGTCAGTGAGTGGGAAAAAAAAGTGAAACATTATGACCTTAAACTGGCCAAAGCCATCACCAGAACTGGCACCTAAACATCAGAAGCTAGTACGTCTCATTGTGAGAACTGCCAATCTACTTCTTGATGTATAGCACCTGCACTAATGAGACACATGGCTGACACTAGCACCTACACAACATACATGGAATTGAAAATACAGTTCTCCCCTTTTACACAACAAGACATACACAACACACTGAGAGAAATCAGTCACCACATATACCTCAGATCCATAAAAACATTTGGGAACACATTAGATCACTAATTATAGAGGTTGTTGGAATCATCTTTGAAAAGGGAACTCCATCCACCACCCTAAAATCATGCCACAGTGTGCCAAGTACTCAAGAAACCATAACCTGATCCAGTGAACCTTGCCAAATATTCCCCAGTATAGAACATCCCGTTTTTAGAAAGGTAATTGAAAATAAATATAAAAGTGACCTATGGCTACATCTGTCCATGGCCAAAATCCGCTCTGTTGAGCTTTAGACCAGGACATAGAACAGAAACAGTGCTGATTGCAGTAATGCAGGGGTCGGCAACCTACGGCACGCGTGCCAAACATGGCACGCGAGCCGATTTCGGGTGGCACGCCGCTGCCTGCCGCAGTCCCAGCCCCACTCAGCCCCCCCGCCCACTGCTCTCCCCTGCGGGGGCAGGATGCAGAAGCTTGGACCTGCGGCAGCCAAGCTCCCGCCTCCCCCGCTTCTTCCCCCAGCTTGGAGCTTTCCTGCCCCTCCTCCTCCCTCCCGACAATCAGCTGATGGCCGGGGGAAGGGGGGCGGAGCCGAGCCGCAGCGTGCTCCCTGCTCCGTAGAGGAGACAGAGAAGAGGTAGGGTCGGGCCCTTGGGGAAGCGGGTGGAACAGGGCATATCCCTTCCAGCCCCCTGCCGNAAAATGTATTACCGGCACGCGAAACCTTAAATTAAAGTGAATAAATGAAGACTCGGCACACCACTTCTGAAAGGTTGCCGACCCCTGCACTAATGGATATCTTCTTCTGTCCATGGGCAGGGAGAAAACATTCATGCTCATTTTATTTCATACTCCTTTTATTGACTCTATAATATTTATTATATTTATTATATAGGATTGTCATAGAGCAAGAGTCAATAAAAACAACCCACTGATTACTCCAATCTTTTCAGGCCATTCAGTAATGCACAGAACTTCTTCTCCGCCATCAGTACACTCACTTATGGAGTCCCACCAGCCTCTTTTATTTCCCTCACGCTATTTGTCATCTGTATGAAGCATCAGGGGGAAGTTGTGACACATGAATATATATGCCAGAAGCTTCTTGATGAAAGCCAGCACTATATTTCATTTATTCAGTAGAACTCTATCGTTCAGCTGTCCCAGTGCCTGGATAAAAGGCAGCATGAGAAGCCAGGCAACAGTGATGTGTTGGTGGTAAGAGTTTGCAGAGTTAACCACAACCACCACAAGCTCACCCCTTTATCAAAGGAGTCTTCCCAGAGATCATCAGTTTGGCTCACAGCTGTGGAGACAGCTTCTGGATTCCTCACTGTTGCTGGATATTCAAACTAGCTACAGTGGCCAAAAAATACCTCCTTCCTTCTGCTGCTGCTCAGAAGACAATCCCCCCACTGATCCAAAAGTACACCTCTGGCCTCCTCATTTACACAGTCTACTGGGATTATGTCCAATGTTCCAACCCTTCAAGCAGCTTCTGAGAGTTGCCAATTACATTACATTAGCTACATTAGTTAAAACAAGCCACAAAGAAGGTTTCTTTCTTTGCCTGAAAAGTGGACTTTCTTCCCTAAATTAAAATACTTTTAGGTACAAGATGTGCAGCATTAATTTTTGTGCCAGTGACAAATTTAAGGTCTAAAAGCTTGGGAACTGTCAAGGATAGATAATATGCCTTATGTCAGTGGTATTCTGTGGATCTTCTTTACAATGGGATGCAGCCCATTGATTCTATTCATAGCAGGTCATGAGTTATCAGACTTCATAACCTTGACACTGTCTATATGAAAGCTATTGTAGGTAATTTTTTGAGGGTTCTAAAATGAATTACAGTAGTTAACATTTTTCTTTTCCTTGATGCCTCCTACTTAGAATGTTACTAAGGCACGTTAATTTTACAGGAGAAAGAATATGAGAAAATGGTATCAATATTTTTTTTAAGAACTCTGAAAGCTTTCTTATTCCCCCCCACCCTTGGCAAAATAGGTGTCAAAATACATGATGGTGCAGTGCAAAAGCTTTATTGTCACCTTTATGGCATGGTTGACATCTATGCCAATCACTTGTTAACTAACAATTAAATCTTTATGACATATAATCATCTTTTCTTATATCTCTCTCTGTATTTTACACTACACATTAGACATATGTATACACATTTTTTTTTAAAACACTGAGAAGTGCACATTTGTACAGGTATAGTACACAGCAGATTACTGACAGAGAAAAAATATATACAAAACTAGAGGCTTCCAGGATCAGTAATATTGGAAGTTAGAGGTTATAGCTAAAGAGTAGGATTTAATTTGCTAATTAAACAAACAACCAAAAAAACCCAAGAATCATGTTTTTCTCTCCATAGTCCTTTTATCTCCAGAATTAACAATTTAGGTTTATATCTTAAGAAACTGTGTCCTTGCAAAGACTGAATGGCCTGTATTCATAATCTTCTTCAATTGCCAAGTTAAAAAAAGCACCCAAGAATCTTTTCCCTTAGTGATAATTCTCCTTTGTTAATAAAACTACAGTATATAAATATTGGATTATGGACAAAGCTGTAACATAAATGGACACCGCCCAGTAGTTTAGTGTCACAATGTGACTCACTTTCAAAGTGATAATTTGACAGATTATGTCCTCTACAAGAACCAAATTCATGCTAATGTAAGCATGTGCAACTCCATGTAAAGCTAGTAAAGTTACAGCCACGTATGCCAGCTGTGAATGGCATCACAAAGGGTATATAAAGTGTTTAACACACTGTGAATGAAAAGTAGTCACAAATACAAACCACACATTACATGGTATAAATGTAAATGGCTGTATTTTGGGGGCAAAAGGTAGTGACACATACAAATGAAAGGGAATAGCAAAATGTCTCTCTTTAAATAACACTTTCATATTGAAGGGTAGTGGTGAATTCTAGCACAAAAGGGCACAAGAAAACACACTCAGTTTTGTATATTAGGTCCAAAGAAAACAGGGAGGTCATGTGGAAGTATCTTTATCTCATGTCATCATCTCTTTCAAAACGTAAAGACAAGCTTTAAAATGGAAATCTATTTAGAGGGTATTAGTAGAGCATATCAAGGAGTGAATCTATTTCTGGTGACTTTAGAATTGTTCATAAATGTGATTTACTTCTGTCTTCTCATTCATAACTACATCACCCAATGATACCATTTTCCAGAGCCAATTGATTGAAACTGCTATATAATTTGATATTTTGTTTGTTTTTTGTAACTTGTAAAGCAGCAGTTTTGTGGGTACAGGGTCTAGATTTACAAAGATTTTATCTGGTCTAACAATGGGCTTGTCAATCTAGCAGAGAAAGGTATCACGTGATCCAATGGCTGGAAGTTGAAGCTAGACAAATTCAGACTGGAAATAACACATATTTTTAATGGTGAGAGTAATTAACCATTGGAACAACTTACCAAAGGTCTTGATGCACTCTCCATCTGACTGGATTTTTAAATCAAAACTGGATGTTTTCCTGAAAGATCTGCTCTAGGAAATTTTTTGGGGAAGACCTATGGCCTATGTTATACAGGAGGACCGATTGGGTGATCACAATGGTCCCTTTTGGCCTTGCCACCTCCATTGGCTCTGGCTGAATCCTAGTCACTGCCTGGGAGATGAGACTTTGTATCACCCATCTCCACCTGTGTGTGTCCTTTTCCTTCCCAACTTATTTCTTCTCTTTCCTATCCCTCTCCTTTTTCCTTCTGTCTAATAAAAGTCTGACTTAGCTGGCCATGTTTTGCTACACTGAGCCTGTGAGTAAAGAGGTAGTTAAAAGCAATGCCCCAAATAGCGCGATGCTGGTATGAGTTTGCCAGGTCTTGGAATGGTTAATAAGACCATGTGCTATGCCTGTGTTTCTCCTGCAGTGAGGCCGCAAATAAGAGTCAACACCAGAGACAGAAGTTAAATTTTCTCCCTTTGCTTTTCTTTTTGATCCCCTTTTATGCATTTGTCTTGTTTTTTCTTCTAAGTGGCCGGGAATGGGGAACTGCGGCCAATTGGAGCGGTGGGAGCGGTGCATCCAGGCAGGAGCAGCATTTGGAGACATGTGTCCCCCCAGGGGCTGCAGGGGCATGCTGGCTGCTTCTGGGAGCGGCACGGGGCCGGGTCCAGTGCAGGCAGGGAGCCTGCCTTAGCCTCGCTGCGCCGCCTACCGGGAGACGTTCGAGGTAAGTGCCACCCAGCGGGAGCCTGCACCCCAACCCCAAGCCCTGAACCCCCTCCCCGAGCCTGTACCCCATACCCCCTCCTACATCCGAATCCCCTCCCATACCCCAACCCCCTGCCCTAGCCCTGACCCCTTTCCCGGAGCCAGCACCCTGTACCCACTCCTGCACCCCAACACTGCCCCAGCCAGGAGCCCCCTCCTGCACCCAAACTCCCTCTAAAGACAGATAACATAAGTAATAGGGGAGGGGAAGGGTGTAATACTAGAGTGTGCTGGGTTCTAGGAGACCCTGAAAGGTGTTGAGAAGGACCATGTCTCGGAGGTTTGAGTTTTCAGATTCAAATGTCCAACTAAATTTAGAGGGATGGGTTTAATTACATCCCTCTGAAGAAAACTGCAAGCACCAGTTCACAAATCCCTTCCTGAACCAAGCTTTGCAGGGCCCTAACACTTATGCATGAAACTTCCCTGAGTATTAAGAAAAACAAAATTTCCTAAGCATACATCCAGGTAGCTTAGGGTTCAGCCTGATGCTATTAGAGTGAAAGGCAGACTTAATTCCACTTGCCTGGACTACAGCATATTTTAAGGCACACTATTAAACAGAGTTGCACGCTATCAGGTGAAAACTTCACATTGGTTCAGATATTTTGAAGATAGTACTCATATTAATACTGAAAATTCAGCACTACAAAGTAGGTTGAGTTCAACTTTTATGGGCTTGGAGTTTAATATTTTCAAGTGCATGTTTCCTTATTTTAAAGTATTTTTTGTTTTTGTCTCTTTCGATATAATGACTCAGCAAGAGAAGATTTCTTCTTCTAGATGGTGCAGTTGCCTGGGGAGCCCCATTTCTCAGTAATGGTACTATGAAGTAACAAATATCTGTATTTCTTTACAGTTAATTTGATTAGTGATAGCCCTAATTCCATGATGTTATAAAATAATTCAGCATAACAACAGTTATTTCCCCTTAGCTATAGAAATAGAAACAGAAAGAGAGCTAGTCGCTAGTCAGCCTGTCATTTACACTGGTGTAAATCAGGAATTGTTTCAATACCACCAGTGAAAGGGAGAATAGAACTAGGTACTGTATATGTACAAACTGAAGTTTGAAACAGGGATAGTCTTAGACTAGTACATCTCTTGAAAGAAGGAAGGATAACAGTCCTAAGCAATTGCCATTTGAGCGAAGAGATGCCAGAAGGGTAATATTCAAGTGACCCTATATAGTGGAAATTAAACAGTTTGCTCATTAATGACAGTACATTAATGACAGACTCATATCGCTAAAAAGTAGCATTGACATTACAAGATCCCTGCACTGAGGAGCTTAAAAGGGTTGGAAAAGGGAGGGGAAATCTAATTAAAAGGAAAAGTTAAATACTAACAGGTCCATTTCTTCTCTCACAACAGGGTAAATCAAGAGAAATTATTAAAATAAAAGGAAATGCACCAGTGTAAAACAAGTATAAGAACCTACTTCTATCCATCGTACTCATGTTAAGTTGTACTGCTCAAGTAGTCTCAAGGATTTACTTACTTTACATTGAAATCAATGGGCCTACTTGAGGAGCTGGGTGCAAAAGGGGTAGCAGAAAAGGGACTAAGTGAGAGGAGAATAAAGTCCAAAGTATCTTTAGAATAAAACATTGCATTACATAACATATAGAACATTTCAAAGTTCTTTGCAAATGTTAATTAAGCCACACAACCCCTCTGTGAAGAAAGCAGTAGGACATTTTAGATGCAGGTTTCAACACAAAGGACATAAGTGATTCATTAAAGGGCATATAGCAAATTAAAGGCAGACTCTGAAGTAGAAACGAAAACTCAGGACTTGTCTCAGATCTATAGAAAACACTGTTAACTGTAATTTAGAATCCTCTTCTACATTTCCCCAGTATCAAACATGATAAAAGAAGAAGAATTTCTAATCATTCTACATTTATCCTGAAATGTTTTTCCACAAGCTGAGAGGTACATGACACTTAGAAACAAAAGAGATGATTTAGGCCTGTTTCAGGTGGTGTGACAATCAGGGTCCAGATGCCCCAAATGGAGAACAGGAGGTCTGCACCCCAAAGAATAAGCAATTGAATCAACTGGTTTTATACGTTGTTACTGTGTATAAATATATGTCAAAGTCTTTTATGAAAGTTTGTCGTTTTCTGAACTTGATGGTCATTAGGAGATATTTGTACAGGTTATGGGTATAAATATATGTACGTGTAAAAAATTGGAACTGTGGTGCAACTACAGCATCACCTCACAACAGGGAATGAAGCAATCAAGCAGCGAGGGGCTCCTTCCAGGCTAGTTTTTACACAAAACCATTTTCAAGCACATAACCGTTGTCCAGCCAAGCAGACACACAAGAACATAAGAACGGCCATACCGGGTCAGACCAATGGTCCTTCTAGCCCAGTATCCTTTCTTCTGACAATGACCAATGCCTGAAATGGGTGGTAGGTATAATAGGCCAGGGGAGGCTCTGCCTCCCCTAGCACAGGCGCTGCCACGGGACCCCAGTTGCAGAGGAAATTTTTGCCTTTTATTATGCCCCATGCAGGTATTATGCCCCATGCAGGTTCCGGGGTGGCTGAGGAGGCACTATGTGCTATTCAGCTTCTTGGGTTCATTAGTAATCTCCCTGAACTCCAGGGAGATTACAGATAAATCCGGTATGCTGTCTGAGTAACACAACGCCTCCTCAGCCGCTCTGGAACCTGCATGGGGCATCAGTGCTTTGGCCGCGGAGGGGGTCTTGGGGCTCCAGCCCTGGAGGGGTTGCCAGGGGACTCAGGCCATGGGGGGAGAGGAAGGAGTGGAGCTAGGGGCTAGCCTCCCCAAAATGGGGCTCCACCATAATGCCAGATGCTTCAAAGGGAGTGAACAGAACAGGGCAGTTAGAGTATTAGTGACACCCAGAGCATGGAGTTGCATCCCTTACCATCTTGGCTAATAGCCATTGATGGACCTATCCTCCAGGAATTTATCTAATTCTTTTTTAACCCAGTTATAAGTCTTGGCCTTCACAAAACCCCTGGCAACGAGTTGCACAGGCTGACTGTGTGTTATGTGAAAAAGCACTCTTTATGTTTGTTTTAAACCTCCTACCTATTAATTTCTTCAAGTGACTCATGGTTCTTGCGTTTTGTGAAGGGGTAAATAACACTCCTCTATTCACCTTCTCCACATCGTTCATGATTTTATAGACCTCTATCATATTGCCTTTCAGTCCTCTCTTTTCCAAGGTGAACAACCCGTCTTTTTAATCTCTCCTCACATGGAAGATGTTCCACACACCTAATCATTTTCGTTGCCTTTCTTTGCACCTTTTCCAACTCTAATATATCTTTTTTTCAGATGGGGCAACCAGAACTGCACACAATATTCAAAGTGTGGGCTTTTCCTTCTTATCTATCCCTTTCCTAATGGTTCCTAACATTCTGCTAGCTTTTTTAATTGACACTGCACGTTGAGTAGATGTTTTCAGAGAGCTATTCATGAAAGCTCCAAGATCTCTTTCTTGAGTGGTAACAGCTAATTTAGACCCCATCATTTTGTATGTATAGTTGGGATTATGTTTTCCAACGTGCATTACTTTGCACTTATCAACAGTGAATTTTATCTGCCATTTTGTTGCCCAGTCACCTAGTTTTCTGAGATCTTTTTGTAACTCTTTGCAGTTAGATTTGGACTTAACTTCCTTGAATAATTTTATATTGTCTGCAAACTTTGCTGCCCCACTGTTTATGCCCTTTTCCAGATCATTTATCAATCTGTTGAACAGCAGTGGTCCCAGTATAGTTCCTTGGGGCACTCTGCTATTTACCACTTTCCATTATGAAAGATGATAATTTATTTCTACCCTTTGTTTCCTACCTTTTAACCAGTTACTGATCCATGAGAGGCCCTCTTATCCCATGACTGCTTACTTAGCTTTAGAGACTTTGGTGAAGAAACCTGTTTAAAGGTGGACCACTAAAATTAATAGAATGACTTTGAAATTGAAAAGAAAACCCCAGTCTAGGGGTTAGTGCATAGTGTTTGCTGTAAGTATATGAATGTTGGGAAGGAGAGATCTCTTACCTCCTCTTTTGTTTAGCTTTGCATACCCTGGTGCATAGCTACTAGTCATAGATGATGAACTGCTGAAGGAGGAGTGGGATAATGCTGAGACCAGTGGCTCATCACATTTTTCTGAAAGACAAAGAAAAGAAATACATTTATTTCCACATTGCTGTTTAAATGTGTCAGACACACTAGAGATAATCTATACCTTGGATATCTTTTCTAGTTACTTGTGTGGCACTCATTACAAGAGTATCTGAGAGCATCACCATTGCATTCTAGACTCCAGAGTGGTAGGGAAGTACTATCATCCCCATTTTGCAGAGGAGGAACTGAGGCACAGGCAATCTACTAATGATAGTGTCCTAGCCACTTGGGTGTCCTTCCTCTCATTAAGAATGCATTAATTAAAAAAATACTGTACTGCATTTCAAATATCTTTTGGCAAGATAAAATAAAGGTAGCAAACATAATTATAGGAACTATCAAATTAATAGAGGACAATATGTGCACTTTCATTACTTGATCAAGGTGTTAATAACCAGACTGACAATTTTATTCATAATTTATCAAAGAAAATAATTAATTTGTAATCTATATATAACTACAGATAGCAGATGGAGTGAGAAAAAATGGAAAGATAAGGGATATAATACGTCTTTTTTAAAGTAATCTTTATAATCCTTTCAAGCACTATCCATCTATTTTGCATAAGATAAAGGAGGTTAACTTGGTGTTATTGACCAAGATGGAGAAAAAGAAACAATCAGGATTTCTGCTTTGTATAACAAAGAAGAGAGTTTAAAACAAAATCCTTTTCTATTGTTGGATCAAATTATGTACGTAAAGGTGGAAATGATTGGCTTTAGATATCTCAGTTGCTTAGAACAATTAATATGCAGACCTTTATTCTAGTTTCCTCATATTTCTGTGCGAATGTGAAATATATGAGTTTTAATACTCTCCTACATCTTAGGTACAACCTCACTACAGAGACATTAAAAAGAACTACTCCAAACAATTCAGATAATTGTTTTAATGCCCACACCCCATCAGAGGCTCTGCTATAAAGGTAAAACATCTCCTGTTTACATGAATACAGAAAGTTAGCTCAATCCCAGATGGGCAGCATCTCTACCACAAAAGCACAGCACTTAATTTTGGTCCAATTAGAAGACCATGATCAGGGGAGAGGCTAAGAATGGTTCTTGCATGTAGAATGAATTAACTGTAACCTCAAGAGAGGGTGTTTACTATGGGTCAAGTAGAGATCATGAGTGAGGTAAGTCATTTATAATGATTCTGGTCTACTAATATTTCCAGTCACAAATAGTTTCTCCCTTTCTCTTTCTGAATAAACCAAACGTATCTCTCTATATAATGCAAAAAAGGTAAAGAGTTCACAACTATGAAACAAAACAATAAAACAGAAGGGGATTCTGATTCAAGCTAATTATTATTCTGACATTTAACAGTCTAATTTAGATGCCCTCACAAATTAGCTATGATTAGTTAAGAAAAAAAAGGGGGGAGGGAGAATATATTTCATACTAGCAGAGACATATAGGCAAACACTAGATAAAAGGACAACTGTTAATTGTTCTAATGACTATAAAGCACATAATTTCTATCTTTAATGACATAATTGGGTTTAGCCAAATTGAAAGAGGGGGAGATTTGTTTTAAATTCTATTTGTTCATTTTACAAAACAGAACTTTAATTAGGGACTAAAACAACAACAACAACAACACAACAGAATGCAGACAGACAGATCTCCGCATTGTTTCAGAGCGAAGTTCCAGGCAGACACAGAGATATGTTCAACGTACATCTCATTTCAAGATCAGGGCCTCAGGGACTAATACAGACATTAATTAATGGAGTTGATTTGTGTGAGGAACTCAAGTTACTTGAACAATCACCATAATGGCCATTTTTCACATAAAAAGTACAGTTTAGGCCCCAAATCTATTTATTGAAAAATATTTGTTGTTGTTGAAAATTCAATTAAAATTTAGAAAACAAAAATTAGACATGCTAACCATTTTTTTCATAAATAGGTGCATAGACTTAGGCTAAGTCTGTATTTAGATGCTGTAATAAATGGCCTGATTTAAAAAGTGCTGGACACTCATTTGCTGACACTGGCTTTTAAGAATATATTGGGCTGCATAGAAACTGCTGGTGGCTCAGCACTTTTGAAAATCAGGCCACATGCATGGTTAAATGTGGACGTAGGAGTCTAACTTGCAAGTCCTATTTTTAAAAAAAATCTTGGCTTACATCAGGGGTCTCAAACATGCAGCCCACAGAGTTACTTTCTGTGGCCCGCCAAGCTCCCCGTCCCCCCCGGAGTTATTTCCTGCAGCTGCCAAGCTCCCCTCACCCGACGCCCCTGCTCCCCCCCACACTTAGCGCTTTCCAGGAGGGAGGGGGGAGGAGCAGGGAGCCATGTGCTCAGGGGAGGAAGCGGAGAAGAGGCGGGGTGGGGATTTGGGGAAGGGGTGGGAAGAGGCGGGGCCTCATGGAAGAGATGGAGTGGGGGCAGGGACGGGGGCAGAGGGGGGGCTTTTGTATCTTTATATGAAAAGGTGTCAGTGATGCGGCCCTCTGGCCAATGTACTAGTCCTCATGTGGCCCTTGTGGTGATTTGAGTTTGAGATCCCTGGCTTACATGGTGGTCTCATTGAATCCTGAACAGTGGCATCACAATAGCACATGAGAACTGGAATGAGCACTGGTTCAACTGCTCATTATAAATATTATCAAAAACTTTTTCCCCTAGTGAGTTATTCATAAACAGAACATTTTCTAATGTATTTGTTAATTGTAACTATTTGTCAAGTAGTTTGGATAAATATTTTTTGGCCTATAGCTTGTTTGCAAAATTGTTTATTTCAACAGTTCCTTTTAGTGCTATGTGGCCAGCCATGTAAGTCATATGACATTATCTCTGTTCCCTGGTTGGATGGTTGAAACATTTTCAGAAGAATATTTAATGACAAAGTGCAACTAAGAAATAAACTTCCAGGACAAGTTTTTGGCTAATAATCAATAACAAACAAGATCCAAAGTCTTTGAATATTGAATACTCACTATTAATGAATATTATGATTACATTGTGAGTTGACCTTGTGACTTTAATTCACAAAACGTTTCATGCATCAGGGGCTCGGTTTTCAATTTAGTTTCTTATCTTACACTACTTGACCAACTCATCTAGAAACTAATTACAAACCAAAAGTTAAATTGGCTGATCAGTTACAATGGATGACAAATAAATAAATAAAGGGTTTTTTTGTTTAGTGTAGGTATTAATAATAAGTGTGTGTGTGTGTGAGTGTGTGAGAGAGAGAGAGAGAGAGAGACTGACAGACTTGTTTTTATCTTGTCAGTGCTCCTTCTGGATAAATACCATATTGCTTAGGAATCACCACACCTATTTTACAAACCGCCCAGAAAGTTGCAGTTCCAACTTTATCTCATCTACACTAGGACTGAAAGATCAACTGATGTAAGCACAGAAGAAAAGCTTTATTATGATGAGGATGCTATATGGTGTCTGATCCTTCATTTCTTGCACATTCAGACCTCCTATTAGACAAAGGTTATATTGAAGAATGTGTTTTTTTAATATCCTTTTATCATCAAATTCTTAACATTATGTGCCTTTTCTCTGTATTTCGACATTTTCTGGACCATAAACCCTTTTATGCAATATTTCCTCCAAGGAAAAAAATGCCTGCATCTTGATAGAAAAAAAAGTAGGAATGAGAAAATCTATTTATAAAGTACATTAACAAAATACAATAGATCTCTCTAGTGTCAGAGCTAGATAGAGATCATTGAACACAATGGGAGGCTATGGGTAGATTCTTAAGAATATTTGTGGAATAAAGGATTTATCCTGATGGCACATTGAAAAATATGAAAAAAGGTAAAGTGGGACATTTTGACCGAGTCCTTCTTTCCAACAATTATCTATATGGGAAACCTAAAACTGGATTTTAGGCAAGCTGTTCAGAGACAGCACTCTACAGCTGAAAGAGATGGCTCCACAGAGCAGGTGCTGATCAGAAGCTCTGTTCTCTCACCAATTCTGGTAGCCAATGAGAAGATCATAACATATAATGGCTTCTCCTCCCATTTGGAAATGTCCATTACTGCTATTGCACTTTAAATAAATAAAAAGAAAAATATATAAACATGATTAGAAATGGTGCTAGTATTGAAATCACTGTCCCTTGTATGTGTTGTCCATGTGGGCACCTCACATATTCTCTCCCAAAAGAGCAAAGGAATGAAATAAGGAAGCTGAAAATAAAATTGGGCCCCTGTAAGCAGTGTCATGGCAACACATTCCAGGCCTGGTTTGAAGACTAAAATCTGCCCTCCACTGTGAAAAACAATAACAAAGAAACTTGCAGTCAATACTAAGTACTTGTACGAAGGGAGCCTTCTCTGAAGCACTCTCATTAATCAGCTGAACCCAGTCCTATCTACCTTGCTTTCCAGTTCTCTCACTCTCTCAAAACAAACACAACCAACAACAAAACACAAACCAGATCACATAACTTCTCCTGCCATATGGACTTTCTTAGATCGATCTGGGTTAATTTTAGCTTTCTGAAAAACTCCTTTCATTAGCAGACACAGACACTGAAAGACAGCAAAAAATAGGCAGTGCTGGGTCTGTGCTAGGAAAACTCACCTCTAAAGACCTTTTCTGAACGAAGCTAAGGAGATCAACTGGCTCCTTCATTTCCAAGTCATCCTTAAAGACACACGTGCAAAAAACTGGCAGAGAAATTGGTTTTGCTCTTAAAAGGCTCAGAGTAGCTGCTTACTAAGTTTCAAGCATGCCTCTTTGGATAAGTCTACACAAGAAGCAGGAGCCCACGGCAGCAAGTATTAGAGCCAGGGTATACAAACTCAGGCTTATGATATGGTGCTAAAAATAACTGTGTGGATGTTTGGGCTTGGACTCTGAAGCCCACCCCCATTCCTAGGATTCAGAGCCTGAGCTCCAGCCCAATCCCAAGCATTTACAGAGCTAGTTTTAACACTGTAGCACAGAGGTCGGCAACCTTTCAGAAGTGGTGTGCCGAGTCTTCATTTATTCACTCTAATTTAAGGTTTCGCGTGCCAGTAATACATTTTAACATTTTTAGAAGGTCTCTTTCTATAAGTCTATAATATATAACTAAACTATTTGTTGTATGTAAAGTAAATAAGGTTTTTAAAATGTTTAAGAAGCTTCATTTAAAATTAAATTAAAATGCAGAGCCCCCTGTCCGATGGCCAGGACCCGGGCAGTGTGAGTGCCACTGAAAATCAGCTCGCGTGCCGCCTTCGGCACGCGTGCCATAGATTGCCTACCCCTGCTGTAGCACAAGCCCAAGTGTGTAGACCTGGGCTCTGAGACTCACTGCTGCAGGTTGCTCCTTACTGCATAAACGTACCCTAAGGTCTTTGCTGCTGAGACTTTTCAGTTTCTCACCCATCAAAAAAACAAACTTTTCTCCAACTTCATTCTAATGATGCATCTTATTGCCCATTTGTGTTGCATTGTGGCTAAGAGGGGGGATGAAAACCTCATATTCAAGAACTTCTTTGGGATCTGTTGACCTTTCATATGGCTTTGCTTTCTCCATCAAAATCTTTTCTCTTTGAACTTTGTGGCTATTCCTAATGTTTCAGCCTGTGAAGCAGCAGCTTCCTTAGATCCAATGAACCCAGAAGACCATAATTCTGATAAAGCATCTCAAAGGCCACCAAGTAAACCACAAGTCATTTGAACGTCAATATCTGGATACAGCAATTTTTTTGCTCACAAAGTTAATTTTTGATAAAACAGTATAAAACATTTTGGCCAAAACCACAAAAACAAAAACACTGAAATGTTCTCTAGCAATCTATTAGCTCCCAGTTTAAATTCTGGCATAAAATTGTGTGAAGCTTTGATCTCAGCGAAACATCAAGAACGCCCCTGAACCTGATTTCATAGTGGATGAAGCCTCTACCCTTGCTGACCATCTTATTGTGATATGGTGTTTTACTCTAATACTAATGTCCTTTTTCAACACATCCTAATGACTCAGTGAGTGCAACACATGGGAGGAAAGATGTGTACTGATTGACCTGCTGAATTCCATTTTGAACACCTTTGTATACTGCAGCCATACAGGGCCGGCTCCAGGGTTTTTGCTGTCCCAAGCAGCAAAAAAAAAAAAAAAAAAAAAAAAGCCGTGATCGCGATCTGCTCTACCACCGCCGCTTCAGTTTTTGGAGGTAATTCGGCGGCTGGTCCTTCGCTCCAAGAGGGACCCGCCACCGAATTCCCACTGAAGAGCCGGACATGCCGCCCCTCTCCGTTGGCCGCCCCAGGCACCTGCTTGCTGGGCTGGTGCCTGGAGCCGGCCCTGCAGCCATATCAGCTCCATTGTCACAGGCTGATTTGCAAGGGACACATCTATCTAAACATTCTTTTTTCAGTTTCTCTAAAATGGCATCCATAATATTCTGTCCTGTTTTGGCTTGGATAGCAACAAAATCTATACAACATGAAACAGGGCCCCGATTATTCCATTCGGGCCACACTTGGGGCACTACATGGATATTGTTAGGGCCCTATGCAGAAGAAAAAGTGAGAAATAAACCTCTTCTCCCTGCAAAAACAAACAAACAAAAACATAATCCAGGGCCCTTTATGGGCCTAGGCCAGGGATTCTCAAACTGGGGGTCGGGACCCTCAGTGGGTCGCAAGGTTATTCCGGGGGAGTGGAGGGGGGTCGTGATCTGTCAGCCTCCACCCCAAACCCAGCTTTGCCTTCAGTATTTATAATGGTGTTAAATATATAAAAAGTGTTTTTAATTTATAAGGGGGGGTCGCACTCAGAGGTTTGCTATGTGAAAGGGGTCACCAGTACAAAAGTTTGAGAACCACTGGCCTAGGCCCTCTTCCAGAGGAACTGTTTAACTCCCTTTGCATGTCCCTGCCTGTAGCTCAATAATTTAGATATCCATCTTGTGAATGTAATGGCTATTTTAATCACTAGCCTTTCACCAACATGCCACATGTGATGCATATGCACTTCATATACTTTGAGGATACAGCTTGGCTTTTGCACTGGCTTGAAATGGCCAGGGTTGGGAACAAGTCGAGTAAATGATGTAGATTTCCTGTGGTGGTGTTGTATGCTCTCCAGCATGCACTTTTCAAATATATCCATTTTTAATACTTATCTTGGGGGAGCATCTAATAAGCAGGAAAAGAAACCGCAAAAGATCTCACTTTCATGTTGACAAAAACATCGCTCTCATTTAAAAATCTCTCTTTATGTTAAAAACCTCCCCTAAGTGAATTTGTGAGTTAAAAGGAAGGGTTCTATTTTAAATGAATAGATTGCTAAAATGCTATTAAAATTGCTTTAATAACTTATGATAGTATATAGCCCAAAAGAATTAAAAGATTGTTTATGTAGGGCAAGCTAACATTTCTAAACCTGTATGAGATTTCCACTATATATATATATATATAATCATTTAGCCTAACTTCACAGCCAGAAACGGTGTGATGCCATAGCAGGGACAAATCGAGGAACCTTAGTTTTCACTGTTTTCTGCAGAATCCAATCTTTCACTTACTAAAAACAGAATCATAATCCTTTCTGATACAGATATACAGAAGTCTTCCCCATATAAGTCAATGTACTGTGCCGTTTATCAATTACAGAACACTGCCTCCAGCCAGAAATAGCGGCAACAAAGGAATAAACTCTACCACACACCATTTATATCAGAGACGTGTTAATGCCAAAGACACCTTGGGACTGTTTAAATGTTAACATTATGAAGCAAGAGCAGTCTTCTTCTCTACTCCATTTTGTCCTAATAGCCTTGGCAACAAGAGCTTCTGCCACCATAATAGGTATAATGCAACTTCAATTGCACTTACATTCCAGTTCTGAGGAAGGAGAGAGTGTTTTTTCCAAAAGGGCTCCTTTATATGGGCAGGCAAAGGCGGAACATTTTATGCTTATGTTCTGCTCTTTACCATGGGTGAAATTCACCCCCATGCAGAGAACAAACAAGTCCTGTGCACCACTTAAGGAGCGAAAATCCTGTCACCACTGAAGTCCTTGATAAAACGACTTCAATGGGGCTAGGATTTTATTCAAGACCTCTGAAATTTCATTGGGTTTGGAGTTCCACCTGAAACACTGATTGAACCTGTAATTTTGTTTAACTAAAGATACCAAAACCACCAGTCTTCAAGTGCTTTAGAGTGACCACATCTACACTGGACTTGAACCTGACACATTCTGCATTCATTTGGTAAGGCTAGGAACATATCTGTAAACGTTTTGAAGTTGCTGTTCTTTTGTGGATTTTAACTTTGAACTCAAAGGATGAGAGAGATTACAAAGCTAGGACTGCTCTAAATTATGCAAGAGGCCTGCATTCTTCAGCACTCTGGTGCTGCAAAATGGAAATTCTGCATTGACTACAAATAAATGTAATAGGGGTTCTTTCTGTGGCAAATTCTAGGGCTGTGAAATAACAAACGACGGGGCAAAAAAATACACAGAATTTTTCCAATATGGCCACTGCTCAGACTTCCAATTGAAAATGTCCATGAATGTGCTCAATGCGATTTTTTTGCCTGTACATTAACAATTAGATTCCAACATGGTTCATTTGAACCCAAACTTTTTTGAACTTCAGGGATTGCGAGAATCCATGCAAACCATACATAAAGACCTGCCAGACACTTGGAACTAATTTTAGAAAGGTTCAGATAGCTCTTTTGCAATGACCAGATTCTTGTGGCTGAATGGAAGTCTGCTGAAGTAAATTTCCAGTGTAAATGACTCACTACCCCTCCCTTGATATTTTTAATTTAATGCATTTTTTTATTTTTAGATGTCTCCAATATTTGACATGATTCATTGTTTCAGTGCACTTTTTAAAGCCTGGCAAACTGAAGCAATGAGCAAGAGATAATATATGCTTTAAAAAAATAGCACAAATGAGTCACATTACAGCATCAATCATTCAGAAAATGCCAAAGAAACATCTGAAGCAAAGTCAGCATTTTCTCTGTGCATTTTCTCCTATCATCTCAGACTTTTATACCTAATAAACTTGGTGGTTCATATAATAAAGGCATCCGGAATGAGACTCACAAAACGCTGTTAAAATTGTAGGGCTAGATTCACTCTTACTGGTACAGGAAGGTGCAAATCATCCCTTCTTGCAATAGCCTTGTATACTGTGCACTTCACTGGAAATCACCTAGGAAACTAAACCAAACCGGAAATTCATTAATACCCTCCACCAAACCCACAAAGATAGGGGACGAACGGGTGAGATTTATGGTGGAGGGCAGAACAGGAAAAGGCCCTCATCTGCTTTGCTTTCTATTATCAAATGCTCTCTGCCCCAGCCACCTCACCCAAGCTCTGAGGCAGGGACTAGGACCATCTATGAGAGACCTCCTGTTAGAGGTACTGTTTCATTGGCTGACTGTTACAACAGATGCACACACCCTTCTCCTGGCATCCTCCTGCCCGACAATCACTGCTAAGGCCACATGTATTAATCTTCACTTGTGGCTCCACAGATACATGGATGGCAGAAACTGTCTAAGGGTTTTATTAAATCTTCATGTCCCTTTGCTGGAAGAAGAGATGTGGCTGACTCCTCAAGTTGATGGTATTAATTACCACTACAAGCCCTCTCTGGGCTGACTTTCTGCCACTCAGTGACCTCCACCATACTGAGCTAGAGCAGACTGAGTAACTATAGTCAGTATATTAAAAAGTAACACGCAGGTTGAATAGCACACACTGATAGAGTTTGGATTTTGCAAGAAAATATGCAGATAAAAGAAAAGCTGATTATTACTAAATAGAAAAGTAAGGATTACTATGTATTATTCATAATGTGTATTGCCATATAAAAAGATGCATCTGAAAACTAAGAACTTAATTCTGTAAACATTTATGCATGTGAACTGTACTATTAACATCACTGACTTTTGGTGATACGAGAAACATGGTGAGGGGAGAATTCTGTTTTTTGTTTGTTTGTTTGCAGCAGGGTGCTCAAGTGCTTAGTGTCCTAATTGCAGAATATGACTTCTCTAACAATGTTAACTTTTCCCATTAGAGTGGTCTTTTTTGAGTAGTTATAAAGGGACTTTCTCCAGACCACGCTTATTTTCTTTATGTTCAAATAGTGCTGGCATCGGTGGGCTAGAAATGGCATGAGGATATGTCTGTCTGAACTTTTTAAGAAGTAGGAGCAGTAGGCATTTCCTTGGTGCTTTTCAGGGATGTGCTGGAAGGGCATCTGGGGTGCTCCCAAGAGTCCTTGTCAAAATTCTGAAGGGAAGATGGGGATGATTTCCAGCCATCCGATGGGGAAAAAAATCTCTAGTAATTGGTAAGGTGCAGCTGTTAACGATTACTTATCCCCGGGCTCTTAAAAGTACTTCTGAAGAACAAATGGTTTCCCTTTTGAATGGTTCCGATTGCACCAAAGTGTACATGTTTTCAAAAATATTCAGATAGGCCTTGTATAAGGTTATCATACTCATCCCTCCCTATAAATTATACAAGTTAAATACCATGTTACCCACTATATCATTTTTGGGAACAAGGTAAACAGACTTCCAACAAAGTTTGTTTGATTGGTGCCTCTGCGTCATTCTGTTTGCCTTTTCCCAGTTCTTAGGAAAAGAGCTCACTTCCAAGTCTCGGCTCCCCTGAGGAACTACTGGGGAGTATCTCCCCCAGCCATTCTTCCTCCCTCTTCTGTTAAGTCTCTGGCTTTCTTTGAATATCGTGTCTGCTCATGTAACTTTCACCTGATCGCTAAACTCATTCCCATTAGCTGGGAAGTGAGTTATACCTAGCACAGGTGAGGCTGAGCCCAGCGCCTCTTAAAGGATCAGCTCACACTGTGATAGAGCCCCTTCTGAATCATAGCCAGCACATCACTGATGCTATCATAATGTTGCTGCTGGTCACCTGTTTTAAGTTAAAAAAACCATTACTGTCAACCCCGGATTTGGATAATAAAATATGTGTACTCTGTGTTGTTTAGGGAAGATCAGGAGTGATATGTAAACTGGAGAGGCTGTCTAGTTCAGATGTGGCAAGGGTAAGTTACTGCAGTACTTGCAACTGAATGTTTGCTGGGTTTAAAATTGCTGCAAGCCATTTGTAACAGAAGGTGAAACAGATGAGTCTATTTGAAGTGAAGTGTTAAAATACAACATCTCAGCCAAGAAATATAGAAAGTCATGACTTTCTGACCAAAAAAAAAAAAGGGGGGGGGGGGAGCGGCTTTTAATCTTCTGATTTTCCCTGTGTAAAGAACAGGTCAGTGGGGCATAAGCACCAGCATTGCACCATAGAAGCAGAAATTTTAAATATTACTTACTAATTACACAGAGAACAGCAGAATACAAGAAAACTGTAAAGCAACTTTTTAAAACATTATTAAAACACAAAATAGCCTGTTTTAAAATCTGAATCATAATGCAAATGTGGGGTGGAGAGTGGGAAGAAAGGCATATCAGCATGGGTTAATGTTGTACCATGTGATAAATGCTAGTTAAACTGAAGTTCACCTGAAGAAAAGCTCTGTGTAAGCTTGAAACCTTATCCCTATAACAGAAGTTAGTCCACTAAAAGATAATACCTCACCCACCTTGTCTCAGTTTAACTAAAGACCATTTTGTTCCCTTTGAACATTTAGAGAGGCATGTCGGCAGCATGCTCGGAAAGACTAGGCCATCAAGCAGTTGCCAGAAGCAAGAAGTCATGATATTGCCAAGGTCACTCTGGAATTAGGATAAAGATACATGGGAGTTGGTTTATCTCCTCCTCAGAACCAATATGAATATTAATAGGACTCTATTTGGATTGCAGACATATTGGTTTGTTCAGACATCCATCCTTGCCATGGTGCATAAGAAGATTTTATAATCTAAAGTGAATGCATGTCTTATTCACCGGAGTGCACCCACCTCAAAGAGAAAGAATAAATAAGCATAATTTGCTGGAATGTTTTATGAGCTGTTTCGGCTGTATATTTTAAGTGATGCTAATCGAAGGATGGGACACCACAAAGTAGCTTGTGGTCAATGGCAGCCAATCTAACAAAGAACTTCTGGACAATGTTATTGAGGAGGACAGCCCGAGCAGGTTTAACGGTGGCTATAAAAGGGAAGACAGTCTTGGACAACTGCCACAGCCCCAGGCTGAGGACAATAAAGCTCTAGCCAAACGCTTCATCATTGTAGAACAGAAACACTTAGCCTTTTCCATAGTGTTCTAAAAAAGCTGTTGATGCAAATAATGACTATAGATGACAATGGTTGACAAAGGCCAAGCTAGGTAAACCTGATTCCACATGACATTAAGCTACCCTGCCAACTTAGTAAGCACTATAGCATTAAATAAGTAAGGAGATTGCAATGAATAAAAAAATGCAAAGGAAGGGAAAGAGAAATATTTTCAAATGAGGCTGACAATCAGTTTTTGGTAGATTTTGGATGGTTCTGTTAACTTTGTTCAATGCGTGGTCTATCAAGTACCCCCTGAGAAAGGGGTTATGACTGGCCAACACTGTATTTTTTTTTCTTTTTTTCTTTTTTTTTTAAATATGCTGAATCACAAGCCACCACCACCACCCTTCATGGTTAACCAGCCAGTTCTGATAGTCATTAGTTTTTTGGATGTGTTGCATCACAAGTCAATATCCATCCACCCCTTCATGGTCAGCTGGCCAGTTACATTGGTTGGTAGGGGAGAAACAGGGAAGCATAGCCTCAACTTGTTTCTGTCCCCTTTTTGTTGGCAACGTTATGGGTGGTAGTCAAGAGCAGTCCTTGTCCACTAAAAGCCATCCCCTGTATTTGGGGTATGATACGTGTTTCAAGACTCACATATGCTTCACAGAACAATCATTCTAGGATTCTTCTAGGATTCATTCTAGAAGCCTTCACTCTTCTTCACTCTGCCAGAACCGTTTTAATAGCTACTGTGCATACAATTCAGATAATTTACCAGCTACCTTCACAGTTTGGGTATCACACAGTCAAAGTCATATCCAGCCTTTGTTTACTTTTATCTGCTGTTTCTGCCAGCATCTATTTGTTTTTATCTGCTGTTTCTAACTGTGCTCATGTGAATTACAGTGCCCTTTCCTTATTTTGCGGTGGGCACGGGGAGACTACAGACCTCTCTCATATGATTGACATCTCATATGACGGTCTTGGCAGTGAGGCAAGTTCACATTCAGCTGCATGAGAATATGAGCCCAACCGTAACTGAATATTTTCTGTGAATATCTCTGGAACTCAGCTGTAATCTGAAGATTAGAGCATCTCATATTGATCCCCTGGAACGCTGCTTATTTCACCCAACTTGCATACTGTCAATAGAGATAACACACAGCTGCTCAAAAGGGTGGCAGTGGCTGCTGTAACTAGGAAGGGGGGGAACTGTAGCTGCACTTTTTCCTCCTGCAAGGTGAGGTGACAAACTAAATTAATTTAGTGGTCTCTGCACAATCTTTAGTGCTCAAAGTTATGTGTTCTGAGGTTTTTTTCTACAAACAAGAACAAAAAAAATAGGGTAGGTTCTCTAGATCTCGGTCTGTAATGAAACCAGCAGGATTAAGGTAGTGGTATTAAGGGGTTGCTTTTGTTCAGAGTAGGAAACTATTAATCAGGCCCATAGTGCTTTAGTTCTGGTTTCAAGCACTATTTGTGTTGTCACTTTGGGCAAGTCATTTAGGCCCCGATTTTAAAAGGTATTTAGGTGCTTAAAGATGCAGTCAGGCATCTAGTAGGATTTTCAAAAACATCTAGGTGCCTAATTTCAATTTCTGGTTCCAGAGGCCTCACCTGGGATGTGGGAGACCCAGGTACAAGTCCCTGCACTGCCTGATTTGGAGCAGGGAGATTAACCTTGGTCTCCCATGTCCCAGGTGAATGTTTTAACCACAGGGCAATAGAGTCAGTCTCTCCCTTTCCCAATTAATATTTCATTATTTACACAAAGTGGAATAGCTCCAGCAGTACCAACTGACTCACTGAGAGGGACTTGAACCCAAGTCTCTCACAACCCACACCGGTGTGTGTGCGGGTCTCTTTCTCCCCCTGGCTTCCCCTTCTCAAAAGGTCTGAATTTCACTCCCATGTAGAATGAAAAATGTCAAAACCTCAACATTTTCACAACACAGAATATTTTCCAGCCACTGCTAAAAATCAGGCTCTTAACCAAACCATGTCCCAGATTGCTGATCAGTCAAATGGCTGGAATGCTATTTATTCCACAAAGTGTTTTGAAGTATTAGGAACAACACTGATCTGCTCTGGTGAAACAAATGCAAATGATGGCATAAGAGTGCTATAAAAGTGCAAAAGTGTTATTTTAAATGGATACGGCTACAAGCCTTATGACATTTCTGAATGCACTATATCTGACCAAATATGCTCCATAATATTTTTATAAAGTAGAGCTTTTAACTATTGAAAATTACCAAAGGTTTACAGTAAATTATTACTATTGTCTAGAACTTAACTGGAGACAGACATTTTGTGCTGAAATACCTTATTCCCGTTAACTGACAAAGAATCTTATAATTTTAAAAACTGGACATGAATTAGTTTACTTTATTGTCAAACAAATTATTTATGTTTAGAGCTAGTCAAGACAATGGGGAGGTTTTCTATAAAAATCAGAAGGAGTTTTAATTTCATTTAAATGTTTTCATGTTTTATTCTGTTAGGATAAAAAAAGTTTTTCTTAAAACAATGCACAAATTTCTCATTTTTTAAAGTTTAAAAACATTTAATCATTTTCCACTGGAAAAAAAAGGAGAAAAATTAACACTGTATCACACTTTTTTTTCTTTCATTTTTCACACTTTTCCATTGGAAAAAAAATTAACAATATGAAAAAATGTGTCTTCCTCCAGTGTCTCTCACTTTTTAATGTTTTGCAACTTTTTAAGCTTGAAAAGAAAGAAGGAAGGAGGAAAACAAAGAAAAAAGGAATTTTTCCATGATCATGCTAATGTATCTTTTTATCAACACGTCTTCGTACAAGAAATGCAAGAAGTGCATCTGGAAGAACCATATGAGGAGACTTTCATTTTTAGGTCGGGTGTGCATGTGTTCTCTCTCAGAACCTATTGGAGATGAGTATTGTAAGGGTTGGAGTCAGGACATATTAGAAGGTTGAGAGGACAGAAGAGCCAGTCTGAGGGGGACTATTACTGGGTTAGAGAAAGGGAGGGAACATATACAAAAATACATGGTAGTTCAGAATCAACATGAGGGTAACAGTAGCGTATTTTCTGTTCACTCCCTCTGAAGCATCTGGCACCAGCCACTGTCAGAAGACAGGATAATGGGCTAGATGGACCATTCATCTGACCCAATATAGCCATTCTTATGTTATTAGCTCTGTATTGGTATGCTGCCTTCATTTTTATCACTTCTTGGAGAAAATCCACAGTTTCTATACTCATAACAGAAGCTAACTGGCTGGCTGACTACTTATCCGTGGCTTGCTGTTACTAATGCTGATAAAACCAAAAACCAATAGGTGCATAACTGATAAATCATACAGTACTATACTGATGTATTTTGTCTTTTCCTCCAAAGAAAAAGCTATTTACCTCTTTTCCGTTCATCTTTTACTTTAGGCTTTCTTTTTAACTATAAATCTGCAAAGGTCTAAGAGCATCATTTGGACCACACATCTTCCCAATCCCCACATCTGAATGAAGAGAGAAATAGTGCCGTGTATTCCTTCACACTTTTTTGTAAAAGAATTCTCTCTCCACCGTGTTAACTTCTTGCAAGCAGTGGTGTCAATTGCACCAGACACTTTATGTCCTAAAGACACATTGATTTCAAGGAAATATCAATAAAGTGTGCCAGCACAGATGTTTTATAGCAGAAGACTGACAAGAAATGCATTAACCCCTCTCCCCACCCCTGGCATCTACCACAGGGAATACATTGCATACATTCCTGCTGCTCTTGCTAAGAATCTCTTGCTATGAGTTCCTGGAGACAGGAGGAAAGCCTTTAGCTGAGAAATTAGTTTCCTCTTTTTGATCCTCTAGAACCACGTTCTGGTATTTACCTTTAAGGGGACATGGGAAGGCTACATCCCTTCCCTGGATTGGAGATGGTTGAGTTATTTTTTTTTGACCCAGGGAAGGTGTTTTATTGTGAGGTAAATATCCTTCATGTTATGGTTATATTTTGTATAGTGTCCAGATAGATACACTTATAAAACTGAAAAATGAAGCAATAAACCCCTTTAATGGATCAGAAGTTTGGTTCAGAATCACATTCAGATATTTGAAAGCTTATCTAAATGATACAGACTTCTTGGGTCTGCAAAACTGAGCTAGAAATCTCACGAGGCTAGGCCCTGGGATTTATTTGTACCGACTGGGCCAGAAACATCATAAAAATACCAGACACTAAGTACAGAATCAAAAATGTCAGTAACAAGAAACAAATATAGCTCACATTTTCTAGCCTCAGAAGGTTCACTTTTTTTCTTGACTGGAGGGGGCACTTAGAGAGGGGAGGAGATTTCAAAAAAAGTTCAGATTTTATCTGAACTTGTTTGTCTGTCCTAATAGCCAAGCTTGCATTAAAACGCTCCCCAATCTAGGGCCAGAGTGTGCCTTGAAGGGACTGGTTCTGTGACTTCATTTCCACCCTGCCCATTCTCACCCCTCAAGGTGCTAGGAGGGAGCACTGCCTACAATCAGGGAAGCTGAAGGACTGTGAATGCCACTCGTCCTCCTGTGTGCATGCATGTGCAGGGCGTAGAGTACATTTCCCTCTCTTCGATGACCAAGCAGAAACTAGCCCTCAGTACGGATCATACTTCACTCAGTTAAATTGTGCTCTGACCAAGGGACTGTTGGACATAGATGGGCATTTATAAAATACTTGGCGTGTCAAAAGTTTGTAAGCACTTTTTATGTGCCACAAAGTTCAAACTAGTTACCTAAAACGATCAGAAATTTTGAGACACTAAGGCCCAAAATTTCTTATGCCAAAAATCTACAAAAGTGTGTGTATTCCCCTTATACATGGAAAAGAAGAGCACACAAATGAGCATTTGCATGCACAACAAGGAGCTTGAATCTGGAAGGTGCTGACTGCTCTCACAACTTGTTAAAGTCACTGGAACTTGAGGCTCTCAGCGTCTCAAAGAACCAGCAGTTCATCCACCTTGCACAACATTTTTGTGTGTGTGTGTGTGTAAATAATCATTCACCACTGTCTGAAAATGGAACCCTAGGTATTTTAAATATTTGATCATTAATTTCTGTAATATCACATTGCTGAGGTCTATTTCTCCAGACACAAGTATAGTATTAAGGGAAGCTGCATACGTTTGTGGTGAGACCAGATCTTGCCTTGTATAAATTTACATATCCTGAGTACAGTAGAACATTTTTCTTCGTGACAATCTTGCAAACAGGGCAGATAAGAATGTCTGACTAGCAACTAGAAAAGGCATTTAGAGGGCACCTCCTGTTCCCCTGATGCCAGAGCACCTAGCACCACAAGCCAGCAGCTGGTCTGTCTGCTTGGATTTTATTTTTTTCAGCTTACTAAAGCAAAGAGAAATTTGTAGAGTAAATCCATGTATCTCATTAGAAAAAGAAGGAAGTATCTGACGAGGGTTGTCAACTGTCTAATCGCACAAACCCAAACACCCTTGACCCACCCATACCCTGCCCCTTTCCAAGGCCACACCCTGCCACGCCCTTTCTCTGAGGCCATGTCCCGGCTCACTCCAGCCCCTCTCCCTCCGTCGCTTGCTCTCTCCCACCCTCACTCACTTTCACCGGGCTGGGGCAGGGTTGGGGTGCAGGGGGTGTGTGGGGTCCGGGAGGGAGTTTGGGTGCAGGAGGGGGCTCAGGGATAGGGCAGGGGGTTGGAATGCAGGAGGGAGTGTGGGGTCCAGGCTCCAGCCAGGTGGTGCTTACCTCAGGTGCCTCCTGGAAGCGGATGGCATGTCCAGCAGGGGCTCCTAGGCTCAGGAGTGGCCAGGCGGCTGTGCTCGCTGCCCCAGCCTGCAGGCACCGCCCCTGCAGCTCCCATTGGCCGTAGTTCCCCGTTCCCAGCCAATGGGAGCTGCAGAGTCAGCCCTTGGGGCAGGGGCAGCGCGCAGAAACGCCCTGGCCATGCCTCCACCTAGGGTTTGCTGCCGGATATGCTGGCCGCTTTGGGGAGTGCCACAGAGCCAGGGCAGGTAGGGAGCCTGCTTTAGCCCCCCTGGACTATTAGTGGCCTAATATCTCCCGGATTGGCTTCAGTAGCCTCTGGGAGATCAAGCCTGATTCCAGGAGACTCCCAGCCAAACTGGGAGGGTTGGCAACCCTATATCTGACAGAGATTTAAATATCCACATGGAAAAAAGATAGATCAACATTTTCCCACTTGGATGACTAAAGTTAGGCACCTCAATAAAAATGCAAGTAGTCTCATTTTTTGGGTGCTGAGCACCCATAACTTTCATGAAAGTCAATAGGAAACCTGACCACTTTTAGTCAGTCACACATCTATGTATTTATCAGCCTAAGTTTAAGCACCTAAACTTGAGAATGTTGGCCCTAGCTTTTATATTAAAGACATATTTGATTTTTGGATTAAAATGACTTGATAGAAAGATGGGACTGCTCTAATGGTTTTTCTTGCTGCTACAGGAGACACTGATTTAAAAGTTTTGGTAAACACATGGAAATCTTTTCTTTTTCTTTTTCAATGGGTTGAAGTGCTAATGAAAGGAATGTGAATGATAACCTCTGCTCAGCCAAAGAACAAGTACTGCACAAGTAACAGCATCACAGACTTTCCCACACAGAGACCTCAATCCCAACCTGGAACAACTACTTTTAGTGGTGAGATGCTAGCTCAGATTCTGGGCCTGTTCAGTCTTTGACTCCTCCTCCTCCTCCCCACATTGTCGATTGGTGCCAACTGTGATGGTGTTTTTGTGATACGGACACCAGTCCACTAGGAATGAGATACAGCTCACCAAAATCATTTCACACGGGCCACCAAACTATTGGCAGGTTATCATTACTTTCAGTCAATACAAATATTGCTGGAAATTTAATGCAAGGGTTGTATGACGAAAAGCACACTGGAAGCCACTCATAGGAAGGACCATGGATAACATTTTCAAAAGTGGACATTTAGGAGCTTAGGTTCAATTTTTAAAACTGATTTATGCAATTAAGAACCTATGAAACACTTAGTAATCCAAGTCAGTGGGAATGTCACTTTTGAAAATGGGCTTAGGCAAATGCTTAAATGCTTTTGAAAATCTTACCCAATACTTTTAAAATACCACTATAGTTTTACAGGTATTGCTTTACAGGTAAATAAAAGGTATGAGGTAAAATGTTCAGAAACGCCTTTGAGCCAGATTTTCTAAGGTATTCAGGCATCTAAAGATACAAGTTGTCTAACTCCCAACTGAGGCACTTAACGTGCTTTAGAAAATCCTACTAGCAGCTATCTGCGTGTTCAGATACCTAAATACCTTTAATAATCTGGCCCTAAAATGCTTTTGAAAAATTTAACTCATCCCTTTTATTTACTTGTATAGAAATATACATCTATAATGCTATTTTTAAAATATTGGGTGGGACTTTCAAAAGCATTCAAGCATTGGTGTAATTCTACCTCCATTGAAGTCAATAGTAAATCTTGCTGTTAGTATGAACAGATTAAGGTCAATGCCAAGAGATTTGACAATTATATCCATTCTGGGCGAAATCTTGGAATTCTTACTCGACTTTCCTCACAAAATACTCCCTTTGAAATAGAAACATAAAATAAATAAATAAATACATGTTGTATGCCTTTCCCCTACTCTGCTTCTGTGGGACTCTCTTCCTATGTCTGTAGACCACAATGGTGTCCCAATCTCTATTGAAGTTGTCAGGAGCTACTGTAATATAATAGTTTATCGTCAAATATGACTTTTTCAACTTTATATATTTACAATACACTATTACTCAAATCATTTGTCTGAGGGCAAAAATATTCTTTTCCATGACATCAGAATAAGTCACACTCAAAAAAGCTTTTCTGAACCATGGCATATTGTTACTGAAGAAATAGGGTGTGTTAGCATGTGTGCGTAATGCATATTTTAATCTTGAGATCCTGATACAATACCCTATTAATTCTGGAGAAGATATGTGGCCATGAAGGTGTGAACACTTGAGTAAACATGTTTTGTTCCAAAAGAAAACTTACATTTTCATTTATCCCCTCTTATAAAAACAAACCTTAAAAAAACCCAAATAAAATAAAATTTTATAACGGGGAATTTCATTAAATGCTTTGTCTGAGTTTTCCAGCAGCATTCACATGATGCTTTGATGATGGGTTTGACTATGCAATTAATCACTGCATAAGTACAATGCATGCCAAAATGTGAAATCCTTGTTAGTGTTCTTACTACACACTACACAAATATTTCTGGCCAAAATACTTATTAATAAATGATATGTAACAAATGAAATAGCAGTGACTTGGAGTATTAGTACAGTGGTTAATGACTAAGTATGGGTGAACTTGGTCAGATAATTATATTTAACCAAATTTTGTTAAATTTTTGTGTGTGTGCTAGGATTAGTTTTCATTCTGAAGATGAAAGTTTGGGTTAATTTATTGTTAATAATAATTTATTGTTTGAGCTGGAATGAATTGAAGTGTTAATAGTGAGAGTCATTATCCCTTCCTCTTTAAAATATATTTTTAAATGCTGAGTTCGTTTTGTGCTACTGAAAGTTCTGAAATTTACTATTGACTGATCAGGAACAGCATCAGCACAAGATTCCTCATACTGTGCAACCCTGAAACAGATTCTAAGTCTATATACAGATATATGATTGAAAGGGTGAAGGAGGGCTCATTCTGTCTTCTGTGTACTGCACATTTAAATGTAAGAGAATCTTCCTGCCTGCCAAAATGCCAGCTGCCATTTTGGCAATCAGCTGGAGGCAGAATGTTACAAAGTGAGTTACCATGTGTTCTTGTTCTCATAGAGCCTGTGTTTGTCCTTTATTAAGGATTAAGGAAGAAAAAGTGACCTAACACAGGTATGTATGTATATATATATTGTATGTATATGATTTTATACATTGTGCATGGGTGGGGAAGTAAGAAGGGGGAGGGAAACAAGAGCACCTGTCTAGGGAGTAAGAAGATAGTTTAGTTCAAAGCCCATCTTTATCTGACCTGGTGAGCATACTAACCAAAAATCAACACTGCTTATCATTATTATTTTGGTGTTTTCTGTGATGTGAATGCATGTTCACTAGGAAGTAGACTGAGATAATCAGTTTATTTAACAATGGCCATCAGATAATAGCAATTTTCAGCCATTACTGACCTGGGGTTAAATTCTGACACCCTCTCTCATGCTGAATAGTACCTTGCTCCACAAATACTTTCACTGAAATCCGTGTGGCTCTTTGTAGATTCCAGTACCATTCAACATGAGATAAATGTCTCAGAATCTAGCCCCTAGTCTGCATTTTAACTAGCAGCCAAGATGCAAAGGGCACTATATCCTAGTAAGAAGTCCCCTGAGCAATCCAGCTTCCCACTATCTACACTTCTGCAGACCTGGTTAAACTAGGACTGGTAGGAAAAGTATCCAAAGACAGGACATTCCTGAAGTGTTTTTGTTCAGTGAACATGAAGAAGCACTGAATGTCTCACAAGGAATCCTGACTCGGGGTGTTTTCCCCAATCAAGGGCATGGTTCAGCAAAGCACTTAAGCATGTGTGGAAATGTAAGTCCCACCGACTCCAACAAGACTATTCATGTGCTTAAAGTTATGCACACTCTGAAGTACCTGGTTGAATTGTGGGCCAGATACTTGGATGCTTATTTGAACCATATGTTGAAACTTTTAGTGGTTCTTCATCACTTGTTATTACAGTACAATTGCACTCAAGATAACTAAAGACTTCATCTGCCAATAGATCACAAGCTTTTTTTCCCTCTTCAGAGCACACACATTTTTGGAAGTGGCTGGCTTACTAATAGGGGTCTAGTATTTTTGTGTTTCAAATAGTTATATATTTGTATTCATGTTTAGTTTTTTCAACTTACTTTTTAATGCCTTAGCCCCCAGTTCAGGAAAGCACATACAGACATGCCCAAATCCATCCCAATTCAGCAGAGCACTTAAGAGCTAAATTCTAAGCATGTGGTTAAGTTCTATTGACCTCAGTACAACTAAAGCATGTACTTAAGTGTTCTGCTGAATAGAGATTCTTTCCTGAATTGGCACCTATGGGAGCCAGGAGTGGAGCTGAATTAGTTGAAGCTGTCATGTGTATCTCCCCTTCAACAGGGATGAAATGTAGATTTGTCCTGCAGAAAGCAAGAATTTTTTGCAAAAATATTTGTTTAATTGAAAACCCAATTTTCTTTGAAAACAGACCAGACCTAACCATAAGACGTTCAAGCTCCACGGGAATTCAATATCACTAATCTGGATCTCATGTCTCTTCATTACAGTCAGGGTTTGTTACTTAAAAGGAATGTCTACACTGCAATTAGAGCGGTGTGATTACAGCACATGTAGACATACCTGTGCTAGGTTATCCATAAAGCTACTGCAGCATAGGCAGCGACACAGACTAGCCATGCGAGCACTTACCCAGGGGTCATGGGCATGATTGTATTTAGGTAGCCAACCCGTAGTGTTGCCTGTGTTTCTGCAGCTTCATTTCTATGTTTAGCAAGCTAGCCCGATCAAAGCTGGTTTGGGTGTGCCTACATGTGCTGCAAACAGACCTCCCAACTAGAGTGTAGACATACCCTCAGTCATGAAGCCAAGACAGAATTTTTTTTATTTTTGTTTTTAAGAAAAGATGACACAATGATGTTTATAAAAGAAATTATTACTACATCTTATTGTTTCCCTTGAAAAATTTACCTGTTTCATTCCCTTCCAAACACAATAAGGAAACATTCAGCCAGGTGTTTTAAATATTTGGTGTGGAAACAGTAGAGTTAACTAAGCATCCAGAAGCAAATCAAAGCTATGTGATCAGTAGGCAGACAGACTTTGCACTGTTCATGCATGCATGCTGGCTGAAAAGATGCACTGACGGTTATGATGGGCAGAAAGGATGCTTTATTTTAAAAGGTCAATCAGCAAATTCAATTCTGAACTTAATGGAAGTTACATCCTCTGAATTATTTTTAAAGGGGCTTTGTGAAACCAGAGAGTAGAATGTAGGCATTTTCCTATTATAAGATCATTTGTTTGAAAGATTAGTTATGGCAACTCTATGTAACTTCAGATTTTCCCAAGTGATAGATTTAAGTAATGTTGAACAAATGTAGCTAATGTTGTTATACTGTTGTTGAATTCTTCATATCTCTATCACATCTAGATGGAAATTCATGGTAGTAAATATGGTAATAATGTGGTGCATTATCTAAAGGTTGGATAGGAGGGCTCATCTTATTTCTTTAAGAATGACATGAACATTGTGTTGTAACATGAACGCAAATGTTTTCATATAAAGTAAACATTACATGTTGACCTTTGGAGAAAATATGCTGCCTATTTACTTTCAGTGCACTATTAGGATCCAATACAGTGTTTCTTGCAACAGCTTTAGCCACACAGATTATCCTGCTATTAATATATCACTGTTGAGCACACATTGTTTTTTCTCATCTAAAGTACAATTTATCAAACACAAATGGTTTGAAAACAGCACTGTCTATTATTGTACCCGCATTAGCATGCACATTTTCTAAAAGGCATTTTTGAGGCCAAGTGTGCTATGTAATTATGCTTGGTAAAACCTTATCATTAGTACACGTTAAACACGTCGACCAAGGAAAACAGCATTGATAGATTAGCATATCGGACAAACAAAGGTGACTTATCTGATGAAAATTAGAGGGAATGGCTATAATTATAACTAAACGAAGTTCCAACAAACATACTCTAACTCATTCATGTGGATCTAGAATTTGCATTGTGCTTTAAATGAATAATACATGTTAACAATGTATCAGGTCATCTTTAGAACTCGACACAACTGATACTTTCCAATTGACTGTGAAGTCACAGGCACCTATGCTAATTGTCAGCAATGTCAACGTCAACAATATTCACTAAATGCATATGTCAACTTTTTTTAAAATTACTATGTACTGTGACCTTCTGGGGTGCAATCCAGATCAGGGGGCTGCTGTGTCACTGCCTGCAACCTGCAGTGCCTTACAATGCCTTGCTGCTGTAGCTCTCCCTGGAGTTGCTCACAAGCAGCCTGCCAGCATGTAATTCACTCCCCAAGTGTCTGTGTGCAGCCGCAGACCTAACCCAGAACCACTGATCCCAGCAGCCTGTCAGCAAACACCAGCCACACCCTGGCTCCTACCAGCCTTGGTTACTATTAGCAGGGTGACCACAACATACTCCCAGTCTCTGATATCCCCCCTAAACCTGTATTCTGCCCTGTCCAGCCTTCTCCTGGACAGCTCTGATATATTAGGTCCATTTTCCCTCAAAAGGGTACAACACACAACAGATTATCACCTTAAATGCAGTTACCCAACAGTTAAACTTAAACACACTGGATTTGGTTAAACAATAAAACAAAAGAAGAGAGGATTTTAAGTGAATTCAAGTATAGGCATTATAGTTACAAATGGGTACATGAAAAATAAAGATAAACCCCTTTCTGATGCTATCAGCATTACTGACCAATCTCTTTGGTTAGGACCCTCCCCTAAACTCCAATGGCTCTTTCTTTTGTTGTCTTGGGTGCAAAAAATAGATAGACAGGGGGAGAGAGAGGAGTGTTTTGGGGTGTTTGCCCTCACTTTTATAGTTAATTTCCCCCCTTCAAAATGCAAGCTCAAGAGTGATTTCTAGTAAAAATTATTTTCAGCTGAGAGCAAGAAGGCATGAAGTCTCCTGGTGAAAAGTCCCATGCTGTTTTTTCCTTGCCCCTTTTTGCTGAAATGTAGATCTCCTTTGTCCCTTGCCTTCCATCTTTCATTATCTGAGGACTCTGTTTACAGTTTATATGTAAATTTGAGGTGAACACACATTTTTTAAGACCTGCTTGACCTCTTTTGTCCAATTGTTGCTACGTAAGTTTAAACATACTCCACCAATGTCATTTGGAGGGGAATTCATAACTTTACACAATTATGCCACACCCATTTCACCATGATATTATTGATGAGTGAATTATGAATTTTCAAATGATACCTTACAAGTCATACTTTGTGCAAAGATTATTACCAAAGCACATAGGTTGTGAATATAGGGGACATTCCATCACATGTATACATCCATTTTGTAACAGCAACACCAAAACAGAGATTCATTTCAAGTTAAGAGCAATTTCTCAGCGGTTGAAAATCACTTGGCTTTCAACCTCATGGTTTGTAACACCATCCTGGGCATGGTACTAATACTCAGAATAGGGATCCTACTTCTGTCTTTCAATTTATACCAGATAGCTAAAGGCACTGTTCATATTGCTCTGCTACGATACAATACTATGGTTTTAAATCAGGATTACTATTTATGGACTAGATTGCCCCTGGCCCTTATTCAACTATGCAAGCAACCCCCTGTATTTTCTTATTTGGAAGATTAAGGGCTGCCCAGTTGGTATATTTACTAAGGGGGTTGGAGGTGGGGACAGCAGGGGTTGCTATAAGCAAATGGATGAAAATTAGGAGCACCCTTGCTCCAGTCCCCTAACTGTGAGTTACAGTAGCTGATTAAGTGCACAGGTGGTAGGGGAAAGAAGGAAGCAGCACTTCAAAAAGGGGTGAAGTATCTTACTCCTCCACACAGTAGCGGTCTCCAAGTCACAATTCTTTTTCCAAACCTCTTCCTGGGGTAGCAAAGCTAAGAACTACCCCTTACCCTTGTCTGAAGCCAATGGGTCAGTCTAGCCCTGGTTCACAGTGTGTCTGGATAGCAGGCTACATAAAGGGCAATAAACTTTTAGTCACCATCTAATCATATTATTATTATTTATGTAGTGCCAGAAGTGTATTGGTATGACAACTGTCTTAAAATCATGCATTGTCTTACATTTCAGGTCACCATTTCACAAATGATGTACTCAAGGTCCCACATTGTTGTTGAGTCAGAAATAGAACCCCTTCAAATCCTGGCCACCTTTTCCATACTCTGACCACATTTCAACAGAGAAAAAGTTTCAGGAATGCTCTTTGATCTATCCATAAAGAAAATAATGTTGTTGTAACCGCTTGGAGATTGGTCATATCCCCCCAGATTGAGAACTCATATCCTAGAGCATGCTCCTTCTAACTTGACTCCTTGTGATACTAATTTCCTTTTTTATTCCTAGAGGATGATTATCATGTCTGTTTAATGAATAATAGTCTGATCTAGCAGGGAACTCCCCATTGTAGCAAGAACATTTGTCTCCAGAAAACTTAAGTCAAAAGATATTGAAAATCAATATTAATGATCAGGACATATGAGGTTCCAGTAAACAGACTGTGAAGAATGAAATGTTAGCATTCACTTGTGCAGTGTGTACAAAAGTTGTTTAGCTTTTAAGAAACTGATTGATGTAGTTTATGTATCACTTTGAATTTCTCGTTGTACTTAAGTATATGAGATAGTCATGTAAAAATATTTCACAATAAATTTCGGTCTCAACCTATTTCTTTGGTATAAAAATGATAAATGGAATTGGTGTATGTCAAGAATGTCTTTTAGTTTTCTCAAGTAATTGACTTTAAAATGCACAAACTAAGTTCAAATTAATGGTTTCATGTATTAAAAAAAGAAGGCAAAAAACTTACTTTCATTTCTATTAATTATATTCCCAACATTAATTTCATTAAACCACACTTAATTTCTTTTACAAAGTTAACTTTTATGACCAATGCATTTTTTCAGGATAGTAGCCTGGATGCGTGAAGAATTAATCTTGTCTTATAAATGAATGAACAAGATCTGAGGAAGATAAAATGAATCATAAAGTGATTGCAGTTAACCAAAAAGTTCCACTTTGCTCCCTTATGGAGAATGATGGAATATCATTTTACTGAACTCCATTATCCTAATGAGAAGATATTCCACACTTGATCTTAGCCAAAAGGCCGGAGAAGGTATTTTAATGACTTGCCGCTGCTGCTTAATGAGGAGATTTCATAATTACTGAAACTACATCTGTTTGATTAATGAGGCTCTTTCAGGATTCATGCATATTCCTTCAACTCAGTTGATGACATACATTGCACACACACATACATATGGTATGTTACTGGCTTCCCTTTCTGTAGTTACATCAATAAATCATTACTGAAAAAAGGCAGCAAATGGTACAGTACAATTCTGATGTTCATCAATATGAGCAACAACAGTAGATGCACATTTTTCTCCATTTTTGGACCTAATCTCATTGCCCTTATTTAGGCAAAACTTCCATTGAAGCCTGTGGGCCCATGGTTAACCTTTTAAGTTGGCCATAATGTCCTTAACACTGGCAATTTTAATAGGAACCCAAATGCATGTCCAAAAGCAACGTCTGTTTTTGTGTTTCCATGAATCAGGTAATAGCTATGTTATAAATTCCCCACAATTGCTCTCAGCTTTGTTTTCTTGTGCTACTCTAAGAATAAGTAAGCTTGACATTTTGGGGGTCAAAATTCTGAAAAGTGACCTGATTGTGGGTGCCTCAATTTGAACTTAAGCACTTTCATGTAGTCTGGCTTTCAGAAATGCTAAGAACCTACAACACTATGCAAAGAAAACAGCCAATACTGTTCAGCACATTTGAACAACAGACCCAAAAAGTGTCTCAATACGGATACCAAAAAATGAGACATCCAAAAAAAAAATTGGACACCACTTATGGAAAGTGGCTTTAATAGAAAAAAATATGCAGTATCTACAAAAGAACCCCAAAGCACTGATATAATCTTGGAAAATGTGTAGAGAGTCAGGAGTGAATTATAAAAAGCTAGGTCACTAGTTCAAAACCAGACAAAGCTGATAGTGATAGTGACCAAATGATGAATGCATCCAATAGCTGTTGAGAGTATAACTGTATGAAATAATAGTACCTGACAACATCTCAGAATATGTAGGCAGAGTACACACAAACAGTGTGTTCAGTCCTAATTTACTGCATTAGCAGGTAAAGCGCATACTGTGGCCAGTTCATCTCTTCAGGTTTTGTTACAAACTTGAAGCTCAGATCATAGTTGTGGAAAAATTTGCTAAGGTCCACTACCCTCTCCAGCAGCCTGGTTTTCAGCACACTTCGTGTTTCTCTAATCCAAAATGTTCAGATCTTTTTGATTTCAATATCAGACAAGGAATGGCTCCTTGTAACTCTCTGGGAATATGGGTGTAAATTGCACTCCCCCACACATGGGGGTGAGTCAAACTCATAAAACACACCTCTTGGATGACACAACTACGAATATAAAACATGCAGTGCAAATTGACTCTAATTACCCTTCCCTATCTTCATTTCTGTCATTACATTAGCCTGGCTGCACACTATTTTACCCGGAGTAACTAGAGGCGGAGATTTGAATTCCAATTCAGGTGGATCATTCTTCACTAATCAATTTCCCTGCATGTCAGAATGTGATAGTGTATTGACTGAGAGACCGATTTAATGCTGGTTTTCACATCAAGATTCAGGTTGCATTATAAAATGATGTGAGAGACTAACTACTAGCAGAGTTGATAAGGATCCAAGGTACACTTTTAACATGTGCTTTACACCAGGATACTGTTTCTGCATGGTGACTATTTAGGGAAGACATTTAAAGGTACTTTTTATTTCTCAGAAAATCCTGCTTTATTGTTGTCATCAGCTTCTTGATTACCTTATGGGTGGACATGTTACACATTCATAAAAGTAGTGTTTATACAGTCACATCATTGGAACTACTGACAGAATAGAGGGCCAAATTCTGCTTTAGTTAGACCAATACAACATCTTTGACTTTGTGGGGATCCAGTGGTTTAATGACAGCAGAATTTGGCCCAAAGTAGATATTTTAGGGTTAAATAGTGATTACTTAGTAGCTAGCTCATACCAACTGCTAATCTGCACAGTAAAACTATACCAGCACACACACTGCATTCTTTTGTTCTGCAGTTCTGTTCAGTCTTAACTCTTATCATTTGCTGTATTTATCAGTGTGTGCAGCAAAAGTGACTTACAATTAGTGAAAGAAAGATATTTCACTAGCATAAAAAGAAATTAAAATGTTAAGCAAATTAAATTGGAAAAGCACTTTTAACTTGACCAGAGGGAGTGGGTGGCTCAAGAACCAAATCCATTTTAGTTGGATTGACAGTTTTCACTTTGTGATTACGTGAAAGCGATTTGTTCTTTCTGTCCCATCACAGCTGGCAACTTTGCAAGCAGTCTCAGAAAGGCCAAGCTCTGAATAGGATTTGAAGAATAAATTATCCTTCTACTGCTAGACATGATCCCTCCATATCAGGGCGGAACCACAATGGCAGGGCAGTATGGGAAAGCTTGTGTGATAGACAGCATCGTGGCCAAAACAGCAGAGATTGAACCAGGGACCTCCTCCTGAGCTACAGATTGAGCTAAACAGCAAGATGCTCTGGCTGGGGATATAATGGACTCTCATCTCCTGTGGATTGGGCAACTTGTAATACTCACTCACCAATGGGTAACACTTCCACAGCCATTTTCAGGCCATATCTTTTCTGTGCTGGAAATCAGTCTTCAATAGGAGTTTTACTCTAGTAAAGACTACGGAATTGAGTTTTGAGATTGCATTACCGACCAATGTTAAGAAGCTTGTAGGGGTCTTTCTGCACAGACGCTGTCTGGGTTTAGAGATTGCTACGTAGTTTAACTGTAAAACTTTTAAAAAAGTACCACCGACAACAAAACAAAAGTATGCTGCAAACTTTGCAATCAGTAACCCATAGAAATAGAGGCAGATGGATAAAAAAATCCCACTTAGTGATATACTGGAGAGCTGCCAGTGGCAGTAGATAAAAAGGAAGTTGAAGGGGGTGGGGAGGAAAATTAACTAGAGTTCTTTATTATTATTGCTCTTTACAACAGAGTAATTCAGTAATACAGAGTTTATGATACTGTTTGAAAACCAGGACAAAGCTTTTTCAGCTCATTGGTTTCCATAAATCAAAAAAAGCAAATTTAAAAAAGATGTTATGCTTTCATAATATATGTATAATGTGCATTTATGATTCATTATAGGCAACTGTAAACATTTATTACTGTTCCCTTATCCAATCACTTACAAAAAGAGAGTGGTTTTCTCGCTCCTTTCTCTCAATAGCAATGCAAGCACATGGCTGCAAGCTCCCTCTACTGGTCCTAGTTAACCAAGCCAATGAAAGTTGAAAATAATCACAGTATGTTATTCTGGAAGTTTTGATACAACCTAAATATATATTTGATAACAGGCTACACATTTCTCTTAAGAGTCTCTATAAAAGTTGAAGGATATCTTTTTCTGTCCCGTCCCCCCTCAAAGGACTAACATTATTAAAACTACAGCTATTCAGAAACTAACTAGCGAGGGAACTGAAACCATTTGCTTTGTCAATGTTTTGCCAGTGCCACTGCAAGAAATCTCTAAGACTAAAATGACTCATGGTGATGAAAATGGATTTCCCTCTATAGAGAAAAAGGCTTCAGGTAGGTATGATTGGGGGGTGTGAATGGGAAAGAGGATGAGCAAGACATACAATTGTTTGCTGCATCACCACACTGAGATCCTATTCGTAAGATCATACATGTTTGCAGTCCTGTAACAGAAAGACTGTGAAAAGTCTGTATTTATTTTAATTTGGTGGAATCAATTATAGGTTAGGGGCTCTCTGAAAGTGAGAGGAAGTGATAGGCCAAGAACAAAGCAAACGATTACTCAAAGTGCCTAAAGTAACTAAAGCCCCAAGCCTGCAAAACTTGGACTCTTGTTTAGTGTCACTCATCTTGCCATCACAAAGCCATAGAAATGAAGGCAGATGTTTACAAAATTCCACTATTGGAATTGGTTGGAGAGTAATTCTTCAAACACATTGACTTCATGTGAGTAAAATTAAGTGTGTGGTATTCCGGGGGATAGAATCACTTATTTCCATGCAAACAGGGTCATACAACACCTCTGGATATCAGAGGTGTTTATATATGGATTTAGAAGCCTGCCTTTAGGCACCATGATTTGAAAAGTGTGGCTTGTTTCTTTAGGGAAGACCTCAAACAGTGATCTCTTCACCAATGATGTCTTTATGCCTTCCTGCATGTAAACGAGTATCATGTGCAACATATTTGCCTGAAATAGGACCTTTCTACACATAACACCACCAACTTGGAGAGGGGAGGTGATGCATCACAGTAGATGCAGTCCAGCCAGGGAGACCATTTCATTCAGGAAAATGGACCCATGAAGTAACCAAACTTCAGGTTGCATGAAGCACTGTGGAGCACCTCCAAATTGATGACTGATTGGAAGTAAGGAGTAATGAAGGTCACTGTAACCTATGATAACCTACATCCAATCCTGTGCCACATAACCTCTCCTTCTGCTTAAGGCTGAAGTGCTGTTATAAAGCTTGAGAACCCCTGTTCTTTGCCGCTTCTTCCATTATAATACAATTGCAAACTGTTCTGCTGTTGTTCAGTTTCTTTTCTGTCTGATGTCATTCAGTTTTAACTTTAAATAAAAATCCAACACCTTCCTACTGTCAAAAAACAAATTTTAATTTTGTGGGAAATCTCTAGCTAGCTGGTTACCAAAAGAGCTGGTTGATTTTTGTTTTAAATGTAAATGAAAATTGCATTATTATTTTTTTAAAGGGAAAAAACAACATTTTTAAATCACCTCCCCCCCCATATTTTCCCTGACCAGTCCTAGTCACAACAAACAGCTCTTTAAGTGTATACTGCCAATGGTTATATATGGTGGAGTACAACTTCCTGTGTCCTAGTTATTTGTAAATGAATATATACTACTGGTGGGAACTCTTGGGTGTGTTTTTTTTCTCTTGACTGATATAAATGAGATCTGCAAAACTGTCCAACTATTATACACTGAATTAGACAGTATTCTTACATTCTCAGGAATGTACACCAGAAGCTTGTAATGGTTTAGTACAATGCATCTGTACATATTTACAGCTATCACTGAAAAATATATATCTGGCCTGTATCTGGACATGGCGTCTCTGGTTATAATTTGGAGGATAAACCGAGTTTGGGCTGCACTAGCAAAAATTAACTATTGGGAGAATGGATGACAGGAATTGGTACAAGTCTAGCCAAGGACAAACCATTTCCAGTTGTCATTATGTGGAATTGCCCAATGTTTTGAAGCACGTATATTTGTAAAAAGTTTTTTGGGGGGGCCTCCTTTAAGCCCTTGGGAAATCCTTGTTGACTGATTTTTTTTTCCCCTCCCAAAAGAACACTGGTTATAATATGGACGTCTCTCCTGTTAATATATAACTTGTGAGAGTGTAGAATTTGCTCCAAATGCTCTTGCTATGCTAACTCTGAACATAAGGACTCCCAATAGCCTTTGTTTCCAGTTGTAATTTAACATTTGCATCATGAGCTAGGCAAAATATCTGGGATTTACATTGTGCATTCCTCTCACTGGAGCCAGAAGTTTCATCCGTATATAAGGAAATGTGCTTTCATGCTGCTGACATAGGCTATTTCTTTGTGGTGCACATCATTCCTAATGGATGACAGCAGGGGACAAATGAACAGTGCTGATTTAATTGGGGAGGTAAATGCCATACTCACTCGGACTGTTAAACAGAACTAAAAAAGGTGAAAGTTGATCAGGAGGCGCCTCTTAATAGCAGGTTTTATGTAAGCAATTAGGTTATTTTCACAGAGCTTGAAGAGCTTTTAAATGTAAACAGTTGCAAATGCAAGGGAGTGAAGTGACCTTTGGGGCAAAACCCCTCAGGATTCTGCTTATTAAAAATGCTGATGTCCCTTCCAAGTACCTACATTTATTTCAAACCACAATGTGCAGGCTGCCATTAGCACTAGATGGAATCCAGACTCCCTAATTAAAATCAGAAACTCCCAGTGCAAAACAGCCAATTCTAATTCATTCACCTCAAGTGCTATCAAGCCAATGATAATATGCATTATTTCAATCACTGAAGTCACAGAAGAATCAGCTAATTCTGGTTTTGCATTGTAAACACATTTTCTGGTAAGGGAAGGGAAACACAGAGCTGAACTGAAATGTACTACATACAAAATGGTGAGCAAAGAGATTAAAGGAGTACTCTCCCACCGACAGAATCAATCCTAGCTGAATTTAAACTACAGCTATGGTCATACACATGTATAAATATCACCAGCTTACGAAATAGTTCTGATTTTTATATATTCTGATGTTTAGGTGCTTACTTTAGTGACAAAAATGATTGACTCCTGTTAGCATTGCAAAGTCAACACAATGACAGGGAAGTGAACTGGATTATTTTCTTGTTTATGAATCATCATCAGAAGTTTTAACTAACGTTATGCCTTCACTTCAAGCTGGAGGTGTAATTTCTAGCTCAATGCTAGCTCCAATCATTCTAGTACACTAAAAATAGAAGTGCAGCCATGGCAGTGAGAGTGGTGGGAGGGACTAGCTGCCTGAATATGTACTTAGTGTCTTGAACAGGACCATCAGGCCCCCGATTCAACAAGGTACTTAGGCACGTGCCTATGTTTAGGCATGTGAACAGTCCCACTTAAGTCGATGGAACTGACAAAATGCTTAAAACTAGAGAGGCAGTTAAGTATCTTGCTGAATCAGGCTCTTCTGATTGCAGAAGCCTTTTTGTTGGTTTTAGTGTGTGAGTTAGCAAGCATCCGGCTTGATTTTCAGAACACAGGAAGTCAAAACTATCTTTTACTAGTAAACTGCTAAATTTGATATGGAAGTCACAGAGACAATCAACATAAATCAACCATTTCCACAGTCGCTTTTCAGAGTACAACCTTACTTTAATGGAGAAAAATAAAGAGAAAGCAACTATAATCATTGCATGACCTAATTCCAGATGTTTTCCAAAGTTGGAAGTTCTTGAGAAACACATAATTCGCTATTTATAAAAAAAACTACCAGAGACTTATAGAGCCACATTTTAAATGTTGAATTTAAGTCTATTAAAATTCTTTAGCAGAGTTTATTCAATTAAAACTATATTCTGATTTGGCACACCATTACTGTTTAAAGTGTGTTGTCTATTGATCACAAGTCTGCATTTATATAGTGTCGTTTACCCAAGCACACAAACTTTACTAAATGATCATGCACTTTTTTTTTTTTTAATACGTAGCCAGCATGTTACCCCATCACTGAAGTGCAGCCACTTCTGGAGTGAGATGCTGACATTGTTTACCAGAGCACACTACCACTGCAAGTTAGGGGAGGGATAGAGGAGGAATGCTATAATATTTGCATATTTTGATTCATAAATCACTGATGAAAAAAATGCCTAACACACACACACACTCTAGGTGGTATTTACAAAAATATACAAATTACATGAATTAATTCAGCAGCTTATCCCTGCCACACAGCAAAATAAACCACAAATAAAAAAATAACTTTTAAACCCCTTATTATTCACTGAGAACACACTTGCGAACAGCTCCCACTTTTTTAATAATGAAGGGGCTTCTTTTCAAACATCTCAACCACTTATTTGTTCCATCTTGGCTGAATGGGAGAGAGAGGGGCCGTCCTCAGATAAGCTAGTCCCAGGTAATTATAGTGCATTTAAGCCATTTAGGGCTTTATGTGTCAAAATACCACCATATATAGTTAGTTAATACAGTTCAAAGCACTGGCATCATGCACTTGCAACAGGATATCAATTTTTAACCAGTGGGCTACCATATTCTGTATCAGCCTCAGGTTCCGAATGTATTTAAGGGTAGCCCCATGAAAATTGCTTTATTCAGACTGATAGAAAAGTTCTGTCAAAACTGTTTTTCAATGGAAAACTGGGCTTTAGAAATGCTGCAGTTGTGCCTCATTGGAGTTGTAGTTATGTAAGTGGTAGAATGTAAGGGGTAGTTGGAGTAGAGTAGGAGTAATCCATCATGACCCACTTATGCCCCAATAGAAGGTAATTGATCACTATCTTTTTCTGCATGTCCGTCTTTTCTTACTTTAACAGTAATTGGAATCACAAGGTATGCTTTTGTTTAAGAACACAAGAATGGTCATACTCGGTCAGACCAATGGTCCATCTAGCTCAGTATCCTGTCTTCCAACAGTGGCCAATGCCAAGTGCTTCAGAGGGAATGAACAGGCAACCATCAACTGACCCATCCCCTGTTGTCCACTCCCAGCTTCTGGCAAACAAGGCTAGGGACACTCAGAGCATGGTGTCACATCCCTGGCCATCCAGGTAAATAGCCATTGATGAACCTGTCCTCCAGGAACTTATCTAGTATTTTATTGAACCCTGTTATAGCTGTGGCCTTCACAAAATCCTCTGGCAAAAAGTTCCAGAAGCTGACTGCATTGTGTGAAGAAATACTTCCTTTTGTTTGTTTTCAACCTGCTGCCTACTAATTTCATTGGGTGACCCCTGGTTCTTGCGTTACGTAAAGGAGTAAATAACATTTCCTTATTTACAATTGTATAGAACTCTATCATATCCCCCTGTAGTCATTTCTTTTCCAAGCTGAAAAATCCATGTCTTTTTAATCTCTCCTCATATGGAAGCTATTCCATACCCCTAATCATTTTTGTTGCCCTTCTCTGTACCTTTTCCCATTCCAATATATGTTTTTTGAGATCTGCATGCAGTATTCAAGATGTGGGCATACCGTGAATTTATATACAGGTATTATGATATTTTTGGTCTTATTACCTATCCCTTTACTAATGGTACCTAACATTCTGTTAGTCAAAAAAAAAAAGAAGCTACCACTGCACACTGTTTTCAGAGAATTAGCCACAATGACTCCACAATCTCTTTCTTAAATGGTAACAGCTAACTTAGATCCCATCATTTTGTTTTCCAATTTGCATTACTTTGCATTTATGAACGTTGAATTTAACTGCATTTTGTTACCGAGTCACTCAGTTTTCTGAAATCCCTTTGCAACTCTTCGCAGACCGCTTCAGACTTAACTATCTTGAGTAATTTTGTATCATCTGCAAATTTTGCCACCTGTTTACCCATTTTTACAGATCACTTATGAATGTGTTTAACACCATTGGTCCCAGTACAGACCCCTGGGGGACACCACTACTTACCTCTCTCCATTCTGAAAACTAACCATTTATTCCTACCCTTTGTTTCCCATCTTTTAATTAGTTACTGATCCATGAGAGGACCTTCCCTCTTCTCCTATAACTGCTTACTTTGCTTAAGAGCCTTTGGTGAAGGACCCCATCGAAGCCTTTCTGAAAATTTAAATACACTATATCCGCTGGATCACCCTTGTCCACATGTTTGGTGACCCCTTCAAAGAATGCTAATAGATTGGTGAGGCATGATTTCCCTTTACAAAAGCCACATTGACTCTTTCCCAACCAGTTGTTTTTATCTAAGGCCTGGTCTACACTACGGGGTAAGATCGAATTTAGCTGCGTTAGGTTGATTTAAAAATGAATGCGTCCACACAACCAACCCTGTTCCATCGACCTAAAGGGCTCTTAAAATCGACTTCTGTACTCCTCCCCGGCGAGGGGAGTAGCACTAAAATTGACTTTGCTGGGTCGAATTTGGGGCAGTGCAGATGCAAATCGACGGTATTGGCCTCCGGGAACTATCCCAGATTGCTCCATTGTGACCGCTCTGGGCACCACTTTGAACTCCGATGCACTAGCCAGGTACACAGGAAAAGCCCTGGGAACTTTTGAATTTCAATTCCTGTTTGGTCAGCATGGCGAACTCAGCAGCACAGGTGACCATGCAGTCCCCCCAGAATCGTAGAGCTTAGAATGTTTCTACGCCCCCTTATCATCTCCATCCCTAAGGTTATCGCAGATTAGAAGGCAAAAAAAAACGCACTCGTGATGACATGTTTTCCGAGCTCATGCAGTCCTCCCGCACTGATAGGGCACAGCTTAAAATCAACAAAGGGGGCGGATTTGCGTCAAGGAGAAACACACACAACTTTCACACCGAAGCCTGGCCAGTCATGAAACTGGATTTCAAAGCCTTTCTGATGTGCAGTGCGCCTTGCTGTGCTCTTCTAATCGCCCTGGTGTCTGGCGCGAAACGATTGCCTGCCGTTGCTTTCCCGGAGGGAGGGGTGACTGATGACACATACCCCAAACCACCCACGACAATATTTTTGCCTCATCAGGTATTGGGAGCTTAACCCATAATTCCAATATGCGGCGGAGACTGTGGGAACTGTGGGATAGCTACCCACAGTCCACCGCTTCGTAAGTCGATGCTTGCCATGGTAGTGAGGACGCACTCCACCGACTTAATGCACTTAGTGTGGACATATGCAATCGACTGTATAAAATCGATTTCAAAAAATCGACTTCTATAAAATCGACCTAATTTTGTAGTGTAGACATACCTTAAGTCTTTGATAATTCTGTTCTTTAATATAGTTTCAACCAATTTGCCTGATACTGAAGTTACGCCTACCGGCCTGTAATTGCCAGGATCGCTTCTGGACCCTTTTTTAAAAATTGGTGTCACATTAGTGATCCTCCAGTTCTCTGGTACAGAAGCTGATTTAAACAATAGGTTACTTGCCACAGTTAGTAGTTCTGCAATTTCATATTTGAGTTCCTTCAGAACTCTTGGGTGATTACTATCTGATCCTGGTGACTTATTACTCTTTCATTTCTCAATTTGTTCCAAAACCTCCTCTAATGACACCTCAATCTGGGAGAGTTCCTCAGATTTGTCACCTAGAAGGAATGGCTCAGGTGAGGGAATCTCCCTTATATCCACTGCAGTGAATACTGATACAAAGAATTTATTTAATTTCTTCACAATGGGCTTATTTTCCTTGAGTGGTCCCACTGATTGATTGGCAGGCTTCCTGATTCTGGTGTACTTAAAAACATTTTTGCTGTTAGTTTCTGTGTCTTTTCCTAATTGCTCTTTAAATTCTTTTTTGGCCTGCCTAATTATAGTTTTACACTTGATTTGCCAGAGTTTATGCTCCTTTCTATTTTCCTCAATAGAATTTAACTTCCAATTTTTAAAGGATTTTTTTGCCTCTAACTACATCTTTTACTTTATTGTTGAAGCATGGTGGCATTTTTTTGGTCCTCTTAGTACATTTTTTATTTGGGGTATACATTTAGTTGAGCTTCTATTATGGTGTCTTTTAAAAGTTTCCATGCAGCTTGCAGGCATTTCATTTTTGGGACTGTACCTTTAAATTTATGTTTAACTAGCTTCCTCTTGTTTGTGTAGTTCCCCTTTCTGAAATTACATGTTACTGTGGTGGGCTTCTTTGGTGTCTCTCCTGTCCCCTCTCCCCCCCGCACACACACAGAGATGTTAAATTATGGTCACTATTACCACCAAGTGGTTCAGCTATATTCACCTCTTGGAACAGATCCTGTGCGCCACTTAGGACTAAATCAAGAATTGCCTCTCCTCTTGTGTGTTTCAGAACTAGCTGTTGCAAGAAACAGTCATTTAATGTGTCAAGAAATTTTCTCTCTGCATCCCTTCCTGAGGTGACATGTACCCAATCAATATGGGGATAGTTGAAATATCCCATTTTTATTGAGGTTTTTATTTTTATAGCCTCTCTAATCTCCCTGAGCATTTCACAGTCACCATCACCATCCTGGCCAGATGGTTGGTAGTATATCAAAGGTCTGAAATTAATAAATCTGAGTGTCCAGGAATGAGTTGGTGGCATTTCACCCAACAAACTGCAACTTCCATAAGATACCCCCACATTTTTTCTGAATTGAAATGTTCCGTTTTTTATATTTTTGATGAAAAAATTGAACTTCTCTGGAAAATTTCAGTTAAAATGATATTTTTTCATTTTCAACAAAATTTTGAGAGGAACACAAAAGCATTCTTTGACCAGCTATACACATTGAAACAAAATGAAACAAAAACAAAAACTCCTGGATCTTGCACAATTATAAGCAGGTTGCAGGACTTCCTCTTTAACAAGCAAAAAAATTAAGTTTCTAACTCTTATGGTTGCAGAGAAAAGTAGACAATGTGACCTGAGAGCACCCTTAAAGTTTAGAAAAACAAAGCACATGAAAATAGCCTACAACATAATTTAAGCAAACAAAATTCCTTTTTTTCGAATCAATCCATGATACTTTGGGGTCTGACTCATGATTTTTGAGAACATGGGGTTGGCAATATTGTAACATACTGTAGTCAGCACAGCCCAAGCTTCCCCATTAACCCTCCTACCAGCCCCATAAACTCATTCAACAAGAGGGTAGACAAGATGCCACACATGAAGAGCCCAAAGGTAGAACAAAACTACTCTCTGGAGAAGCCTGTATGCTACAGCTAGGGTCCACTGGTGAGTCAACCACACTCTGTGATCAATAGTATTTAAAGCAGGCAATATACCTAATATCATCAGCCTGGACTTTGTCTATTGCCACATTATCCACCAACATAAAACAACAGTTTCCAGTCTATACCATGGCCTACATCAAAAAGATCTAAGGCATACAGGTAGGGTTGCCAACTGTCCCAGTTTGTCTGGGAGTCTCCCGGAATTGGGCTTCATCTCCCAGCGGCTAATAAAGCCAATCTGGGAGATTTTAGGCTGCTAAGAGTCCGGCGGCATAGCAGGACTAAGGCAGGGTCCCAACCTGCCATGGTTCCACGCTGCTCCCGGAAGCAGCCGGCATGTCCAGCAGTGGCTCCTAGGCAGAGGTGTGGCCAGGGGGTCTCCGCACGCTGCTCCTGCCCCGAGCGCCAACTCTGCAGCTCCCATTGGCTGGGAATGGGAAACCGTGACCAATGGGAGCTGCAGAGGCGGTGCCTGCAGGTAGGGACAGGGGCAGCACGCAGAGCTGCCTGGCCGCCCCTGAGCCTAGAAGCTGCTGCCGGACATGCCACCACTTCTGGGAGCCACCTTAGGTAAGCGCCGCCTGGCCAGAGCCTGCATCCCAAACCGCCTCAAACACCACAACCCCCCACCCCAGAGCCCACTCTTACACCCAAACTCCCTCCCAGAGCCTGCACCCCATCTTGCACCCCAATCCCCTGCCCCAGCCCTGAGCTTCCTCCCACACCCAAACTCCCTCCCAGAGCCTGCACCCCCTCCTGAACTGCTCCTGCACACCTCAACCCCCTGCCCCAGGCTCAGCCCGGAGCCCCCTCCCACACACCACCCAGGCTTGAAAGTCCGAACCGCAACATCTACACCACTATTTTTAGAGCACTAATGTGAGCCCTTCCAGCACAAGTCTGTGGACCTGGGCTGGGACGCACACTCCCGGATGCAGTGTAGACATATCCCTAGACTCTGTGAGAATTCTCTCATAATTACTGTGATAGCTAAAGCTCTGACTTTTTTGGGCCAAACCTCTTTTTGATGAAAAATATCGATTCAGTGACACCAACATATTTTGTGAATTTGTATTAGTTTTTCCAATGAGATTGTTCAGGTCAAAATAACTTTTTATTTTAAAATTCCTTCAATTTTATTTTAAAAAATTGCAAAACCACAAACTGCTTGAAATCTAAATGAAACATTTTGTTTTGGGTCAAAAAAAAATTGTTTTTTGACCCAAAACGTTTTTTAGACTTTTTGATTAACCAAAAATTTCAAACAACTTTGGTTTTGGCCCAACTGATTTAAAAAATAAATAAATCAGAACTGCCAGTGAACCAAAAAATTCAGCACTCACACAGCTCTAATTACAACTCTTTGAACTGGGGGGAATTTTAGGCAGACAGTATATAAATAAAATAAAAAGTGCTGTAGACACAACTATCAAGTTCCTCTGTTTACACCTCCCAAAGCACAATTCCATGAATAGGGCATTGCTCCTATAGCAGCTTAGAAAGACAAGCATCAACACAAATTCCTTCAGCAAAGGTGTTTTCCCTTTGCAAATCTGTCACTAAAGAACTGACCTGGCCCAACCTTTTTTAGCTTATGAGACTTGACAAGAACACTGGTTGACATTGCATGGCTGTAGTAGTATGAATCTAAAACAAATTAATAAAAGCCAGTGAATGCAGAAAATAAAGAACTTGATAAAAATGTGCTACTAATTCACAAATCACTTCTATTTCTTTTCTCCATAAACTATCTGTCTCATCTATATATAACACTGATTATCTATTACATAACACAAAACATGAGAATTTTTAGATACAGTACATGGTAAAAACCTTTAAAAGGTTAAAAAAAAAAAAGAGAGAGAGATTTTAAATTCCACTAAGAAACGGGGAAAGCCTTAGAAAAAAATTTGTTTTCCCTTCTTCTGCCCCAACTTAAGGAACAGCAGTTCTAGTCTGTTCTATATAGGTTCTTATACTGGCCTCATCACCAAAGTATACAAGTACCTTTCAGTAGAGCATTAAATGACAGGACTAATATTGTCATGTGTGGTTCGTTCTCTTGCTCAGTGACTATCTATACTGCAATCAGGAGGTACGATCGCAGCACGTGTTGACATACCTGAGGTAGATCAAAGCTAACTCAGGTATGTCTACATATGCTGCAATCACTCCTGCTTTTGCAACATAGATTTACTCTCATCCACTCCCCAAAAGAAAATAGAGGGTGCATTGGTAGGGTTTTGTTCCTATTTTTAAAATACACACACTAGGGTTTGGTGGAAAGACTGAGGACACAAACTGGCTCTTTAGATTTTAATGCAGCAGTTCACTGACTAGTGGTGTATCATCAGTGATAGTCTCTTCTGTAGTATGCTGTAGTATGCAAGATGAATTTTGCAGTATGCTGTAGTATGCTCTTCTGTAGTATGCTGCCTCTAATGAAAGGACTTTTCTTTTCAAAAGCACTATATTATTGACTTACACTATAGTTTAAAGAAGATCAAATCAGCTCAATTAGTATGTTCATTTGTATTCAAGAAATACCACCCACAGTTCATTTACTGGCGCTTTGATCCTGGAGGTAACAAAATGTTTGTGCATAATGTATCTTTTCATCCTTTAAATTTGTAAAGGTCATTAGATAGAAAGTTATTGCTTTTCTGACTGCAATGGCACCAGCCAGGCAATTCCTATGAACATCCCATTTTGATATCAACACATCTGTCATAAGCTATTGACATATGAAAGTGAGACAAGAACACTTGCTATTTTTAATTTCCCCAACCTTTCTAAATACTGACCCCTATGCTGACAGAGGTCAAAACAAAAGACACTTATCCTAAGTATCTTGTCTATCCTTATCCTAAATTGGTTTCTAACCAGATACTTGATAGATAGATAGAAAAATGTTCACCAAATCTACCAGTGAAATCATCTACTCAAATAGAAGTAGACTATTATGCCCATTGTCCTTAGGGTGACCAGATGTTTCGATTTTATAGGGACAGTCCCGCTATTTGGGCCTTTTTCTTATATAGGCACCTATTGAGTCTATTATCCCCCCAGCCCCGTCCCGATATTTCACACTTTTTATCTGGTCACCCTAATTGTCCTCTAGAAGGAGTATTTACAAAGGTGATAATTCTTCTGGTGCTGTCACACCTTTTCATAAAGAACCATCTTTCTCAGCACTTCTTCCGTACAGTGGATCTCATGAGAGAATACTTGCTAAGATCTAACTCCCTGCTTGTCTCCAAAAAGAAACCACTATGCATATTTTTCAAAACAAGATGGTCATTTTAGTGCTCTACTCATAGGGAACACTGGAAAGTTTCACAGCCACAGAGTCGTTAGGAAATACTACAATTTACATGCTAAAAGTATTGTTTCACTTTTGAAGAGGGATGCTACCAATATCTTTGATATTTCTAAGGGGCCTATCATATTGGTGTCTAATAATGTACTCTCACTGCAACTGTTGTATGCACAATGGATCTAGCAATTTACTCACCATCTGGATAGCAAAGATGTATAACATTTTCACACCAAATAAGTTATTGGTTCAAACATTTTCGCTCAGTTCTAGTAGCAACTTCTGTGCTGTCACCTACCCTCCCTGTCCAAGGGAACTGGCTAGGGAAAAGGGTCTGTGTAGCCAAGGAATACTTATGCAATTGTGATCCCTGACAGCTGTAGCAGTCTCTTGAAGACATTGACAGTTGGCACAAATGAGAATAGACTGGAGGCTGCTCTAATTTGCACAGCTAGCTCAGCCTGATGTAGAATGACTCCAGGATGGAGAGAGTGCAAAAGTGGATGAAAGTCTCTTTTGCTGCCCTCTGCTGACATGCACCAGACACTCCCCATCTGGGCCTCTCTCTCAGACAGAGAAAAGCTTTCAGACCTGATTATCCAGTTAGTTGCACACTTACAACTACCACTGAGTTCAATGAGTGTTATATACACACAACTGGCAAGATAAATCATGCTCGTTAGTGTATTCTAAAACAAGAAGCGTTTGTAGTTTGACTGCAAGTTCAAATCCAGTCTTGAATAAAATGACTGAAGGAAAGAGCTCACAGTACTTTTTTTTTTCTGAACGTAGAAAACTGGGAAATATCTAAGCTTTTTTACTCGATTTCATTAGCTGAAAGAGGACCTGGCCATTATTGACTGAAATTTGGAGGACTTTGTGATTATTTGAAATAACCTGTTGGATTCAATTCAGCTTATAGTGGACCACCATAAAACACATCACAGTTGGCACTAATTATCACCCGATGCAGGAAGTCTTAGAAGACATGCAAAGTTGGAGCTAGGAATGGCGTCTGAGCTACCCTCTTGGCCCTAGTGTACTAAGATACAGTAGGATGGTGATCCAAGGAAACTTACACTGTTGCTATACAGCTGTCAATGCACCACCTCTGAAAAATGTTTCAGAAGGTTTAACTCAGTCTCCAGGGTCTCTATTAGAACAGCAGTAAGTTTGGTCCAGCACTCGGTAAATGTGTGTGTTGGGAGGGGGGCGGGGAGAGAATAAGAGTTGAGCTGAACTGCTATTAAACTGAATTTTGGTATTTAGACAAACTGGTATTAACTGAACCTTGCATGAAAATCAGAACGATTTTTTGAAATAGACAAAAGGAAGCAGACAAGCAGCTCACAGTGCAGCACAACTCTCCCATTACCTCGCCTCCCCATTTTCCCCCCCAAAGCCTACATCCATAGCAGGACATAAATTATAACTTGCTAAAGCTGCATTTTCTCTGATCAGCAGTTGCAAGCTGTAGTGAAAGATCCAGCTCAGCTTTTCCCTTTTATGTTAAATTGTCAGGAAAAGCCAATAATGGTGTTACATTTCTTCCTTGCATCAGCAGTTTTGATGCATTTTGGGCTAAAGTATCCAAATGAAGCAGATGCTGAAAACCAGCGGGGGTGGGGGGAGGGAGGAGGAGGAGAGGGAATGGGAAGTCAAATGCTTTGACTTCTCTGCAAGGCAAACGGCCTGAAATTACCAGAGACATGCTCAAAACTGTAATCATTCAAAGGCTCGGAATCAAGCCACATCTCTATTTGTAAGTAATACAATGACATGCACAAATAAATAAATAAACAAACAAACTTTCCCTGCACTTGACAAAGATACACATACAAAGGCTCATTCTTTTGATGAATAGGATTAATACTGGGAGGCGGAGAGGAAGAATGCAGTCTCCCTTCTTATCAAGAGGCAAAACAAAGTGAACTTTATTTGTGAAAAATGGAATAAATGCAACTCTTTTCAGTATCATGCATATTGCCACAAGAAAACAACGTCTTAAATGACAAACTGGCAAAGCAATAAAACAAAAGGAAAACAGATTTCTGTTCAGGCATCTCCTATTATTTATTCACTTGTATATAGTTTTTATAGTCCCATTAGTGACACATTAGTAGGTAAATAATTAAACAATAAATTAAACACAGAAGAGAGAAATTTGGAAATCTTTATTCCCAGCAAAGTAATGACAATTAGAAAGTTGACGAATAACTAAAGGCCAGATATTCTTCCCACTGAAGTCAATGGGGATTCAGACTCCAACTTCAATGGCAGCAGGAGAGTTTAGGACCTGAGAGGAACTGAGCACCAAATGCTGCATTTTTGCTCAGCTGTTACGCGAGTCATTGGTTCTGCAATTTCTATTTTTTTAACGTATTCATGACTTTTCATTATTACATAGATTTTTACATGTAGGTGGGTATATGTAGTGGCCTGGAATGGTCTCCCCCCTCCTGTGCACCTAACAATTTCCAAGTCTCTCCTCTAAACTAAGCCCTAGTTTGATCAACAGCAGTCTGGGCCATGCCCCACTTGGCTACAAATTATTTTGGGTTCTTTAAAGAAATTGAGATCCCTGACGATGGGCTTCAAGGGCCTGGGCAGCTGTGCGGTATGCATCTGTTGTGGTGGTGAGGGACCAGGAATTATCTCCAGGAAATAGAGTCTAAAATTTCTTGAAATTTGTAACATCAGTTAATATGGTTTATAAAGTTGATCAAAAAATTGGGGTGGAGGGGGATTGAGAATGTTCCTTTTAGTTCCTATATCTACCTCATCCCCAGCATACCTTATAAAATAAAATAAACATTGAAATAGGAACTTTAGATAAATGTTTTCATAGGAAAAAAATCTACCATCTGTGTTAGGTAATATTTTCCAAGGCAATTTCCCAGTGAGAAGTGCTAGCAGCTTGCTCTTTAAAAAATGAACATTGAGATGAGCCATGACGCTTCTACAGCCCCAAAATCTTAGGGTTTGGGTGGGTGCAAATGGGACACCTGCCTTTCAAGCCCCAAAGGCCAACGCTGAAAAATATTGAGACCATATACCAGACCATTTTCTCTTCCAATTTTCTCTACTCAGACATCGTCTCTTTTGACTGAAGGGCATGAAAATAATCCCATCTAAAGAGAATAGCAAATCTGCATCATTCATCACTCATGTAAGCAGGAATGCTGATGTTGCTGATCCCATTTGATTTGGCACAGTAAATTAAGACTAAACAAGACACCCAGTGATGCACAGATATACCAAGCAATTCTAAATTAATGCTGTCATGCTGTCGGGAGTGGCTCATGGCCATGAGTAACTACTGCAGGGCAGACCATCCAAACAGGGCAGACCCCCCAAACTGGTGGTATTTTTAGAATCAGATTTCACCAACCCACTAACAAATGTACTTCTGAATCACTATACCAGTTACCATGGAGTCAGACAGACCCCTTAGGGCCTACAGTCTATCTTGCCACCCAGGCAAGCTGGACTTAGTGATAAATGGTCACAGACACACACACACAAAATCATTAAATAAAGTTCAGTTGCTACCAGTCCCAAGAGACCAGTCACTTACCCCAGATCAATCAATACCCTAGAGCTTTCCAAAAGACAACACCTGTAGCCAATTCTATAATTAACTAAAGATTTATTAACTACGAAAAAAGAAATTAGTTACTTACAGGTTAAAGTAAGCAAGTATATAACACAAATAAGTTGTACTCTAACTCCTACAAGTGACAAAATTGTAGGGATCTGTCAATTCAAAATGTCTTTCAGGGCAAACCCAGGGATAATCCTGGGAGAGCTCTCGTTTCAGTTTATAGTCTCTGGCTCTGAGAGAGTTCAAATAGCAAATAGATGATCATTTTTCCTTGTGAGGCCTTTTTATATCTTCTTCCCCCAGAAATCAAACTGACACGCAGGTCCCTTCTTCATAGAAGGCAGGGGTGGGTAGGCGGGGAGAATGCACTTCAAGTCTTTGAGCCTTGATCTGGCACAATGGCTCATTTGTCTTTAATGAACATGATTTAACATCTTCTTGTTAGAGACCATCATTTGCATTACACAAGGCTTTTTCCACTGTTCAATGAGTTACACAGTCACAGAGGTTTACAATGCAAATTTATAACGGGGTAAAGCTGAATGAGAACAATACATACAGCATCCTACAAACATTTTATACAACATTCAAAACATTATCAACTTAACATCTTATATTTATTTTGATAATGCTAATCCATGGGTAAGCAAGACTGGTTTCCAGCTCTGCATTTGTAAGTGTTCAGTGAGGCCCAGGGCNGTTTCAGTTTATAGTCTCTGGCTCTGAGAGAGTTCAAATAGCAAATAGATGATCATTTTTCCTTGTGAGGCCTTTTTATATCTTCTTCCCCCAGAAATCAAACTGACACGCAGGTCCCTTCTTCATAGAAGGCAGGGGTGGGTAGGCGGGGAGAATGCACTTCAAGTCTTTGAGCCTTGATCTGGCACAATGGCTCATTTGTCTTTAATGAACATGATTTAACATCTTCTTGTTAGAGACCATCATTTGCATTACACAAGGCTTTTTCCACTGTTCAATGAGTTACACAGTCACAGAGGTTTACAATGCAAATTTATAACGGGGTAAAGCTGAATGAGAACAATACATACAGCATCCTACAAACATTTTATACAACGTTCAAAACATTATCAACTTATCTTATATTTATTTTGATAATGCTAATTCATGGGTAAGCAAGACTGGTTTCCAGCTCTGCATTTGTAAGTGTTCAGTGAGGCCCAGGGCCTTGGCATGGCAGACCAAATACCAGCTCAGCATCACAAACACATTGATTTATTTTTTCCTTTCTTAAGAAAATGCATGTGATTACATATGTGCCAATTGACACCAAAGAATGATGCAGATGAAGATCTATGTAGAAATAGTCTCGGAAGAGACTTTGCTAAAACCACAAATAGCCTAGGCATTTTCTTAATTGATTTTGTTTTCTGCTGATAAAACACCAAAGCCCATTGAACATTGAGAGAAAGTAGTCTCCTCTCATTGCCAGAAGCATGAGGTTTTGGAAAGGATACTGATAAGTGAATAGATTAATCTCTCAGTTTCACATGAATCACCTTAAAGATGAATTTTGCATGGAAGCAAAGGGAAACCTCTATATGAAATGTGGCATATGGTGAACTGCCATAAATGCTCCCAGTTTACTCAACCTTCTGACTTATCTGATGGTTACTAGAAAGGGATCTGTCAATGGAGAAGTAGGACATGTATTCAAAGGGCAGTCTGTTAAGTATTGAAAAACAAGATTAAGATTAAAATTCCATTACAATGTTGGTTTCAACAACAACTAGTTGCAAAGTTCTAAGGAGGCCTTTCAGCAATCTGATTGTTGTTGGATGAGTAAAAACAGCGAAGCTTCAACTGGAGGATGGAAGGTGCTGATTGTTGCAAGGTGGACCCACAGTGAGCCAATAGATGGTCCAAAGTCTTCAAAGGGAGTAGGTAGCCTAATATTCTCATCGATTCCAGGGATAATTTGTTCTGTTGCATCTAGGTAGAGAAATGTCTCCATTTGGCCAGATAGCATTTTCTGGTGAAGTCCTTTCTGCTTTGATTGAGACAGGAATGAATGGCCTCCAAACACAAGTATTCTATGTCGCATACCCATCCAAATACCAGGCCATTAGATGAAGAGGGCCTGAGTTAGGATGTCTGTTCTTGTTGTTCTCTTGTATCAATAAATCTGGGAAAGATTGAACACCAATGGGAGGTTGGGTTGACATTCACAGAAGGTCTGAAAAGCAAAACTGTTTGGTCGAGGGGGTGTGATGAGAATGACCCGAGCTTTGTCATTGAGAATCTTTCATAGAACTTGTGATATCAGTGGGATGGGAAGAAAGGCATACCTGAGGTGATCCATCTGAGGTAGCAGAAGGGCATCACCCTTGGAGCCTCAGCCCAGAGTTGTTCTGAAGCAGGATAGGGGAAATTTCTTGTTCGTCTCGGAGGCAAACAAGTACCAGGATGGCATTTCCCCACAAAATGAAGATCTTGTTCAGGATGGAATTGTGCATCTCCCATTAATGGTCAGTGGAAAAGTGTCTGCTGAGACTGTCCATCAGAGAGTTCTGCAAACCTAATAGGTATGCTGCTGAGAGTATTATATGGTTCCTGATGCATCAATTCCATAGATTGACTGCTTCTTCATAGGAAGGAAGTGATTTTGTTCTACCCTGTGTATGTAGAAAACAGCCGTCATGTTGTCTGACATTATCTGAAAATGATGGGGCTGCATTGCAGGCCCGATAGACTGCTCCCACCACTAGTAGGTTGACACACATCCTGCCCCCTCCTCTCCAACAAGAAGTCCAAGTGCACCATGTGCTGTGATTTTCCATGTGGTCTCCCCATCCAATGAGGGACGTGTCCATGATAATGGTTGCATCGGGCAAGGGTGTAAGGAAAGGGACTCCCACAGAGACTTGTTTCAGGTTTGTCCACTAAAAAAAGAGAAGCCATGACCTTGGCAGGAATCATTTTCTTGGTATTCATGTTGTTCTTGTCTGGTGAGTAAACAGACCAGAGCCAGACCAGCAGGCAACAGAGGTAGAGCCCAGAAAATTGTTTTACGTAAGTACATTAGGCCATGTGGCCCAGTAGGAAAAGACACAATTTGACTGTGATCCAAGGTCTGATGGTGACTTCTCTTATCAAGTTGTTCATAGCTTGGAATCTTTCCATAGGAGGTAGGGTCCTTGCTGTGTCGAGTCTAGGGTCACTTCTATAAACTCTACGGTTTTTGTGGGAGTCAAAGTGGACTTTTCTTCCCAAGGAAGAAAGAAGACAGAGTAGGAATAGGGTTACCAATTTGCTGGATCTGCCCATCAGGAGCCAATTGTCCAGATACAAAAAGATGATGTAGCAGTTTTGTATCATCCACGGTGCTACCATTGAGAAAAGCCCGGATGCTATAACTAGTCTGAAGGAGAGCACTCAGAATTTGCAGTGCATGTGCCCTACCTGGAATCTGAGGAACCTTCTGTGGGATAGGTGAAGGGATGGGATGTCCACATGAAGGTAAGAGAGCTACAAAAGATGTGCGCTCCTCCAGGGCAGGGAATATCAATGCCCATCTGACGATGCAGCATTTTGGATCTTTGAATAAAAACTTTCCATTGGTATAGTCAAGAATTGGTCCCCATCCTCCATTTTTTTCTTGGGAACTAAGAAACCTGGGGACTAGAATCCTTTCCCTTGATGTTGATATGTCACATGAGCTATCACTCCTCACTGAAGAAGAGAGTATGCCTTCTGACCGAGGATCTCCTCATGAGAGTGGTCCACAAAAAGGGCTTTGTGATGGGGAGATAACACAAACTTAATTATGTAGCAGAGCCAAAGGTCTCTAGCACCCATTTGCCCATTGTTATTGACTTCCACACATGGATGAAGTGGAAAACTTTGGGGGACAGCATAGGACGGCAGCAGTAGAGGAACACAGTTCTTGAAAGTCCAGTCAAAAGAACCTCCTAGGTGCTGGGTGAGGTTGAGCAGTACCAGTAGATGTGGAAAAAGCCACGTTCCTGGTCTATGTATATACACACACACACACATATATACACATATACACACACACACATATATACACATATACACACACACACACACATATATATATATATATATATACACACACACACGCACATATATATACAGGCTGGTTGCAGTAATAACTGGGTGAAATCAATGGTGGTTAAACTAGATCACAACAATCCTCTTTGGCCTTAAAATCCATAAAATTATTTGGTGGGGGAACAGCAACTCTTCACTGATACTGGTATTTTATATTCCAAATGTTTTCTTCAGTTGTCTAAATGATTGTGCATAAGTTCTTATTGATCTCAAAAACATGAAAACTAAGAAAAAAACAAAACAAAACAAAAACAACACCTCTCCACTCTGCAATGATGTAACCATCACTAAGTCAATTTCTGTTACACTGCATTTAAATGGGCCAAAAGGCCAGTCTTGAGGTCGTTTTATCTGTATACGCCTAATGCAGTTTTCCTAAAATGGTTTCATACAATTGAATGATGAAGACACAATAGTACAGTATATAACGTGATACTGCTCCCCAAGTTATGCATAGTTTTCTTCAGCCCAATATAACGATTTAAGTTCCTCCTGAATAAGATTGTTCTGCTGAGCTCATATTTGTGATGCTTAGTGCTTACTTTGAAGAGCTTTAGATAGCTTTAATTAAACACTGTAATACTGAAATATATTAATGCCATGATGCATCAATATTAATTAAGGAATTAACTCTGCTCTGGTACCTTTGGCAGATGCTGCTTTTGCTGCTGTGTCTGATGTTCATCATTAATATTCCATATATATATTTTGTATTGTTAATGCCATGTGAATTAAGAAACTAAAGAGATTTTTTTCTGCCTGCTGTATCCCGTTAAGCACTGCAGTAACAACTCATCCTGCAGCCCAGACTTCACAGGCAGACTGACACGTAGAAGGACATCACAAGTCGAGCTGAATCACATCAAATTAATAAGCAAGTTACAAAGTAAATGAAATGTCAAAGCAGTAAGGCTATTGATTGACCATTTAGTACAAATGATGGAACCCTAATTAATAACTGCAGCTGTCTCTGAAGAGACAACTGTTTGCCTTCCATATAGATTTCCTCTCTTCACTTTCATTGGTTTTAGTTTTTATGCTGTGTTTGATGTGAATTTAATGCTTCCCTGCTTCCCCTCCTTATTCAGTTCTGTTGGAGTCTGTTGTTGCTTTTAGGCATGGTAAGTCTCAATCAGAGATGGAGAAACCTCATGGGGTTCAGGTTTTGAAGCCTTTTCAACTAGTTTTTGAGTTCACAAAACTAGCATGAGTTTTAAAGCCACCCCCCCCGCCATCAGCTAAACCTTTAAAAAAAAAAAGAAAAAAAAAAGGTGAGATAATTAAAATAAAAAACATGTGTTCATTACAGAAAGAAAGCCTGTGCTATGTATTAATTTCTGCCAAATGCTAGTCTAGCTATATTACTTATTTACACACACACGATTTTAGAACCTTGAAGTGCTTTAAAAATGTTAATACATTTTGGATTTCTGGGCAAAACCTAAACAAAACATCCCATATCTCTAGCCTCTGCTCAGTTCCCTACCAAAAAAAGACAGTGAATCGGTGCAAGAAAATGTATACCGTAACACTTTAAAAATAATCCAGAAAACACCACATTATAAACTATAAAATTAAAGAGCTCAGCTAAATGTAACTTTTATGTAGCGTCAATATCTTATATATTCATGAAGAAAAGAAGGAAGCTTCACAACATTCATGTGAGTTACAATTATCTGTATTTTTACAGATGAGAAAAATCACAACATTGAGAGGCTACCTGATTTTTTCAAGGTCACAATAATTCTGTGGGTGGGACAGGAATGGAGGATAGGTCCATCAATGGCTTTTAGCCAAGATGGACAGAGGAGGTGTCCCTAGCCTCTGCCAGAAGCTCGGAATGGGTGACAAGGAATGGATCACTAGATGATTACCGGTTCTGTTCATTCCCTTTGGGGCACCTGGCATTGGCCACTGTTGGAAGACAGGATACTTGGCTAGATGGACCTTTGGTCTGACCCAATATGGCTGTTCTTATCTAATGAATCCAAGGTCATCTAATTCCCTGTCCTGAGTTGTCACTATAAGACAATACTTATAATTAATTGATCACAGTCAGGTTCACAAGAATACAGGTATGTACACATCAATGAGAGCGTGAGGAAGAGGAGGACTGCACTGAAACTGGACAATTTACTGAAAATGCATGTCCATAGAGTATCAGATGTAACTGCGTTATTACCAGATTTAAAATTTAATTTAGAATTATATGATGGGGACAATAAAATATCCATTATTTAGGGTTCTTCCATACATGTGCAGCACCATGGGTGAAATCCTGGCCCCACTGAAGTCAATGGCATTTTTTCCTATTAACTTCAGTTGGTCCAGGATTTCAACCCATGACTCTTTTTAAATGTAAAAATATCCTTTGCCATTGGTACCATGATATGCAATAATATATGAGCATCAGTGGGATACAAATGAAATACAGAAGTTTCTGCCTCTTCCTTAAACTTAATTGGAAATTTCCAATATGTAATTCTGAATAGCATCAATAGGTTTGAACTGCCCAAGGGTATACATCACAAAACTACACAACCTCTTATCTAGGTTAGCACAGAGTACCACCATTATATCAACAATAACCTTAATGCTAAATGACACATGGTGCTAAAATACTAAAAAGTTATTTTTAAGAAAAATTGTGGGTTACAACATAGCTCCTAACTCAGACTTGAATCCATAGTGTATAATGTCAGTCCATTACCACAGCACTTTATTTGAACAGAATTCTGAGGGCCTATAATGAAACTGGTCTGCAAGAAATTCACAATCAACTGAACAGAGAAAAATAAATCCTGTCTGATACTTGTTACATGCACTTAATTGTGTTCAAGGATATAAAAAGAAACAAGGAATGACAAATTGAGAAAACGGGATGACCTAAATGAAAACAACCTCCCAAACACTAACATATTTTTATTTAGTATTATTTGGCTTGTAAGCAATTTCCTGTAACCCCTTCCTAATTAGGTAGTCTAGATATTTTGATTTGTAATGGGTACAATGTCTCTGTTCTTTTACAAACCCACCACTCCTATGGATAAAGTAACAGAGACATATCTCAGGTGTGAAAACTGCAGCTTTATTTTTGACTCACAAACCCATCAATCATCCAACAGATGCGAACAGGTGCCATAAATCATAGCTACTGATGCATGCATAATCCAACATGCTGCTTCATATTACAGTACCTGCTCTTGGCATGGGCCAGCGGGTAACCACTGTACCTGCACTTCATATGTCTACTTCATTTAATGAGGCTTCATTTAACCTGCTTAGTTGCATTACCTTTCCTAAGGGTTAATTGTAAATTCACCCTTTTGGGGGGACAACTTTTCCCAATTTAGTTCAGTGTGGTTAGAAACAGTCTGTTCTCAACTCTAATAGTGAGAGTTGCAAAAACTCTTACAGAAGATGTCAATATACATCATTTTAGTAGAGCTGGATTCGAATAAAAGCAAAAATTTTAATTTTGACCAAAAAAAAAAATCAGAATATTCCATGAAAGGATTAGAACAAATGGAAATTTTTCTGTTTCTTTCAAAATTTGTTGTTGGCAGTAATTGCCTTCAGGCTGCAGAGCAGCAGTGGAATTGCTCCGGGGCTGTGACTGCCTCATAAGGTCTGCAGTAGCCTTTGCTCAGGTTACGCTCTCTTTCCAAGGTGGATATGCATGGATAAAATCATTCTGCTTCCTTAGGCACAGAGGAACCACACCGCTTCAGCTGCATACAGGGTCCCTCAGCGGCTGGGGTGGGGTGGGGGTGGGGGCACACTTTGTCCCTAAAAGCGGAATGTACACAAACTTTTTTTAAATACACTTGCGTAGAACTTTTAATTTGACTGAACAGCTGTTCATCTTAGTACTAAGCTCTTCACATCAGGGACTGTCATTTACTGTTAGGCACCGTACATACACAATGGGACCCCACCCAGTTGAGGCATTTACTGTAATACAATTATGACCAATAGCAGAATTAGTTTGAAGCAATACACGGATTCTGTGCCATCTCCTCATGTTCTTCCAGCCATAGTCACCTCAGTGAATAATCAGCTTTTCCATTGGTGAACTGATAATGACCAGACATTATGCCTCAATTCCACAGAAACTGCTATTTTGCTTCATTACAATGGGTTGAGTTTATGCGGTTTCTCTCAGTTTAGGATACTGATCTCTCAGTGCAGCATAAACTGATAGAACTAGCTAAGCTCTCATCCATTGACAAAAAGTGTTACTGCACAATTTGGCCAGTGTAGCTTTTGACTATAGATACATCTTCTCTCGTTACTTCCCACTTATGTAACTACAAAGAGTTTACAATTTGAAAAAGAATAACAGGTCTTTTGACTTGCTCAGCAATGGTAAGGTGCCAAACTAATTAAGATATGTTATGGAAAAAGAATCTCCCTGACTGTAGTTTATTCAATTTTGTATTTATTTATTTATTTATTTTTAAAGAAAACACTAGTGCACTGCTTTTCATTTTGAAATGAATAGCCATGTGTGTGGTTTAAGCTGTGGTTCTAAAACTGGTTAAAGAACAACATAGAGTTTTACATTTATGCTATGAGGAGAATGGACTGGTTTCACCAAAGAGATCAGAGGTGGATATTTTTATGTTTTTTCTAATGAATTTAATATCTGCCTGTTAACTCTTAAATCAACCAAAATAGCAAAGAATTAGTATTTAGACTGCAATGATGGGTGAGCCTCAAAAGGGATGAAGATTCAGTTTAACTAATCCCCCAAATTTTGGATGATAACTTTTTAAAAGTCACCTTTGTTCCTTCTCTACTCTGCATCTTACCCTTCTGCCTCTCTCCTTGTCCAAAACTTTTCTGCAGTCTCATCTCCGACCTGCCCTCCCAGACATGATCCCCAATCCTGCTGTTCAAAGGGATTTATGCCTGCTTACTCCATGACTCAATTCAGCACGACTGCTCCACAGCTTTCCAGGGCTGAGGGAACCTGCTGGTTTGGTGAGTGTGTGTTTCAATACCTCACCTGAACACTCTGTGTGGTTTTGCCAGATGTAGCCATCACAGCTGACGGGGCTGTGCAAGTGTGTCACAGAAGAAAAAAGAAAAGAAAAGGAAGTGAGTAATCAGCAATTGGATGGGGTCTGGCCTGAGGGATGATGGTGGGGGAGAATGCCACTGGGTGTAGGGGAACCAGCAGAAGGATATGAAGGTATGTGGGTAGTAAGGCTGGAGTGATAAATTAGACGGAAATGTGAGCTGCCACTGGGCAGTAGTTCTCTGAGAACAGGCAAGAGAGACACAGACTGGGACCATTTCCCTTCCCTGTCCTGGGACAGAACAACAACCTTCTTCAGGGAGCAGCAGAAGTACAGTAGACTGGTATGTTTGCTAGACAGCAACTCATGAAACAGAACAGCACCCCAGTTGTGAATGTGTTACATGAGCTTCACACCTCTTTTCACCCCAGTCAGACCTCACAGGTGGTGGGAAGAAAGAGAGACCAGTAGATGGAGAAGAGTAGAAGTATGCTGTAAATCAGTTAGTGCCCATTAACGCTCCTCCACAGGTTTCTCACTAGTTGGTACACTTCTGCACATCTGAGAATGACAACAGACGCCGATAGTTTATGTGAAAGTGATTATGGTTACAAGAAGAAATACCCAGAGACACAAAATCTTGTCACATTTGCTTCCCATGAAAGAAAAATGACAAATGAAAATAAAAGACTAAGCTGTATTTTCAAAATTAATTTAAAATGTTCACTAGCATAACACATTTCTGCATAAATATTTATTTTATTGTAAAACAAATTTTGACAAAGAGCATTCCTACAATTGACACCATAGTAATATTGATTAAGGCCCAGATTCACAAAGGACTTAGGTGTTGTGACAGTGAGCACCTCAGCACCTAACACACTGTGATTCACAAAGCTTCAGTCAGGCACCTAGAATTCCCTATACAATAGATTGGGAGAGGCAGGTGCCTAGAATATGATTCACAATAGCCTGCACACTAGCTGAGGAGTCACCTAAAACAGTCAGCGGGAGATGCTGATGACAGGGGTGTATGCTAAGCTCTGCCCCCTCATGGAGATAAGCAGCTAAGTCTGAGGCTCCAGGGAGGCACCCCCTTCTGCTTGCAATTCTCAGCAGCAAACTCTCTCTTGGAATTAGGTGCCCTAGGCATTTTTTGCAAAAAGTTGGTGGGGGAGGGGCGTAGGAGGAGGAGGACGACCTCCCTTATAACTTTTAGAGACACGGTTAGGGTACTTACCTGGGATGTGGGAGAGACACACCCAGTTAAAGTCCCTCCTTGTTTACAATGTCTGTCTGTCTCACTTTTCTGTTAATATATTCAGTGTTTTATGGTGCACACAGTAGAACATTTTGCTTCATTAAGACTTTTACTTTATTTTCCTTTTCCCCTTTTTGTTAAAGAAATTATCAACCAGAAACAGATCAACCAGCTTTGTCATAATTTGCAGACCTATGCACGCATATCACCCTATCCCTATGCTCCACTGGCTGATACTGTTATTGTAAGCAGGAAAGGTGCTGAAATGTACCAGGATCCTGCTCTCTGAAGAGCAACTCAGAGACCAGGATTCTTTTACATTTCAAATCTCTGTCAGCACAAAAGAATGAAGCAGTCAGCAGATGGGTGATACAATGTACAAGTGCATTACATCTACAATCACAAAATAAATCCAGTGGATCTAGCTTTGCTGTTGGTGGCCTGTCCACTTGAAAAGCTAAGATCTTCATGATTTTGTCACATTTGTTTTGGCTAACAAATTTCTTGGGCTCAAAAGGACATGTATAAAATAAAATGGAAGCATATTGTTCATGGTGAATTTAATAACAGTGTGATCTCTCAGATATGTACAACTGATCCATTAGAGAATTATATATCATCAAACAGTGAATTTATATAATCTGAACAAGAGAGAGGCTTGAATAAGGTCTTTGAGACCTATGCTCCAAAGTAATTGGCATTCAGTGCTTCTGTTTCTTCAGCGAAGACAAACTGTCTCCAGATCAGACACACATTGGTGTGACCAGTATAACATTCCTTCCATGGGGAACAGCAATAGTTTACATCCATATAGCACCTTTGTTTCCAAAGGATCTCAGAGGGGTTTACAAACTTCAACTACAAAACTATTTGCAAACTGAATCATGGGTTCGCTTATCACCACTGAACTGCAGCCATCTCTAGCATGAAATAGAACTGCTGTTCAATAGCACAGAGCAATATTATACAATAGTTGAAATCAGGAAATGAAAAAGGCTTAAGAAGGTAGAATAAATACCCAAACCTGAATCTAGGCAGAATATTAGGATTGAAAAATCTTAATTTTTCAAAAGTACAGTGGGAACTCTTTGGCGCACATAGAAATGGTCAGGGCCTCAGTTTTGTATTTCATCCAGAAGACATCATCTCCAGCTGCTCAATGTCCCCTAAACACTATGCTGCTGCTGTTGAGTCTTGGTTTAGGAGAATGAGTTCCCCTCTACTGAATTGTCAACATCATGCCCTAGCAACCTGTTTTCTTTCTAGAAGTCTCCAGTCCAAGTACTGACCTGATCCAAGCACTGCCTTGCTTATGAAATCTAATGGGATCATAGCACGTGTTATAGCTGCTGAAAACCCTTGTATTTATTTTTTTAAGTCAAATACGTGTTGAAAGGACGTGAATTAGTGGTTTCAGATGTATGTAATGCAATTAATTGTACACAACATTTCTAGATGGGAATACAACAAAACATCTGTGTAATCACATACTTTTGGAAAAGAGCCAGTTTTCTAACAGAAGTAAATTACATACACATAACTTGGTACATCCTACCACTGAGTAAGATGATACTGCCCCTCTGAAGGACAAACACTAAAGCTATGTCTACACTTGCAGCTAGAGGTGTGATTCCCAGCTCGAAAAGACACACTTGTGGCTAGGTCTCATTGAGCTAGCATGCTAAAAGCAGTAGTGTAGTTGTGGACAGGGGCAACCAGCAGCACAGACTAGCCTCCCCGAATACAAACCTGCCTGAATCTTGTAGGTATATGCTCGGGGTGGCTAGTCTGTTTCCTATGCTACTGCAGCTATACTATTATTTTTAATGCACAAGCTCAATGAGAGCTCGTGCAAGTATGTCAATGCAAGCTGGGAATCACACCCCTAACTCCAAGCTTAGATGTAGCCTAAGACTGCATTACTGGCATTGCATACACACTCAGAGAAAAGAGGCTGACAGTAGAATCAGAAAACTGAACATCCAGGGATCCTGGACAGACACGGTGACAGACAAGGGCCCAGTTTAAAATTAAGACACTGATCCAGAAAAGCACTTCAGGACAAACGTAATGTTTAACACATGGGAAGTTATACTGAAGTCAGGGGGACTATTGATGTGCTTAACTTTAAGCGCATGCCTAAGTGATTTGCACAGGTGGAGCCTAACTCATGGTCAGTCAAACAGATATCCTTTAAAAAGTATTAACATTGAAGATCGGTTGAGTAATGTTGCATGACTGGCCCATTGGGACATCACACGAGACTAAAAAATGTATGAGCCTCTACCACTTGAGCTGAAGAAATAACTCCAGATTGTAGTTGTAACACTCATACCCTCTGTGTACCAGCAACTAGGAGAGGACACTGAACATCAGGTCATACAGACAATAACCTATCCCATTAAATCAATGGCTCAGTGCTGGTAGGCTCATAAATCATAACCGCAGTCATAAGTATGGGAAATGGTTGGGAAAATAGTGTACTTTTATTGAATTGTATTTACATTATATTATGGAATACTATTAAGAATTAGCATAGCTTTGATGCATTCAGAGTTTGTGTGCACGCACGCATGGTCTAGCTAATACTTAGTCCTGCCATGAGTGCAGGGGACTGGACTAGTTGACCTCTCGAGGTCCCATCCAGTCCTATGATTCTATGATTCTATAAGAGAGAGGGATAGTAAAGATGAAAATGATGTTAATCAATACTACCACATTGTATACTATGGGCCCACAGAACAGACATGTAATTCTTGTGCAACCACATTTTCTAGAAACTGTGGTACAGTACATTAATTTAGAGTATTAAAACCTATGATTTTTCACTTAAAATATTACAGACCCTTAAAATATTATAGAGTATCCCTGACAGGAAGCCAAATGGAAATAAGTATTCTCTTTGCTTATACAGATAACCTATGGGAATAATTAAAGCAATGACCAACTGATACATCATCTATGCCATATTCCCCTTCACTTTGTGTTACAGATTCTATGAGACTGATTCTGATGTCAGAGTGGTGAGAATCAAGGTAATTCCACAGAAACAAGATATAAATCAGGCCTAGATACATGCAGATTAAAAACCAAACACAAACATGTAGATAAAGTGATGAACACAGTGCAATTTGTTGTTTATGGTGCTATGCAGAAATATAAGTACCTACTCATTTCACTTGAACGTATCAGAATTAAGGCCACTCCACTCCAATTAAAGTAATCAGACACAAAATAAAGTCATTTCAAAGATTTCATTTTCAAATAAGCTACTCATCACCCATATCTACAACTACAGATAAATATTTCTATGACATTTAGGGGTCAAAACCTCAGTTGCAGCCAAGGAACGTATGGCAGCTGTGAAAGGGTGAAGGTACAAAGTGTTTAGCTACACTGGCACTCCCTTGATCCTGGGGATATTCTCTGCTGGGCTGATCCACCAACATAATTTAGCATGAAACAAAGCTACCTGCACATCCCAGATTTCTCCTGGAAATAGCAGCAGTGAAAAAGTTGGAAGGCTGCCTTAAAAACAAGTTTGGGAATCAGTAGGTTAACAATTAGCGGACAAGTAGTTCAGACTATCCAGACTGGTAACTGTGAGTATGTATTAAGCAGTAGTTACACCTCTCTACCTAACTGCAATGGGTACATCTTTGTATTGAGACATTTTTGAGCCAGTAGTAACGAAGGTGCTGATCCTGTAAAGGGGTCAGTGTTGTCATGAGACCATTTTAAACTGGGTTCAAACAGTTTGCCAAAATTACAGTGCTAAAAGCTTTTATAGAAATTACTTAACAGCACATGATGATACAGCGATCAAGATGAAGTGGTAATGTATGTACCAGCTGAATGGTTCACTTTCAGTTGCACACAACATATCATTAGTGGGTACATCTACACTGTACATTCCTTACAATGGCATGCAGAGTACATATACTACATGCCCTCCTAGCATGGGTATAATTAACATGGTAGATGGTGAAGGAATGCTTAAGTGAGTAGAGTTAATGACACGCCTGAACCCTGTGAGTATGTACCCTATACGGCTCTCTACATGCACAATCAACCTCCCACATCTACGTGGCTATTTTGGAGTTGTTGTTGTTGTTTTTTTTAGCAATGCAATACCTTGCTGCATCTTGCAGCTGGAGTCTTTCCTTGCTGCAGGGAAAGACTCCAGCACTGTGGAAAGGCTCCTGCACCTCCCCGCCGTCAGAACCTTTCCCTGCCACTGAGAGCCAGAGTGAATGACTCGGGCAGTGGGCAGGCAGCAGGGAAAGGCTCAGGCAGCTCACAAAAAGTTCTGAAGCCTATCTGACCTGAAATGTTCAACCTTTTGAAATTCTCCCATCCCCATTAGAGATTTCCTTCCTACTAAAAAAAATATAAAAACTATTAGTTACCCTGAAACCCAGATCACATGTTCATGCAAGACAGGGTTTTCCATCGTAGATTCAAGGCACTGCTTGCTATGGGAAATAGGATTGAAATCTCTTTCAAAAAACCTATTTTGATTGTATGAAAAAATAAAGTCAGCTACAATTGAAGTACCATTTTTCTCCCTTTGCTTTTGTCTGTTCCATAAGCCAAAAACAACTGATGGTTAAAAAACCCTATATGATTTCTCTATCCATTTTTTCTCCTTTGAATGCAGTCTAACATGGAATTAGAAGCATGGTGAAGGAGTAGGAGTTTGTGTATAAGCAGCAGGAACATCTGTTCTAATCAGAGCTTTGGCAATTAATCCTTCTGGGGCCTGGAGCAAGTCATTAAACCGCCTTGTTTCTGTTTCAGTTTCCTCATCTTTAAAAGATAAAATTATTTTTATTTCTTTATTTGTGCCATGCTCAAAGGTATGGCCACTGCTTCATAAAACAATTCAGACAAGGATTGGAGAACATAAGTTACAAAAATAAGGACATGTGGTTACCTTGTTTTTAATGCACCCATCCTATCCTACAACATGTACAAACTCTTCCCTTTCCACCTTCCCTCACTATCCAGCCCCTCCCCCCTCTCACACACACATCCCCTTCCCCACCCCATCATCCACCCACCCTCTGTCCTCTCTCTACATACAAGCCCAAAATGTGTTTTCATGTGAATTCATCTACCTCAGAGATATTACAGATTAATTACCTAATGGTTCTGAATAAGAAAAGTGCCATGTAAGACCCCCTCATTATTATTAATACTAACGGGCATTAAAACTATAGCGGTAACCGTAGTATTTCCTTCCAAAGGGCATGTCTGTGAGCACGTATTAGACATACATTATAATGACAATTTACTGTTATCACATTTTAATATTTCATCCATAATGTGTTTATAAATTCAATTTAAGTGATGGTGTAGACATGATAATCACTATGTTATCGCATCTGTAGGTAATTATTTCTGCTTGAGATGTATGCATTCTTCCAGGCTACAGTTAAATCAGTAGTGTCCATTTAATAATCTATGAATTTGTCATTGTTTAGGCACATGCTAGTATTTATATTTACCATGTTGCTCTGTGTTGTATGCTGTAAAATAAAAGGAACAATAATCAGCATGGGATTTAGAGTGGAAATCCTATCAAGTTAATTGTACTGATAAGTATGAAATTCACATTTAATGCCAAATGAGTTCATCCCAATAAATAGAAAGAAAATGAACGACAGGACTATTATTTTAAAACACTGTCCTCTTTGTAAACCAATAGCGTCATTCCAGAGATTCTATTTAAGCAGCCTTACTTAACTCAGTACAGGATTTCTCTTGGATTACAATTCTCTGAACCAAGGAATGTTTTCCTGATTGCAATCAACAGAATCAGAATTAACTGTAACCACTGGCATTCCCATAGAATTGTGGCAGGTAAAATTCACTCAGGACACGTGAAATTCACCCCCATGCAGAGAGCTAACAGAACTGTAGGTTGATGATATACTATCTGAGTCCCGCTTAAGCCTTAATTTAAGAGGCTTTTTGTGGGTATTGTGCAAATACGAAGCGTTTAACCCACATCACATATGCTCACCCACATGGTTTGATAGGTCAGAGGAATTTAGTAATCAATATTTCAATCAGCTCCACATGGCTTGAAGTGTTAGATTGCAGAATTGCCACTAAATACACTATTGCCACCCTTATTTACACTAATAAAGAACAGATTAGCAAACAATATATTGATTTGGACATGCAAACAATGAGACACAGACATAGGGTGACCAGATAGCAAGTATGAAAAATCAGAACAGAGTGTCGGGGAGTAATAGGTGCCTATATAAGAAAAAGCCCAAATATCGGGACTGGCCCTATAAAATCGGGTCATCTGGTCACCCTACACAGACAGCATAATATGGTAAAATTAAGATGCCGCAACTTTATTCAACACCAATACTTAGCTGATATGAAGTAAACCACATAAAACTACCAAGCAATGTTGTTCCAGCTGCACCAATGTCCCCAGCAGACTGTAAACCTGATGGTGACAGAGTATTAAAACTTTGCCCCCTCTACTCCCTCTGGCCTGGATACAAAAGTCCCAAAAGAGCCGCAGGCTACAATGGACAGAGATGCACCACCTCATCGTGCCATTTACGTGCCCAGGGCCAATGCCCAAACAACTCACTAGTTTTTTTAACTATTATTTGTAACTCTTTCAACTCATGAACAACCTTGGGACCCATCAAAATTGAAGCAAGTGTAACTTAAATCCCCAAGAAACTGACCTCCTGGATGATAAGTGGAAGGTGAAAAACCCACACAGCAGTTGGCCACTTTGGCCATATACAGACCCTTTAACTGGCCATCAGCCAGGGCTGGCTCCAGCTTTTCTGCCGCCCCAAGCAGCAAAAAAAAAAAAAAAAGACGACCGGCGGCACTTCGGCGGCAGCTCAACCGCGCCGCTTCTTCTGCGGCAATTCGGTGGCAGCTCAAAGAGGAAGAGAGGGAATGAGGGACCCGCCACCGAATTTCCGCCGAAGACCCAGACGGGCCGCCCTGATACCGGACGGGGTGCCGCCCCTTTGAATTGGTCGCCCCAAGCACCTGCTTCCTACGCTGGTGCCTGGAGCCGGCCCTGCGATCAGCCTCTCCCTCCAGCATCTTAAGCGATCCAGCAACTAAATTAAAAGTGGGAAGGGAAGAACTGAAACAAGAAGCCTGCCATAGCTCCCACCCATGAAACAAACTGTATCACCCTCTCCCCCTCCCCACCACTAAATGGGAGCTACTTACCCAGCCCCATAGCACCTCCACTGGCCAATAACAGCAGCAGCAGTGGGTGGGACAAGTCAGAGGCTGGATAGAGACACAACATGTAACTCCCTCCCCCACCATACCATGCAGCACACAGAAGAGGGAGGGGGAAAAAGGAAGCAGGGACTTTACCTGTGGCAGGTGCGTGCTGCTGCTGCTAAAGTGGAGGTGGGGGAAGGAGGGAGCACATGGAATACTGTTTCAGCTGTTCCCATCCAAGATCTCCCCTCCCATTCCAGAGGGTACCTCCATGGCTTCTGGCTCCACAAAAGCCCCACCGGGGATTAGAGAGATGAGCACTGGAGATGTAAAGACACAAGCCTATGCCTTAAAGTGTCTGTTGAAATAAAATTATGAAAAACTCCATTGTGCTGCGGGCATTTTTTTTTAAATGTGAACCATTTTTTATTTTATTTCCTTTTTTAAGAATGTCGCCTCTGATTGCCTTTGGCTTAGAGAAATAAATGCTGACATTAAGCGTAACAGGTTATGTTGATGCAGAGTTATAGCCGAGATTTTGTACATGCAGAAGTATTAAAGTGAATAAAAGCTGCAGATGGGCAAACAGTTTGAAAGAGGTGGCACGCAGCATCAGACAGAAGGGATGACAGACTTTTTGTTGTCAACAGACAGGTGCCCCTGTCTGACAATAAGACAGTGAGAAATGTTATTGCTTCTAGTCTGAGAAAAATAGGTGTGACAGCACTGTTTAGCATATACAGTCTCAAAAGTCTGAGCAAGGGACTTCTTTTAAATAAACCATTTTTTAAGATATTGGATGTAAAAAGCAAAAATTCATCGCAGATTAATTTGTTTGCATTACAAAAAACTAAGATTATTACTCTGCTCCTGCAGTCAATAAACACCATTTTAATCCTGTTAGAGTTTGTATTTTGCTCCTTAAATGCAATAACAAATGCGTGAACTAAAAGTAATCCATCTCATTTGACAGTAGAGATTTTTCCAGCTTTAGCTAAATCCATACTGGAAGGAGACTGAGAAAATAGACCTTCCAGGACACAAATTGGATTTTGCTTTTTTGCTAATACCTTGAGCGGCAGTGCACAAATTTTCATCCAGTTGCACTCCTGTAAAACTGATAAAGGGAGATGTCTGCATTCAGGGTGAGCCATGGATGTGTGTGTGTCATGTCATAGGATGTCCCCAGTTGTAGATAAGCTAGTGCAAAACAGACAAAATGTGGAGTTCATTGAGAAAAAAAGATGAGAAACTCACTTCCAAGTGGCATAACTTGCTATATAACCAGCCGGGTTATTACATCTTATTACGGCATTGTTGCTGTGGGAGCCACAAGGATTTTAAGGAAATCAGGTTAATCACATAAAAAGTTAGCACAGTAGACTTTTAAAGTGTAAGAGGAGTGGAAGACTGCATGAGAGCAGGTCTGAATCAGGAGAGATCACATCAGGTCTTTTATTTGCAGACTCCTAGTAGTGTGTGAAAAGTTACTGAGGGCTAGAGGAGTAGGATGCAGAACAGAGAGGAGGACAATGCTCCAGAAGAGATATGGGTTGTGGCAGCCAAAGGGAGTTTAAAAAATAGAGCATTTGAAGACTGAGTTTTGTAAACATTAGGTAAGAACATTCTTTATAGCACATACATATGTAACTTCAACTGAGACACATGCAAGACTCATTTCTCATCACCTTTCCTACCCATCCACACAGCTAAAACTCTTGTCCAAGCTGTCATCGTCTCACATCATCCTTCTTTCTGGCCTTGGCAAATGCAATCTTACCTCACTCATATCCTTTCAGAATGCTGCTGCAGAGATCATTTTTCCTAGCCTGTCGCTTTGTTCATGTCATCAATCTCATTGTTTTCTTCCTCTTCTTTATGGTATCAAACATCAACTACGTGTGTGCACTTTCAAGGCCCTTCACCATCTATCTCCACCCTACCCATCATCTCTCATTCACTATCAAGGTGTCAATTCCTGCCTCCGATCAACCCATTGTACCAGCCTCCCTTGCTCACCTGTGAAATTTTCAAACCAGCATCTGTGTGCTTTCTTCCAATCTGTCCCTCATGCTTAATAGGCATTCTCTATCATCATCCACATAGTTACTTCACTATCATCTTCAAATCCCTCCTTAAAACTCTTTTGCTGTGATGCCTGGAAAAACTTGACAAAGATTCAGGTGCTGGTATTCTGAGACCACTGGCTATCATGCTGACCAACCTTATTTCCTTGCCAGTCTCTGTGTATCAATCTCTTATCTTATCCTTTGATTGTAAGCTTTTTGGGGCATGCACCATCTTTTTTTCCCTCTGTGTTTCAACAGCAGCTAGCACAATGGGGTCATGGTCCATGACTAGGGATCCCAGGCACTATTTGTATTACTATAATAATCACTAGTAATATGCTCTGAGTTTATGCTGCTCCTGAGTTAGTGTGCTGGTTTATCATCACATCCTTGTTTTGGACTCTCGTAAACTCAGGATAACAAAATGTTTGTTAATTTATGCTCTTTTCATCTCTCCAGACACTATGATTTTTATTATTGTTGTTGTTAATCTGTATTACACAGACAACTGGAAACCAACAGATATCAAGCCCTCCTTTTGCTAGCCACTGTACACATACATAGTAACAGACAGTTCCTATCCCAAAGAGCTTAAAATTGAAATTGACAAGACAAACAAAGACCAAGACAGGAAGCAGAGGGACAGAGCGATTAAGGTCAAGGTAACATAACAGATTAATAGCAGATCTGGGATTACAATCCCGATCTCACAATGAGAGGTGTTTGGGAATTATTTGACAAAAAAAAATATTTGTCAGAAAATGCCGGTTTGTCAAAACCAGAACTTTTTTGTGGGCATGTACCAGTTTAGATAAAACTACTTCGAAAACTCTCACAGGTTCTGGATGTAATATAGACAAATATAGAAATAAATTTACAAACCCCAGAAGAGCCAATATCCTACTGGTTAGGACACGCACCTGGGATGTGGACAACTTTAATTCATATGCCTGCTCTGTCTAATTTGAAAGATGGACTTGAATCCAGGTCAGTGTCCTAACCACAAATGTAACAGCTATGTTGGGGGTCTCTCGCTCAAAAATTTGAAAGGTCTTTGATTTGTCCAGATGCAACATGGGATTTTTTTTAAATGTCTGGACATTTTCATGGGAGGGGAGAAAAGTTTATCATCCAGCTCTACCCAACTCACATTCCAGAGCCCTATCCATTAGATTATTCCACCTCCCATTATGGTGGGAGGAATATAAATATATAGACATTTGGACCAATAGACAAACAACTTAATCTTTCAGTCCTTACTTAGGGGGGAAAATGCAATGATTTGCAATAGCTATGTTTATTAAATATAATGAAACACAATGTAGTTGCCAATAGATACTGCACAGATGCTTATTCAAAACATGGGTGAAAATTATTGTAATATCACTAAGTGGTAGATATATAAAAATCAATGTAACATATGTTAAATGGATTAAAACTGGCTAACTTAATTGGAAATAGAGAATCAGTATACAAAGGGAGTGTTTTTGGGGATCCTGCAGAAATCTGTTCTCAGCCCAATGCTATTCAATATCAATGAGCTGGAAGAGAATATAAAATCATTGCACTGATAAAGTTTGCAGATGACAACAAATATTGATGGAATGTTTAATAAATAATGAAAAGGACAGGCCAGTTCTACAGATCTATCTGGATTGCTTTGTAAGGTGGGCTCATTTGAAAAACATGCATTTTAAACACAGCTAAACCAAGGTTTACATCTAGGAACAAAGAATATAGGCCATAATTACCAGATGGGCACTGTATCCCAGAAAGCAGCAACTCTGTAAAGGATTTAGGGTCATGATGGATAACCAACTGAATATGAGCTCCCATTGCGATGCTGTAGTTAACAGAACTAATGTGATCCTTGAGTGTGTAACTGGGGGAACATCTGTTAGAACAGAGATAGTATTACCTCTCTGTCTGGCATTAATGAGACCATTACTGGAATACTCTGTCCAGTTCTGGTGCCCACATTTTAAAAAGGATGTTGACAAATTGGAAAACGTTCAGAAAAGAATGATTAAAGGTTTGGAAAAAAACATCTGAGAGAAAGTGAAGAAGCGTGATCTATTTGGTTTATACAAAAGAAGGTTAAGACATGATTTGATCACAGTCTTCAGGTAGCTACACGGGGAGAGATTTCTGATAGTAGAGGTTTCTTTAATCTAGCAGTAAAAGGCATAATGCGATTTAGTGGCTAGAAACTGAAGCTAGGCAAATTCAGACTAGAAATAATGTGCACAGTTTTATCAAAAAGGGTAATTAACCACTAAATATCTTACGCATGGAGGTGGTGGATTCTCCATCATATTAAGTATTTAAATCAAGGATTGGATGTCTTTTTGAAAGTTATGATCTAGCTCAATCAGAAATTATGAGCTCGATGTAGAAACTATTGGTGCAATTCCTTGATTTGTGTTATGTAGGAGGTCAAAACAGATTATCACAATGGCCCTTCCAGCCTTAAAATCTATTAGTTATAAGCAAATGCTTTTTATTTAAATGGTGACCCTTGTATCTAAAGTTAATATTCAAATCAGTTTTTTTTTTAAATGTTCTAACCCACTTAGTGCATAATAGCAGATATATCGTGGCTTCAGGAAGTTAAACTTTGGTGCTCATAAAAGAGATGAGGTAACGGGGCCATTTAGAGTTACCTAGTACAAGAGCCAGACTACAAACTTCCCCATACACCTTTCCTAATACATCTCATTTCTGACCCGCAGCATGGCCTGCTATGCTAGCTGAGCCTCTCTTGAGCAAAGCCTGCCAATTTGCCTCTTCAGTGTGGTTATTTGTATTATGCTGATAAAGGACTAGGATGACATCACCAAACTCATTCCCACTTTTTACGACCTAAACTCAGTTCTCCAGAGGTAAAGGCTACCAAGTGCATTAACCTCCTGTACCACCTTAGCCCTCAGTGTATTCTCAGTCATACATTGCACCAGCACATTTAAGAGGAGGTAATCTGTCACCTGTCACTCAAAGCTTGGCAGTCTTGTTTCAGAAGTGACATGGGCCATAGATGTGCCAATTTTATTCAGCAAAAGTAATTGGAATGCATTTACAACATACTGCACCATAGTTTAGGCTGAGCTGCCGAAAGAGCAGCCTCACTCACAATGTGACTGTCACAGTGCATTATCTAATGTCAGTGATTAATTTCTGGTCGCCCTGTGCAGTCTCTATGCACTGTGTGTAAATGTGTGTCCATTTCCTTTCTACTTATGTTACCGATGAGCCAATCAGGACAAAGATTTTCTGCATTTGAACTGCTAAAAAGGAGGTTAGAATGATGACGACAACAGATGTTAAAGAGATCTTCTAAAAATCTGAAGATGAAAATGATTATTTACAGCCCTAATGCTCAAAAGAAGAGCTCATCATCCCCTCCCCCACCAAGGTCAAGTACTATAACTTCCTGAGCTGGAGAGAGCTAGCACATCAATGCCATGTCTACCATAGCTCATCCAGATAGGTCCTTCTAGAAAAGTGTCAGAAGCCACTTCTGCCTCCTCAGGGTTTGTGCATCCCATCTCCAAGTTCTTCAGGCTTTCGGATGATGATAATTTTGATGTGAAGGTCCCTCTGTCAGATCCTGATCACATTTACTCTAATGTAAATCTCAGAGTAATGCCATTAAGTAGCATAATTGAGCAAATAATCTGGTCCTGCGAGTATCTCTAATTGACTAAACTATTTGGATGTTGTGTACGGAAGAGAGGATTTTTTTTTAAACTAGCTCTGCATGTAAAATGATTTGATTTAAAATTAATCAAAATCTGTGAGCAAATTCTGATGGTGCTTTAACATGGTATCTCCATTTTCTAAATATTTTATTACAGCATAGGCACTGGTACTGTTTCTGGAAAATATGCAATGTTTTGGTGCAAATATTGGTGTCAATTGTAATATAAAACATGAATGAATGGGCAGATAGCATTCTTTTGGACTTCGGACCTTTGCAAAGGTTGCTTTTACTCTCTTCCTCAACTAATTTTAGTGGATTTCCTATATTCTATATTGATGCAAGACAGTGGTCAAATCCCACTCCTACCCAGGTGTCGGTATCTGCACTAGTGGATCTCGATGTTGGATTATAAACTAAAATAGGACTGAGTTTTCTGAAATAGCCACATAATGTAAACAGTGTTTTCTTTTTCTGGGGTTTGGGAAAACTGAACAAAATCATGTTAGGCCTGAGTTCTGCAAGTGGTCCTATCTTGCTAGTTGTGTGACCTAGACCCTCAGATCTAAACATGCCTAGACCATAGGCTGCTTGAAGCCTACACATTTTGTAGCTTGATCCCATTTCTACTGACACGACTGAAGCTCAGTGATTTTATGACCATCATCATTCACAGCAAATGCTTGCTGTTTCTAGCTTTAGTCATTTTAAGTGATAATTGAATGAGCTGAAAAGCAACAACTCCATGTTGTCTGGAGCATCATGACATAGTCCTGAAGTTTCTCTGAAATCCAGAGAGAATGACGTCTGCATTCTTAGCACACTATCTACCAGTGGCCCAGCCAAGCCAACAGACCAGCCATTTTATTTATACTTTGTCCTTATTCCTGATGTACAAGGTGGCATTCTTGTTTTTATTTCACCTTGCTGATCACTCTCACTTGTAGATGCATTGCAATCTCATCATTTATTTCAATTTTTTTTAAAAAGTCATCTAAATGTGAAATTTGATCAGTAGTTAATCCAATTAAAGTTTCCTTTATAAGCTTCTAACACTCCTTGCGTTCTGAAGCTTTTTAAATTAATACTGAGTAAGTGTTTTGTTTATCCTTCTGGATTACAGCCTCTAGCATGTCTCTCAACTGCTTTTGTCACTGAAAATAAGCAAAATGCAGATACCCTGTATTTTGGCATTATGCCTTTTCCTTTCCTCAGGAATTCAGGTCTTTTATAGTCATCTTGCACTCATTTCAAGAGGCATTACAATTTAAAACCAGGTGCGCATGTTGCATTACCATTTATCCCCGTGAAACTAAAGATGTTGTTGTTTTATTTTTTTCCCCCCAAGAGAGTGAAGGTGGATTCCCGCCCCCTCTAATCCTCTTCCTTCTCTAATCCTTTGCTATTGAACATTGCAAAGGATTTGAAGGTGTCTAGTTTTAATTAGATGTGTATTTTCAGATTTTGCAGATGCTGTACTCCATCTTTCACAAGCTTTGGGAAGCTGAAGCACCATGTACAACCTATCTTCTCCTGAGTACTTCAATACTCATGGGATGCAATAGTGACAGTATGCAGAAGTCACTCAGGACTGTGAACTAGTCATGTTACTTTCAATGATACTTGATAACTAGAGAGGAACAGAATCAAATTAGAAAGATTTCAACCATCCATAAAAATGGAGCTAGCAGTGAGAACAGAAGCTTGGTCTACAGTATGCTAGATCACTGGTATAGATCATTTGTGTAGCACCTCACATGGATGCACAAAAGTACTCTACCAGTTTATAAGTTCTTGCACCTTTCATACCAGTTCTATTTAAGATCCTAAAAGACAATTGGCCAAATCCTCAATAATTCAGCATAATTCCATCAACTTCCGTGAAGCTATGCCAGGTTACAGCAGCTGAAGATCTACCTCAAAGACTGCTTAAGAAACACCATTAGAACAGGGAAACCTAAAACAAGATTTGTCAGTTGTGATTTGAGTTGCAGCTATGTGCACATCTCTCTTACAGCTTCTCTGATTTGTTCTTGTAATCAGGAAGGAAATATACTTATATGCAAGAATCCTTCTCTATTACCATTTCATAAAATGAAGGTAGTGAGTAGAACATTTGGATTTCAGAATTTTGAAGACACCAGTTATCGAGGCTTAATGTGAAACTTGGTTCCTGTTGCAATCTAGTGGTTGGGAAGGGGAACTGATTGTCAATCTCATAAAGGGGACAAAAGAGAAAGGAAGGGGGTGCAGAATGAAGGAAGAGATAGAGAGGGGCAGAGCCCAACCCTTTATATTATTATGAAACAATTTGGCTTGCTGAGAAATGGTCATCTAACCATCTCCAGCCATTGCTAAACAGTCAACAGCTTTTAGCACCAACCCCAATTGACCATCTATGAGGTCTACATGAACTCAGTCAACCAAATTGTGTTTGGCCAACGAAGGATGAAATGCGCATGTATATTGTTACCCTCTATCTTCCCAACCTCAAACAAATACAGATTATTTTAAATCATGGGGGAGACAAAGCCTTAACCTTATGCTAAGATGACTGTAAAACATGAGAAAAGACCGGTTTTAGTGCAATGAACAATAGGTTTCTGTATGGGAAGCACAGTAGAAATAAATTATGTTTTAATATACAAGTTACCATTAGCCATCCAATGTGTGTCAGCCATCCAAAAGTCACTAGCTAAAGAGCTTTATTGACAAAATCAGGTATTTCCTTTTATAAAAGACAGCTTTGAAAGTAGATTTTATATTTTGAAAAGTCAGTTCAAAGTGGATGGGGATATCTCACACGTCTGTATTCTTACTTCACACCTCCATCTTCAGTCATAGGAAAACACTGAAAATTCGCTGTGCTCCCTTAACAGTTAGTGATGCCTGCAGCAAGCAAACTGTCCCATGGGTTTGCCCAGTCTAGTTAAAATCTTGATTACTGGGCATACTGCCTCACTCCAGGAAAGTAGAGGGATGAAGACATCCCATTCAAAGTTAGCATTTGCAAACACGAAGTTTTCACAGATGGACATATTTTCAGAGTCCCATACTGTATATCACATAATCCCATAGCATCTGTTCTGTAAAGCAAACTGGCAGAAGCTTTTATCTTTGCTGACAGTACACTCTATGAAATGGATGATACACAAAAGAACATTGCTTCCTTATATACTGTATTTTAGGGTTCTGTATTGAAATAATAAGGGCAAATCCATTGGGAGAATTAACACTATTTTTGGTGTAACATACTATTTCAACCACAAATTATTCCCATAAATCTTTACAATAGCTGTTCTTGTATTAATCTTCTGTGTGAGGGGCATGAAGAAACATAGGACATACACCCCCAAAAAATACATTCTAAGACAAAAAATTTAAATAGTACTGAAAATATGATGCCTTTTAAAAACTGTTAAGACCAAAAATGTTTGAAAGTGACGATATTTTAATTTAAGGCTCCAATGTCAACTTTAACTGTGCCTCAATATCCCTACCCATCCACTATGCAGAGGCTGAAGATCCGCTTTAAACTTATGTGCATTTATGTTTTAATTTTCCAGTACAAGTCAGATGCCATTGCTATCCCCACCAAAAATTGAAGTGCTGGTCTGAGTGCTCCCCAAAAAACACTGCCATTTGTAACTATTAGCAAATACACTGCGCATTTAAATTCTTGGCTTTGAATAAAGAGATTGTCCCTTTCATTAATTTCTCCTCTGGCAGATGACACTTTTTTTAGCTTTTCTTAAGGATAAGATTTTTCAGGCAACCTGTCTATAAAGTCAAACTGCTCACAGCTGTAATAATTTATCATACTCCTAAATTCATGGTTAAATTTGTTGCAATGGATGTTAACAGTAGATTTTTTCTACGGTTAATTAGCTGAAATCAGAATAAGTTTAGAGAGCTGAATATTAAAGATGATCAGTGCAAACAAGAAAAATAAGGGAAACAGTAAAAACAAACCAATAAGTAGTATTAATTTGAATGAAGAATCACCAGGCTGAAAACTACAATTACTTCTTTTGATTAAAGTAAAAGGATGGAGGAATCCAATGCAATATGAATATTTCAGAAAAGATGGAAGTATGGTTCCTCATGAAAGCCCAAGTGGCACCAAGTTGACTTTCAGACCATACAAAGGGTTGTTAGGAATAGTACATCATCAGATGAGTGAGAAGTTGCTATGTCTAGTCAAGGAAACATCCGAGGTTAATCACCATCTTCAGAAAAGATCCAAAGAAAATAATATATTGTGCAGTGAGGAAATTCATAGATAATATCAAGCTAAGAGGAACTGTAATGATCCTAGCAGACCCAAAAGCTGCAGAAAGGCCTCGGGAGTTTAAAGAACTGGGCAAAAATTAGCTGGGTGAGATCCAGTCTGTATAAATAAAACATAGTATGCTTAAAGAACCAGGATATTAAGTGGAAATTACAGAGAGACATTTAGTTAGAAAGTAGTAATGCAGGAAAGATGAGCAAACTGGACATGCAGTTTCATGGCGTAATGCTGTTTTAATTAAAAAAGTAAAAAATGATGTGGGTAGATGTAGAGACATCACATATAAGACCAGAACAATGGTGATTACTCTTCACAGGCATGCTTGCAAGCAGCTTTTGTCTCATTATAAATAAGATATTGGTAAATTATAGTGAACCCAAATAAAGGCAAGCTTAAAAAAGTTATAAGGTACAAAGATGTCAAAGAAAGAAACAATTTGGACTATTCCCCATCTCTACATAAAAACCCAAGATGTATCTTTATAGTATGGGAAGGAAGAAAAAGGAATCACACATTTCTTTGTCTCCTTCCAAAAGTGTGGGAAGGATAGGTTAGTAACTTTGTTGGGATTTTTCCCTAACAATATCTTAACATCTGAAAAGATTCACTCAATATCTCCCCCTCCCCATTATTAATTTTCCCTTTCCTCCTTTCAGTCAGGGCTGAAAATAAAATGTTGCATTCTGAGAGGGGCTTTTCTCTGTATTTCTAACCTAAATAAACTCAGGAAGTACTATAACATCTGATGAGAATGCCTGTTCTTATGTCATTTTTCTAGTCCACTATCTGGATAAGTCTGAATAATCATCCATATATTTGGATGCCTCCTCACAGTGCAGCTTCTGAACCTTCAGAGCTTTGCCCTTTTCTTAAGAGGGCATGGGCTAGAAAAAAGATCAAAGGAATTTTAAGTGTGATTATACTTTGACCCCCCAAAAGTGGCATCAGGAGAAGTTCCATAATTATTCTTTTCAATAATTTCCAGAAGTTGTGTTTGCGGCAGTTGCAGTTTGAACATTGCCTGTGTATAAATACAAAGACAATGGTCAAACTGCTACAAACACAACTTGCGTTCTCAGGCTGGGTTCTGTCCTGCTTGTGCAACATCATTAACAACAGAGATTTGTTTGCTAAACTCAACTCCATTTTCTCCAAGAGGACGGCCCAGAGGTCACCCAGGGAATCATTTGGCTCTGTAGTTGGAACTTAATTCCAATATCTGAATGGAAGAGACTCTAGCTCCTTCTTCCTTATATGTATTGGCTTTATACTTTTAAGATGAATACGAACTAGGAAAATTGATTTGACACAATAAAGCACTCAGATATGACCGTGAGCACACAGAGAACGTGGATTTGTTGAGTAATAAAGTGCAATTGTTTACCCAGTCACTTTTCCAACTAGAACAACGCATCTATGTACAGCCTCATTCTATGTTTTCTCAGATCTAATTTAATAGGTATATATTCAAATAATTTAAATTAATATAAATCATATTAATATAATTTAAATAAAAATAAGGTACTATTCATAACTCACAAAAGGAAGCGTGTTATACAAGCAAATATTATATTAAGCATCTCGGAGATTAATATTAAACAAAAAAATATTACATGAGCTTAACGTAGGGTTCTCAAATAACCTCAGAAGTTCTAAGTTATTTAACCCCATATCTCTATGAAAACGAGAAACATAATTTTAGCCTGCCTTGACTTCAGCATATGGATAACTTGATTACATGGTGAGTAACTAAATGCAGTGGAATTGCTTCACAGATACTAAGCCAAAGGAATACAAATTGCACTCTAAAAAGGAGAAGTGAAAGGTAAAAGCAGAATTGCAGGGAATATGCCAACAGCAGTGAGCACTTACTGAGAGGCAACATAAAGCTTGGAAAGTTATTGGGGACAAAAAAGGATTCTTTTCCCCTACCTAAAGAGAAAGGATTCTATCTCAGAAGCTTGCCAGGATGACAAGTGAAAAAAATAGAAAAAAACCAACTACATTAAGACTCTGTGATAAGAAAGATCAAAACGCATTCTAGCTATTCACATACAATCCACTTGACCCAATCTTACTCCATTTCATCCAAGTGGCCTGTCAGAAAAGCAAACAAAAAAGCATCTAAGGAAAGTAGAGAGTGTCTTTGAGTTTGCTTCCTCAAGGGTCTGTTTCAGACACAATATCTTAGAACAAAAAACCATTAAAATATGCCTGCTTTAAAAGCTCTCTAAACTTGATTGCACTTCAGAGGATTTAAAAGAAAAGCACTACTGAAGTGCTACTTTAATTTCTTTATTTCTAGCAGTCCAGAGGCACAGAACTCTGACTTTGAGGCCATTATATTTGGCACAAAACAGAAAAATTGCTTTATACAAACCAGCATTGAGATTCCAGAGAGTACAGTCTAAAAAAAACAAGTTCTTTAACAGCTTTCATCACAGGGACATGTCCCTGCCTCAGTCACCTTTCTCTAATGACAATCCCATAAGAGTGTCAGGCTCCAGCAACTATCACAGCCAGATCTTCCACTGACATTTACAAGACACTCATCTCATTCTATCAAGGGCTGTCTTTTCTTCAGCAGAGCAGCTAAATGTAATTTAATATGGAAAAAAATTCTCACCAAAACATCCTATGCAGAAGTAGCTCTACAAAGGGCTATAAAATTTCATATGGGTTTTAAGTGAGACACTTTGAAGTGCCAGAACAATTAACTAGAACGTTTAAACAGGTTTAATCCTCAGTTTTTATCAGTACTTGTCCATTTCAACACTGTATGCATCACATAAAGCAAGATTGATAGATTATAGCTGCTATTACTGCTGGTTAAAATTTAATGTACAGAAATGACCTATGCCTAGGGTTGCCAACTTTCTATTCACACAAAACCAAACACCCTAGCCCCACCCCTTCACCGATGCCCCATCCCCTACTCCATCCCTTCCCCGAAGCCCCACCTCCCGCTCACTACAGTCCCCATCCCTCGGTGGCTCGGTCTCCCCAACCCTCACTCACTTTCACAGGGCTGGGCAGGGGTGGGGGAGGGCTCTAACTGGGGTTGTAGGCTCCAGGGTGGGGCTAGAAATGAGGGGTTCAGTGTGCAGGAGGGGGCTCTGGGCTGGGGCAAGGAGTTGGGGTGCAGGAGGGGGTGAGGGCTCTGGGGTGGGGCTGGGGATGAGGGGTTTGGGGGTGCAGGGTGGGGCTCTGGGTTTGGGGGGGGCCTCAGGGCTAGGGCAGGGAGTTGGGGCATGGACTTACCTCGGGTGGCTCCTAGTCAGCAGCGCAGCAGGGCTAAGGCAGGCTCCCTGCCTGTCCTGCTTCTGTACTGCACCCCAGAAGTGGCCAGCAGGTCCGGCTCCTTGGCGCTGGGGCCAGGAGGCTCCATGCACTCCTCTCACCCACAGGCACCACCCACCCAACTACCATTGGCCGCCGTTCCTGCCAATGGGAGTGCGGAGCCAGTGCTCGGGGTGCGGGCACCACGCAGCGCCTCCTGGCCCCTGTGCTGAGGAGCTGGACCTGCTGGCCACTGCCGGGGCACAGCATGGTGCCAGGTCAAGTAGGGAATAGCCTGCCTTAGCCCTGAGCACCACTGACTCGACTTTTAACGGCCTGGTTGGTCGTGCTGACCAGAGCCACCAGGGTCCCTTTATGCCTGGGCATTCCGGTTGAAAACTGGACACCTGGCAACCCTACCTATGCCTAACTTTGAAGACAACTTTAGGAGGAGTTTGGACTATTCTCATAAACATTAAGGGTTAATATTTCATTAATCTATATTTGATGTAAGCTGTTTGTGATGCTGACAGGCCAGATGCCGGTGCATCCCAGAGTTTCAGGACAAATCACTTGTGTGTGAATATCAAAGAAATATTAAGGGTAAAAACTCAATGCAGATTTTAATTCACTCGAATGTTATTGTCTTCACTTATCTATAACCTGTCAATTGCTATCCATTACCTTATATATATCCCTGTACTTAATTAACCCTAGAGCACAAGTGTGTGATAGTATTCAGCTGAGAATTTACTCGATGTGTAAACTTCATGAAAACTAATGAAGGATTGTCATGAGCTATTACATTACAGTTTACATAGCATATATGCCGGTAATTACGTTTATCCATCAAACGCAATTGGAGCCTTGGAAATGTAAATGAAGAAGGTTGCTAACTTCAAAGCAGGGAACATTGAGTTGACACTGAGAAATCACAGACTCAATCAGCATTCTTCATGCACAGCCAACAAAGTAAGGTCCATGGGTGTACAGAACCTGTGAGCTAGCTTTTTGTGTGAAGATATAAAATATGGTTTCAAGGAAAGATCCTTCATCTCTCAACTATTTGGGCACGCAAAGAGAAGCATACCAGATGCAAGACAGAGATCCACAAAGTTATTTGGGGTAATCCCGAGAGATTTATGGAAAATTAGCGAATTACTACATTTAAGCTATTATTTTTTTCCACTTACAAACTTAGACACACCCACCTGTTAATGTATTTTACCTGCTTTAATCTCTCACTAACTCATTTTTCCCCCTTAGCTAATAAAACTTCAGTTAGTTTACTAGAGAAATTGGCTGCCAGCATGGTCTTTGGTGAGAGATCGAGAGTATCCATTGACCTGGGGTGAGCGAGTGACCCTTTGGGGTTGGGAGTAGCCTAAAGTGGTGTGATTTTTTGTTTTAATAACCTTTTATCACTAAGTTCAGTTTGTCTGGGTGGCAAGACAGGCTTGAGGGTCTAAGGAGACTGTTTGCGACTCCATGGTATAGTAATCCAGGAGTTCACATTTGTTACTGGCTTGGTGAAATCTAAATGATAGAATATACCACCAGTTTGGCATAGGTACCCTATTTTCTGACCTGAGTTTGGTACTCACAGGTGTGAACCACTCCAGATAGCATGACACTGTTCTCATTAGAATCCACATTCAGGATCCAGGAATATAAAGAGCATGTATTCTATTTGTGTCACTAGGATAGTTTTTAACTGAATCCGTGATCTTCCAACCAGGCTCAGTTTAATAATGGCCATTTTACAGTGGAGTTTTTTTTTTTTATTTAATATATAAACACTATTTCAAACTTATATCCTACCATTGATTTGAAGTTCAGCTTAAGTATAATATCTATGCATTTTCTTCTGTTATGTTCCCAGGAGGGTGAGGATGAAGGGGAACAAAGAAGTTCACAGTATGCAATGTTCATCACGAGTGCACTGGATTTCAGCAGCTTTAAATTGTAGACTGAAAACTGAGGAAACTCACTAACTACCTCTAGCAATATTTATACAGGTCTGTCTCATCTTACGCTGGGGTTACGTTCTGCGGTCAGCACCTAAAGCGAAAACCGCATATAGTCAAAATTACAGTGAGTGTAATGGCGGGCAGCATCACCTGCCCTACAGAAACAGTATTTAAATTGTTATTTTTCTCTTTTTTTCTTGTTTTTGCCGACCGCGTAAAGCTGAAATCGCACATGTTAAATGTGCCTAAGATGCGACAGACCTGTATAGAGTTTTGGGGACTCTTTTATATACAACAAAAAAACCCTATACAGCCTGACCTTGCATTTTCTTAGTCAGGCAACGAAAACTTTGCATGATTAAGGAATACACCAAAGGGCTTAAAGTGAATAGTAATGGAGACAGAGACAGCTTTGTCTGATGCTCCTACCAACATAAATATTCTGGAAAGCAAAGTGGACAATTTACAGCAATTCTTAGGGAAGAAAAAAGAAAGTGATGTAATTTACAAACACCAAGCTTAGGTCAAATCTCCACGGAGCCGCAAACACGTAAGATCACTTAGTGCAACTGAAGGCTAGTTGTTGTTCTAAAGAGATTGCAGTTTTACTTAATGGTTCTCGCGCATCTCAGTCTAGAAAATTACACATTGTCTGATGACTGTTCTGATACTAGGGCTGAGCTTCCCAGAGAAAGTGTCTGGGTGGGGCGCTGTGATGCTCTTATTACACATAGCCAGCTGGAACCAGATGTGACACGTTGGATCACAGAAACCCCCTTGGGAGCTGCCAACTGATGTGCAAGGGCTACCTCTGTTCCTGTTCTCCCTGCCAGCTCAGTGGCTTCAGCTCCCTGTCTTGGTGAAGCCAGACACCCCCGTCTGCTCCAGCACAGACTCAGGGTCTGAATAACCTGCCCCAAAGCTGCAGGTTTACCTGAAAACAGCTCACAGAAGTGTGCTTGTCTTTAGCACTCAGATGCCCAATTCCCAATGGGGTCTAAACCCAAATAAATCCGTTTTACCCTGTATAAAGCTTATACAGGGTAAACTCATAAATTGTTCGCCCTCTATAACACTGATAGAGAGAGATGCACAGTTGTTTGCTCCCCCAGGTATTAATACATACTCTGAGTTAATTAATAAGTAGAAAGTGATTTTATTAAATACAGAAAGTAGGATTTAAGTGATTCCAAGTAGTAACAGACAGAACAAAGTAAGTTACCCAGCAAAATAAAATAAAATGCGCAAATCTATGTCTAATCAAACTGAATACAGATAATCTCACCCTCAGAGATGCTTCAGTAAGTTTTTTCTCAGACTGGACACCTTCCAGGCCTGGGCACAATTCTTTCCCCTGGTACAGCTCTTGTTCCAGCTCAGGTGATAGCTAGGGGATTCTTCATGATGGCTCCTCTCCCCCTCTGTTCTCTTCCACCCCTTTATATATCTTTTGCATAAGGCGGGAATCCTTTGTCCCTCTGGGTTCCCCCACCCCTCACTGGAAAAGCATCGGGTTAAAGATGGATTCCAGTTCAGGTGACATGATCACATGTCACTGCAAGACTTCATTACTCACTTGCCAGCACACACATATACAGGAAGACTCACAGATAAATACAGCCATCTGCAGACAATGGCTCTGGTTAATGGGAGTCATCAAGATTCCAAACCACCATTAATGGCCCACACTTTTCATAATTACAATAGGCCCTCAGAGTTATATTTTATATTTCTAGTTTTAGATACAAGAGTGGTACATTTATACAAATAGGATGATCACTCCGTAGATTATAAGCTTTGTAATGATACCTTACAAGAGACCTTTTGCATGAAGCATATTCCAATTACATTATATTTACTTATCATGTTTTTACAAAATCATATAGACTGCACAACGTCACACCAGACACCAAATAAAGAGATCTCTTGCAGGCACCGTAAGAATCGAGTAAACACTGACACATGACCTTCTTTCTGATCCAGCAAATGGACAGGAACTTGTGTCCAAAAGGGACTCCAACCCTTGCAAAAAGGTGGAGACACTTTGGCTTACTATGACCCCATAAGACTGATGGAAAACCTCTAGTAACCCTTTAGAAACATTTATTGTTTTAGTATATTTTCTCAGCAATGCTTTTATTCTTAGGGTAAAAAAAGTATGTTGCTTTGTGAAGGCTGGTTGGTAACTGGTACACACTGTTGTAGCCACTAGAGAAGGGTTAACCACAGATGCTGGGCCCCATTAAGACATGCTGGGGAAATCAAAGTGAGGTACTGAGGGACTGCAAGCCTAAACCCCCAGTCTGGAGAAGGAGAGACCTGGGTCTCCCACTGAGAAAGGTGGTTGCTGGGAGCTTGAAACCTTAAGTGGGTGCGAGGTGCAATCAACTAACTGTGACAACATCTTTAAGTGCTTTCCTGAATAGGGACGCTTCCCTGGACTTGGGGCCTCCGTAGGTAGATTGGTCAGAAAAAGAAGGCATAGCATTTTTATTATGTCCAGATCTCACGGAGACTACACAGGCTTCTGCAAACATCCAATACACAATGGGCATGTTTAGTGGCTAAATACAGACATTAGCAAAGTCACGCCAGCAGTGCAATTGCAAACAACAGAACAGCTATACAAAAAGGAGTTCATGTACAGTAACTCCTCACTTAAAATCCTCCAGGTCAGGGGTCCCCAACGTGGTGCCCGCGGGCGCCGTTGTGCCCGCCGGGGGGTCTAAGTGCGCCTGCAGCAGCACTCGGGGTTTTTTTGTTTTTTTTTCTCCGCCGGCAGCGCTCGGGGTTTTTTTTTTTTGCTCCGCCGGCAGCGCTCGGGGTGGGTTTTTTTGCTCCGCCGGCAGCGCTCGGGTTTGGTTTTTTTTGGCACCTGCCAGCAGCGCTCGGGTTGTTGTTTTTTTTTGGCGCCCGCCAGAAAAAAAGGTTGGGGACCACTGCTCCAGGTTAATGTTGTTTGTTATGTTGCTGATCAATTAGGGAACATGCTCATTTAAAGTTGCACAATGCTCCCTTCTAAAGTCCTTTGGCAGCTGCCTGCTTTGTCTAGTGCTTGCAGGAGGAGCAGCCCATTGCAGCTGGTTGGTGGGGGCTTGTAACCAGGGTGGACCGGCAGCCCCCCTATCAGCTCCCCACTCCCCTAAGTTCCCTGTGCAGCAGCTGCCTGCAGTTCAGTTGTGTCTTCCCCCCACTGCCATGTGCTGCTCCTGCCCTCTGCCTTGGAGCTGCTCCCCGAGACTCCTGCTTGCTGTGCGGGGGGGTGGGGGAGAGCGGAGAGAAGGAAGAGGGGGGGCTGTCAGGGTGTCCCCCTCCCTCCTGCTCCTGCATGCCACTTACCCCATCTTCCATAAAAGAGCAGGGGGGACAGACCAGGACTCAGGAGGGAGGGAGCTTGCAGCAGCTGCCATCTCAGCAAGCTGATCTAATTAACAGGGCACTGTACTTAAGAGAAATGCGCATATCTCCCTCCATTCCTGCTGCCTTGTGTAGAGAGAGAGTTAACCCTTGAGGGCTCAGCCATTTGCTAGTTCATCATTTAGCAGTAAGGGTAATATCCCACCCTCTGACTCCTCCACCTCAACCAAGCTTCACAATCATCATCACTGTGTACCAGTATTAAATTGTTTGTTTAAAACTTATACTGTGTGTGTGTGTGTGTGTGTGTGTGTGTATATATATATATAGTCTTTCGTCTGGCGAAAAAAATTTCCCTGGAACCTAACCCCCTCATTTACATTAATTCTTATGGGGAAATTGGATTCGCTTAACATCGTTTCGCTTAAAGTTGCATTTTTCAGGAACATAACTACAACGTTAAGTGAGGAGTTACTGTAACAGGATTCTTACTTTGGTAAGTGGCAGAGCACTTGCTCTGGTCCCCTGCTCTAACTATATGATATACTTTATTATTATTAACTAAAAAGTGAAATTCAGTCACTGAACTTTGTGAGAGACAGGAAACTTGTATCAAGTCAGCCATGTGTGTACACCCCAAAAGACTATTCCTTCCTGATGAAGCTGCAGAGGGAGTGGAAACTATTTGAGCCCAACAGATGTTCCCAGCACAGCTCCAGTGGGTGAAAGAAAGAGGATCAAAGACAGGTTTCATTTACTGTAAAAGAAAATTCCTCTTGTTGAAATGGGTGTAGCTGGGGAAGAGTTCTGTCCTCCCAACTCATCTGTCATAGGTGGTAAGGAATCTACAATACAGTGGGTTCCACCTACTCTGAGTTCTCTTTCAAAAGAGTAAGCCAGAGACTACTTTTGTAATCCCCTAGGGAGTGTGTGTTACAATTTTCCTTTATGTGCCGAGTCCACAGAGGATAAGTATTTTACAGCGAGAGAGCCTTAGCTGTTCAGTTTAAGCTGCTGTAATTCATTCTTTTAGCTACTAGCACTCCAATTCAATTGGTGCATCAGCCATGATAGCAGTGGTCACACCTTCTTCAGGGTTTCAGGAGCCATTCATTCTCTTCCTCTCTGAGTGTAAATCTGCCTGGGAGTTGTTCCCCCTGCTGGAATATCACGAGGCATTATATATTCAGAATGCCTCCCCAACGTCATTCCCCACGCATGAAGCTAATATGAATTTTAAAAAATCTAAATTTGCATAGTTACTTGTAGCTTTGTCCCAGATGCACTCTATTATGCTAAATAAAATCAAATTCCTATTTATATAGTGCTGTGCATCCACTAGGGGAAAAAAAATCACAATGCTTCTCTTTCTGAGTAACATCAACCTAAAATATAATTAATGAGGAAGACTTTCAACACTCAGGATCTGTATCCCTCGGTACAAACTAAGTTCCATGTGAAATGTTTGATGGAGAAGGAAACCACAACATGTGAAAATTCCTTTTCTTCATGTTTAATCTGACTTCAGTTTATAATGAATCAAAAGGTTGACCAAGGTTCAACCAACTTTTACTCTATTCTGTGCCCAGGTTGAATGATCCTGAACACATTTTAAGTGCAATGTATATTGGAACCAGGCAAAATGCTACAGCTGTGATGGGAAATCTGGCAAAATATGGAGGTTTCTAATGGATTTCAGGATACTGGGGGGGGGGGGCGGAGTTGTTTTTTGTTTTGTTCTGTGCATTTGGGCAAACTTGAAAGTCAACAGGAAACTTAAGCTGCTGTCAGGTTGTGAGGGTAGGAAGGCCCTATATGGGCTGAAAAAAATTTGTATGAAATATTTGCACAGCTCAAGTGAAAAGTTTGATTTTTACTTTAATTGTTTATTTAGTAAAGGTGTTCAGAGCTATGCATCTCAATCTGTAACCAGTTTTATACACATGCAGTGAAGACTCAGAATTCTCCCTTCAGTGTAATATGGACTGCAGTGAAGCATATACTAAATTTTGCCCCTAGATATTTTTTGTAAGTGTCTTCTACTTCCTTTGGATACATTCTCTCTAGCCAGATAAGCAGGGAAAAACCATGTTACCACCATTGATTGATAGCTGGGTTTTTTTTGTTTTTTAATTTTGCTGCTGTTAAGTTAAAGATAATGCAAGTAACTATAAAAACTAATTTTCAAATGCTTATTACACTCCCACTCTGTTTTCCCCAGTGACTCACCTATGCATCTTTGAGCTGCATCTACTTCCAAGAGTGTATCAAATGTGATTTAAAGAGGTTCAGGAATAAATGTATTAATGTATTCAACTGGTTGATGTTTCCTTTGCTTTTTGACAACCCACATGGTCTTGGTGAGATTTCTTCCTTTCCAATTTGCATATGTTCCATCCCACTTTAGAACATTTTTTGCTGTTTTTGCCATTGAATGTATTCTTCAGTAAGCTTTTCCTCTTCCCTCCACCCTCCTATCATCCACAATAGGTCACTAGGTCTCTTGCTTAAATTCTTGAAATATCTTTTGATAGCTATCCATGTTGCTTCCAAGTTATGCCCTCTCTTTCATGTATGGCAAAGTTACAGTTAACTATATTGCTATTTCTGATTTTAAAAGTCTAAAACAGGGGTGCCAAATTCATTAGGTGAAGAGGGCCAAATTCTTTGTTTAATTCATATATTCCAAGTCCAGAAGGCACCATTGTGATCATCTGGTCTAACCTCCTATATAATGTAAGCCATAGAGCTTCCCCAAAATAATTCCTAGCATGTTGTTTTAGAAAAACAAACATCCAATTTTGATTTTAAAATTGCCAGTGATGGAGAATCCACCATGATCCTTAGTAAATTGTTCCAAAGGTTAATCATTCTCACTGTTAAAAAATTACACCTTATTTTCAGGCTGAATTGGACTAGCTTCAACATCCAGTTATTGGATCCAGTTAGATATCTTTCTCTGCTAGATCGAAAAGCCCATTATTAAATATTTGTTCCCCATGTAGATACTGAGACTGTAATCAAGTCACCCCTTAACCTTATCTTTGTTAAGCTAAATAGATGGAGCTCTGAGTCTATGGACTGGAATACAAATTCCAGACTTCATACTCCCTTCAGACCACAAAGGATTCCGCTCCCCACCCCCATCACTTTATGTCACGTGGAGGTTTGCATAAAGAGGAAGGGAAGAATGCAGCCCTTAGGCCTGGTCTACACTGGGGTGGGGGGAGGGAAATTGATCTAAATTACGCAACTTCAGCTACGTTATTCTACTTACCGCGGTGTCTTCACTATGGTGAGTTGACTGCTGCCATTCCCCCGTCGACTCTGCCTGTGCCTCTCACTGAGCTGGAGTACAGGAGTCGGCGGGAGAGCGCTCGGGGATCTATTTATCGCGTCTACACTAGACGCAATAAATCAATCCCCGCTGGATCGATCATTCAGCATCACTCAGTGAGAAAATCTGCTCCAACTTAGAACCCCTTAGACATCTTCCCTCTCTCTTCTTTCAAGGTCATCCTGTTTCTCCCTCTCTCTTCCCTTATCTTTGTGAGTCTCCTGCTCTTCCTTTTGCATTCATTTATCTATGCCAACTCCTGATCTTCGCTTCCCGATGGGCTTCACTCCCACCCTCTTGCCCATTCCATCCAGCAATGGAAAAATTAGTGTCAACATTGAAGAGTCACCACCAGCTTTAAAGTTGACACTCCTGTTAGCTGAATGGAGAGCGGGGGCAGCTCATATCTTTCAAACTTATTGCAACAGGCTGTCTGCAGCCTCAGGTCGTTTACTGTATTGGTTTACACTGGGTTCACATTTGTAAACTTGTCTTCACACCCATGGGGTGAAAAACTTACTTGGGTTTTTTTTTTTGTTTTTTTTTTTGTTTTAATTTATTTAAGAAAGCGGAGATGTTTGAGAATTGGAATATGTCTTGCGGGCAACATAAATACATCATGACATGATGTAGCTCAGGGGCCATATGTTTGATATCCTTAGTCTAAAAGAAGCCTAGAGAAGAATTCAAAGGGCATTTTGTGCATTACTTAGAATAAGGGCTGTGTACAAGTCAAGGCTGGAGCTGTCGGGCCAAGGCTATGAAATAATGAAAAAAATGTGCCCAATGTAAAATTATAGGCCCATCTCTTAAAATTCCTGGCCTGTTTCTAAGGAATAGGGCCCAATTTGAGTATTTCTAGTTTGGGCAACTGACTTTTTTGACCTCGGCACTCCAATGGCAGAACTGCAGCTGTGGAAAAGCATGTTTTATTTTCAATCAATAGCATCAGGCTTTGATTGAAAATTCTAATTTTAGGACAAAAATCTGTGACAAAACACTGTATTTCTAAGTGCTGGGAAAGTAATTTTTTGAAAGTAATTTTTTCAGATCCAAATTTCTCTTCATACAGTAACACAGGCTTCATTTTGCAATAATTATGCAAGTTTTTTTATTATTTTTATGAACAATTATCCTTGAAAAAGCAATGGTTTTCATGGAAGAAATATAGGCACCACATGTTATTTCTTTTGTAAAGTTCCAGAAGTTTTACTCAACACCCAGGTTTCTCCCATCCCTAATCTGAGTTTATTTATGTACCAAGCTTAAGCCTCTGTTTGCTGAATTTTAAAAAATAGACAAATTGTAAATGCCAGGCAGACAGATATTATAACGGAAACAGTCAGCTTGCCCTTAACCATAGTGAAATGCAGCTGTTAAAAACAAAACATTTCCCCTCAATATATTTAAAACTTATTACCTAAAAGTATCACACAAGGAATGCTATTTAACTTTTTTTTTTTTTTTTAAATAAAGCTAATGACAAATTTCAAGTAATAAAAGTAAGTAAGACCAAACAATACCCAGGAGAGAACCATTCTCTGCAATGAAGTGCTCCTACCACAAACCTCACAACAACAAAGAGTTACATAAAGAGATGCTGCAAGCCACTTGTGAGGATAATTGAAAATAATGACCTTGATGTCTCCTATATACAGCCCTTTTGGCCTGCTTGCTTGTTGATACAAACAGTAACACTTATTTGTCAGAATTATCAGATACTATGGAAGCCGCTCAACTCTGTAATGATACAGCCTGGGGATCCCATGCACATTCATCAAAGTAAACACAGGTGACTTAAGCATGTAAGGCCATCTGTCTGCTGCAAGCCACCACCCTGCTGTGGTCAAGACAGCTACCTGACAGTAAATCTTTAGCCTGTTATATATTCTCAGGATTGAGAAGACATTTCCTGCTGAGTGTATCTAAATGTTTATATGTTCGGACATTGTGTCCATTACTATGATTAGAGTTCAGAGTCCCTGGCACGTATAAAGCAGGATATTGCAGATGAATGAAAGTAAAGACAGCACTTCTTGACAAGACAGATTGACTCCTGACAGGAAGAGGAGCATGTTTACTCTCAAAGACATAAGGACAACAACTCCAGGCATTTCTTCAGCTATGCGGGGGGCAGAGGATGGAGGCAACAGAATATTGGGCCAGCTCTGTGTCTGACATCCTGAACTCTGACACATGCTCTTACTTGCTGAGGGTGCTGAATGCCTTGTGGAATCTATGGCATTTCCACTGGAATTTTCATTTGTGCTTTCAGCTCTACTTGTACGGGCTCCATTCTTGTACTATAGAACAAGATATAATTATGAAACAAGGAAAATCAACCCAAAAACCTTAATAAGGTTTGTAAACTAAACTGAGCCCCAACATCTAACTCACTACACAAATCCCACACTTTGTACCTAACGTACAGCCTGATCCTACAGGGTGCTGGGTGACCTCAGAAACCATGTACTTGTGGCACAGGTTACAAAAGACCCAATCCAAAGCCCACTGAAGTAAATTTTAATCTTTCCTTCATTGATCTTTAGTGTCCTTTGATTTAATGGGCTTTGGATCAAATCAATCGAGAACACAAGTACCATGACTGGAGAAAAGTAAGCGGTGGTAAGCTCTAAGTTCTTAATGGGAGCAAAAGCAGGGTCTCAATTGGGAAAGGGAAAAGCTGGAAGATACACTCCCCCTCTCCCAAAAGCCAAAAGACTGGAGGAAGAAATTGGGATAGAAATGAAAGGGCAGTTTTGAGCTGACACATCCAATTAGATTTTTTTCCCCTCTCTTTTATAGCTTGTATTTCTGGTTTGTTGTACTGTATTATAGTGGGATGAATTTCTCTGTGCGTATTCAACTTTAATGTAATTTATCAAAAAAATATTAACTGAAAGCTTCAATATCAGTGTAGAAATCTACCACTGGTGTGCAAAATTCAATGATTTTGGGTTGAGAAGCAGCCAAAGCAGGGACCTCTGGACACACTGAGAACTTTTTACAGTTTTGACTGGACTTCCTGCCCTGTGATGATTGGCTGTTTGCTCCAACCTTCTCCCCCTCCCTAAAACTCTTCACCTCAGCTTCATTCCTTACCTGCCTTCTTATTCTTTGCTCCCCTGTCCTGTACCTCTCACCTCTACTTTCCTACCCTTTTCTTCCCATTTAAAATATGTCTCCCAAGTAGCCCACCAAAATAATGATAATGGAACCAACAAAATTTGCTACCATCACATTTTTCATTCTGCTTGTATGTCACATCTTCCCCCACCCCAACTTGTCTCTCTCGTCTGTTTTTTTTCTGATTTTAACGTCTTTGGGGGCAGAGATTGTCTATTACTCTGTTTGTACAGTGCCTGGCACAATGAGACCCCATTCTTGGCTGGCCCTTAAGCATTACCATAATAAATGTGAATGATAAACATGAGGCGAGCAATCGACACTATCCAAACTTCTAAGCTGCAAAATTTGGATGGCACCCTGTAACAGGATGGCACCCACCTCTCACAAGTGCCCCTTCTGGTCGGGTTTGTCTGCAGTCTTCAAATAGTCCCAGCCTTGATATCGGGCCATACCCGCAGGGCTTCCTCCCTGGAGGCAATGGTTTCACCCTCTTGGTACTCTGTCCCCAGCTCTCCAGGCGGGCCAATAAGTAGCTCAGTTTCCTTTCTGGGGGTTTCTCACTATCCACGTGTAGATCAGATCCCCAGTGGCCTATGGGTGGTGGTGGGGAACCCAGGCCCATCCACTACTCCGGGTCCAAGCCCACAGGTCCTAAGAATAGTAGCCACACATTGCCATGTCCCTCTAACAAAACTGCCTTCATTGCCTGGGCCACTTCCCTGCGGCCCAGCCTTCACTGATGCTTCACCCTTACCTCAGGGCTCATTTAAATTCAGGATCAGCAGCCAGGCAGGAGCTCTCTTTCGCTCCCCCAGTCCCTGGGAACACTGAGCTGTCCATGGTACTGCAGTTCCCTTTGGCCAACCAGGAGCACTGTTAACACTCCTCTAAACTCCAGCAAGGAACTGTCTCTGGCTCTGGCGCTCCTGGGCCCTGACTGGCTGCTTCCCATCTTGGCTGTTTGGAGGACTCTTCTACTGCTCCTTTCTTGGCACAGGTGTCCCAGCAAGGGGTGTCTGGGCCCAGTCCACCTCATCACACAGTCTCGTAAGAGTCCACTTCTATGAGAGATTTATGGAAATTATTGCTTCTAATTGGGTCAAGGAAATATAGCTTCTCTTTCCCCGTATATTGGCATTTCTGGTTCCAGCCTTGAAACAGAGATGCTGAAGTATTCAAAAGTGAAATATAATGGAAGTGTGAAACAGAAATTTTAACATTTAAAAAAATCTTCAGGGAGGTTCTGTTCAGGCTTGACTATAGAAATGAACAAAGATTTTTACGAAGTGTGACAGGTTCCCCTCCCTCCCCCAAACCAGATGATGTTTTCTGATGGGCCTGATTTTTCACCTTTTTAAATCAATGGACAGCTACCACTCAATTCATATCAATAGAACAGGATCAGGCTTCCAGTTACTAATGGTTCTCCAGGTTTTCAAATAGTTAAAAAATAAACCTTCATGCTGAGAAGAGGAGTCCACTGCTCCACTTTGCAAGAAATGTAAATATTTGGCTATTGGCACACCACTATGATAATCTATCCTGCTGCTTTTGTTCCATTATTTCTGTAATGACTTAATAGTAATACTATTGTTCCTTCTGCAGTTAATCCTCTAAAGCCATTACCAAGGATTAATTGGCACAGAGATTCACAGGTATATAAAGACATACACAGCAAATCCTGATATTGTAGAACATAATAAAAAAACTTGTAGTTTTGAGACTAATAAATGGACCTGCAGAAAGCAGCATGGCTAGTGAGTGAAATCACACTAAACAGTGACGGGGCAGGTATTTTCTCCGGTGTTATTGTACAATAGGGAGCCTATAAATTATGAGTAGCGACACAGTACTATTATGATGAGTTATGATGTATCCACTGCACTGCTTAGATTTTTCTCCTATTCTTCACTCAGAGCTCAGTGAATTTCAATTATGTTCAAATAGTTCAATCAATACATAGGCTGCCATTTGTAATGGCACCCTTAGATGGGCCACTGATCCTATGACATTTCAGATCTAAAGCAAGAGTTTCAGTAGCTTGAGCTAAAACAATTATGGTCTTCTTAGTGCCTGCAGCCAATAGCGGACTCAAACTTCTATGGAATGGTCTAGTCACTGGAGCAGGATAAAGATCTTGCCAGTGCGGATTACAGATAGCTCCTGTTTTTCAGCATTTAGCTTTAGACTCTCCCAAGGTCGCAGAAAGCAATTTCAAAAGGCAAACATCTACTAGTAACAACCACCTGGACACATCAGTTCCTTCACTTGCATTTATGTTTCTAGCACACTCACAATTGTCACTCAAAATTCTCCATGCTTACCTCTTTTAATTCATGGAATTTAATAATAGTGAAGCTACTACAATACTACTATGGATTACTACACTTGGATACTGCAGTGATGGGTGGCAGTACTAGATAGACAGAAGCTTTATTAGCTACAGGAATAAATTTAACGTGTATGATTTAAAAAAAAAATTTTTTTTGAAGTATATTGTGAATTCCCCAGTAACTTCAACCCATGGTAAGATGTGGAAAGGGACAGATCCTGCTTCCCTGACTCTGCCCTCACTTAGGGAGAGATCCAAAGAGTGTTCTGTCTAAGGACTGATCAAAATTGCAGTATCCAGTCCTATATCATTATTTATTAGTGCAATACATAAATATCAGGTTCTTTCCCTGAGAAACTCATAACATACTGTCCTGAACTCGCTACTGTTAGTCAAAGTGAATAATCATTACTGATCTCTGAATAGTCCTACTGAAGTCATCCAACTGGCATGAGTAAAATCTGCAAGCTATAGTTCTATATTACACAAGGAACATCCAAGGATGATAAATAGGGCAGGAATATTGATTATCAAGGAGGAACAAAGGTTACATTAAAATATCATGATATACTGTTGTTGAATACACACCTTATTGGTTCCTTTTAAAAACTCCTGGGGGAACTGTGCACCACCATTCACGTGCAGAATTGATGTCCCCCGCAGAAAAATGACTTTCTGACGGGGAAGCAAAAGGAAGCCGCTAATAGCAGTCACGCAATGCTCCCTAGCAGTATGTTTTGGGTGCCCAGGACAGCCGGCAGAGAGGTAAATCACTGTGGGGCATGGGGGCGGGACTGGGTAAGAACTGGCTGGTGGCTTCTACCCTGCGCCAGGCTCAGCTGCAAGTCCTCTTCCCCAGCACGACATCCGGGGCTGTGTCAGACCCAACCCCAGATTTCTTCCTTGGCTGTAGGAAGTCTCCCTGCCCACACCTGGTGCACCAGGCATGGAGAGGCGGGACCCCGGGGTGTTTCTGGGGCAGGCCCAGTCCCTGCGCAGTGTCAGGGTTGGGTGCAGCCTCACCGCTCAGTCCGTGTTCCAGGGGGAAGTTGCACAGTGATCTCCCACCTCTGTGTGGACAGTAGGCTGTGCTCCCCAATGCCATGCTGGAGCCTCCACATTTATTTGACAAAAAAAATTTGCAGAATGTTGCAGAATTTTAAAATATTTTGCACAGAATTTTTATATTTTGGCACAGAATTTTTAATTTTTTGGTGCAGAATGCCCTCAGGAGTATTTTAAAATAAAAAGCCTGCACTTATGCTAATATTATTTTTAGGATTTATAGCAACACAATAGTGCAAGAGTGAGAGACCATTACATGCACAGAGATAAAATAGTACATAAGGAAAATTTATCTTTCAATTTTCTGAGCTTTTTTTGGGGTATTTAAATCCCAAACTTAATGGTACGTTAACATTTTCATTAGAATTTAATCTGGAGAAAGTTGGCATTAGGGAGTTTCCCTACCTTAAATGTGACTGCTTGTGATGGTCATTTTTCAGTAGCAGAAAACAGTAAGATAAATGATTTTACTGAGCATGAGTAACAAAATATTTTAATGAGGAGCAGCTATTTAAATAAAAATGCTCCCACAGTTATACCACTTGTCACCAATTAGCTTCTCTTAGCAGGAATTTTTAATTCTCTTTTAAGAGCAGGCCCAGCTTAGTGACAAACCATGCATCATCTACATTGGCAGTCTGGAGAATCCATATCGGAAAAGTCTAGTATTAATCAAAAAGAAATACAAACCTGTAATTTCCTGTTCCTTTAACTTTGTGATTTCCCCCATTCATGTGCCGACAGATCACTCTCCCTAGCATATTTTACAGTTATGGATGAGGTTTCCAAAAATGACAAAGTGACTTAGGAGCACAAGCGCCACTGAAAGGCTCTTTTGAAAATTCCACTCTATATAGAAAAAATGAAAATGTCTAAGAATACACACACACACTCTCTCTCTCTCTCTCAAGCAGAAGCTTGCCTAAATCTGGCTCGTACTGTATATTGCTCAGATGCTGCTGTCTCAGCCTTTTTGAGTATAAATCTATGGATTTGTATCAAAACAATCTAAACATGTAAACTCAACTTGTATGTTAAACAGAACGCTATTTCAGATATCCGTGATCCTGTACTCCTTCCACAGGTCAAGCTCTGTTTGACTGTAATTGTAGTTTGGGTTAAGTAAGGAGGGCATTTTAGATTTTCATCCTGTAATGACTTAGGGTATGTCTACACTGCATTCAAAGGCGTAATTGCAGCATTTGTAGACCTACTCAAGCTAGCTTTGATTTAGTTAGCTCAAACAACAATAGCAGTGAAGCCACAGTGGCAAGGACAGCAGCATGGGCCCAGCGCCGGCTCCAGGGTTTTTCCTGCCCCAGGCAGCAAAAAAAAAAAAAAAAAAAAAAAANGCCGTACAAGCTCACTTGGGATCCTGTGAATGTATTCAAGCACTGCCCCATGTTGCTGCAGCTTCCCTGCTATTGTTATTCAAGCTAGCTTAGATCTAAAGCTACCTCAGGTATGTCTGCACATACTGCACTGCATAGCACTTTAAGGAGGGTCCTTTGCCGCAGCAGCACTTTAACATTGCTGCCCCTTTCCCGCCCCACCCGTCATCAGCCCTGCCGGTACAGTCTACCGGCAGGGCCGCCGACAGGGGAAGCAAAAGGGGCAGGGATGTTAAAGCACTTTAACATGGGCTGCGTACGGGCCGGTACTGACTTCTTACCGGCACGCCATACCAGCTCACTTTCACCCCTGGTGACAACTGACAGTTACTGCTGAGCAAGTTATTTCTACTACATAATTTGATAAACTTAGCCATTCGTGAGCAGATTGAATAAACTGGAGAAAATTGCAATGTTTGAATGTATTAGGCAACTTCAAAAAACAGTATCAATTCATCACAAACATATCTACAGGGATTTAATAATCAAGCTGCACTGGGTATTTGTGACTAGTCAGATAAGTCTCATCCTACCAGGAAACTGAAACAACTTCATCTAAGTGCAAGCACTCTAGAGCAAATATTTGCAGAGGTGAATTTAAAATTCAATTGAAATCCACTTTCCATTAATATTTGTGCCAGTGAAGCTTGATGGCTCAATGTTCATTGAAAGCAAACACAAAAGGCATGCAAACGTAGCAAAAGCTAGTAGAAAATATTTCACACTATTTGCCAGGTGTATTCACAAAATGGACATTTTGAAGATCTTTAGTTATGAAATATCCCCAACAAAAGATTCAAATAAAAAACAGCTCTTAATACTAATATGATATTTATTTGACCTGCAAGGTTAAATTTCTCTCTTTCTCCTCTATAACCTATCCCTCTGCTAAAAGCAAAAAGATACTAGACGGATGATGGGGAAAGTAACACTTAGGATTAATGTAATTATAATGGGAATTATCCTACGAACTTCAGTAATGAAGCTCTCTATTTTCCTTTGTTTAATGCATTTATTGGTATTTCCACTATAATATATTTTAGTGATGTTTTTTAATTTTTCCAAATACAACAAATATACCAAAATACCAGATTCATCACAATACACAAAGCAAATAAAGAGGGTTAGAATAAAAGGAGGGGAGGGGAAGAGGCATCTATCTTCAGGGTCCACTTTAATCACAGACCTCTAGAAAAAGTCAGCACAAGTAGCTTAGATTTTTAGGGGGCTCCATTTCAATAAATTATTTTATCATTGCATATTAACTTCTTCCAATAAATTAAATAAAATGCATCAAGTGACCTCAAAACAAATTAGCTCTCAGCTGCCTCAGGTCTTAAAGGTTCAAAACATGATTTTGTTTTCACTCCGTAGATTCTATAAATATGTATTAAACATGAAAGGGGAAAAAATAAAACTGCTGTAAGCTCTGGCATGAGCTCTCCATAGTCAGGAACCATTTACCATGAATGTTTTTGTTTTTGGTAAAAGCTTAAGAAACTTGCTTTGAAATCTCTTGGGAGCAAATATTTCCAAATCCAAATGGCAAATATGTCCCATACAAATTCCATTAATGCTGGTCTTCATGTCTAGCAAAGCATGATAGGATGCATTATTACACAAACTTTTACTTTATAGTTTTACCCCCATTTTATCTGTGTTTTTATGTGTATTGTGGTTTATATACACCGTTCATGGTACATCCTCTTATGTTTTACAAGGGAAGGAAGAAAAGGGAATATTAATTCTTTCTAACCCTGCCCAAAGCTGAAGCACTACCTGCCAAAGGGAGTCACCACTCAAGCATAATCATGAGTGCTTTACTGGGTGTTGTTAGGCTTCTCAGGCTTGACTTGCTAAGCTTTTCAGGGCAAGTTTCATCCTCAGCGGGGCTCCAATGAGAGGGATGGTCCATTGCTTAGGGCACTAACCTGCAACTGGAACTGACTTCAATTCCCTACTCCAGCAGACCTCCTGTGTGACCTTGGGCAAGTCACCTGGTCTCTCTGTCTCAGTTCTCCATCTGTAAAAGGGGATAATAGCACTTCCCTACCTCTGTACATTAAAATTGTTGAGGTGCTCAGTTACTATGGTAATCAGGGCCATATGAGTTAGGTGTCTCCGTTCAGATTTTATCTTCTCTCATACTGAAAACTGTACCTTACTCCATGAAGGGTGACACTAAAGATCAGTACCACCACTAATGGAGTAAAGAACTACTCAACATGAATAAGGGTGATAGAATTTGGCCTTTGAGCTATTATGCCATTAGATTGATGAACACTGCATGATTACCCTGTAAAACTGCCAGAACATTATTTTAAAACGTCACACTCAATATAATGGGGATCATCTTCTGCTCATTTACACCACTCTAAATTGGATATGAATTGATGTAAATTACACTGGTGTGGATCGGATGAGAATCAGGACCAACGCCTGTGATTTTGAAAGATTCGGTCTAGAAATTAGAGCATAGGGTTGAGGGTTCAGATACACATCTTCTAATGCAGGGGTGGGCAAACTACGGCCCGGGGGGCCGCATCCGGCCCCCAGGCTTCTGCCAGGGAACAGGGTCTGGGGCTTGCCCCGCTCCGGTGCTCCAGCCAGGGAGTGGGGTTGGGGGTTTGCTCTGTGTGGCTCCCGGAAGCAGCAGCATTTCCCCACTCCGGCTCCTACGCATAGAGCCGCCTGGCCGTGCCTCCCCATAGGAGATGGAGGGGGGACATGCCACTGCTTCCGGGAGCTGCTTGAGGTAAGCGCCTCCCGGCGCCTGACTCCCTGACCCCCTCCTGTGCCCTGACCCCCTGCCCCAGCCCTGATCCCCCTTCTGACCTCCGAATCCCTCAGTCCCAGCCTGGAGCACCCTCCTGCACCCCAACCCCCAGTTTCGTGAGCATTCATGGCCCCCCATACAATTTCCATACCCAGATGTGGCCCTTGGGCCAAAAAGTTTGCCCATCCCCTTTCTAATGTGTCCTCTTACTTTCAGCATAACATATAGCAACTTCCTTTAACCTCTCTATATTCTAATTTAACTATTTCTGAAATAGGCATAATCATACTTAGTTTCCTATTCACTATTGTTGGCATCATGAGGCTCAATTAATTAGAGTCTGTAAGGTGCTTTGAAATCCTCAGGTAAAGGAACTATTATGTTATTTATCACTAGCTTGTGCTGTATGGAACTGCACTCCTAGTACGGTTCCCTCTAGTCAACCCCATTTTGCTTTGAAGGTTTTGTTTCCCCCCCCACACCCCGTCATATCACTAGTCAGCAGCAATATAGCATCTTTGTGCCACCTTTCCTTCAGCAAGCGAAGCCACGCCAGTATTACTAACTTTGCTTGCCAACATTCAAGTCTAAAATTCTATCTATAGATCCTTATTCTTGGTCCATAGACAAACACTTGATGCTGCAACTGGCAATGCTATCTGGTCTGTGTGGAAGCCCTAGAAATTTAACTATATATCCTTGGCATACGGATTCTCACAAGTGAGTCTCACAGTTACAGATTCAAAAGAAGCTTCGGGGAAAGTCCTCATTTAAAACCTTTGAGTATAAATTAGAAATAAATAATATATTTTTATGCTAAATCAGTGGGAGTTCCTCCTTCCTCTTCCACTAGATAATCCCCTTCTTCACACACTTTCAGGGATGATCTCTTAAGTGCTGGATGGAAAAAAAATACTTGGGATGTCTACAAAGAAGTATATTACAAATATGCCAAAGATGACCTTCTGGCTCCAAAGATCTCTTGAGATAATTGATCTACAAACACACACATTATCAGATGGCAAAGCAAATTATAACTAGCCACTAAAGGCACCACTAACTCACTAAATGATTTCCTGACATTTCAGTACATTGAGGCAGCATATGTTTCTTTTGGGGTTCAAATCATAGTTCAGTCTATTTTCCTTGTAAACTCTGGATGGTGATGCACCAGAGGGGGGCGGGGGGGGGGACAAAAAAGATATAATGGCAGGTTTTGTCCTTTGAAAATGAAAACATCTCCCCTAGGCTATTTGCTGGAAATTTGTTGCAATGGTTCTGCAGGTTTCCCCCTCTGGTAAATACATGATTGTGTGGTACAATACGGTATATTTTTACTGGATAAAGTATATATAAAAAACCCTCTACATTTAGACTGACAAGAAATGATTAAGAGGTTTATTCTCTCCTTGACTCATACATGCATATCAAAAGTGGATAAAGCCTCTGAACATTTAGATTTTGGGGGCAGAGAGGAGGAAAATGAGGGGGAAGAGGAGAAGAACTAAACAAAACCACAAAAGTCTGAATGGCTCAAGAGAGAGTGGTAATAAGGTATGTACATTTTAACTACTTGGTCATTGATTCAAATCTGGCCCAAGTTAGTCGAGACTAAAATATCGAACAGCTGTTCAGTGAGTTATGTGAAGTGAATTGCTAGTCTAAGTCCAGTGCATAGTAGGCAATTATCCATTTAAATGCAACTGGTACCTTTGCTGGCACTTTCAAAGTGGCCAAGGATGAATGGCCCATAGAAATCGACCTATTTTGTCACTCCCAGAGACACATTCATGAGGAATGGGGCGGAAGTATGCACAGCTGCTGTGTTAATACTAAGCATTTATATAGTACTTTACATTTTCAAATTGCTATATAAATATTAAATTTATCTGTATTGCACCCCTGAGAGGGAGGTAAATTTGATCACTCTACCTGTTCTTTCTAAAAACAGAGGATTTCATTGTCCAGAGTCATCAGTTTCGCATTGTTCAGAAGTTCTAAATCTTTTTTATGTTTTTAGTAAAGACTATAATTTTAAGTGGGTAAGATTTTGTTTTTACATTTCTGAAATCCCTGTGTTTTTCCCATTTCACCTCACTTTCTTAGGCTTCCCAGTTATGAGGAGAAGTTATTAGGAAGAGTTAATCTTTACATCTTTCTGAATACCAAATATACTCTGTGATGGATGGGGAGAAATATGTAATAATGAAATAGGCAGAGGTGGGAAAATGATTTGTGAAGAAGAGGTTTTTTATGTCTACTTCAGACTAAATTTTCAAAAATGTGCCCATAAGATGCATGAATCCTTTATATAGTGTTTGTTGCCTGCAGAATGGCCATGGTAATAGCACATATAGTTGTAAGCAGAACATTAGGAAAATATAAAATTGTACCCATAATTGGCTATTTTACATCCAACTTCATGTTTTCGTGCACAACTTAAGCCTGCAATTTTGAAAATTGTGCCACAATTGTTAAAAAATAGGCAATTACAATCGTGGATAGTACCGTATATATCAAAAGAGCAGCCCTCACGCGGATTGTAGAGTTAATCATAAATGTGAGATGGCATTAAAGCAGTTTTTAAAAAAAGAATGTGTTTTTAACTTCAAAATATCAACACATCTTTTCTGTGCATGCCCAGACACATCATTACAAGGGACTTTACCTCTTGCACCCCCATCAACCTCTCAGTGCCAGTTCCTTGGCTTGCAACGGCCTCACTCAGTTTGCATCTCTCGCTGACACCCCCAGTGTCCATGGCTTTGCCCTCTGATCAAGTCACATAAAAGTCTAAACCCCTTCTGGGATAGCGTAAACAAGTTAAAATACAGATTCAAACAAATCTCCAAATTAAGATCCCTTCCAGCCCTCTCAAGTGTCACTACACTTCCCTTGTGGTAACCTGCTTGTTAATCCCTAGTTCAGGACTTCTCTCCATCAGAGAGACCTGTCAATTTTGCACTCTCTCTCTCTCTCTCTCTCTCCAGCTGAGCTCCCTTAGTCAACTGATACAGCTTAGCTCTGCCTCCTCTATCTAGGATGCAACTGGTTACTCTCCTCCCCCCACAGGGCAGAGCATGATTAACTGGGCCCTTTCCCTTGCTTTGAAGGTGATAGGGGAGTTAAGCCCCAACACACGGCCCTACTCATAAAATCATCGCAGTTGCCCCAGATCTACTTATCAAGGTTACTAGTGATAGTGAATCTTCTTTTGTACTGCATACCAAGAAGTTACAAAAGAAGCAATAGACACAGAGGTACAGAGGTAGCTGTTCAACAGTACTAGGACTTCTCCTGTTGAATTCAAGAGGATATCGTCAAGCTCATATTTTGTAGCTGATCAGGGCTTTATGTGCTACAGTCCTATCATCTGGTTGATTGCAGTTATCAGACTGGTTGAGGTTCTTTGTTGAAAACAATAGTTCTCGTGAATGCATTCAACCAAAGGCCATAATACACACACACACACCAAAACAAAACAATGCAGTAATGGGTTCCAAGCTTATAACATTTCATCTTTGAGGCTAGGCTAATTATTTTCTTTAATCTTGCCATGATCACTGTATTCTAACAGGGTGTTATGGTCAACTGATGATGTTTTCCAGATAACACTCTCCTAGAACTCAATCATCTCAAGTCAGATGATCTCACAACTTGAGATTTGTTATGTACTTGACTACACATCTGGCTGATAATTGTAATGTATTTTGCAACTAGTGAGTCAAACGATCCTGACAACAGATTTCCAGTTATTTCCCATTTTTATCCAAATAAATTGCCATCACTCACCATGAAAATAGCTTTGAGTTTTCCTAACATTTCCCAAAGAAAAATTACAGCTTCCCAGTTGTAATTTTCAAAAAACACTAAATAATATAATATTTTTTTCTCATTGAAGTCAATAATAAATCAATCCCTTGTATCAAAGTCTGTCTTGGGTGGAAATAATAGGACGCTGGGTGATATTTCATGAAGTTTAGACCAAAAACCAGAATAAAAGTGGTAGTTTCACTTCAAGGTTTTTAAAACTTTCAAATAAAAAACTCAAAACAAAATTGTGGCTATGCAAACCTCTGAACTGGCAACACATTTCACCGTCATCCTACACAAATCTTGACACAAGTTCACCAACTTAATGGACCAGATCTAAAGCTGACTAATGGAGCTTTGCCAATTTATGCCAATGAAACTGTGCTGATCCACATCAGTTGAGTTTTATTACACATGCATACTTACTGAAAAATTAAAACACTGTGCATTTCTGTACTGCCTTTATATGCAGTGCTTACAAAATGCTACAGAGACACCCAATTTCACATATAGTGTATGTGTATAAAATAGGTATCTAAATTACACACACAAAACCATATTTAAAATTCTCCATTCCTTTAAAAATGCGGGGAGGGGGGCAGATGTCTGTTGGTAGTAGCTGGGCCAGTACTCAATTATACAAAATACACAAGACTAACAATGCTGTTGTAAGAAACATGTTTTCGGCATCTACCATTCTGCTGTTTATTAAATCATAAAAAGACAGGCATCAAAAAAGGGACAATTCAGCCACATTTTTAATATGGCGGTTTGGCTTTCAATCCTTGACTTCATTTTTGGTTTTTGCTTTTAGAAGAGGTTTTTTAAAAGCAAAGCTGTATGACCGAGTGTCACCTCAACGTTCTCTCCAAAAAAAGCAAGAAGAAAATATTTAAGAGAAAACAAATCACAAATTGCAGTAAGTTCCAAACTTAAGAGACTCTAATAGTTACAAGACTAGATTTATAAGCCTGCAATACATTGCTGTCCCTTCATGTTCTGTTGTTAGAGAAATAGTATAACTATGGGAAGAAAAACAGAATGAGGGTGGGTGGAATATATACATTTAAAAATGCAATATTTTTCAATTTTCAGGGTTTTATTTTTTTTTATTCCTCACAAAGAGGAATAACTTAAAAACACTTTACAGAACTATTTTTTCCTTTTATCATCTTGTCTTATTTTATTCCTGCTTTTGCCTACCCGAATAGTATATTAGCAAAACAGATGAAACTCCCACCAAGAGAATTTATTTCAAATGAGCTCTATTAGTTTTGCTGGTACCAACAGGATAGTTCTTTGCAGAGGCAGCCTTCAGTTCCCAGCATCTGCTCACTGATCTCATTTGATTGTGAAAGCAGCTGACTATTTTAAGTGCAATTTTTAAGTTCTGCTACTAAATAAAGAAAATTCCCAAGTAACAGTCAGGCACATCTGGACTCTACATGTCTCTATATATAGATACACAGAGGTAGCCGTTCCTGGTGCAAAGCTTCTGTGCTCTAGTCTCAAGAAAAGCAATGCAAGCTTCCAAGGCAGAAGCTACAAAAGGTCATGAACAAAGCTGATATACTCAGTAAGAAACTCAACTAGCGAGCAGAAATTATTGTGTGTTAGTTCCCTGGATTCTTGATTCAGAAAGCTAATTCGGAATGGAAACTAAATGTAGATGAGAATCTTTTTACCCTGGATTCAGGCTTGAAGCAGTGCTCCTGTTCACTAGCAAAATGCCTCCACCCTCTTTTAAAGTGTATTTATAGTCAGAAAAAAAGTGTATGCAAAAATGGCATTGTCTTAAATGACAGATCTTCTCCCTGTGGGTTTTCAGAATCATATGTGCTGACTTTACTATACCAACAAACATAAAATGTAGTAAAAATGTACTTTGGATAGTAAAGCCAATGCAGCTATTAGTGAGTGAGCTGCATTCTATTCTGGCTTGCGTATTATTAACAGAATGATTAAATAATGTCTGACTGCCAAAATCTTTGTCCTGAAGAGTTAGGAAGTGTAAACATAAGCTGTACCTATAAGGATACTTTGGGTCAAAATGGTGACATGATGCTTAAGCAAAAGAGAATACAGTGTGACTGTTAGGCACCATGGTGATCGGTGCACAATAAATACCTATATAGACAGACAAGATTTGATTAACTGCATATCAATCAATAAACGATAAATTAGATGGATAGGATCCCTGGCCAAGTTTCTAGGGCTTGCATTTAAACAAAGCAATTTTTTTTTACTTAACTTGGCAAACTTGATATACAAGTTTTTAAGAGAAACATACTGGCACCACAATAGCACTTTTAAAAGAAATTAGCGACAGAAACCAGAACTTCACCCCTTTACTTGGTCTCTAATGACATATTAGCATCTCTCAGCTGGAATAAAATTCACATATTCTCTATAAACTATTTTAAAAATATTGTCTTTAGCTAAAAGAATTAATCTGGAGTATTTTTGCTGTCAATAAGCCTTGACCAGACCTCCCAGTAACTATCAGCACAACACTCCTTACTCTAAACAAAACGTTACATTTTAATCAAGTGCATTAATTGAGATAGAAACATAGTGCAGCCTTCTGAAACCAGTGCTTCATCATAAGTGAATGAAGTCATGGTCAGCATAGTTAGAGGCAGTGGACTCTTTATCACTTTTTCTATATAGAACATGCTGCCAAATTAAGCCAAATTCTCTGCTGGTATAAATGGGAAAAGGTCCATTGAAGTCTATGCTCCTATTTATATCAGTGGAGAATTTAGCTCATTGAGTCCTACTGATCCCAAGGGGGGGGGGGGGGGGGATTTTCCATATATATGCATAAAATGAAGCATGATATAAAATCCAGTGTTACACATGGGTGTAAAGAAGGCTTACCCTATGAATTCTGCTACAGGACATTTGGGAGTCTAATAAGCATTTAAGCTTAGGTCACAATCATCATAGAAGGATCCAACAGTTAGTTTTCTACACAATTTAGATCTAAATAATTGTAATTTCAAGGAGGTCAAGTAGTAACTATTCTCTTGCAATATGTCAGTTCTTGAGCATCAGTAATGAAAATAAAGTTAAAATGCAGTGAAACTCATTCCACCTATCAAAGATCATGACTTAACTTACTAAACAATTATTTTTTTTCAAGAAATGTCTCCACATGTTGTAGTGTTCATATTCAAAGCAGCACAAGATGGAAGAGCATTTCAGACACTCCATTTCATAGGAGGCAACAGGGAACATTAAAATAATTTTGTTGTTTCTTGTCACTTTTTAGAAAAAAATTAGTTTGAAATTGCATTTTGCCTGTGCTTCAGTGCTTATCATAGTTATAATACCACAAACGGAGAGGCAGGGGAATTATAAGTGTAATTATAAAATAACTACTTGCTTGTCATGTATTTTAACTTCCCCAAACTTTTATGCTATTCCGACTTGGTCATTTTATGCACCACATTTACTACATCTTTAAATAAATAGTTTAGTTATCAATTCATTGTGTTTCCGGGGGAAGGGGAACATTATGAAAAGAATTGTAGAGCAAAAGGGATTGTTGTCTAGTGGTTAGAGCAGGTGTCAGGATACTTTGGGAACCATATCCAGCTCTGCCACTTGATCTCCTTGGGCTTATTTTCAGAAGTACTGAACCCCACAAATCCAGCTGAAGTCAATGGGAGATGCAAGTGCACAGCGTGTGTTTTTCAGACATGCTTTTTTTACTTTATATATAAAATGCATATTAAAGGACATACCTCTCTCAGGGTATGTCTACACTACGAAATTAGGTCGAAATTATAGAAGTCGGTTTTATAGAAATCGTTTTTATACAGTCGATTGTGTGTGTCCCCACACAAAATGCTCTAAGTGCATTAAGTCGGCGGACTTCGTCCACAGTACCGAGGCTAGCGTCGACTTCTGGAGCGTTGCGCTGTGGGTAGCTATCCCACAGTTCCCGCAGTCTCCGCCGCCCATTGGAATTCTGGGTTGAGATCCCAATGCCTGATGGGGCAAAAACAGTGTCGCGGGTGATTCTGGGTACATGTCGTCAGGCCCCCACTCCCTCCCTCCCTCCCTCCGTGAAAGCAACAGCAGACAATCGTTTCGCGCCTTTTTTCTGCCCAGACGCCATAGCACTGGGATCATGGAGCCCGCTCAGATCACCGCGGCAATTATGAGCACTATGACAACCACGCGCATTATCCTGGAGTATATGCATAGCCGGAACCTGTCAAAGCAAAACCAGGAGGAGGAGGAGGAGGAGGCAACAGCAGCGCAGAGGCAACAGCAGCGCGGTGACGAGAGTGATGAGGAAATAGACATAGACTTCTCACAAAGTACGGGCCACAGCANAGTGAGTGTGACAGAGGGCTGGGTAACAGCAGCTGAACCAACACCTATTAGTCACTGCACCTCCGATGGGTTCCCCGGGAGTAAACCTGACAATGGTAATTATGCCTAATTGATAGATTGGGAATGGGCTGGAAAGATCTGGAGGATAATTAGCTCAGAAAGTAGAAAAGGCATGGGTAAGTAGCCCCATGGGGAGGAGAGAGGCAGGCTCTTGGAGTTGGTCCCAAGAGAGAGCTGAAGGAGAGAGCTCCTACCTCTCCTATCCTTGACTTAGGGGGCGCTGTTGATATGCTGTTGTAAATAAGGTGCTGGGCAATGCTGTAAAAGTGGCAAAATAACACTGTGCATAAACCACTCATGGTGTTAGCAAGCAGAAAGTCTCCAAGTTGTCTGTGCGTGTGTGCAGAAGACGACAGGAGGAGAGGGTGCTCCCTGTCACAGTGACGTTTAGTTAATATTTGTAATGTCTTGATGGTCAAATGAAAGGTGTTATAAATGTGCAAAGAGTTCATAAAATTATATTTTCAAAGATCTGGAAAAAACAACTTGTTCTCACCTCAAATCATTTTGCTTTGAAAAAGTTAACAAGTTATACAACAATTTCACCTATTGGCTAAATGCACACAAATCCATAGTGATCGGCTGAGCTAACTCACATGTCAATCACATCACCAAATGTGAAATTAATAGGTTGTGAAATCAAACTAAATATTTTTTTTAAATCTACCATTTTCCTCTCTACCCCAATTCTGCTATGTTCCTTTTAGGAACAGGATCTTATATAAAACAAACACGGTGCGTAACTTTAAATTAAATAAAAAACAAACTTTTTTCCTCCTGCCTTTCAAGATACTGAGAAGCATAACTTGGATGTGTGTTTCGCTGACAAACCACTTTATCCTCAGCCTTGTTGTTACAATATCATTAAAATCCCTTGATTTCTGCCTAGTCTCAGGTGTATATATACAGATGCAATACATGCATGCACACCTCATCAAAAATCTTGCAACCTGTCGCTCACCTTCCAGTTTAGTATGGTGTATGCAAAATAGAAGTGTTTGTTCATGAACAAACCTAGATATTTGATGTTCTGTGTTCTGGCCACAAGCAGAACAAGGGAAGGAACATGACTGAATCTAAGGGTATGTCTATACGTACAGCAGTGCAGCAGCGCAGCTGTACTAGAGCGCATCTGGTGAAGCTCTCCTGTTGGCATATTAAAAAAAAATAAAAAAAATCAGCTCCACAAGCAGCATAAGCTATGTTGGCAGGTGAAGCTCTCCAGCCAACATAGTGATGTGCACACAACCACTTACGTTGCTCAGGGGGTGGAATATTCACAATCCCGAGTGACATAGATTTGCCGACATACGCTCTAGTGTAGACATAGACTAAATCAAAACTGGTTGGACAAGTGAGAGCAGGACCAACATTGTTAGGACTCTGTCATGCTGCTCAAGGAGTTCACATTGAGGGTGGAAGTGAAGCCCCTTAGTTTCAAAGTGCATTCATACTTCAGTAATACTCGCTGCCTTTTAATCCAAAAACCTATGAGTTGGGTAAGGAGGGAAAATGCACAATAACTGGAATGGATGTGTTATGTCCACCTTGAGTCTCCAACAATGCTAACACATTACAGGTCAAAGATCAGGTATAGTTTCTGGAGACTGGAAATCACTGTTTTAAAACCACTTGTCATTCTTGAAGATCAAAATATTTTTACAACATTTACAAGCACAGTGTCAGTAGCAGGCATGAAAGAAGAGACCACAGAGAGAGAGAGAGAGGGAGAGAGAGAGAGAGTTGATCACATTAATGGACCATAAAATACATGTAACCAGTGTGTTTTTGTTTTATATTCCTGTGTAATCACAGTATAATTACACTTTTCATGCTGTTCACATGAGCTACAAATGTCTACTTTCAGCATTTTCACACTGTTCTTTAGAAAAAAGAGTAGTAATCACATTACATCAACTAACTAGTGTATAATTAAGTTACATTTTAATAGAAATGGCAAGAGTACCATTTTATGAGCCTAAATCTAGCCTTTTATTTATTTAAACCATGACATTTTGCTGGAGGAGGAATAGACAGCTCTGAGGATTAGGTCCTGGGATACACTTCTAAACGACCCATTCAAATCTTAGTGCTGACCAGAAATGAGCAAAAACAAAAAACAAAACAAAAATTACAAATCAGATTCATTTTCATGATGTTTTCCTGTTTTGTTTTCTGAAATTAAACCATTTTCAAAAATGAGAGGCACATGAAATTTCACATTTTTCACAAGAAAACAGGACTTCTCTACCGGGCTAACTATCCTACTGTTAAACAGAAAATGTAAACATTTTCCAAGCTGCATAAGTACATTTATTTGAGATGAGTATCAATTCATATACAAAGCACATTGAATTTTAAACACTGCACCTATGTTTAGAGGGGGCCCTTTGAGTATGACTCCTCTAAAGTATTTTGGACTAATAATTTTTGAGGTAAAATTCATCACTGCCAACTGTTTGAAACTGCTCATGGGTCTAGAATGTTGGGTGTCACCCTTGTAGAGACAGATTGATGGGGACAGTGCAGGTGAAGGGGCAAAAAGTGCTCAGTTGATGCAATTTATCACCTGGATATCACCATTATATATGTAAGATGTATATCCTGACTTTTCAGTGTTTTGCTGTCATTAGGCATGCAATCCATGACTTTGCTAAACCTCCCTCGGAGGGTACAGTGCTGAGCCCACTATAAATACTGCTTGAAGTAACATTCATTTAGGCATGGGTTTCCATTGCCTTAGGAGGGAAGAATGCTACAGAAAATAGCTTCTCGATTTCCAGGCCCCAAAATATTCCAGAAGCAGGATTCTCATGGAGTATCAGAAGGGTTTTGAATGAGTCAAAGAAAGGAACATGCCAGAGAGCTGGCATTTCCCCTTCTGTATCATTGTGTGCTATATCCACAAGCAAGCAGAGAGAAAGGGCAGCATTTGGGCCCTGGAAACACACAGAGGAAATGTGGAGAAATCCTACTGCTCCAAAGATCTGGCTTCCATTTGTACATGCACAACTCCAAATGTCTAATTTATTTAGTCTTAAAACACTGATTCATATACACTCGTGACAGAATTGACACAGTAGAAAACCCATATAGGCAATATGGTTTTTGCCACCTTAAATTATCATCTGCACTGAAAATGGGTAAAGGTGTGTTCACAAGAGTTATGCACAGAGAAATGGAGACCATATTTCTAAAATTTGGACCTTTAAGTAATTTATTCCATCTCTTGCTAATGCAATAGGATTATTCCCAAAGGTGTATTATCTGGCATGATTGCCCAGTGAAAGAACCAGATATAGGGAGACTTTTCACTAGGTAATTCCAAAGTCATAATGGATTTGTTACTATGTACTATTGTCTTTTAGATAAGACTGTTTGTTTGTTTGTTGCTGATGCTGCAGTTGGATAAGGCTATGAGCCAGAAGCTCTAGAAAATTGGGTGTGAAAAAATATATCTTTCAAAGAAAATGAGAAATGATGCAGCCATTTTCTATCCACTGTATAATAGATAAACAGCCTCTTGTCATTTTATATGTAGTTCATGAGAGATGAGTGTAGCATTGCAGCTTTCAGCCCCTGGTAGTGTCTCAGTTTGCCTGTAATATGTTGAGAATAAATTATTCATCTGCTAGCAGAATTCATTACCGGGATCTGATAGTACATGGCTGAATTGCCTTATGGGATTCATCTCAAATAATCTTCTGTTGTAAATGTGTTTGTTTCAAACCCAAAGTTGTTGGCTTGTTTACAACTAAACACCTGTGCTTCAAACCTCACCCACACCCTATCCCATTAGTTATTCTGGCTGACTTTTCCATTTAGTTGCAAATTGGAAATGAAGAGTAGCCTGACTCATTTTCTAGGTGAAATAATTATTTGTTAACTAAAAGATAGTCTACATTTCTGTTTCATGTAACAACAGAACTTTAAAGACTACTGTGACAGCATACCCCATAAGGCTTTGGGGGGGGCTCATAAATGTATGTATGATATAACTGGAATAGGGTTTTGCTACATAGGCCATGTAACATATCTATGTAAAGGTTATGATCTGCGGGTTATGTTCACCCTAGTTGTATGCAGGCACCATTTGTGTGTTCAAAGTTATGAACATTGGCTATATAATTGCTTGATTTCTAAGTGGCCTCAGTTAGAACATTTGATGACTTCTTGGGAAAGGAATGTGCAAATTAAGAGTTCAATCAGGGGGCACTTAACAGACAAAAGAGCTTGGAAGACTCCAATCCACATTAGAAGTCTACCTGAGGACGTTCAAGGCAGCATGTGGGTAATGGCTGCTACCTGCAAGTCCTGAGTCATGCATGGGCATGTGACCTGCCCATGTGATTCCGAATCGCCATTTTGTGACTGGCTTCTACAGAGGGTGAGGAGGGGGTCTCCACCCACAAGAGACAGTCTATTTAAACCGGTGGGAGACCCCTCCATTTTGTCTTCAGCTGGCTAAAGAAGAAGCCTCTCCACCCCCCCAGGATACTTGAAGGAAACTGGAACAAAGGACAGTAACTACAGGGGGTGTGAGTGATTGCTGGACCCAGGCTAAAAGAAGATTAGCCTGTAAAAGGGAACATTTTGGAACTGGTGAGGATCTTATCTGTATTTAGTGCAATTAGACATAGATTTGCGCATTTTATTTTATTTTGCTGGGTAACTTACTTTGTTCTGTCTGTTACTACTTGGAATCTAAATCCTACTACTTTCTGTATTTAATAAAATCACTTTCTACTTATTAATTAACTCAGAGTATGTATTAATGCCTGGGGGAGCAAACAGCTGTGCATATCTCTCTATCAGTGTTATAGAGGGCGAACAATTTATGAGTTTACCCTGTATAAGCTTTATACAGGGTAAAACGGATTTATTTGGGTTTAGACCCCATTGGGAATTGGGCATCTGAGTGCTAAAGCAAGCACACTTCTGTGAGCTGTTTTCAGGTAAACCTGCAGCTTTGGGGCAGGTAATTCAGACCCTGAGTCTGTGTCTGGAGCAGACGGGTATGTCTGGCTTCAGCAAGACAGGGTGCTGCAGCCACCGAGCTGGCAGGGAAGACAGGAACAGAGGTAGCCTTTGCACATCAGTTGGCAGCTCCCAAGGGGGTTTCTGTGATCCAACCCGTCACAACTACTGACAAAGTGTTTTTAATATTTTGTTAGCCTGTGAAATAGTTTCCAAAGGGAAGTGTAGAAACTGCTTTGCTTAGTCCACTGAAAACTGAACATACAATAAAGTGCTCCATAGGGAACAATACTGCATTGGCAGGGAAATGATCCTCAGACGACATATCATACAATATCAGCCTAAAGATTAATTTGTTCCAGGAAGTCCAAAACTACTGACCCCCCAGCCAAATACGCTCTAACCCCAAATTGTAACACTGGGAAAGTTAATGACTTAAAAAAACAAAACACAAATCAATCCCATAGGCTTAATTCTTTCCTGCTTCCAAGACTCACTCCGAGTGGGAACATCAGGAAGCAGGTTATAGCACCCTGATTCTGTGAGCTGAGTCAGCCTTGGCAGTACCACAGCAGGGTTGTTATAACCTACATTACACTTATATCTACGCTATAACCTACACTTATACCTGACAGTAGGAAAGTGTGGTCCTTAAAGGTCTATATGCCCTCTGAGAATCAGCATAGTGAAGGAGGAGCTCCTCCCTACCCTTCCCTTGACACACACCTTCCTAAACCCTATTCTGAGGGAATTATTGGCTGGTCAGTCACGTCCATTTCCTTTATTTAACTTCAGCTGGATTGCAGAAGAGAAATTGGTGCATAAAATTCAAAGATTATACCATCTCTGCTCTGCTCCCAGTGTATCTTGTCCAATCTATGTCTGTCTTTTAGGCTCCAACCCTGCATTTATGCATGTGAATAACTTTACACATGGGGTTGGCGCCTCTGAATTCAGTGGAATGAATTATGTACACATGTGTCAGTGTTTTGGGGATCAGGGTCCAAGTCAGTAAAATGATCAGAGCAACAAGTGTTTGTTTTGCAAATCACCAAGCTCCACAAACACAACATTCAAAGTCTGTCACTCTTAGTGATTGTGGCACTATTACTTGGCCAACTATCATCATCCTTTGTTTCAGGCAAAGGATCAACTGCATCAGGAAAAAAAATGCTGTTGGTTGTAGCGATACCAATATCCCACACGTCACCGAGCAGATAGGGTTTTAATGGCACTCACTGTACATGACTTCATATGTCTCTATTAATATTTTAGAACCAACCAGAAAATGTTATCTTCCAGCCATACAGCAGCGAAGAGAAGATTGAACAAGTGAGTTCCCAGAACCTGTCCTTATCTGAAACTGAGCAGAAAAGGAACCATCTTTTAGGATTCTTATAGTCATGTGCTGATGTAATGAATGTATGATGACTACAGCCTCTCTGGGCAGCTGTTCTTTCATGTAGATCTGCCAGCTGACTTCTCCATTTATGCGATCAAAAGCCTTTATTACTTTAATGAAAGTCACATACATTAACTGCAGTAACTCCCTTGCCTTTTCATGAAGTTGGTGTAGTGAAGATTATGTTGGTAGTACCCATACATTACTATGAAAGCACGCAGAGCAGAGTGAAATTTGGAATTTCTATTCAGTGGGAAATTCTGACACGTCAGCATTTGTTATTGCCCCAAATCAGAATGAAACGTTAAAATTTTGAAATATTTCATAGAAAGGAAATTTCAAAAAAATTCAGTTCAGAAAGGCCAAAAATATTGTTTTGACATTTTAATCAAAACAAAGTATTTTGACATTCCCCAAATATAAAAGCTTCATTTCAGTTTATTGAACTAACCTTAAAAACTTTGTTTTGAGTCATTTCAATACTAAACTGCATTTTCCCATAGCAGTACAATGCTTCTTGGAAGTTGTAGTTTGAGAGCCTGATTCCCCTTCCCCCCAATCCCCACTATGGGCCAGGCTCTGACGATGCACCACACAGTCAGAAAGAAATTCACATAGCATTATGGGAAGATGTTCTCCAGGGAGCCTAGCCCATAGGAGAAAATGGAGTCCCAAACGTCAATGTATACAAGTTAATGTTTGTTGAACTGATTCAAAACAAAAATGTTGGAGTCCATTCAAAAAATAAAATATTCTGAATCAGGTCAAAGACTTGACTAGACTTTCCCCAATAGAAAAACCAAAACAAAATTCCGATGGAAAATTTTAAAACTTGGCAAAAAACTGCATTTTTCTGTCAAAAAAATCATTCCCACTGAAAATTCCAAATCAATTCTGACAGATTTCCACTAAGAAAAATATTAGGCACAACTTCTCTTATAATTTATTTTAGTTCATAAGAAACCCTGAAAACCCCAAACACTGATACAGGAATTAAAATACACAGGCCATGCAAAAACTAATTGGAATTAAAAAAAAAAAGCTTATCCTGGAATGAGCCAGCCACATGAAATTAGTCAACAAGCGGGACCAAAAAAAGACACACCCTACTTAAACCTCCACAATTCCATCTCTCTCAACCTTTCCCCAAAACCCTAGAACAGGCTCTAAAGACCAATAGGTTCAAGGTATATTGGACTGGGGGAAGAGGTCACATGTCTTTTCCCAAAAGTACTTTAACACTCATTACTACTCATCTTTCATGCCCACTTGCCCAGTCAAGCCTGCTTCTACTCACTTCCATTAGCAGAGTGAGAGGGGAGCACCTCAATTTTAGGATTAAACACTACCAGCACCTGGCTCTTATACAGAACTATTATATCAACTGCTTTGAAATCTATGGATGAAGGTAGATAAGCATTGTTATCCCCATTTTACAGGTGGGGAAACTGAGGCACAGGTAAATTAAGGGATTTTTGAAGATCACCTAGGAATCCAGTGTCAGAGATGGGAATAGAACCCAGGTCTCCTGAGTCCCTATCCACTAGGCAACACGGTTTTAAAATTAGATGATAAATTACCATATATACTCGTTCATTAGCCCATTCATTTATAAGCCGACCCCCCAAGATGGTTAGGTAAAAATACCAAAACTGTATGACCCTTTCATAAGCCGACCCTATATTTCCGGGGTTGGCAAACTTTGGCTCCCGGCTCGTTGGGGTAAGCCTCTAGCGGGCCTGGACGTTTTGCTTACCTGGAGCGTTCACAGGCACAGAGCCCCTCAGCTCCCAGTGGCCGCAGTTTGCCGTTCCCAGCCAATGGGAGCTGCAGAAAACTGAACCACGGCCACAGGAAGCTAAAGGGCTCCATGCCTGCAGACGCTCCAGGTAAACAAAACGACAATGTATTAGATATTCAATTCAATGATTCCATAGAGTTTAAAATCATCAAATTTTGGTGTAGACCCGTTTATAAGCCGACCCCCACTCTTTGATGCGTCACTTTTTTACCAAAAATATTCGGCTTATGAACGAGTATGTACGGTATGTGGTCAGTAAATAGTAATGACAAGTCATCTCAGCTCACCAAGTATTATTTTTACCACTCTTTCTGTAACATTTACTGATAATATTACTTTACATTAAAGGGATCATAAATGAACTTTTAGCTAATGCACAGGAAGTTAACTCAAACATTTATTCTGCAAAATTATATAAACATCATTCCAGATGTATTTTAAATGAGTATGTCCTTTGTTACACATACTGGAAGGCTTTGTTGATTTTGCATCTGGTCTTAGATTTGGTTGACTTAAGCTGCCAGAATTTGGAAAGATGACCTGCTCTTCTTAAGGGGAAAAAATCACTCTTAATAATTATGATATGATTATATGAATCTGCTGCAAATTAAAACACAAAGTTTGATGTAGTCACTGACTGTGCAATGAAAAATATACTTAAATACATAGGTTGGTGCCAGATCACTGTCTAGACCTAACATGTCAGTTAGGAACATTCTGGGAACAGGAGTTCAAATATTAACACTCCTTTGTTCACTAAGTTCACAGAGGTTAGGTCCGGTCTAGCAATGGCTATTAGCCAAGATGGTCAGAGATGCAAGCCCACACTCTAGTTGTTCTTAAACCTCTGACTGTCAGCATTTGGGACTGGATGACAGGGTATGGATCACTCAATAGTTGCCCTGTTCTGTTCAATCCCTCTGAAGCATCTGACATTGGCCACTGTCAGAAGACAACATACTGAGCTAGATGAACCCGTTGCCTGACTCAGTATGGCTCAACCACTCTGCAACTCTTTCCATTCTTTGGTCCATAGAATCAAATGTGTTCACCTGCAAGGGTAATCTATTTTGTAGGCTTTTCTGGGAAAGGGTTATATCCAGCCATTAGAGCTGAGGTGAGCAACCTGAGGCGGGCTGCGAGACAGTTTGTTTACATTGACCGTCTGCAGGCACAGCCACTCGCAGCTTCCAGTGGCCGCGGTTCACCGTTCCCCTGATGTCAAATGACATGCTACGAAAGTTATGCATGTTTGTACAAGAAACTCTGTACTACACACCCATAGTTGACAAAAAAGCAGACAATTCTGTTAAAAAGAGCAAGTATCCATCTATATCAGGATTGTTAAGAATGATTTTTCTGTTGATGAGCTTTTGGGGAGAGGGGGGATTTTATGAGACACCTCTGTCCGATGTTAATATTCTCTTTACTATAATGAAGGATACCCTGCTCTGGTTCAGTTTTGACATTAGAAAATGTTGAGATCAATGTTACGATGGGGCCGTGAATGTCAGCGGTGTACTGTCTGGTGTACAAACTAGTGTCAAGCATGAAGAACCAAGAGCTGTATATGTACACTGTATGGCACACTCATCAAACCTGGCTGCGCAAGATGTGATGCAACAAATACACCCTGTTCGGAACTTCTTAACTCTAATGTGTGAGTTGATCAGTTTTATCAGAAGCTCTCCAAAAAAGCTGGCCAGCTTTGAGACCTTACAAGAAGTGGAAGCTCCTGCTGCTCAACATCTTCGCCATTTCTACCCCACAAGTTGGTGTCTATGTGCTGCATCCCTGAGATCAGTGGCTTCGAACTATGGTACGCTGATGAAATTTTTGGAGGAAATCAACAGCACATGGATTTGTTACTCAGCTTCGTAAGTTTGAGACACTTGAATCTGCAACTGGTTCTACTTATTCTTGAGCGAGTAGAATTACGTAACATGAGTCTACAAAAGACCAGCCTGCATTTTAAGGAAGCACAGAGAAGGCTTGTTTCTCTAAATGAGACTATTCAACTATTGAGAAAATGGTTTTGAGGATCTGTGGAAAGAGGTTTCTGCAAAGGCTGAACAGTTGGCTCTTGAGGAGCCCTGCCTGCCTTGTGTAAGGAAAGCACAAAGGCAACTCGAGGAAGGAAGCAGTGCCCATGTTTTTGCTACACCTAAGGATGTGCATCGAAAATTATTCAACAAAGTTTTTGATCATGTCATGAGGAGTCTTGACTTAAGCTTTCAGTCTGATCTTCAAGAGCATTTGACACAAATGGAACAATTTGCGACTGGCAGCAAGGTGGCTAAAGTCAAACAAGTAACAGACTTTTATGCAGACGACTTAGATAAGGAGAGATTGAAACTACACCGTGACATGTTCTTGGACACAGCTCAACAGAAAAATATAAGAGTCTAGTGTTGAGAATGTTGTGTCATTTTTAAAAGCTAAAGGGAATGAATATTTGTACCCTATGTTTCCAGAGTACTGCACATTTATAAGAATCCTTCTCACTGTGGCTGTATCAACCTGCACTGCGGAATGCTCATTCTCCAGCCTCAGAAGGCTTAAAAATTATCTCTGGTCATCAATGGGACAGAAGCGACTGAATAATATAGCTGTCCTTAACGTGCATCAAGACAATGCCCGTGAACAAGACGTAAATAAGATTGCTGACAGTTTCATCCAGAAAGCTACAGTGAGACGTAATGTCTTTAAACTGGGATGTTGGTTAAGACACTTGTAGGTGAGTGCAATGATTTTAATATACTGTAATTCATGGTAATGTAATTATGTATTTCATTATTATTTTAATGATTAAATTAAGATACCAATGATAGGCACACATTCAATAACTAGTATATGAAAGAAGTGTATAAATATGCTGAAAATAGCCTCCCCCTAAAAATGGCAGAGCACCCCCCCACACACATCTCTTCCTTAAGGCAGGGGGAGGGGCAGAAAAGAGTGTGCAGCAGGCAGGAGGCACTAAGGGGAGAGGATGTAGGAAGAGGGGGCAGAGCAGGGGTGGGAAGAGGTGGAGTGGGGGTGGAGCCCTGGGGGAGGAGGCAGAGCCAGGATGGGGCACCCACCAGCAAAACCAAAAATCAGCACCTATGCCACAAGGCCTGGTATGGCAGCCTTTATTCATGCAACGAATCCCACTAAAGTCAGTGGGACTACACATAAGTAATACCTTCTCATGACTAAGGATTGTAGGATCGAGCCCACACAAAGAATCATATACCAATGTTCCCCATGTACCTCAAACTATTATAAATGTATTTCCACTTTTCCTTGTGATTATATAAAGATAGAAACTAGCACAACATTGAAAATCCTTACAGTAGAATCAGGATGATCAATACATTATGTTAGTAGTTGTTGGATTATAGTGCATATAGAATGTATCACTTGATACAAGAGGCATTGTAATGCTCCTATCAGCTCATAAATGGAGCTCTCTCATCTAGATCTGTGATTAAAATTCTTTCCTCTTATATTTTTTTCCATTTTTTCCCCATTGCCTAGAGAAATCACACACATACATTTCCACATTCATAAAAATGTTCAAGGCTAAAAAGGATCTCTTTAAATACTGATTAAAATGTAGTTCCTTGCACTTTCACAGTATTTTATATGATTATTGTTCAATCACATGGCTATAGGTTGGTCTGCCATTGCCTTGTGCTATACAAGTATTGACACCTATTAAAATGCCATATATTAAATAGAATAGGGCCAGGCCCTCCACTGGTGTAAGCTGATGTAATTCTATTAACTACAATGCAGACCACATTTTAAGGACCATAGTTCTTGTCTTCAGTAGAGCTACAGTGATTTACACCAGTTCGGGACCTGGCTAAGGAGCACTGAACTTAGACATTTTTTGATGCTGACACAATAAGACACGGGCACCATAATACGGCTAAACGTGGAGGCCAAGACTTTATTTACCAACTTTTACCTAACTAGGGTAACCATCCCAAACTGACAGGAAGGATAATTCCACTGAAGGGCACAACTGGCACTAATGGCCCGGGTGCACTATAAACCTCAGGTTGAAGGCCAGGTCCCCTCTACATCCATCCAGAGGCATGCCAAGAGACCCTGCCTTGAAGCCAGAATCCCATCCTGTCCCCTCCTCCATGCCATAGATAGGAGAGAGAACATGCTGAGCAAGACAGAGGACACCTCCTGACCATGAAATGATATGCTCAGGACCAATGCCCAAGCAGCCCACTGGGCTACAGGGACCTCATAAAGGACCCTTTCTCACCCACCAATCACACTGAAATCTGCAAGTTGCGAGAGCCTAGTTTAACCCCTCAAAACCAGACCTGATGGGTGCTGGGGAAAGGGTGGCAAAATCCACACAACAATTTCACCACATGAGAAAAATTCCTTCTAAACCCCAAAACTGGCAAATCAGCTTTTCACTCGGTGTCATAGGAGATCCAGCAGCAAGATGAAGAGGTGGGAATGAAACAGTCCACAATGATTACATTGCCCAGGCAGCAAACTAGAACCCTCCATGCTCCACCTCCAAACGTGAGCCAGTCAGTCGGCCTTCGCACCAACCCACTGCCTAATGGCAGCCGCAGTGAGCAGAACAGCAGATATTGCTTCCCAGCACCCACCACCACCACCACCCAGATGTACACTGCAGCATGAACAAGGAGGAAGAAAAGAGAAGCAGCAGACTCCACCCACCGATAGCAAGGGAAGCTTTGAAAGTAGAAGCACGTGGAACATTGCCTCAGCTACTCCAGGTTGATCTCTCCCCATCCCTGGCTGCAGCCCAGCGAGTGGTTTGAATATTATATAAATTAATATATTTATTAAGTGATTCTAGTGATTTTGATAATTCTCTATATTAGCAGCAGTGGAGAACAAAGTCTTTTAGTTAATTACACACCCAGAATGCAATGGCTTTCCCCACATTTCACTGACCAATGTGCCACAATCCTCACCTGCATGGAGCATCGCTGTGGTTCACTGTCTGTCTCCATACCTAATCAATCCTTGGCCCCTTTGCATTGCACTGTTAGACACCCATTTATATTATAAAAACATTTTGTGCTACCCCTCATGTGACTTCATGCTCTACATATGTTTTACAGCAACAGTTGTTGAAATATTTTGCATGGCATTTGCCTTTAGAAGAACATTCTGTAGCTCACGGTTTCTGCAGGAGGGCAGCATGGGTTCACTCAGCAAAGCCTTGGGCCTTAAAGACAAGTTTGGAAGGGCTCCTGCAGCCATATCTGCAAGTATAGTACCTTGTGCTCCACATTTTAAAATTAACTTGGAAATTGTAGTAAGTGAAATTTTGCAAACTGGTGAAACAGGTTCTGCACTGCCTTGCAAGAGCCCCCAGTTTGCTATCAATCCATTGTGAGAGGCACTTGGCGCTCCACAGAGGCAGATGTCTTACATGCCACAAAGCCCTTGGGGATGAGCAAGTGCTTGTACCGTTCAACTGCAAATCTCTCTGGGTGATTAAAGTAATGACAGGCTCTCAACGGAAACCCATCCAGATCAGGTCAGCCAAAAGGAAAGAGGCTGCAATGTGAGAAAGGGTGAAAAGATGTAAGATCAGGGGATGGAGAGAAAGGATAAACAATGTCTTGGTGATGATGTGCCATAACTTTTCCATAAAAGTACCTTCACAACAATGTAGGTCTATTGCTATTAAATTTGTTTTTGCGCCTATGAAAAAAATTACTCTTGCACTGTATGGAGGTTCTTCCCCATGAGTGTTGAGATGAATTTTGTCATCTTGGCAAGCCAAAATAATCCAAAGCTAAAGTACAAAGGCCAAAAATACGTAAATGTTCTGTGGGACTAAGCTAACTGTGTGATTATCAATTGTATGTAACCATAATTTTTTTTTAAATCAACTACCACATCTACCATAATATTCATAGCGCTACTAAAAAGTAAAACCTTTTGTAGTTATTTCAAAAACATACAAATCCAATATAAACCTTTCAAGTGATGCAAGTGGGAAGTAAGAGCGGAGCTGGGATTGTCAAAACACTAGTATGACAACTGGCATCTTGGTCATTACCAGGAATTGAACCCAGTTTCTACAACCAAAGCATAAGTCTGTACAGTTTGAGCTAACTGGCAACTGTAGTAGACTTTTATCCTCTGTCCAAGGGCAGAGTGGCACATATAACACACATTTAGTAGCGGGTATGCACTGGCTTACATTTCTGAAAAAGAATAGCAGGCAATCATGGGAAACGTTCCAATAACTATTTTTAGAGGTAGAGTTCGTTGAAAATTTTTGTTTGAAAAACATGTTCGATGGGGAAAAAAAAAAAAGCCTGTTTTTCACAAAAAAAAAAATGATCATGGAAAGTTTTTCTTTTTGTCTGAAATTTTCTGGTTTTCTTGTTTTTCCTCCCTTTTCTCTCCCTAATTTCCCTTTTCTCCTTGGAAAATGAGGGAAATCAATGAAAAAAGGGAGAGAAAAGGAGGGAAAAATGAAACCAGACATTTTTGGATTTCAAAAAATGATGTGTTTTCAGTTTTTGGTTTATGTTTGTCAAATCAACCAAATATTTTTGAAGTAAGTCGCCAAAAAAGAAAAGAAAAGTAAAAACAATGATTTAAAAAGCTATTTAAAAGAAAATTACAGCAGGTAGACCATATTCTACTCTCACATACACTGAGCCAATCCAGAGTAACTGCACTGTTCGGTTCCTTAATTATAACATCTAAATATATTCCAAATAAGAACATATATTAAATCAGCATTTTTTTTTCTGTATAGTTCTTAGAAATATAATTTTCCATTGCACCAGTATTAATCTGAAATAACACTGAAGTCAGTGATGTGGCACCATTCTAAGGCTGGTGTGAGATCACAATCAGGGCCAGGAAATGCATCTCACCAGCATTTTAATGCATGGAAACTCCAAAAGGATGTGACTGTAGGCCTGTTCTCCCGATGTGTTTTTTAATGCCTTCCGAATACAATCACCTACCTACATCACCACTAACAGCATTGGCAGGTAGATATTTGTGGAGGCACCAACTGAATGAGGCCCAAATTCAAACTAGCATCAACCATTAATCAGAAATTTTCAAAGGAATAATTTTATTAATGTTAAATTAATTTATCCTAAAGAGATTTTTTTTTCTGTCACTAACTTAGAAAGTCTTCCTTAATTTTCCCATTCATTTGAGTAATCAATGCATTTCTGTGTCCTAACCTACATCTAGGTCTGTCAAATTGTTGACTGTTGGTTAATTACTCTTATCTCTATTAAAATAGACATTCTGAAAATAATTTACTTCTTATTGTAATTGGACATGGGTATTAGAATCTCTTACACTTTTTTCCTTTCAACCTGTCCTAATATTTTTTCAAGTTATGATTTTATTAGACAGCACCGGCTTTCCATTCTAAAATTAAATTCTTTCTTGCCAGCATGCCTTTGATGTTTCTACACAGGTGTATGCTGATACTGTTTATAGACTATAGTATCAGTAGAAAGAATACAGCATTTTCTTCTTGTAACAAACTCTGGTAGTGTATTTTACCTTTAAGCAAGATAAACATGCAGCATTGCTTATAGTGTCACTGGTTAGAATTTAATGCTTTGCACGATCATTAAAAAACTTATTTGAAATTCTGCATCTATTTTTTACTGCTCTTTACTGATTCCAACTTCTACATCATTTCATCGGTTCTGAATCTTACATTTTCATTAATAGACTTGCTTCCTTCCTAAGCATACAAGGTGCTGCCTAACATATACACACCACAGAAGTGCTTGTGGCTCATGGAAGGTACACCGTTACGCCAAGGAAACAACATTTGCAGCGAGTATTTAAACTTAAATGTACTACAGGACATAGTGTATAGCAGGCTTTATAACTGAAAATGGATTGATTTATAAGAAACAATAGAAGTTAGAGAGGATCATATGGCATTTTCCTCACTGGACTGGGATAGCGTCTCCTTAAATAGCAATAGTAACATCTTACATTTTCAATATATGGCACTTTTCATCCTGACAGATTATGAAGTAATGTGTAAGAGCTCTTTCTTCTCTTACTGTTTTAAGCAAGTCTACGATTCCCAAAATCCTTTGCTATCCCCATAGGTGTGGTGTGACACAGAACTGCTAGAAAATGCATTTTTAAAATTAGGTCAATTCATTAGGGTACCAATTAGTGCCTATCCCCCTACCCCGGTCAGATTACCAATATTTATGATGTAAAACAGCGCAGAGTTTAATCCATTCTAGTTCCCTGTTAAGGGTTTTAGCAGATGGATTAGTTCAAATCCTTTAGTCATAAAGTAAACTTTTGGCCCCAAAGGAAGTTTTGTACATGGTTCTCTATTAGCTCCTGACAAGAGTACCTTACAATAGTGAATCTGACCTTAGCCTGGTAAAAAACTGCTATTCCTTTCATTTTGTATGCTGCATAGCAGAGTATTAAGAATGTGCACATGCACATTCAATTATAGCACTGCCTAAGTGAGTGGACAGTACAGAAATTATGACAGCTCTTTGACATCACTGACATCCACTGATTGGCTGTTAGCTGCTGGTGAATATATCAATGTCAGCTGCCAGAAAACAGAGGGAAGGATGTCAAATGCATTAGCCATGAAATAATAATTTCAAAGACTCCCTAGCACTCCATCATGCAACTAGTAACAGGTTCTGGGCAGCTCTTTTGGAATTTCTGAAAGAAATTAAATGGATAGAATTCTGTAAATTGAAAGGTTTTTAACACTGCTTGTGCCTACCAATTCAACACTTCTGTGAGAAAGATAATGAGGTTCATCAGGATTAATGAAGAGAGTCAAGCCAGGAAAACTAATGCAGTTTAGGCATAATGCATTGCATGAGACAAATCTATGGAATGCAATTATGTTTTGGGTTTTTTTTAATTCCCCCTTTGTTACTTTTGTTACTTGTTAGTTAAACACTCTGATATACTGAGGTGGGCGTTGTGTAAAAGAAAGGAAACTCATTCACAGAAATTAAGAGATGACAGATTGATTATATGGTCTATCCACTACCACTGTTTTTTCCCTAATATCTGGTCCAATGCAAGCTAAGTTTAAACTGTGTTGTTTAGGTCCCTGAATGAAGATGAACCAATGGGGGTGAAAGGTCATAAGAAATATTCTGGCATTACACCCAAGTAACTGTCACTGACCACATATGTATATAAAATTACTCTGGCCAAATTTTTTAAACTAAATCCATATGTACACGATGAAATAAGTAGTTTGGTTTTTAAAGGTTCGAATTTGTAGCTGCCCATTGACACATAGGTGCTGGAACTAGGGGTGCTTTACAATTTGGTTGAATGGCTCTGAGCACCCCCACTATATAAATTGTTCCAGCGCACCTGCATTGACATGGAATTTGGATACCTAACTTTAGAAACTTGAGTTTTAAAATGTTCAAACCAATATAAATATGCACACTGCATATAGGTGTGTTGTATGTAGAAACACACACAATACTCCTAACTTGTGGAACTATGTGATGAATTCACTTATGTCCATTGACCACATCATCTGCTCTCTGCATACTAAATCACCTTTCTTAGGACTATTTTCTAGCATTCCAAACCTCCAGTTGAGCAGATGCAAAAAGCTTTAAAAAAAAAAAAAAAAAAGGCAATGCAATACAAGAATATTTGTTCCTACCCCTCCCCACAAAATTCTTGCCCATCTTGAAATTTGGGTGGTGTATTCTTCCTGCACCAGTAACACACTTTTATATCTAAAGAAATCAGATTTAAAGTCCATTATCTCATGGCCCTGCAGAGCTAGAAACAGACCATTGGACAGAGGGAATTCTCAGTTCCCTCAGGGGGACACAGCCCTTGCTAGCAGATTTGGAAGACTCTTGAACAGCAGTCTTTAATACATGGCCTTTTTGTACAGAAAAGCCAATTCAGATAATTTTTTTGGCTCCCTCTGAGCCCTGTGCAGCTGAACTCAGGGTAAATGAGTTTTATTTGTGGAAGAATATGGGCTAATGCATACTTCTTTTAAACTTCACTTTAAAACATGCACAACGAATCACTGTCACTGAAAGCGAAACACTTAACTGGCTTTGAAACTTTTGAGTTTTATATAGATAGATGTTTATTGCTACAGCCAATATTCAAGAGGTACAATGCAATGATGCAGTTCATAAGGAACAGTGATTTTACTTGTAAATTCAAGTTAGCTTTACAGTTTGAATATTGTTATCCTATGAGTATCATAAGAGCAAGTAATGTATAAATATCATGGAATGAATACCTACGTATAAAACCCTTTTGTGATATTTATTATAATAGGCCTGTACGAATAACTTTCTTAAAATAAATCCTAAAACTACGGATATGTAAGAGTCATTAAAATTTGGCATACAAAGTGACAGCCAGGAAGAAAACTTTGAAAACTGACAGATACATGAAAGTTGTTTTGAATAAGAAATGGACAGGTAATGGGGGTCTTTAGTCCACCTGACCTGCATATAAATAAGTAAAATAATAAATAATAGTAGAGAGTAGCATTTACATAGCTTCTTTCATCCAAATTTCCAAGAGATTGATAAACTTAGCAATCCTACAAACATCTAGGTACATTGTTAAATTGACACTGAGATAAAGTTCAACATATGCACAAATATTTGCTCAAATCAGGACCTGTATATCCAAGGAATCACTTCACTCATGCCTGAACTGTTGCTGCCTCTAGAAAACAATTCAACAATGCTCAAGAAAAACACATTTCAGGACATAAAAGAATTATTTACCCAGTTGGAACTTCAGGAAAGTGTTAGGTAGGTATCTACTGAAATGTAGCTAGAACACTGAGGATAAGATGCTTTTTAACAAAACAAAAAGTCATGGGATCGCCAAGTAAATTACCAACATAGCCAAGACTTCAATGTTAGGTCTCACCTAAAAAATTAGGTACCTTTATCAGCATGATTCTTCCTGTCCATTCTGAGGCATTAATTTAGAACTTTGCTATTTGGATAAAAAATTGCCAAGGAAAAGCCAACAGGACTTGTGTGGTTATCTGACTAGCTCACAGACCATGGTGATATACTTAATATTGTACAACTAGCACATTGGGCACCCAAAGCCACCATCTGATCATGAGTCACTGATGGAATTACCATCTTACTCCTAAAAGAATTTCTACTGGAATCTGAACATTGGCAAATGAGGTGAACACAATGGTATATAATTTTTGAGATTACTTTCAGTGTGGTACAGCCTCAAGGAAGATGCTATGTTTCCATTTTGAAAGGCAAATAATGTTGTCAACTCAGTCTAGATATAGCAATCTTGATGTCCAAGGATAGACATATCCTGTTTGGGAATTTTGGGGTATTCATTCAATTTTTCACAAATATCTTAATCTATAATTTAGAAATTTGATTAAAAACATGGTTTCAAGTAAAATTAACAACAGCTATAGATTAAAAAATATGGACAAAAAATTTAGTGCAAGTGGTAGGGGTTTTATAAGCATTACAGATGAATTAGACAAGGGTATGTCCCCCCACCCCCAACAGGATATAACCACTTTTGATATTAACACTCAATACATAATAGCCTGATATCCAAGTCATTGTTGATCACTATTTGAGTGTAATATCCTGTACATTATGATAATACATTATCACATTCAGGAACTGCACTTGTCTAAGATAATTTTAGTAATAGGCAACTACTGTTCCTGGAGACTGGTGTTCCACAAACAGTGCCATATAACTGACTTAAGAGGAAAGGGGGGAATAAGTAATTAGCTTGAGTTCTGACTGAGCTACAGATATTCCATCATTTCACAAGCAACCACCTTATCTACCCAATGAAATTTCTCCCACCTTCCTGCCCACTTTCTAAATAAGAAGTCAGTTAGATAATGTTTCTTTTGCTAAATGATTTTACTCATTCCCAGATGAGTAAGAATGTGCTCGCTTGGGAGCCTGAAGATAATGTTCTGTTAGTTTGTGTCAAACCACTATAGCTAGGGTTATAGAAAGTCAATGGTGATAATAGCATCTACTAAGCCTATTTCCTTAAGTAGATGATATGCAATTTATAAAAAATCTCTACTGGTATTTGACACCTTCTGCACATTTTCTCACAACTACATTCTTAATTCAACTTATTGGAAGATGCAGAATAATTATGGTGCAATAAGTAGGATTGTGTGAAAGGAATATTTCAAAGTTGTTTTACCTGTACTATACTGAGGACATATATCCTTAAATTTATTTTATGAAGTGTATGTAAAAATAACTTAGTGCTTGAGAAATTTGTTAAACTGACAGCATGCATATTCAAGTCCTCTCTTTATCCACAGAAAAAGTAAACAGACAGCAACAGTATAAGATTTTCCTCACATACTGCCTCACAAAGGCATTCTAATCCTGTTCAGGATGGACCACCTCTAGGGAAGAGAAAGTCAATCCAGGACCACTGTCATGGAGTCCTTTAGCCTCTTTGAAGATGCCATCAAGGATACCAGTAAATGTGAATTATGATGATTATGATGGCATAAGAATTGAGACCACTCATCTTCTTCAATATATCAGCTGTCATACACTTAGAATTTTTGGTTATTCCTCAGCAGAGCAATAGTGACAGTAGTGGAGAGCTGCATATCACATGATTAATTCATTTATTGCAATTAGTTTATTTTGCCATCAGGTTTTCCCCTCCCTAACTAGTTATGGCTTATATATTCAGATTGTTGAAGGGAGGGATTGCCCTGTATGCTGTTTGACACCTCGGTCACTTTACACCAATTACACTTAAAATATAGCCTGACTCTGTGTCACTGATATTTTTTCTCCACTGGGAAGCCAACTTGCAAGGCCCTGGACAGATGTTACCACTTAGCAGGGGGAAAACATATACAAAAACATTGGCCCTGATCCTGCAAATACTTACACATATGCTTAAATTTAAGCATATGATTTGTCAGAAAGGAAATCCCATTTAACCTGATGTGCTTAAACTTAAGCATATGTGAATAAGCATTCTCTCAATTGGGGCCACATTTGGTAAATCAACCTAGCATTCCATTGTAGCGTGTTCATCACCAATGAAATGACTGAAGCAGATTTATTTTAAATCCATGAAGAACTGCCCTCTGAAAGAAAAATCTATGAATTTCCATGCAGCATAATGGCAGCCAGCTAAGAGAAAGTGGAGGAAATTGAAGAATATATTCACAAGTGTTCCTTCACTTCACAAGAACTTGTGAAGACAGACAATTCTGAGCCAAGAAACTTTACTGACAAATTTAATCAAACAATTCTAGTACAGAGGAATTTCTCTTATTGATATTGTATTTCTTTTAGGTATTAAATTGATTTAAAAGCACTAAAATGTTGTGGGTAGTTAAGGTGCTTTAAGAAGAGAGAAATAGCCTATAGGCATTGTAACACACGTTTGAGTAATTATATTGCATATTCTATCCTGCTGCATCTCTATGATTATATTTGAAACTGAAAAATAATCAAAAGAAGAAATAAAGAGCTAGAGTGTAGGCATTTACTGTGCAAATTCAATTAGAGGAATGTCAAACTGAAAGCATCATTTTCCTTAAAGAAAAAAAATCAAGCAAAAATAAATCTGTAGTGATCCTCCCCTTTTACTAAGGCTCCCAATAGAGAAAATATAATTTGGGAGGAGGGGGGCAAGAGAGGGAAGGAGGACATTAGTTATTCACTTCCTTGTTAGCTATGCAATGTGCATTTGTCTGCCTTAAAACATGGTTAGAGATGACAGCATTGAAAAATTCAGAATTGTTTAGTATGTCAGAGTTTCAGATGTGAAACCATTCAGATGACATCGTAAAAACCCCAATTTTGCTTTGGCATGGGAAGCCCTTTTCTTAATATGATGAAAAAATGAATTTCACAAGGATGGCTAAGTCACACTAAGTATGACTACTCGGTATATTTCCTTGAAAATTAATACTGGGAACAGATAGCAAAATAGGATTGTAACAAAGATTCTCTTTTCTGTATGGAGATGCAGCAACTTATCAGCATGTTAAATACAGGACACTCAATTTTAACCTTGAGATTAATTAAAATTAGAGGTTGTTCCGTTGACTTCAGTTGGTTTTGATCAGACCCTCTGAGAGCAAAGAAAAAAAAAAAGATGTGTTTCTAGAGTTTAATTTTATAGTGGTCTCACATTTAGGGCTAACTTTTGCCCTACTATATTAAAACTCATTGTAAGGCATCTTGGGCTCCAAGAAATTCCACAGGCTGGACATCATGGACCAGGTGGTCAATGAATGCTCCCCTCAAGGGGACATGATTGCTTTGTGCACTAATGGGTAGGAGCAGAGAGAAGACAATGGATGAAGTTGACTGAAACAGGAGATATGAGGGAGCTTCATGCTGCTTTCTAGTATTCCAATCCCAGAGGTACAATATTGCTAAATCTTAGTCATTTTAAAACAATATTTCAAATCCCCACCGAAGTCAATGGAAAACTCCCCTCAACTTGGAATGGAGCCAGGATTTTACCACCTGGGTCACACCCCAAGAAATCATGAGATTTAAAGAAAAACATCGCGATTTTTAAGCCAAAGTGTTGGGCTATTTTTATTTACCTTTTGTTTTCTAAATCTGGAGGGTGCACCTAGGTCATGTTTCCCAACTTTTCTCTGCAATGAGGACGACTAGGGATGATGGGTTTTTTAAAAGAAAGCTGAGATTCTCATCTAACCACATGCCTCCAGGAGCTGTGGCTTTACGAAACACACTCATGATGAGACCCATGATAAAATCATGAGAGTTCCAACACTGCAGCTCTAAGAAGATCCTGTCCCAGTGATCATTATGCTATGTTTCCACACTGCAAGGAGGGAACTACATAGACTGAAAAACATGGCACCAAGCAGCACTTTCTCACACTGGTTTTACTGACAATTTCCTTTTGTCTTTGATTGAAGCAGAGTAATGTGGCTGCTCCCTAGTCAGATCCACTTTTAAGCCATAACAAAACCAGACCCACAGAGTACCAGCTAAGTGGAGATACATTGTGGGGGCTTATGCAGTCTTTAAAAAAAGGAGTTTAGGGGATGGCAGAGGTGGCATTTTGTTCTGATTCCAGGCTCTCTCTCTTCCTTCTGATAAAGGGAGGCACTCGTTACTTTAGCCATAAGAATGATAATAAATGTACCAAGACATCTATGCTTGAGAAGTGAGTTTCTTTTCTTCCTTTCATTATGCTATTGCAGGGTCAGCAACCTTTCAGAAGTGTTGTGCCGAGTCTTCATTTATTCACTCTAATTTAAGGTTTTGCGTGCCAGTAATACATTTTAACGTTTTTAGAAGGTCTCTTTCTATAAGTCTATAATATATAACTAAACTATTGTTGTATGTAAAGTAAATAAGGTTTTAAAAATGTTTAAGAAGCTTCATTTAAAATTAAATTAAAATGCAGAGCCCCCCGGACCGGTGGCCAGGACCCGAGCAGTGTGAGTGCCACTGAAAATCAGCTCGCGTGCCGCCTTTGGCACGCGTGCTATAGGTTGCCTACCCCTGTGCTATTGCATAGTTTTGCATGGGCATATCCATGAACATATTTCCTTCTCAGTGAAGCTTACTAACTAGAGGCTTGATCTAAAGTCCATTGAAATCAACAGGATTCCTTCCACTGACTTCAGGCTTTGCATCAGGCTTCAAGGGCTCAATCCTGTGAAGCACCGAACACCCTCAATTCCTATTGAAATCCTTGGAAATTGACGGCGTTAAGCACCTTACACAACTGACCCTTAAGCTAGATAGGTAACATCTACATAAGAAAAAGGGACTGGAAGACAAAAGCCTGAAGGGTGAGTGGAAAAGAGGAGATGCCAAATAAGGGAGGAGGAGGGAAGGTAGACAATAGACAGCAAAAGTACTATTTGAGACAGAGCACTTAGGTTAAGTCTACACTGCAATATAAACCCAGGCCTTGGACCTGGGTCCCAGAACCTCTGGGGGTGGAGGATCCAAGCCTGAGTCAAACCAGGACTCAGGGTTCAAGTGCTATTGCTATTCAGTGCAGAGACAGCCCTGGGAGTCTGCCAAAAGTATCCCACAATCCAACAGGCAAACTTTCTTTATCCTCTGGACAGTGATGTTTGGTGTACAGTCAAGTTTTCCTACACTGCATCAGGAACAAAGAACTAGAGTGGTCACATTTTGGGAGGTCTCGGAAGTCTAGGATATGGGTGGTTGGACTCAGGCCCACATAATGCACTGTAGACACTAGAACTCCAGATTGAGACCCAGGGTTCAACAATTCCTAGGGTTACAAATGAGCGTAGACACTCAAGTCCTAGGTTCATAAACCCAGGGTCTGTTAACTTGAGTTCTAACAACTCTGAGATTATATTGCAGTGTAGACATACCCTCAGGGTTGAATTTTCACAAGTGGCCAGTGTTTGCCTGACTCCCATTTAAGTCAATGGGAGAAGAAATGGGGCAATGCTGGAAACTTCTGAAAATCCAACCCATTCTATCTTCTGCCTTGTCTACAAGTTGGTATCTTTGAGTTAAGTGGTTTTTAAATATAAAAATAAGTAAGAATATTTTATATATAATTTCTTCCATATTGATTTTCAAGTGGCACAGAAACAGTCTTCTAAAGATCATTGATTCATTGCATTCTTCTAAAGATCATTGATTCAGTGCCATTGCGAATGATGTGAATGATCATGGATTTAATTAGCTGTTCCATTTCTTTGTTTAATATTTCTGGGAAATCATTTGCCCTTTCAATTTTTCTCTTTACTTCCATTTCCAGTACCATTTTCACAGTTAACTCTGGAAGAACTTCTAGCACATTTATTGGGCAGGTTCTTATGTCCCTCTAGAGTTGTTGTTAACCCTTTCCTTTGGTGCTGTTCTTCCAATGTTTTCCTTACAACTTTAATAACATTTCCAGTTTATATGCCCACCTACACACCCAACCTGCAATCCACACCTAATGTGTGGATATTTAAAAAACAACAACATACCGATATCTGACATTCATGAAAATCCATAACTCTAAGGAGATCCATAGCAAATGCTCATCCCTGTAAATGGTGCTAAGTAAATCATTTGTAGTAAATTTATTCAGAACTTTGCCTTATAGACTCAAGAGTTGTCTGAAGAGTTTGCCATGTTTGAGAGTAAATTTGTATATTGAATACATTTACAAAAGTTATTTTGGAAAATCACCCTTGGTCTACATCTAAAGACAGTTCATTAAGAATATTAGATATTCAGAGATTATGGTTTGTTTTGATTGGAACAGGCAAGTCACATGACATTGTTTCTATTCCCTTATTGGATGAGCATAATATTGGGAATTGGGTTACCAGTGCAAATATGCCAATTCTGAATCAAAAGTTCACTTTTTGGTTAAAGTTTACTAACATTCCCTTTAAAATTGCTGTTTCTGGAACATTTCTATTACTAAACCTGTTTGCTAGAAAAAGAGAATACAAAGGGAATGAACTCAGCTAAATTAAATCTGAAGTTTTTATTCAAATCAATACTTGCAATTTTTTTAAGTAGTCACTCAGTGAGGATATGAATTAGTGTACCATTGCAAAGTATAGTGTGTTAATTCCAAAGTGCATACTTCAAATTTACTTTTAAACATTTATAGTTTGTATTACCAGGTTACCCCCTTTTTTTTTCCCCCCTCTCTCTCTCACACACACACACACACACACACACACACAGTATCACAACCCCAATATAAAAAATAAGAGTCAGACTTCATTTTTGAGGCAGGCATATCATGGATCAGTAATTACTCTACTGAAGAATTTACCTGAGGCCCATTTTACATCTCAAGTCTCCAGTTAATCAACTAATTAATACTGGTTTCCAGAGAACAGCTAAGAGTGCATGAAGTTTTTCAGCTTTACAGCCAGCACAAATGTGCAATAAAGGAAGTTGGAGAAGGTCTTGACTTCCTTTGTGCTTTCTGTGTCATGTGACTTTGCATAACTTTGAGGAGGCTCCTACAGTTTCTCATCAGTTCAACTTCGCGTCCTGCAAGGAGACAACCTGTTTTGTTTATGTCGATCACATGTCAAAATAAAAAGTCTAAAAGTTAACAGGTACCATATTGAAACAGCAAATATTCAATATTCAGCAGCATGATAGCAATTAGTCAATTTTCCAAGTCACCAATCCCATGTTCTAAAGTATGATTTAGAACAATACGAATAAAATAAAGAGTTTCAGATTTTTGTTTGTCAACCTATTTTTCCCTTTAAGATCCAGCTCTTTCCTAGGCTTTCCCTTGGGAAGGACAGTTGTGCACGACCAAGAGGCTAATATCCAGTTCCCAACATTTCCCATCCCTTATGTCAAGTAGAACATCTTACTACTGTAATTAACTGTTGTGGGAATATCTGTTCCTGATCTTTTGACCTATTGAATTGCACAGTTTTTAATTTCCTGTACAGCACTCCAAGTATTAGATGGGCACTTTATGAATATAAACAAACAATTCCGGAGGTGCTGAATCTTTTCCCCCTAAAAATGTCTCATAAAAAATCTTTTATATGTTTGTAATATCTAAACTTTCCAATAAATAAGTACAAGCATTTTGAGATATGACCTTATTCTTCACAGTAAGATTGGTGTCATGGACAGAAATACAGTTTACAATAAGCTTTCCAGCTATCTTAACAACAAATAAAAATATGATAGTAAGCTATTCACTATTGCAGACCAAATCTGAAGGGAAATCCACAGATACTTTTACAGGTTAGTTAACAGACATACAACACACCTGGATCTTATTTTCACTCACTGTTGATCAGTACTACTGCTTTTTTATCTAAATTACAACCACTAGCATAACATTGTCAGGCTCAATTTTACCGAGAGACTCTTGGCATTTGACAGGACAGTAGTCAAAAATGAAAGGTATTCTTGAACACCATCCTCAGAATACTGCTGCTGCTGCTAATGGCACAGACAAACAGGAGCATTATACTGCCTTTTCAACATAATCACATTAAACTAAGTCACAAATATGATGAACTTAAGCCATTATAAAATGTACACGCCCCCTCCCCCCCCAAAAAAGCCAAACTGCTTTTCATCACCATCTAGTGGCATTAAGAAATGTTCATTGGAGGTGCACAAGCTTTCAGAGCTATAACTGTTACATTAAATTTGGCTCAGAAAATGGACAATGTCTTTTTTTTAAATGCATACAAAAAAAAGATTTAGAGTATCAGTGTCCCCTTTGGGACACAGATTATGTCAGCATTAACATCCTAGCACAAAATCAAAGGATTATGGTTTTTACATCATAAAAATCAACCCCCAAATCAAGTTTTGCTTTTTTCAAAAAGCTATGACACTGCTATTTTTGGGTCAAGCTCTCTCTCATGCTATACAGTACCTTATTTTAATTCACTTTAATTCCCCTCCTCACCCATTTTATATATACTCTAAGAATAGTTCCATTGAGATCAACCAGTATTCAGGATGAGAAAAGAAGGCAGAATTTTGTCCATGATGTTTTTTTGAATTGACTATAATGCTCTTGTAAGTGTTGCATCATTACATAATGTTTTAGCATTCTGAAATAAATCTGTAATGATCGTTAAGAGTAGCCAATGGTGACCAAACACAGATACTTGCAAAACAATGTGGTTTCTCTCACAAGCATTTATACCTCAAATTACATTCTATCTCCTCCCTCCTCCCCAGAGCTGTGGCAATTTAAGGTAGTATTTTTAACAATAAAAGCCTATTCAGAGGAAATCTTGAAAACAACCATATCTTTTGTAACAGCACAATATTAGGGATGCCCTGACATTTTATTTAATTAAGACAACAGTCACTGAAACTGACATTGTGCTCCATACAAGCATGGCACAGTAGCAACTGGATTTTTAAGTGCGTTTTCACCCACAGAATGCATGGGAGAATACCACAGAGGCAATGACACGTGTGGCTCTACCTGATTGATTCCCATTAGTGCTAATACACTATGTATATGTACCCTGGAATACTGAGGTAAGTGTATTTCATGGCATTTTTTTAGACTCAGCAAAAGTTCTCCTTGCTTGTCTGATTGTTTCCTACAGATCAAAGGCCTCAGGAGTTAAAAGTTAATAATTAACATACCGCACCTCTTTCAGCCTGGAAGATTCTCTCATTGAAGTTCCATTTTTGTTCAAAACTATAAACACAATGTGCACAAATATTGTATAAAAATTACAAATAAGTGCCCAAACACATCAAAAAAAATCAGACATTAAATTTGATTTACTACATGATTTAAAAAAAAAATAAATCTTCAACAAAATGTAATAAAGAAAAAACTAATTAACATTTAAGGAAGCTAATATTTAATGAGTAGCCCTGGGCAATATATTCTTACTCAGCTAAGATCATACAGCTTAAATTTCACTTATCAGCCTTCTCAGTTGCTTGCCAGGAAGTACATTATTAAATGAAAAAAAAAAATGAATTCAAAAACAAATCTAGATACTTTATTCAGTGTGTTTAACCTAAAGTTAATGAATGTGAATAGATTCATAGATTTTAAGGCCAGAAGGGACCATCAGATCATCTAGTCTGACCTGCTGTACAACACAGGCCACAGAATTTCACCCAGTTACTCTTGCATTGTGCCAAGTAACTTGTGATGAATAAAGCACAAGACCCAAGAGAATTTCAGCTGAACAGCTTAAACAATTTCTTTAAAAATTACCTGTAATTACTCAGATACCATCCTGATGGATGAAGTATAAAACTAGAAATTTTGGAAAGCATGAAATTACCTACAATATGCAATGAAAAATTTACATTGCAAAAAGCATGCTAGAGGATCAAAGGACAAACAAATTAACAGATGTCAAAAGAATAAAATGTTGTCACAAGTTAAGGGTTTCCATCTGTCAGTTAAATACAATGGTTAAAATCCCAGCCACACTGAAGTCAATGGCAAAACTTCAATTGTTTATCACCCAACATGTTTATCAAAAATAGAACTGGAGGAAAATGTAAATAAGTGAAAAAATGTAATCATATTTAAAAAATGGTCCATGTCAATTTCCAGTTAAAATATCAATGTACTATATGGGACACCTATTGAAGCAGACAGGATATATACATCAAAATATTTCTGCAAAAATGTGGAAGAAAGGTGGGCAGTAAAGAATTTACTGTATTTGTGCAGATCATGGTTATCCCCTAAGGTCTAGAAGTCATGGGTTCATTTTTACCATACAACACATCACTCAATTTTTTAAATTTGGATTATTTCCTAAATTACTGGTCAGAACATGTGCTGACATCTTATTCTGGTATAACAGCATAGCAATGAATTGGACATTCCTTGTGTCCCGAGATTTCTGGGATAGTTTTTAATAATCTGTTAAAAATTCAACTATTAAAAATAATAAAAAGTATGCTGAAAGGAAAGAACAAGTATAAAGCTACATTCCCTAGCGAATAATTTTTCATATGCAGAAATTTTATTCATGTTGTGTTATGTGGCTGCTGGAGCCACTCCAGGCACATTCGGGACCTTTTGTAAAGCAGCATGGGTAGGAAATAAAACATTTACCTCATTAGTCTCACATGAAGTCTAGAGTCTCTATCTTCACAACAGTAGCCAGTGACAGCTCTAACTATGCTAGAACCCAAAGTTAGCTACTTAAAACAAAACAAAACAAAAATCCACACCCACCCACCCCAAAGTCTATAGTTGGGACTATTCTTTTCGTGTCTTTTTTTTTTTTTTTTTTTTAAATACTAGATTAAACTACTTTTCTCCAAACAAACTCGTGAGTGATAATTGGGATTGGACAAAATAGGAACCCTTTGTCTGACCACCGTCCACACACAAGCTGTGGTGGCCTGAGTAAAATGCAGAACAGATGAAACCATGCCTGATTTTTATCTTGATTGTCAAAAACCACGCCTCAGTTTCCTCAACTTATTTGTTAGGAAAAAATAGTAATAGAACTTACAATAGATTGAAGAAGTGACCCATAGTTTTCAAGTTGTGCTCAACTTTGTACTTGGCTTGTGTATCAGAGCTCAAGATTTCAGTCATCTTAACTATGTATAATGTTAGGAAAAATAGCCTGCTTTATTCAAAATGCACACAACTGCATCTAATGAAACATGTCTGAAACACAAGAATATGTACAAATTTAGGCAGAGCCAAGAGGGAAATATTTACCTTTGACAATACTTGACTGCAAATATTGCTGCTTATAGCAAACTTACTAAGCAAATGTAATAATTTCATCTAACAGGAAGATTCATTAGAGTGACTTGGTCACTGTACCACTGCTGAATAGCTGCACTTTTATTAGGTGTCCAAATTGAGTGATTATGTGCTACAGCAACTCAGAAACCGGATCAATCATATAAGTAAAGTGGAGTATGTTTTTATAAATCAGGGGTTCTCAAACTGGGGGTCGGGACCTCTCAGGGGGTCATGAGGTTATTACGGGGGAGGGGGGGAGTCGCAAGCTGTCAGCCTCCACCCCAAACCCCGCTTTGCCTCCAGCATTTATAATGCTGTTAAATATATTAAAAAGTGCTTTTAATTGATAAGGGGGCTTACACTCAGAGGCTTGCTATGTGAAAGGGGTCACCAGTACAAAAGTTTCAGAACCACTGTTAAAAAAAAAAAAAAAAAAAGTGGCTGGAGTTTATTTATAAGAGAATTCTAGTTCCATCCAGAAGTCTAGCTGAAATGAGATAATAGATCTGAAGGTATTTATTTATTTATTTTTAAAAGTGTCTCTCGTTACATTCCTGGTATAACTCCCTCTGAGATTTAGCCCTTTGAGGATAGTTTTTAAAATTAAATGATCTATGTGTACCTAAAGTAAATAATGTTTCAACCTCCCAGCTCATAGAGGCTACATTTGCTTAATGTCAACTGTTGCCTAGACACAGAACTCACAGCAAGTTTAATTAAAAGGTGTGATGTTGACTAGATATGGATTCAGAGTTACACCTGTGCAGAAAAACAGGCAGCTATAGACAAGTGTAACTAATAATAGTAGGGCCCAGATTTTTCTAGATGTGTTAGCTGACAGATTCCTTCACTAAATAATCATCAAACCTACAAGGAATGAAAGATGGGATGAATCAGCAAGGAAAGCTACCTTGTGGAGATCAGAAAGCATAAGGAAAAATGAGAACTGCCCAAACCAGATTTGAACCTTGTAAAGGAAATTAAAACCAATAGTTAAAAGTTTCTATAGCCATATAAATAAAAAGAAAACAAAAAGAAATAAGAAGCTAAGCACTGAGGATGGGGTGGAGATGAAAGATAACCTAGGCATGGTCCAATACCTAAACAAATACTTAGCCTCAGTTTTTAATAAGGGTCATGAGGATCTTGGGGTAGTGGCAGGGTGGCTAATGGAAATGAGGATATGGGAGTAGAAATTACCACAGCAGAAGAGGAAGTCAAACTCAAACAAACAGTTTATGGGACTAAATTGAGGAGGAGGGGGTAATCTCCAACAAAGAATATTAAGGGAACTGGCACATTAAATTGTAAATCCAATAGCAAGGAATTTAATTAATCTCTAAACTCCGGGGCTGTACCGTATGACTGAAAGGTTTGCTAATATAGTACCTATTTTTAAGAAAGGGGAAAAATGTGATCCAGGAAACTACAGGTCCGTACATTTGCCATCAATTGTATGCAAAGTCTTGGAACAAATTTTGAAGGAGAAAGTAGTTAAGGACATAAAGGTAAATGGCAACTGGGATAACATACAACATGGTTTTACAAAAGGTAGATTGTGCAAGACCAACCTGATCTTTTTTGTTTGAGAAGATAACTGATTTTTTTAGACAAAAGAAATGCCGTAGATTTAAAGTACCTGGATTTCAGTAAGGCATTTGATACAATTCCACACGGGAAATTATTAATTAGTTGGAGAAGGCGGGGATTTTAATTTGAGAATTGAGAGGTGGACAAGGAACTGATTAAAGTATAGACTACAATGGGTCAGACGGAAAAGTGACCTATCAAGCTGGATGGAGATCACTAGTGGAATCCCTCAGGGATCAGTCTTGGGATCAATTATTTAACATCTTTATTAATGACCTTGGCACAAAAAGTGGGAGTGCGCTCAAAAAACTTGTGGGTGACACAAAGTGGGGAGGTATTGCCAATATGGAGGAGTACTGGAATGTAATACAAGAAGATCTTGAAAACTGGAATAAGAGAAATGGGATGCGAAGTCATGCACTTAGGGACGAACAACAAGAATTTTTGCTATAAACTGTGGATGTATCAGTTGGAAGTGACAGAGGAGGAGAAAGACTTGAGTGTATTGGTTGATCACAGGATAACTATGAGCCACCAATATGATGTGGCTATGAAAAAGGATGCATCAGGTCCCTAGGGTGCATCAAGCGAGGTATTTTCAGTAAAGATAGGGAAGGGTTAGTACCATTATACAAGGAACTGGAGACACCTCATCTAGAATGTGCACGCAATTCTGGTTTCCTATGTTTAAGAAAGAGGAATTCAAACTGGAACAGGTGCAGAGAAGGGCTACTAGGATGATCAGAGGAATGGAAAACCTACCTTATGAGAGGAGACTCAAAGAGCTTGGCTTTTTTAGCCTAACCAAATAAAGCTGAGGGGCAATATGATTGCTCTCTATAAATACATCAGAGAGAGAAACACCAGGGAAGGAGAAGAGTTAAGTGCCAATGTTGACATGAGAACAAATGGCTATAAACTGGCCATCAGCAAATTTAGGTTTGAAATTAGGTGAAGGTTTCTAACAATCAGAGGAGTGAAGTTCTGGAACAGCCTCCCAAGGGGAGCAGTGGGGGAAAAAAACCTAAGTATCTTCAAGACTGAACTTGATAACTTTATGGAGGGGATGGTATGGTGAGACTGCCTACAATGGCAGGTAGCCCATCTATGACTGCTAATAAAGCAAATATCCCCAATGGCTGGTGATGGGATACTAGATGGGGAGGGCTTTGAGTTACTAGAGAGAATTCTCTCCCAGGTGTCTGGCTGATGGGTCTTGCTGACATGCTCAGGGTCCAACTGATTGCCGTATTTGGGGTCGAGAAGGAATTTTCCCACAGGTCAGACTGGCAGAGACCCTGGAGTCTTTTTACCTTGCTCTGGAGCATGGGGCACAGGTCACTTACATTTTAAACTAGTATAAATGGTGGATTCTCTGTAACAAAGTCTTTACATCATCATTTGAGGACTTCAGTTACTTAGCCAGAGGTTAGGGGGTCTATCACAGGAGTAGGTGGGTGAAGTTCTGTGGCTTGCCATGTGCAGGTGATCATGATGGTCCCTTCTGGCCTTAAGGTCTATGAAAAAAAAAAGTCTGACTTATGAGCCTAAATCCCATTTTCAAAAGTGACTTAGACATCGATCCCTGGTCTACAATACATACTTATGTCAGTGTAACTATGTCGCTCATGAGTGTGGAAAATCCACACCTCGGAGCGATGCAGTTTTACTGACCTATGTCAACGGGAGGGCTTTTCCTATCAACATAGCTACCACCTCTTGGGGAAGTGGAATACTTACACCGACGGGAAAGCTCTCCCATCAGTATAGGTAGCAACTTCACTAACCGCTACAGCTGTGCCGCTACAGCACTAAGTGTAGACAACCCCTTAGGTGCCCAAATCTCACTGACTTTCAGTGAAACAGGCTCCTAAATCACTTGACCACAAAATAGCAAATTACATACATTTTGCTATTGTTAATTTGTACTTTCATTTAATGACCATCCGTTACTGCACTTCTGCCTCTAGATCAGAGGTGGGCAAACTACAGCCGTGGGCCACATCCAGCCCACGGGACCCTCCTAGGGTGACCAGACAGCAAGTGTGAAAAATCAGGACGGGGGTGGGGGGTAATAGGAGCCTATAGAAGAAAAAGACCCAAAAATCGGGACTGTCCCTATAAAATCGGGACATCTGGTCACCCTAGACCCTCCTGCCTGGCCCCTGAACTCCTGGCTCAGGAGGCTAGTCCCGAGCCCCTCCTCTGCTGTTCCCCCTCCCCCGCAGCCTCCGCTCAGTGCGCCGCCGGCGCAATGCTCTGGGCGGTGAGCTTCTGGGGCAGCGCAGCTGCAGAGCCCGGCCTGACCCAGTGCTCTGTGCTGCGCGGTGGCGACCGTGTGGCTGGCTCCAGCCGGGTGGCATGGCTGTAGCGCCGCCAGCCACCGGTGCTCCAGGCTGTGCCATAAGGGGGCAGAGGGGTTGGATAGAGGGCAGGGGAGTTCGGGGTGATGGTCAGGGGGCGGGGGTGTGTATAGGGGTTGGGGCAGTCAGAGGGCAGGGAACAGGGGGGTTGAATGGGGGCAGGGGTCCCGGGGGGGGCAGTCAGGAATGAGGGTGGGGGTTGGATGGGCCGGTGGGGGGCAGTCAGGGGCAGGGGTTTCCGGGGGAGTCAGGGGACGGGGGGGATGGGGCNCGGGACCCTCCTGCCCGGCCCCTGAACTCCTGGCTCAGGAGGCTAGTCCCGGGCCCCTCCTCTGCTGTTCCCCCTCCCCCGCAGCCTCCGCTCAGTGCGCCGCCGGCGCAATGCTCTGGGCGGCGAGCTTCTGGGGCAGCGCAGCTGCAGAGCCTGGCCTGACCCGGTGCTCTGTGCTGCGCGGTGGCGACCGTGTGGCTGGCTCAAGCCGGGTGGCATCGCTGTAGTGCCGCCAGCCACCGGTGCTCCAGGCTGTGCCATAAGGGGGCAGAGGGGTTGGATAGAGGGCAGGGGAGTTCGGGGTGATGGTCAGGGGGCGGGGGTGTGTATAGGGGTTGGGGCAGTCAGAGGGCAGGGAACAGGGGGGTTGAATGGGGGCAGGGGTCCCGGGGGGGGCAGTCAGGAATGAGGGTGGGGGTTGGATGGGCCGGTGGGGGGCAGTCAGGGGCAGGGGTTTCCGGGGGAGTCAGGGGACGGGGGGGATGGGGCAGGGGCCCCGGGGGGGGGATATGGGGGGGAGCCAAGCCACGACTCCCTCCCCTAAGCGGCCCTCCATACAATTTCCGAAACCTGATGCGGCCCTCAGGCCAAAAAGTTTGCCTGCCCCTGCTCTAGATAGAGTGAAATTTTGTTGTTTACCATAAAGAGAACAGTGAAGTGATACAGATATTTGCTCAGACTGCTAAAATAAGGATTACAATGATTTTAGCTATGCTAGCAGGAAAAAAAAAAAAGAAAGAAAACAGTCTGTCCCTGGACTTCCGTCTCCTGATTGGCTTCAGTCCTAATGTGGATGCATAAAGGGGACAAAGAGGGCAGAGGGGCAAAAGAGACAGAATTCGCTATCTCCGCCTTGATGATTTTATGTAGGAGAAAAGAGTAAGAATACTACTGTATATATTAACCTGTTCACTCAGGAGTTGGTTGCTTTAACAGCTTATGTAAAATGCTACCTAAACTTTAAATGTTATTTGATTTATATACAGATTTTAACCTATTTAAGTGTGTTTTTATATGTAAAAAATTAGGCTAAATCACCATATACCCATGACTGACAATAACGGTGTTATTTGAAAGGAATGTGTGATGTGTCATTTGGAAACTGATCTATGAAAAGTATTTTTATGCATTGTACTTCATTTTTTTAAAATGATTTCTTGCTGTGCAATGGACCAAAATAAAGAGAAGCTTAGTTTTATGATACCAGCAGAGTTTAAAGTGTACAAGAGCACTGTTTATTTGGGCTTTACTTTAGGGGGGAAAAATGCTTTTCACAGACCTTTACAAAATGTAAGACTTTCTTCAACCTGATTATCAAGTAAGCTTTACCCTCTAGAAAGAACACTTTGTGCATATTACGATAGCACTTTATGGTTAGTACTAGAGTAACTTTTCCTGGTTTTTGGTCAGAATTCACAGGTTGTTGGAAGGTAGAGAATGTGCAAAATCCATCTCTTTTCACTCAACAATAGACGTATTGACTTCAGTGGGACTATTCATGTGAATAAGATGAGCATTATTTGGCTCTATCCTTAATGAAATCACTACAGTATTCTATAATAAAGGTCAACCACAACACGTGCCTGATTGTGATCTCACTTTTACCCTAGATTTTTCAACTTAGTTCACAGCAATCAAGTGACTACTAATTTATACTAGTCTAATGAAAATCAGAATCAGTGCCTATGTGTAAGCGGGGGGATTGGTCCCACTATTGTGGGGAACTTTCCTGGCTTATACACTACCCCAGTGCAGTGGGCTAGCGAAAGGATCCGAGTCCTCGCTCCCCACTTCCTTTACCTAGAGGCCTGCCTGACGTCAAGGGCTCCCCTTCCACTCTCCTCTGTGGCAGAGTCCTCATAACCCCAACAAGGCTGGGCCCAGGATTCCTGGGGGGCTTGACCCCCAACCTTTTTCTGGCCACTTAGGGCAGGGACTAGGGTGTCCCCACTCCGGGGTGCTCTCTCTGCACTGGATGCTTCCTTGACCCATTGATCATTACATACAGTTCAAAGCAAATACAATTTATTAAACAGCAATAAATTAAAAAAATAAGGAAAAATGGGAAAGGTTAAAGGAAAACATGTCAGCCCACTCTGTGGCACGGGAACATCACAACCAGTGTCTCTGGAATGTAAGGGAAGTTCAATCTGTTCCTCACAAGTCCCAGGCCTCCTTCTCAGGTCCTGGATATGCTGCAGGGATGCTGTGGGTCGGACACTTGCTCTGGAGGTGGCCACACGCTCTCAGTGGCAGGACCCTTCTTCCGAGTGTCGCCCCCACCCTGTCAGGGTTACGATCCCCCTCCAAGTCTGGCCTAAAAGGCCTCTTGGCTGGCGGGCATCTCCCTGCGCTGGGCCCGCTGCCCAGGCTCCCCTTTACTCTCCCCAGCTGCTCACTGCACCCGGCTCCGGACTGCTCCAGCCCCAGCTCCAGCTCCGCCTCAGCATGGCTGCTGCTCTGCCTCCCGCTCCCTGGGCTACTGCTCTGGTCCCTCTGGCTCTGGTTACTACAGCTCCCCTCCCATCACCAGTCCGCTCTGTGGGCTGCTTCTGTGACTCTGCTCCCAGCACTGAGCTGCTTCCTGGGACAACAGTCCCCTTACATATGGAACAAATTCTACCACTCTTATGTTGAGTAGTACCTTCTTAAGTAGCCCCAACAACTTCAATGGTAATTTGTGAATTAAGATATTATGGAGTGTAAAGGCAGTAAAATCTGGCTTTACATCTCATGATACTAACATTGCCGAATACTGTAGTCCTTTGGTAGATTGCTGATAATACTAACAAGAATGTGTCTAAACATGGATAGCTCCTAGAGATTCATTGTCAGTAGGCATAATGCATTGCCAAAGTCCAGAAGCTGGTACCATGATGGGACACAGCCTGCATCTGATTCTGCTCTCATTTACACAAGGATAAATCAGGACTAACTTTTTAAAAAAGTGAGTGAAATTTCATGGCTGTAAAATCAGTATAAATGTGATCAAATCAAGCCTTTATATGGTTGATGTCCTGTAGTCATTTGAATTAGTAATGGGTCAAGAATCTTGTTGGGTTCCTTCCTTCCCTCCAAGCGCTACTTCTATAGCGTGGAAGCTGAACATTTTTTAAATAGTATCAGGTTATTTAGAAGACACTTCACACGGTCTCAAGGACAATTAAATTATAGCTCCAGTTTGTTACAATGTGGCCTACAGGAAAAAGTGCAACCAATTAAATAACATGGGATTTAGCATATCATCTATTCAATTATTTTGTTAAAGCTTAACAAGGTTGTATTTTCAACAACAGGATACTGATACAATTCTACGAAGTTCCAGCATCCTACAGAAAATTACAAGCAGATGTTTGTTGTGTTCAAGCCAGGTGTTGCAACTTCTTTTATTTGCATACAGAATGCATTGTTTCAAAGAGCCTTGATAAATTATTTTTGTTGTGTGAGGGGGGTAACATTTGCTGTTATATTACCATAGTTACTGGGACTTTCAATTTCAGTGCACTCACCATCCAGAGCATCCCTTTGTGCAATGCTGCAAGGAGACCTTGTGTCCAGCATCTCCTATAGGTCATCTGACTCCTACCAGGTCTCCCATGCCTCAGTCCTCTGACCAAGTTCAGACCTTTTTTGGAGGAATAAAAAGCTCTAACCTAAAAACTCACAAAATGTCACAAGACAAAAGAGCCTTTGGACCCCCATTTTGGGCTCTGCCTTGGCCCATCCTTTGTGGTCAGTCTTCAGCCTCACCCAGGGCTCAGTGTTCCTTCTGTTTGGCTTCCATGTCCTCATGGAGTTAGGGAAACCCAGGTCCACCCTCTACTCTGGGTTTTAGCCCAAAGTCCTTGTATTAAGCAGGTAGGCCTGCTTCTTCAGATGGGTCTCTATTTCCCTGGGCTACTTCCTACTTCCAAGCCCCCTTGTCCTGCTTTCCTGTAGCTTGTGCTTTCCACACCCTCCCTTTGGATCTCAGACCTCTGGCTTTTCCCCTAGATTATCCCAGCTTCTCCTTTCTCTGTTGAACTAACCCACTGTTTCACCTCCTTGGGCTGACCTGCTGTCTGAGAGTCCTGTCTCCTCTGCAGTCTCTCGCCTACTTAGTCCCCTCCACTTCTTTATCGGGCTCGGGTGCCTAATGATCCTTACCTAGCTACACCTCCCTCAGGCCAGGAGGCAGTCAATCTTAGGCGCACTAATTGGCACTTCACCCCTTGTCTATCAGGTGATGAGAGTGTAGAAGATTGTGGATGGGTCTTACTCTCTTTTCTAACAGAGCACATTTTATGGACAGACTAGGATAGTACATTACTAGACCAAAAATCACTTCATTTATTTTAATAAATGTTTGGTCAAAGATAATTATTTCTCTTTATGTTATGGTCTTCACGATGCAAGTTCCCTTACAAGTTTAAATGAAAAACTCAAGAAAGCAGGACATCTCACAATATAAATTCATTAAAACACATTTCTAGACAAAGTTAATTATATTATGCTATCAGTAAGCTAAATCAATCATCCTCATATCTAACAATTTATACAACTGTCATCACTAAGGGCTAATTTGCAGAACATAACTAATAGTTAAGACCTTTCCTGAATTGTGGGATAATATTTAAATAATTGCTAAGCTGCAGACAAGATATAGAAAATCATGGAAAAGTAATAATGGATCTTTATTAATAGCGGTAATTTGGAAAAGTCACAGTAGGCCTATTTTGTAAAAAAAAAAAAAATTGCTGGAATGTTTATTTATGTTACGCCTGAAATTATTTAAAAAAAAAAATCAGACAATTTGGTGCAACTACAGGGCTGTAACCAGTGTGGGGCAAGTGGGGCAGCCTTCAGAGTTGGACTGCCAGCTGTGATAGGCAGCGCTGCCACCAACAGCAGTGTATAAATAAAGGTGGCAATACCATGCACACTGCAGGGCTCTACCCCATACCATTCCACTCTCCCTGCCCCGGGTACAGCCCTGCCCCAAACTCTTTAAGATTATTTAATGTCCTAATAGTAAAAAAGTGAGCGTTGCAAACCTCAACATGTATGCAAAATGGTGGACTATGCAAAGTAAGCGAATTTGAAACAAAATTGTTGTGGAAGCCTAATATTGCAGAATCCACAATGTCGCAAATCAAGTAGGACCTTACTAATAGTGGAACCACTTGGCAGGGAAATCTTGAAAATGTGTCATCCATGACATAAAATTACTGTCCTCTCCCCAAAAATATAATCAGTATCCAAATGCACCAGTTCACACCGTAGGTAATTTGACCTCCTAAGAGGATTTAAAGACAAACTGAATTTGTTATGCTGTTTCTTTCTTAGGGGAGAAGGATACAGCTGAACATCACAGTGCACAAAGCTAGGACTTGAAGGAGGGGGGAGAGGAAGTTTTGTATCATGGCAGGATTATTAAATGCTTCTCTGCCAAGGGCATTTCCTCCTCCACCCTCCACCTCAAATCTGGAGCACTCGGCGATCAGCTCCTTACAACAATCAGACCCGGTATGGTCTGGGGGTGGAGAGAGGGCAGTAACTCTCAAAAGGGATCATCTAGCTAGATGGTGAAATCAATGGGCAAGGAGGACACACACCCTCACATGGGTGGACCTCTATGGACACAATTCAGTAAAGCACTTAAGCACGTACTGATGTGATGTGCTGAACTGAGTGCTCGGTGCATAGCTGAGCACCAGTATGAGGCTCTCTCCCTCCCCTCTTTGGAGGCAAACAACTATAATTTACACAATATTATACATGTTAAAGAGCTTTATGGACATTAATCCTAAAATCAACTCCATGATGTAGGCAATGTTCTTGCTTTTACAAAATGAGTCAATTGACATGGAAAAGTTAAAGGGCTAGAGTATGCCATTTATCCCCCTAAGAAGTGTGCGGTTGGAGGGGGAGGGAGGAGAATGACAGCTCTACAGGGGATGCTCTGGAAGGAATAACGATTCAGCTACTATGGACCTTTCTTCTCCCTGTCCCTTGGATTCGGCCCTACATGTTTACTTATATTCATTTCAGAGCTGAATTTATTGTACCTTGTCTAAATGTGAGCTTGTCAGCAACTTAGAACTTAAAGCATTGGGAATAAAGTAAAAAAAACAAAAAACAAACAAGCAAACAAAGAGCCGTTACAGTAGAAACTGCTGGATGAATTCCTTACCCTAGAGCCATTCTCAAATGTGGACAAAAATTCTATAAGCCATACAGGGTTTATCTACACTGCACAGTAACTCAGGTTTGAGCCCAAGTCCCCATTCTGGCCACTTACAAATCAATCCGACTCGGGTCAGCAAGCACTCAGAACTTGGGTCCAAGCCCTGTCTTTTTTTGCATTGTGAGTGCAACTCAAGTTGAAGACTGAGTCTGGAGGACCTATTAGCACAGCTGTGACACCTGGGTCCAGCAACTGTAAACCCCACTTTACAATGCAGCGTGGATGCTCAAGAGAGAGTTTGGAAACAGAGTCCACAAGCCCAGGTTCACAATATAGTGTACACATACCTATACAAGACAAATTAGCACAGAGACCAAAAACTGAAGACCAGGGACTACAGAATTTGGGCTAGGATGTGCAGTACTGACATGATCATTTTTACTGTGTGCATCATTTTCAGTGGTAACAAGGGGTACAACACCTTTACAAAATCCCAAGAGAAATCAAGCAAGATCTCGGTAGTGAAAGATACAAAAATAACGTCACTCAAAACAGCACTTCTGTAGTCCATTGGAACAAGGTAGGGAAAAACATGAAAATATTGCTTGATAAACAAGTTCTCCCTCAGATTCTACTTTATGCATAAAATATGTATATATACACACAGGGGCCACTCCTTTTCTGTGCAGAGATTATTTTGATTTTTAGGAGTATCCATCTGACACCTTTAAGAAATATTACATTTCAGTTTTAAAGAATACAATAATATAGATCAAGAATTTTTAGTAACATGTGCTACTTACGTTTTGAGCTAACAGCCTAATTCACCAGTCTCATCTCTGTCTCAGCTAAAATAACGGAATACCCACACAAACATAATTCAGCAAAAAGCCATGACAACATGAACGCAACATTAAAGATGAGCATATAAATGCAACAGAAGTTAGAGACATCAAAGTTATAGTTCCCACAGCAACATAAATTATGTCCCTTGCACATTCCGTAGATAGTATCTGATATGTGGCATTAAGTTTTATGTCTTAATATACATACACAATGGGGGTGAGTTTGTCTTACAGTGGAAAATTTAAGTTTCTGTTTCTTACTTTTGGGCCCATAATACTGTCACTGTGTATTTTGCATTTGCACTGAATTCTCTTTAAAAAAAAAATTAAATAGAAATAACTGATTGGGCCATAATGTGTGTGTTCGTGCAATCAATCTTGTAGTCCTAGGTTCAATCCAGCTCCCACTGAAGTTTCTAATTGCCTTACCCATGGAAAACTCTTGTTGAAGCCAATGGGGCATTTCTCTAAGTAATGATCTCTGGATCAGTCCCAATTTTGAATTAGCATCATATACCAAAAAATGCACTACATAATGAGTTCCATAGTGTATTGATAAAGAAAGATGCAGTTGTAAGGGGATATATAGCATAGTGTATTTAGAAAATGCAGTGGAAATATCACGTAATGGATATGCATGTAGTAACTATTTTAACAAGGAACTTCATTACTTCTCACAAATTTTCTTCAAACATGTTACAGCCACCTGACCTCAATGAAAACTGAAGTAATAAAAGGTTTGAAGTTATGCAATAGAGTTTTGTGTTATCCGAATAAAATAAAAAATCAACTATGCTTTTGATGCTTTTAAAAAAAAAAATCCATTCTAGAATAACTCAAAAGCAGACACCAAAACAAAAAACCCCGCACCACGAAACTGAACCAATTGGTGTTAGACCTGAGAATAATTAATGATGTTTCACATCCTAAAGGTGTCCTGTCAATAACTGCAATTGTTTAAAAATATAAAGGGGGTTGACTTAATTTTTGTTAGAAGCTTAACATTTTGTCAGCTTGCACCAGTAAGCCTAAAGAACTTGTTCACCAAAGTTTGTATCTCAGCAACTAAGTTGGTATAGTCCTTCGGATCATATATTGAATCAGACATTCTACTCATCCTGTAAAAACAATGGAAATATCCTTATGCTGGAAAGGATTCAAGAATTTACCCAAAATGGAGGTCATTTATTTCCTTGTATTTTGCTGGAAGTCTATTTTGCACTGAAGACTATTGCCAGGGAGGTTGTCACTAAGTAAAACAATTTTCCACCCTATCACCTCAGTATGGTGGGTTATAAAGTGTTCAATCTGTTGACATGCTATCTAAAACTCAACTCTCCTCTCTGAAGTTATTTGATAAAATGACAACGACCATAGCAAGAAAATATTTCAGTAATTTATGAACAAATGCCCATTCTTTCTTCTAACAGATTATTTGCTAGATGTAATGTTTTTTGCCTTAGATCCCCTTGGCATCTTATTGTTCCTCAAAAGTGACTATTGTCTACAGCTCGACTGAAAATAAGGGGACAAAAGGATTTAATTGAAATAAAGCTCTCGATGATGATTACCCATGTAAGCAGCTCATTGTATAAAGTGGGCATGAATTATGGACTTGGTGTGCTTTTGAGAACTGAATAATCCAGCTTTATTTATTCAATTGTTTATACGTCTTGGACAGAGACGTCTAAAACAGTAATGCTAACAGCAGTCAAAGAGGGTTATTTTTTGCGGGGGAGGTGGGGTGGAAGGATGCAATTATCAGAACTGGTTGCTAATTCTGGGCCAGACTCCAGCCAGTCCCTGTTCAACTTTGTGCCTCCTGCTCAGGGGCTGGCCACAGAGCAGTTCTTGCACTCATCTAAGTAATAGTTCTATGAACTAGTGCTCTATGAGGCACCCCCCCCTCACCCCCCATCAAGGGAGGGGAACGGGGGGGGGGGGCGGGGTATGGCCAACACTCCATCCCTCCCATAGCCAGCCAGAGGAACTGGCTGATCACAGACAGGAGCACATTATTATTGTCTTATCTATTTGGAAAGTGCTTAGAACACAGTGAGCGCTAGAGCAAATACCAAGAAGCTCCCCATGAGCTTGATCATGCATTACTGAATTGCAACTGATTTGAACAGCAGCAGGATCAACCCATATCTAAGGAAAGGGATGTAGCAGCAGGTACACTCAAACTGCACACCAGGAATTGTAAAAGGCTGTGATTCAGGTTGACAATATTGAGGTGGAGGGTCTTGGTAGTAAGACTTCTAGACATGCGGGGGCAATGGCGATAAAAGGATTGCCTCTGTTCAACTGAGCTGGTGAGAAAAGTGAGATCCGTAGATTTTAAGGCCAGACGTGATCGTTATTGACCATCTAGTTTGACATGAGTAACACAGGTGAAAGAATCTCACCCACCCAGAATTTTTATGGATCCAGATCTTGCTGCACCCAGGAATGCTCTTTTTATATATATAAACCCAATACCTTTAGAGTAACTACTAAGTATGGTAAATTTCATTCTAAGAGGAATATTTGAGACTTTTGTATACAACTGAAAAAAGGAGCAGTCTTCAAACTTGCCATTAAAATTACTTGTATATATCGGATATAATATTGTATATGTAGTGTTCCTAAAAATAGTTAGGACTTGAATAGCCAAACATGTCACCAAATAGCCTTTTAATCACTTGCAGATATTTTTAATTCCTTTCATTTTGATAAAAACACAAAAACAAAAACAACCTTCACCACAATTTAATGTTGGGTTAGCTTTAATTAAATGCTTCAAAAGCATCCAGGTTTCATTTATGGATCTATTCTGCTCTACAAGCTTTTAATTTTGTTTAATAAGAGCCATTCTTAAATATAAAGTACACTAAGAGCAAGTTAGTGACACTGTACAAAAGGGCTCGACATTAATTTCTCACTTGTGGAAAAGAGAACCAATGCTCTTTGCTAGAGAAGCTCATTACCACGTGAGAAACATAATGGCAAACCACGAATTGGACCGTAATTTTCCGCTCACTCCTACGGTCTTTTAGAGACTGAATCCTGATTATTTAACTCCTTGGGAAAAAGACTTGCAGAGGGAAGGGAGACCCTAGAAATAAATCTGTTCAGGTAATTCACATTTTAAAAAGCAAGAAAAACACTGGTAGGAGTCTGCTGTGAAATTTGTTCTGCATAATGGAAAAGCCAAAGCTCCAGTGGGATATCACTGTGTTAAAAAAGTAAACAAAGATAGCACAATATATTGGAAAAAACTTCCTGCTTTTTGCAAAAGTTGGTAAAGGTGACCTGCAGAGTTTGACATGTATTTTCTATCTAACCCTTCAGATGAAGAAGCCACTTGTATCACCCAAGATGTACAATGGGAACTCAGGTTTCTAATTAGCGTCAGATCCATGTGAAACTGCGAGGACTCAGTCTGCTAGAATATTCAAATACACACCTGCAAAGTTGTCTAGTTAGCAGCGTATCTCTAGACTAAGCAATGTCTTGACTGGAATTACAATGATTCTGGGTTATATCTAAAGGCACACAGCATAGCTCTCTGTTGCCTCTTAATTTTTTTCTAAGCGACCTATATTTGTAGATTCCTACTAGTGAACTCATGCAGCAAAGATCCTACTTTCTTCTGCTTGCAACGAATGGATTTAGAAACAGCAAAGAATCCTGTGGCACCTTATAGACTAACAGACGTTTTGCAGCATGAGCTTTCGTGGGTGAATACCACCCATGAAAGCTCATGCTGCAAAACGTCTGTTAGTCTATAAGGTGCCACAGGATTCTTTGCTGCTTCTACAGATCCAGACTAACACGGCTACCCCTCTGATACTTGGATTTAGAAAGACGATAGTGATCTTTATTGTGCATTGTCTCACTCCCATATGAAAAATGCAGTTTCCATTTCCACAAAGTCCTTTAACCAGCTTCGGGAAGAGCTTCTAAGAGCATCAGTGATGCCAGAAGTTTTCTGAACTAATGGTTTACTGAATTTGCACTGAATAAACCTTATTTTAGGTGTGAATTAAGCCATTAAGATTCTCAGCTTGGCTACTGTGATGCACAACAGCAGTATGTATTCGATCTGCTCCTTCCCACACAGTTAGTAAACCAGGTACTGCCAATTAGAGTTGCAGGACACTAAATGTCTTTCAGAATATAGTAATATGTATTTTTCTTGCTATTCTCTTCTACATGCAAGTGCTGTATGTTTGACTGAGCAGTCTGCTTTTTTGCTACCTAAGGATGTGTCAATTACAGCTGTGCAAACACTTTAATGTCACTTTGAAAGCGTCACGTACAAAATTATGTTTGCATAAAGCTACAAGAACTGGATCAGACCAATGGTACACCTAGCCCAGGATCCTGTCTCCTACAGTAGCCAATCCCAGAGCTTCAGAGAGAGTGTACAGAATATTGGAGTGATCCACCCAATCTTTAATTCTCTGTTTCTGGAGGTCAGAGGTTTAGCGTCATATCACGCATGGGGTTGCATCTCTGACCATTCTGGCTAATAGCCATTGATGGTTCAAAAAAGAACTACTTAAGGAAAGGTCCGGCTTATACTTTTGGCCATCACCACATTGAACAGCAATGAGTTCCACACGTTAATCATGTGTTGTGTGAAAAAGTAATTTATTTTGTTTGTATTAAACCTGCTGACCATTCATTTCATCTGGTGATGCATAGTTTTTGTATTGCAGGAATGGGTAAACACTTGTCAATTTGCTATTTCTATACCTATCATGATTTTATAGATTTCTATCATATGCCCTCCTAGTTGTCTCACTTCTAAGCTGAACAACCCTAAACTTTTTAGTCTCTCCTCAGATGGAAGCCATTCCACACCACTGATCATCTCTGTTGCCCTTCTCTGAACCTTTTCCAGTTCCACAATATTATTTTTGAGACTAGACAACCAAAACTGGACACAGTATTCAAGGTGTGGATACACCACAGATTTATATAGTAGCATTATGATATTTTCTGTCTTATTTTCTCTCCCTTTACTGATAGCCGTTTTGACCACTGCTGCACATGGAGCTGAAGTATTCAAAGCACTATTCACAGTGATGTAAAGATCTCTTTCTTGAGAGGCAATAGCTAATTTAGAACACACACATATATATATATATATATATATATATATATATATATAATATCGCAGGGGTCGGCAACCTTTCAGAAGTGGTGTGCCGAGTCTTCATTTATTCAATTTAATTTAAGGTTTCGCGTGCCGGTAATACATTTAAATATTTTTTTAGAAGGTCTCTCTATAAGTCTATATATTATATAACTAAACTAGTGTTGTATTGTAAAATAAACAAGGTTTTCAAAATGTTTAAGAAGCTTCATTTAAAATTAAAATGTTGATCTTACGGCGCCGGCCCACTCAGCCCGCTGCCGATCTGGGGTTCTGTTCACCTAGGCTGGCAGCGGGCTGAGTGGGGCCTGCAGCCGGGACCCCGGCTGGCAAGGGTCTGGCAGCCAGAACCCCAGACCGGCAGCGGGCTGTGCGAGGCCGGCAGCTGGGACCCCAGACCAACAGTGGGCTGAGCGGCTCAGCCCACTGCCACTCAGGAGTTCCATCCACCGGCTCCTGCCAGCCGGGATCCCGGCTGCCGAATCCGCTCAGCCTGCTGCCGGTCTGGGGTCCCAGCCCTGCCCACATACAGTGGGTACCTTCTCCCTGGTTCTGGCCCATTCTCTTCCTCTCTCTGCACTGAGCTGAGGGTGGGAGTGCACTGAGCACAGGGCTGGGGGTGAAGGGTCTGGCCAGGAGCTAGAATGAGGGAGGGGGCTCAGGGTTGGGGCAGGAGGTTTGGGTGTGGGGCACTTACCTGGGCAGCTCCCATTTGGTGCGAGGGGTGCAGGTGGGAATGTGTGTGTGTGTGTGTGTGCAGGAGCTCCCATTTGGTGCTCAGAGTGGGGCTGGGGATGTGGGGGGTGCAAGAGTCAGGATGTGGGGGGTGCATGGGGTGTGGGGGGGCTGGGTATGTGTGTGGGTGCCAGAGTCAGGGCTGGGGTCGTGGGGGGGGGATGTGAAGGAGTCAAGCAGAGGGCTGGGTGTGTATGAGGGGGGCACAGGGCTCAGGGCACGGGCCTGGTGGGGGTGCGGGGCTCAGGGCAGAGGGCTGTGTGTGTGGGGGGGGGTTAAGGGCAGGGGACTGGGGTGTGTGTGGGGGGGATCAGGGCAGGGGACTGGGGTGTGTGTGCCCCTATTCCACCCACCCACCCCTTCCCCAAGGCCCTGCCCCCACTTCTGCCCCGACTGCCCCCTCCAACCCCCTCTGCTCCGACTGCCCCCTCCAGAGACCTCCCCTGCCCCTAACCACCCCCCGGGATCCCACCCCCTATCCAACCCCCCCGTCCCCTGACTGCCCTGGCCCCTTACCCAACCCCCCCGGCCCCCTTACCATGAGGCTTCTAGCGCTGGGCCATGGGAGCAGGTAGCCCCGCCCCTCAGAGCGCTGGGCGCGGGGCAGCATGGCTCCAGGGGAGAGGGGAGCGTGTCTGCCTCCCCGCGGAACCAAACACTGCCCCGCGGGAGCGCAAAGCCCCGGCCCCCAGAGCGCTGCACGCGCAGCGGCGGCATGGCTCCAGGGGAGGGAGGAACGCGGGGGAGGGGCCGGCGGCTTGGTGCGCTCGGCCCGGCGCTCTGGCCCGGGCGCGCGGACCCCGCGGCTTGCCGCGCCGGGAGAGCGGGGGCATTGGCCCCCTGCCCCAGCGGGGGAGCCGGGGCGGAGAAGAGCGGGCCGGCTGGGCAGGATTTTTAATGGCACGCTGCTGCGGCAGGCAGCAGCGTGCCATTAAAAATTGGCTCGCGTGCCGTCTTTGGCACGCATGCCATAGGTTGCCGACCCCTGTAATATCGTGTGTATTTATTTATTTATTTATTTATTTCCAGTGTGTATTTACCAGAAGGTTGAATTTCATTTGCCAATTTGTTACCCTATGACCCAGTTTAGTGAGATCCCCTGTAACTATTCATAGATTTGGACTTAATTATCTTCTGCAAACTTTGCCATTTCACCATTCAGCTACTTTTCCAGATCATTAATGAATATGTTGAACAGCACAGGTCCCAGTACAGATCCTTGCAGGACTCCACTGTTCACCTCTTGCCATTGAGAAGGCAGACCATGTATTCCTACTCTTTGATTCCTTTCTTTCAACCAGGTAGTGATACATGAGAGGACCTTCCCTCTTGTTCCCTGACTGCTTACTTTGCTTAAGAACCTTTGGTGTGGGACCTTGTGAAAGGCTTTCTGAAAGTCCAAAATACACTATATCCACAGCTCACCCTTATCCACTCACTTGTTGACAACCTAATAGATTGGTGAGGGAGGACTTCCCTTTACAGAAGCCATGTTCATTCTTCTCCAACATATCATGTTGATCTGTGTGCGTGATAATTCTGTTCTTTACTATAGTTTCTACCAATTTACCCAGTGCTGAAGTTGGGATCACCGGCTTGTAATTGCGAAGATCACCTCTGGAGCCCTTTTAAAAAATGTCAGTGTTTGGGATCTCAAGCACAAGTACACAAATATGAAGCTAGAATAAGAAAAATAATAAACAAAAAAACAAAAAAAAACCCTGTGTTTTTCCTCTGTCTCTATTGAAGAAAGTTGAAACAATATCGGTTAAGAAGCCTAGAGGAATAAAAAATTTACTGAAGCACTGATTTCTAATAAAAACTTTATACCATTTTATGAAAAGTTTAAAGAAGTCTTCTAAATAAAACATACAAAATATCTTTAGTGCATTGGTTCTCAACCAGGGGTATGCATACCCCTGGGGGTACTCAGAAGTCTTCTAGGGGATACAACAACTCATCTAGATATTTGCCTAGTTTTACAACAGGCTACATAAAAAGCACTAGCGAAGTCTGTACAAGCTAATATTTCATACAATGACTTGTTTATACTGCTCTATATACACTATACATTGAAATGTAAGTACAATATTTATATTCCAATTGCTTTTATAATTATATGGTAAAAATGAGAAAGTAAGCAATTTAACTAATAGTACGCTGTGACACTTTTGTATTTTTGTGTCTGATTTTGTAAGCAAGTAGTTTTTAAGTGAGGTGAAAGTTGGGGGTACGCAAGACAAATCAGACTCTGAAAGGTGTACAATAGTCTGGAAAGGGTGAGAGCCACTGCTTTAGTGGATAATATTTTCCACCCATTAAAGGAATTTTAGTGGATAGAATTGGTTTTTTAAATTAAAAAAAAAAAGCATATTAAAATCCAAGTGTAAGTTAAAATTTACCACCAATATCCATTTAAATCAATTTCTATCTCCATGAAAGCCATCATAGATCTAAAATCCTGGTTTTAAAGCAAAACTTCATTTAAAAAATAAATATCAAATAAACACATACACTTTGTTAAGATTAGAATGTACAGTCTACATCAAGGAGGTGAGATTTCAAAAGTCCCTTAAAAATGGGCTGCCCACAAGTTGAGCATCAATCACTGTCACCTCTAGAGTGTGTCAGCAGCTGTTCCATATACTGACACTGCAGTGTGGTAAAGTAATTTATTTTTGAGTACACCATCTCCATTTAGGTCTGTACATCATACATCCATAGCTATTACCCTTTGCTCTAGTTCACAGTTACTGGCAGGAACAGCAGTTCACTGAGTTGCTCCAGCCCTGGCCTCGTGCATATGATAGGTGAGAAGTTCCTGTCTAGCCACAGCAATGAAAGCACATCAAATAGAAGAGACACCTGCTTGTGCCATTTCCCCTTATTTCAGGCAAATAGAGGAGATGCGATCTATTTGTGTATGTGACAAAGTGAGCGAATTTTCAAGCAGCGTATCCAGTCTCTCTCTCTCGCCCTCCTAATGCTCTAGCATAAAGGTGACAAACAAAATTCAGAATAATACCAATAATATTTTTTTCAGAATTAATGTCTGAAAAAAACCTAATCGTTGCATTTTAATTGTTGACCATCTTCCATGACAAGCATTGTTGGACTATTATGCAACTTTGCTATGAGAGTGGCTTAGAAGACCAGTTCCAAATCCCATGAAAATCAGTATTTCCATTGATTTAAATGGGCTTTTAATCAGGCCCAGAGAGACACTGGCCAGGCTCCAATCTCAGTTATGCTAGTATTAATCTGGACTAATTCTGCCGACTTCAGAAAAGATAGAGACTCCCCAAAATGCTAGATTTGATAGCTGGGTGATTCACATCTGCTATAAACACTATACAATGCAAATTGTGCCTTTCCTTCTCAACTATGGCAGAAATCCAGGTCTCATTGGTTGTGGAGTGCTCCAAGCCAGTTGCTCAACTAACATTTATTATACATTACCTTGTACATAAATCCCCAGAAAGAACCAAAGATTGGGGGGGGGAGGGGAATGGGGTCCCGCCCCCCTTTTTTTCTATTTAAGATCTGTTTTTTTGGGGGGGGGGGGGAATCTAAGGACAATACACTGTGAACATGATGTTTATTTAACAAAATAGCTACCAGTGACTAGATGCTTTCAGTTGATTAGTGGAGTGTCCTTTCCCAACTAGTAGCGGTTTAGCCTCAGAAATTAAACTCTGATAGGGATGCTCATGGTCAGCAATAGTAGGAGCACCCCCTCCCCCCACCCCCATAACATCTCAGCTCAATACTCCGAGCAGCAGCTCTTCTGAGCATTACTCTGCTAGAGGTCCTGTTTGCATAAGACATAAATTTGCTAAACCTGCATGAACTTTGAATTATATTCCAATTCCCAATTATTGCACACTGCTCCACATGCAGTAAAATGTGCACAGAAGTCAAGGTTTGCTACTGAATGCGTATTTAGCCATAGAAAGAAGCCCTTGGAATACAAAATCTAGACATAAAATCTCATCTTAGTAAAATGCCTTTCAAAAACATATAAGGAAGTGAGCAAACAATACACAAACATCATAAGAAAATCCACATAAGTTATTAATATCCTCATTAGATATGAATTTTCAAAGGTGGGCCATATACATCTCTTTTGGATGTAAGCAGAGTCAGGATGAGCTCTACCCTGACATCTGGTGGTGAATTATGGCGAATGTGGAGAAGAACTTCAGGGGCTGATCCTGTTTGCATAGGCACACCCACTCTGCCTAGCATGAGCCTACAGCAGCCCAAAATGGTCACTTTGGCTGCTGTAGGATCCCCAGTTTCTCTGTTAGTGGGGCAGGAAGAATAAAGTATTGTTATCATGGTTATGTGAATCAAGGCCAGTGGAACTGTTTGATGACAGAGGGACTCACCATCAACTAAGTAGCACTTGCTAGACAAGGGACATGGGTTCCAAAACCCAGTGAAGGGAGAGAGGTTTGGGACAGGTATTTGTACCTGATGGGATGGGCCCTCCTTGAGGGCCTGAAACACCAATTGCACCTCCTTCTCTCTCCACTGTTGAATGTCAGCGCTAACTTTGATCCCATTAGGAGTCTAGTTTAAGACTGCTGAGCTGAATTTGCTTTGGGCCAATGGTGCACCAACACTAGGGCTCCCCTACTATAAGCTGAAATCACTAAAGGTACTAAGAGTTGAGATCACTGAATGCTGTGTTAACTAGTGGGGGAGCCTGAAGCTATATTGCTAAGGGGCTGGTGGAGTGGAGCAGTTTGCGGAGCGGCTAACGGAACAGTTTGTGGGACGGTTGGCGTGGCCCACGGAATGGCGAGCGGAGCAGTTTGCGAAGCGGCTGGCAGAGCGGCGCAGTTTGCGGGACAGTTGGCGTGGCCCACAGAACAGCAAGCGGAGCAGTTTGCAGGACGGTTGGCGCTGCCCGTGGGACAGCGAGCAGAGCAGTTCGTGGGACGGCTGGTGCAGCTCACGGGACGGGGAGTGGAGCGGCTCATGGTGAAGGCGGCAGCAGAACCCCATGAAGAGGCGGGGCAGTTAGCCTTGGACCATGTAAGGTGCCCCTTAACACCCTGCTTACCCTTTCTCCCCCCCCCCTTCCACCCAGGCTGTGGGGGGCAAAAACTCTGCCACTCTCGGGCTGCACTGACCAAGGACAGAGACTCTTGGGTTGTTGGACTCAAGAGACTTTAGAGGTGTTGGACTTTTGGGACTTTGGGGTGATCTTTTGGGTTGTTGGACTTAAGACCCTGAGAGGAAAAGGACACTGCCAAACTTACTTGGGGGTGGGTCTTTTGCTCCTGGTTTGTATTATGAATCCTGTTTGTGGTGTTTCCCCAATATAATGCCACATTGTTTCCCTCCTTTATTAAAAGGATTTTGCAACACTCAGACTCCGTGCTTGCGAGAGGGGAAGTATTGCCTCTTAGAGGTGCCCGGGGGGTGTTATGAAATTGTCCCAGGTCACTGGGTGGGGGCGCAAGCCGGTTTTGCATTGTGGTATTGAAACGGAACCCCTACATACTGAACCCGGCCCTTGTTGCTGCCAACTCAGATGGGCAGAAGGGTTACATGTAGTTTCACTCAACTTGACCTATAAGGTTTTAGACTAATAAAAATAATTTTAAAGAAAACTATGATGTATTTGGTTATGTACTTATTAATTACTGAAGCAAATGTGAGCAAAGGATGTGACTTTTTAAAAAGAAAAACTTTAGAACAACATATACATCCAAGAACAACCAAACGGATTGAAGGTTAAATTCGGAAGCTTAGTCGAAACACCAATGTGTTCTCAAAATTACTCTCTATCTTAAAAGTGGTGATTTTTTGTTTACCTTTCTTTCTTCCATTTTTATGCTGAGGTATGTAGATACTCCAATTCAAATATTAGGAATTCAGAGAAGAAATGCAAAAATTGTTAAGAAACTGCAGTTATTCACTGAAGAGAAAAGATTAAGGTGCCATTTAACCTGGCTAAATGACAACTAGTGGGCAGGAGTGAAAACTGAGCACAAGTATTTAAAAAAAAAGAAAAAAAAGTGAACAACAATAGTGGGAGAATATTTGATACAAGGTGGGACAAAACTACAAGGAGGAATAATAATGGGATACAAGTAGGAAAAGGAACATTTAATCGGTTAATATCACTTGCTAAGGTGCACTGTGGACTAATCACCCATCCAAGGGAAACGATGGACTCATTGCTTGAAATATTTATTAGACTGAACAAAGCACTCAAAAACTAACTTTAAAGGAACAATCCAGCCCTTCCAGGGAGTGGGGTGAAGAAGGGATGAATTAGAGGACCTTGAAGAATAATTAATTATTTTCCAACTCTATGGGCTGTCTACAAGGAAAGTTGCACTACTTTTACAAAATGTAATTAAGTCAATGCAGTCCCCTAATGTAAATTTATTTAAATCAGTTTACCCTCATTTATCAATGCAAGCTAAACTGATTTAAGCATATGCCAAACATGTTTAGGAGCCTTTACATTGGGAGTTTGTGCTGATTTAAGAAGATTGATTTAAAATCCAGAGAAGTGCACCTTCTCTCATATAGGAATGGTCTAAGTTTATATGGTTAATGTTGTGCCGGCAAAGATGCATTTAAAGTGCACTTAATGGTCAGAAAAAAAAAAGTGAACATAGAAATTGGAACTTCTGACTCAACAAGTATGTTTGCTGTATGTATTCAGATTTTTATCTGCTGACTTAATGACAAAAATTAAGTTTCGCTACTTTTTTATGCCTTCTAGCACTGTGGAGCCAATACAGATCTGGATGTAGTAATTAGCTTCTGCTCATTTCTACTTGTCCTTGTGCATCAGAATTATTAAACTGGGTTTCAAATGCAGATCCAAATTCTGTCCTCACTTACACCTGTACATTCCCATTAAAGAAAACAGGGTTGCACAGGTATTCATAAGGCTTAAATTGGCTTGCAGAATAGTGATACCTGAACCACTAAGAAAATGCAGCTTGAATTCAGGGTTCAGATTGAGTTTGGAAAAATGTGCACAGTTGATACAGAAATCAATTGAAAGCATTAAATATGGAACTCCATTATACCGTTTTTAGAGTAACTTTTTAGACAAAAAAAAACCCACCTCACAAAGTTTGAAAAACAGGTTTCAGAACCTAAGTTCAGTTTGCTAAATCTAACAGAAATGTTACTTGGCCTTTCTGCTACTCAACATATTTCAAATATTTTATGTATCAAAGCTACTGTTGTATAAAGCAGAGTCACCAAGCATGGCAGTTTAGCAAGTTTTATTCCCTCTATATATTTGGATTTGGTGGAGGCTGGAAAGACACCGAAAGGATAATCTAATTATCTTTCAAAGAAGGGCTGCTGATGGATAATAAGAGATGAAAACAGCCACCAAATCCCTGCTGCAACAGACTGCGGTGCTGTCTCCTGATGTTTTATTAGAAAACCATAACAATTCTACAAGTGAAGGAAGGGGGAGTGCATTAAAGTGGATATTTATGAGATTACAAAAAAGTAGATAAGTAGTCTCTTTAAACATATTAAGTGGCAGCTTTCTAAACTCAGATCTTACTCTCTCCCCATTTTTCTTCTTTGATAATAACCGCATTTGAGTTGTCAATCTGTCATGCAATTTACAGAAATGTGTCTGTGGAATTACGACCAAATATCCTTATATAAATATTTTATATAAAAGGCATCTGAATGGCTGGCTATCATTCCATTCCCACTGTAAGTCAGAATTAATTTAACCTGCTCATTGACAATCCAATAGCATAGAACAGCCAACATAGTCTAGTAGATAAGATACTAGACTGGAAGTCACGAGACCTAGGTTTTATTCCTAGCTCTATCACCGGCCTGCTATGTGGCCTTGGGAAAGCTACTTCACTTCCTGGTGCCTCCATTTTGCCAGTCAATACAGTGTCCTATCCATTAAATAAATATAGCCTCTCCTCATAATAATACTTACCTACTTAACAAAGGTGATCTGAGAATGATTTTCACAACACCATACCTCTATAGGGTGGATATCCAACAGTATATGGCCCATTCTGTATAATTATGGTTGCTTGAAACCTTGAGGAATGCTGTTAATATAGCCAGCACAAAAAGTTTTCACAAAGAGCTGGTGAAGCTATTTTCTACATGAGTCATTTAATACCTACAATCATTACTTTTACTGAGTGTTGTCAGGAATCAGTACTGATATTTGATTGCAATTACAGCAAAAATGCATACCAGTTTGCTCCAACCAACAATAGAACATAGTGATTACTGATGCCTTTGTACTACATACTTTCACTGGAAATCCCATGTCCCATCTTCATTTGACCTATTGAACTGCCTGGTGAGGCCTTGGGCCAACTACCAACAGGCTTTTGGGGGTACACCTCTATCTACTGGATATTTTTCGTAGCCCCAGCAGCTCTCTCTACTTGATAGGGGTATCAGGAGCAGACTTCCATTGGACATTTAATGTGGTAAATAAAGCTTAACATTTTTGTCACATTCTTTGGCCTATTAAATTAGCTATAGCCATAGCAGGAATGCCTTTCCATCAGAATATTTTCTTTCCCTACTCTGTTTCTTTACGTATCATGCACCTCGTAATAGCAGAAAGGATTGTCTGAAATACATCCAGAATTATTGGAGTATATACCTTAAGTTGAAGACACACAATTCCTATTATAAAAACAAGATATATTTTGTTACATTCTTAGATGAGAGCAGATGTTCCAATATATCTCATCTTCCCTGAACTACTTTTTAGGCAAGATTTTTTGTGACTGATTGACAGATCAGCTAAGTGGGCCCTTTTAAAAATGAACAATGCTCTGATAAAAACGCCATGGGTTACTAAAAGTGCTAACCTCGATTTTGATTAATTAGGCGTTACTTTTCTGGCAGCCCACCAGTGCAAGTGATGGTTTTGGCAAAGGTGAAGTTAAGATGGACACAAAAGCTTTGCAAAAGTGTCTCAGTGACACCTTTCTATTAAAAAAGTGTATTAACAAGCAAAAAGATTACATTCAAAATTCTTGTAGTCTGTAACCAGTTTATTGTAACATCACTCTTGCCACACAGGCTACTGTCTGGCTATGTAATCCATCACAAAACAGAAATTACCTCCAAAGCTAATAATGATGAGAAAAAAAAACCCCAAACCTTTTCTGGTTGGATAACATTGTCATATAAAGTTTGTTATTTTAATCAAAAGATAATGTTACCAGGACAGAAAATTGTCACAAGATAATGGTCTCCTGCTGCTATATAAATGCCAAGGGAACGTGTGTGTCAAAAGTTGCATTACAATTACTTTATTTGTATTACAACAAGAGATTTTAGATTTACTCATTTTATCTGATGGATGTCACTACAGCACAGTGGTAGCAACAGTGGAAGCAGAATGACAAGATGCCAAAGAGGTAGAAGTAGTGTGTGCTTCACCCAATCAGAGAGAAATTTATTCATGAAAGTACAGTTTTTATAAAGACACAGCACTTACATGGAACAGCTAATTTCCTTTAATGATGTTTCATTTAAAAAGTATTTATCGGTGACTAACAGTTAGCAATCTGACTGGCTGGAACAGATACTGTTACGGATCATGTTCACAAATGCAGCTAAGCCTTTTTTTTTTTTTGATAAGACATGCATTAGGAGCCTTAGTACAGTCCTTCAACATAAAAATGCACCTGTCTGGCATGATATTTCCATTGAGTAGCACAGATCACCTTAAAAAAAGGGTATCCATGTAGGTATTTATATGGTCCCCATCCCCATGATACATGGGCACCGCAAAAACATCAATTTATCCTTACAATTCCCCTGTGAAGGAAGTATCACTATCCCCACTTGGCAGAACTGAGGCACAGAGAAATTAAGAGACCTGCCCATGGTCATGCAAGACGTTGGGAATTGAACCCAGATTTCCTGAGCCACAATTTTGTGCCTTCATCACACGACCATCCTTACTCCTCCAAAGACCTGTTCGCCTGCAGACAGGTGGAATTTTAGGTCTCCAGGTCTATAATTATAAAAACATTTAAATGCCACCCATCACTTAAAATGCACCGTGTGTGCGCGCAATACACAAAAATGAATCGGGCTGAACAAGGTCCCTCATATGCTTTGTGCCTGACCTTCTCTTTCATGTAGAATTAACTGTTCTGGAAACAAATCTCTTTGACTGGCATATTCACACTAAGAAATTGGACTGCTTGCCAAAGGTCATGTCTGATCAGCTCTCTCTATTCTAATGCTAGCTTCTTCCCCTCTCCCCCACTCTGTAAATGTTATGTTTTATTCCCTGAATACATCTTGCAGGTCATGTTTATTGCTGGTATTTGTTTCAAGCAAACAATCAATTTGAGAACCATGATTAGAATTTTTCAGGAGCTTAAATCCCTTTTTTAAAAGGCCTCAAATTGGACTTCTCAAAATACTGTAAGTCTGTAGAAGATGACATTGTGAAAAGTGTGGTGGCCAGGTAGCCACCTTAAAAATGTCCAGAATAGGCACATCTTGAAGTGATGTTGCTGCAGTTGCCTTTGCTCTAGGGGAATGGGCTCTTACCTGGAGCTCAAGGTGTGCTGCAGCAAACAAAAGGTTGGGAAGCATTGATCTAGGCATCCCAAGATACTGTCACCATTTCATTTCATCTGGGCTGTCACCATGAAGAAGATCTTTGTGAAGACCTGGGTGCTGTGGTTAGTCTGAATGGAAGAAGTCTGAACTGGTAGTGGTCCTCTCCTACCAGGAACCTGAGGAAGCTTCTGTGGGACCAATGAATGTGCACAGAAAAGTAAGCATGTTTCATGTTGAGAGCCACAAATCCTATCTCCTCCTCTATGGAGGGGACTATCAATGCCAGTGCAATCATTCTGAATTTTGACTGGAAATAAAAAATAATAATAAAAAAAACCAAACACATTTACCGGTTGTAGATTGAAAATGAGCCTGCAGCCTCAATTTTTCTTGGCAATGGAAGTATGGGGAGTAGAACCCTTTCTCCTGTTGCTAAGGAGGTACTTGCTCTACAGCTCCTGACTGGAGCATAGAACTCACTTCCTGATACCAAATCTTGTTATGAAAGTGGTCCCTGAAGAGGGACTGGGAAATTCAATAATGTAGCTGAAATGGATGCTCTCTAGTACCCACCCATCTGTTGTTACTGTCCTCTAGTTGCATGTGATGAAGGTGAGATGGCCACCCAGTGTTCTTGAAAATAAACCGGAAAACCACGTTGAGGCTGGAAAAGAGACAAAATATTTAAATGAAATAGCTAGAGCCGTCAGCTCTGGGTGTTCAAGAGAACGTTATTAGAGCTGCAAGCTGGTTGTTTCTCCTGGATTTAAAAGGCCAGCTGTCCCCAGAAGAGCCTGCTCAGTTTTATTCCTGGAAATGTAGTGAACCTAGACCTGAGAATTTAGCTATAATAAGATAAATGAGAAATTACAGCCACAAATTATTCTGGGTAGTCCTGGTGAGAGAAACTAATGTGCAAGTCATACTTCTTAGATCTGCACGTGGATCTGGGCAGAGAGCTCCCTCTCCTATATGGAAGTTGGGGTTGGCTAAGCTTTTGGCACCTTCCATTCAGTCCAGAATCTGTGCATGAGGAGGAGAATATAGGATGAGCTGGTGGTGGTGACTGGGCAGGCAAGTGGAACGTGCACAGTTGTCCCTCCGCACAAGTGGGGCTTAAGCAGACAAGAGAACACAGCCTAGAGGGTGATGAGTGCTACAGATCCTTTTCCCTGAAGCACCTCTGCCCCCATTTACATCCTGGAAGTCCCGAGAGCCACTGCAGCCTTATTTGATGGCAAGCAGTAATATCAGTGAGTTGTTACTCATTGTATGGCCCATTACTGTTTACAAAAGAAAAATAACCCAGAGAAACAGTGGAGAAGGAAGAAGGAGAGAATATTTGCTAGTGGGTTTGTGATGCTGAGCCAGCAAAAGTTAAAAATGACAGGCAGGCTGGGTGACCCTAAAAATCAGTCTTTAAGGACATATTAGAAAGGTATTGAAATGGTAAACAGGTCCATTCTTTGAAGATAATTAGCAAAGCCACTTAAATAGACCAGAGTTCTTGAGATGTAAACTTATATTGTTAGAGAATTAGAAGCAAATACTAATTGCATTTGTCCGTGTTTACCTATATCTTATTAGAAGTTTAACAATGTGATCTAATTAGCTTGTAGATGCTAAACTCGGTTCTTATTTGTAATGTTTTATCCCTATGTTCTATTGATTCCGAAATCAAAAAGGGAATATTGACATTTCGATGAAACTTGTGGTGTAATATTGTCTTTATTTCTTTTCAAAGTTTGTAGTAAACTACCTATGAACAGTTTGAATGGTTAACTGCCTTATGCTAATCAACGCAACTAGTTATTGGTGTATGGCTAGGAAATCGGGATTAACTTCAAAACAACAATGTATGTTACCTCTTCTTCATCCAAGGAATGCCTACTGTGATCATTTGCTGACAGGAGGCTAATCAGCTGAATTTCAGCTATAAAGCTTCAGACCTGATCTCTCTTTAAATCTCAGATCTGCTTAAACTGTCAGAGGATGTTCGAGTCACAAGACTCTAGGTATACCGCAGATTACCCCAGCAAATTCCCATAGAAGAATTTGAACAAACTCTACATGTGTACTGCCTGGATTATAAGTTATTGATCTGACTCTAGAAGGACTTTTACAAACCAGCAACCTCACCAGCACCAGATACTGGATCAGACCCCTGGCTTCAGTTTCAGAATCCCACGCTCCTTCTGCTAGTCCTGCCACCCTTTGCTCAGGATCCTGACACCACCTAATCTAGATAATGCTGCACTGGCATGGAACTATTTACAAGGGTATGTTGCACTGGTACAAGCCCCCTTCTACCTTTGGTGCTGTGTGTCTACGTTGATGTAGTAATGCTGGTTTGTACTTCCCTAACCTACAAAAGTCCTTAAGTGTATAGGAAGTCCCAAAGGAATCAAATATACCACATTCATATCAAAATGCCATCTTTAATCAAGCAGACATTATGAAGGGGAAGTATTTACCCAAGCACAGAAAAATCATTGTTGTGTTAATATGAAACATGACTTGATACTCCTTCAGAGAGACTCTTTGAATTTATTCATGTCTTTTAATAAAAGTGGGGAAGTGAAGTGTAGTGTTTTGGGGAAACAATGAGAGTATGTTGTATAGTAATTTTCAAGTTAAAAGGTGAATGTTGAAACACAGCTAGTTAGAAAGAGCTCTTAAGAGAATGACTAAAGGCTGTGGCCACTTCCTGGAATGGGAAGCACAGATACTGAATTATTGTGCATGAATAGCTTTCTGATATCAGAAAGAAGACAATGGCTATGTAACAATGTTCATTTTAATAAAGATTTTAGCCTGAGCAAATAGAGTCATGTATTACTCTTTTATAGGTTTGACCTTGTTGTGCATAGAATGTAGTATTTATTTTACAGGTAAGAAATGGGGAGTGAATGGCAATTGCTGAACGATGTCTCACTGAAAATAAAGAGGCATTGATAAAAAGTTAATCATGTCTGCTCACAACATTGGGGAGAAGCAGAGAGAAAAAAGGTAATTACACGTGCTGCACTTATTTTGAGTCTCATAAGTAGGATCAGTACACAGTGCTTTCTTAGTAGTAATATATGCAATACTAAATATTAATGAATGCCATAACTATGAATGCTTTCTTATGTTATAAGTCACGAACATGGCAGCATTTACACCAGGCAATCACTTTTCCAGGTAAATCAACTGATAAACAAAAAAATTAAGTCAGTTAGAAATCACCTTATTCATAAAAGCAGAATACAAAAAACAAAGAAGTGGATCTGGTTAAATTTGTCCCTCATGAACTAATGCACACTATAGATTTGTTTTCTAAAGCAGCCAGAATGCGGGTAGTCAGCAATGGTAGAGTGAACCACTATCATTCTTTTTAAAAAGTATGACTTGAATATACCCCTGCTTTATTTATTAAAAAGTGTCTGTAATAGTCACAGACAAAGATATTCCTTCAGCATTTGTGTAGCACCGAGAGCATTATTCTGAGATAAATGATAGTTTCTGAGGAATAAAAATATTAACTTTTTTAAAAAACCAAAACCACTTCATAAGGTCCTGATTCAACAGACTCTTGGGACAGATTCTTTACATGATGGTAGTGTAACAGGGGCTTGAGGTGAACCAAAATTACATTTGTACCCACCTTAAAGCATCTTTACTCCATCAGAGAGAGTGTTAAATAGACTCAAACCTATTAACTTCTTTATGTGGACTAGCCACTAGAGTGGGGCACAGACCCATGCTGTGTTAATGTGAGTTTCTTCCCTGACTGAGGAAGTATATCCCGAGTGCCAGCAGTCTACAGCAGTTCACCTCCTGGAACACGGTACTATTCTGTCATGGGTCATCATTACAGCTGTGTGAATATCTGATTTCTAAGTTCACTGGAAGTACTGAAAAACCTCAAAGAAGTTTGTTTTAGGTGGACTCAAAACAAGTACCCCAAGTGTTAAGTAAACTGAAAAATCAAAAGCATTTAATTCTGAAAATGTAGAAAACACAATTTTTCTTTACTTTTCTTCCCCTTATCGAAACAATCTGTCAAAAATACAAAATTTGCCAAGTGTTTTGGACAACATGAATCTGAGTTTTTTAAGGGGGCAAAGGTTTTGGCCAAAAAAAAAAATGTGGACCAGCTCCAGTCATCAGCAAGCACTTTACAAATCATAAGGCTCCCAACAACCCTGTAACATGGATAGATACTGGGATTGTATTACCCGATGAACAAAGTAAGGCACAACAAGGGGTCAAGATCTTTGGGGCAAGGACTCTTTGCTCTGTAAAGAACTCCTTGCACACAGTTTGGGCACTGAAAGAGTAATAAACAAAACAATGTGACTTGCTTTAAGTCACACAAGGGGAAATGCACCACTACCAGAGGGCCAATGGCCCACTTAAGCCTCACTTCAACTCTGTTAGTTAGGCTTTAAATGGGGGTTAAGTGGTGGAGATGTAACCCATAGAGCAGTGTATTTTCTGTGTTCCCCTTTGTGTCTAATATACTCTTGATGTGAGTCTGTTTTAGCTCTCAACTAGAGACTTTGGCTCCTTAGCTCAAGTTGTAGAGACTCATTCTTTCAACTCCAGAGGTTCCCAGTTTAACCTCTTGTGTTGACCAAGATATCAGCCATGACACAGACCTCATGCTGGCCTTCCGTACAGAGGTAAATTTCTCCCTGAGTGAATTCAGAGTAAGAAATAGAACTCAGGAATCCTGACCCTAGACTTCTGCTCTAACTGCTGAGCGACATTTCCAGGATTCCTTGTCACTGGCATGTGACAAAAATCGTTATAACAGTAGATCAACCATAGGCTTCTTCCTGCTCTCCTCTATCTGCATCTGGTATTTGTAAAAACGAATGCCAATGAACAATAAAAATACTAAAATGTCTATTATTCATATGCATGATGTATATATTCATTTCTACAGTAACACTGAAGCTGCTGGTAACATGTCTGTCACAGGCAGGGCTGATGAGCACTTGGAGAGCAGGGGAAAACAACTGTACCAGGGTCCCAAGCCCCCAAATGTCTGAGACACCTATGTAAATAAAGGTAAATGGGAGGGGGTGGAACCCCCAATAAACATGATGTACCAAGAGCCCCACATATCTCTGGATGGGCCTGACCACAGGAACACTTTCATATGTCAAATTGAAATTCACTGCTTTAAGTCACATTTCATCAAAATTTTCAAAAGCATTATATTTCAGTCTGCAGCACCAAGAAACCATATCATGTTATACAATGCTTGCACTGTTGGGTTATGTGCCTAAATTGCATTTGATTAGCTATTTCCCCCCTAATCTCCATTTCATTTAGAATGTATTCCATTGCTTTAGGTTTGGGTCTTTTATGAGCTTTCCTTAAGGTGAACATGTAAATTAGATTTTAGCTCCTCAAATTGTATAGGAAGACCAATCTCTAATTTAAAAACCTAATTATGAACTATTAAATCCTAATATTTGAGCACATAATTATAAAACACATCTACTGATTCCCTTAAGAACCACATTGAAACAAATTCATAACCAGGGCTTAATTGGAAACGCAGTAAGATTAATAGAAAAACCTACGGATGAAATAGGAGGCAGCAATGGGGCTGCTGCCACAATGGTATAAACACAAAAGGAGATCTGGCGTTCTGAAGCAAACAGACTGAAGTTCTTGCATGTCTAGAAGTCCCCTTACCATGGGTGGGGTCAGACCAGGGCCCTGGGTCTGAAGATGGACTCTCTAATCCTGTGCAAAGATCAACTGATTTTAGTAGGACTATGATGATGCATCAGGTGTGCCCACATTCATCCAAATGTAGGATCAAGGTTGATAGCTACAAAAGGATTCCTGCAATGGTCTTCCCCAAGACAATGATGTAAGCAATCAATGGAACCTGATGAAACATTTTTTCTTCTGAAAAATCTTCTCGTGAGTATCAGAGAGGTAGTCGTATTAGTCCGTATCCACAAAAACGAGGAGTCTGGTGGCACCTTAAAGCCTAACAGATTTATTTAGGCCTAAGCTTTTGTGGGTAAAAAAGTGTTTTTTTTAACCCATGAAAGCTTATGCCCAAATAAATGTTAGTCTTTAAGGTGCCACCGGACTCATTTTTCTTTTTCTTTTGAGACATGTGTGTTCTACCTAACTTCACCTTGCTGTCATTAGATATTTATTGTGTGCAGAATGAACATGACTCACTAGCCAACATACCATACAATATATTGGTACATAAAGAGATTTAGTTAAGAAGAGAAATGTTCCCTTTTTTGCTGTGCGATAGGTTTATACACCGATGAACATGCTGATGTTGAAAACAATTACAGTATACAAATTTCCCTTGCAAGAAGATGAAAATATCTCCTTAAGTCTAGGAACAAAGTGTGCATGTGCAGAATTCTCACAAAAATGCAACCTATAAACAATTAGAAGAGGAAGACTGGCCTTCCAGCTTTAGGGACTTGAATGGTAGAAGCAATATTGGTTTGATTGTGTTCACCTAGCTCCTGTGAGGTTTACATCACAAAAACACAAATGATCTATAATCCAAGAGTTTTTGACGGAATAGCAAAAAGTGAGGCATGCCAGTATTAAGGCACAGTGGCAAAGCAATGCAGAGAAGTTTGCATTACCCAACCTTTTACTTTTCAGGGTCACTGCACCCAAGGAAGTAGTAAAAAAAGACTGAAGGAAAAAAGTTCTGGTAGCAAAGAAAAACTAAAAATACAATTCAATTTTTATTACTAAGGTTTTTATAGTCAGAGGGACTTAAATGCCAACTACCACTCATTGCATAAATAGATATCCCGCTCCCAGATACACAATATATGAAAGATGGGACAGTATTTAGTGTTATGCGGGTTTCCATTGAGGAAGAGGACTGATTGATCTCTATCTGATGTCACTGTGGAAAGTGTTCACCCACAGGTGATATGGCTTTCATCATTTTCCCGTAAGAGTTCATTTCACCCACACCGATGATGTTTGGGAATTTGGTGCACTAGGTGAGGTACACTGTATGTCGTGTTCAGCACATGTAGGACCCAGGGATCTTGAGAGATGTTGATCATTGTAGAAGTGGAAATATGTCTGCAGGTTTTGCATCTGTTGTTCTGACAGAGTATCGTTCTCCTTTGAGTTGGTGTCCCCTGGACTGTGGGGAGATTGCTTCTGAAGAGGAGTTTGGAAAGGTTGGGGGGCAGTTTGAAGTCCAAAGGCAGAGTTTAGGAAAGATTTCTTTCAGGGTCTCCATTAAGCATGGGTGTAGTAGTTTGGCGATATGCTGTATGGATTCCAGTGTGGAGTAGTAGGTGACAACTAAGGGAGTGGGAGTTTTATTTCTGTACTGAAGTAAGCTCTCCTGGGCATTTGGATGACTTGTTTCATGATGCAATATACTTCCTGATGGAGTGTCCTTGTCTGGTGAAGGCAGTTTTGAGCGTGTTAAGGTGTATATCCTAGACCAGTGTTTCCCAAACTTGGGACGCCGCTAGTGTAGGGAAAGCCCCTGGCGGGCCAGGCCGGTTTGTTTACCTGCCGCGTCCGCAGGTCCGGCCGATCGCGGCTCCCACTGGCCGCGGTTTGCTGCTCCAGGCCAATGGGAGCTGCTGGAAGCGGCGTGAGCCGAGGGACATACTGGCCGCCACTTACAGCAGCTCCCATTGGCCTGGAGCAGCGAACCACGGCCAGTGTGAGCCACGATCGGCCAGACCTGCGGACGCGGCAGGTAAACAAACCGGCCCGGCCCGCCAGGGGCTTTCCCTACACAAGCGGCGTCCCAAGTTTGGGAAACACTGTCCTAGACATTCTCCTTGAAGTATATTCTGTGTTCTCTGAATGCCTGGCTGCACAGAACAGATTTCCTTGTGTGTTCACCTACAGAGTTCACAAAGTGACCACTCTATAGTTGACCTATCAGTCCTCATCCTCAAAGGAAATCTGCACAACCTTCATAAGACAAGCCTAGGAGCTTAAATTCATACCTTCACTAGACACTAAAAATCATGGTCTTAAAGACAATGGATTTATGGGCTATTACAACAATCTGTAACACACAAACTCCAGTTTTTGTCCTATCACTACAAGGGTGTTAACAGGTCACTAACTTGAATTGTCCCTTAGTTTAGCATAAGTACTTAACACATATCCTATCTGTTCAACCTAGTATTTAGCTGTGATACAGTACTAATCCCAGACCTGAAGAAGAGTTCTGTGTAGCTTGAAAGCTTGCCTCTCCCCACCACAAGTTGATTCAATAGAAGATATTATCTTGTCTCTCTAATATCCTGGAATTGACACAGCTATAACAATGCTGCATATACACACTTCACAACAGTAGAGGAATTTGTCCCCTATTGCTGTGTTGAATGTCTTTTTTTAGAAGTTGGGTAGGGTAATTATTTAATTACTGCTAGCCTGGTATCGATTATTCCCTTGACCCACTGTTGGACTCAGCCTAAAAGTTGTAAAATACAACAGTCTACTACTCCATATTGAAAGCCTGTGTCACCCAGAAGTTAGCCTAGGTGCTGTAATAGGAAAAATATTCTCGCTCTACACTCACGTATATTTTTTGTTGCTTTTCCAGCCAACAAAAAAGGTTAAACTGAGTTCCAATGAATTGGCACATCCTGTTTTAATTTTGTTTTAGGGGAAGGTTGTTTTTTGGTCTTGTGGTTTGCACCTAAACTTATGGTTCTTTTCTGAAAAAAAATTGAAATGGGGGAAGGTTTTGTAGCTCTCTGCCAGAAGCACATTATTTCCTCTTCAGGAACTCATGCACCAGTGGGCTCAGACAATGTGTGAACATTGGCACTACTGTGTTCCAGCTACCTCAAATTTCTTTCACAATACTGGCTCCATTGTCTAGAATAATAAAAGCAGAGAAAGACCTTGGGTGATAAGCTATATATTGATTTGATGTTAGTTTTGATAATGGGCTGGCTGGGTGTCATCTTTGTGAAACAGAGATGTAAAGCTCTTTTCATTTCTAAAAGTCAGTGGAAGAGAAAGCGGCTTTTGGGAATGAAACAGTGTACTATGAGACAGTGTTTACTCAGACACCACTATTGCTAAGATTAGGGCATAGTTACTGCAAAATTTCACACCATATCGAATACACAGAACTAATTCTATCAGACACAATGGTAATTACATAGTAGAAGTCGTTCTCCTCTTAATTGTACAGTTAAATGTGTTTACATTCACTCATAAGTCTTGTTTCTATTATGTTAATGATAGTTTTGCAAGAAGACTACATTGTGCAAGTTCCATTTCATATATGCGATTGTAATACTGTTGTTGAAAATACTATGGGCCTACATCACATACAAATACTGTAGAACAGGGGTCAACAACCTTTGGCACCAAGCCCATCAGGATAATCCACTGGCGGGCCGGGAGACATTTTGTTTATGTTGACCATCCACAGGCACGGCCCCCCCATATCTCCCAGTGGCCGTGGTTCGCTGTTCCCGGCCAATGGGAGCTGTGGGAACCGGCAGCCAGCATGTCCCAGGGGCCCGCAGTTTCCTGCAGCTCCCATTGGCCAGGAACGGCAAGCCATGGCCGCTGGGAGCTGCGGAAGGCCATGCCTGTGGACAGTCAACATACACGAGCTGTCTCGTGGCCTGCCAGTGTATTACCCTGATGGGCCGTCTGCTGAAGGTTGCTGACCCCTGCTGTAGAACGTCTGGTATCCATAAGAGAAGTGATGTTTGATACTGGATTGCCATGGCACAGCTTTCTTATCCATTGTAACCACTCTCATAAACAAAATTAAACATTATTTGTCCAGTAGGGTTGTTCAATTCACTCAAGCAGAATCCTGTGACTTAGACAAATCCTAAGAAGCAGGATGAGTCTATGTTCATAGTTGCACTGGTTTAACTAAATGTAATTTCTGAACCCATTAGTTCAACTGATGCATCCCCACTGACCAGGTATCAGTGTGCAGCTATCACGAAGAAGGCATTAGCCTACTAACATCTCAACCTTGCACATTTTGGCACATGTTCCTTTAGTTAATCCCTCTTTTGCACTTGATTGCTAAACAATAGCCACCTAACTCCCTGGTTATTCACCTTGGTGAAAATGATCTTGGGCCTCATACCAGAGTAAATTTGAGATTTAGGACTCAGACAAGTGGAACTGATTAGGTGGTTTTAGCCAAACACAAGGTTTGTTTAGCCGGAGATGCTTGAGAGGTGAGTTTGGAAGGGAGCCAGCCCACGTTGACAGGGCCTGGAAGAATGTGAACTGTGAAGGTGCCAGGATAATTTTGGGAGCAGATGACTCAATGATCACACAAAGGGACTGTCAATAGATGCCTCAGATTGGAAGAGACCCCCGGGTTTTTTTCACCTTCCTCTGCAGCATGGGGTATGGGTCACTTGCAGGTTTAAACTAGCATAAATGTTGGATTCTCTGTAACTTGAAGTCTTTAAATCCTGATTGGAGGACTTCAGTAACTCAACCAGAGGTTAGGGGTCTATTACAGGAGTGGGTGGGTGAGGTACTGTGGCCCGTGATGTGCAGGAGGTGAGACTAGATGAACATGATGGTCCCTTCTGACCTTAAAGTCTATGAATATATTGGTTGTGAGCTTCTGAGGGATGATGGAGTCCATCTGTTGGATATTCAGGGGCTAAGATTTTGTTCCATGATCTTGAAGACTGGTCTGGTAGGAAAGAGATACCTGGCAGTGCGTAAGTGTGTGGGCGGGGGCCAGTGTCATGTGTGGATAAACTCTAGAAGAGTCAGCTCCTCTGGCTGCACAACGTCACAATAGTTCCAATAAAAAAAAGCCAGATCTCAACTTCCTAAATCCAAATGGGACACATCATCATCTCACCTATTCTTTTCCCCAGTTTCTTACAAGCTGCTTCTGTTCTCTTTAGAGTTTCTCAGTCTCAGTAAGTCTGGGTCTAGAATTTTCTAGTTCCAGAATATCCCTCAGAACGAAACACTGGATATTTTATAACCTCTGAATATAAGAGGATCTCAGATCCAAAACATTACTGCACCCACACTTGTTCTATAAGAACTGTATATGCAATATTGAATTTTTACCAATTGTTCCATTTCCATTAATGGAAAGCAAAACTGAGCTATTGAGCCAGTTAATGTCACTGAGAGCTGCACATTAGAGGTTTTAAAAATATTCCTAACAAGATGCAGAATTATTCAAAGAAACGCCTCTTTGCAAATCATTGTGAACTTAATGGAAGCATTTTTGTGAAAAAAATTGCACTGAATGATGCAATATTTTTAGCAAAGCCAAGCCCATATTTAAATAAAAATAGATGCATTTCCAAGCAAGACTGAATTCATTCCAGAACAAAGGTGAGTATTAAAACAGAAACAGAGGTAACAGCTACTCATGTTTTTTGCTGAAAAAGAGCCAATTCATTAATATGCACATTAATCAAAATATTGGGATAAGAATGTGAAAGCAATGTTTTTCCTATTCAATTATTCAAAAAAGATAATTTTTAATCTCTGCACAAATGTAGTACATTAGGCCCCAATCTCAGAGTTGATAGCACACAGGTGGACTGCTGAGGCTGTGCAGTGCCCCATTGACATTATGCCAACTTCTAGAACCTTTGAATTCATTCTGTTACCAGAAAGGTGACTTGCCTCCAAGTTGGAAGGAGAAGACAGTTCTATTCTACGTATACCATAATTTATCTGTTCTGAAAACCTGGAGAGTAGAAGGCATAATTTACTTTCTGCTGTTTACTCCACTTTACCCACCCTATACATCTGGCCATATTCTCCCATTCATTTTTAACACAGGACTCCATGAAATTAATATGAAGTCCCATACAAAAATTGATGATGATGACTCCTCCCACTCCATAGGATAATGCACCTCTTCCGATATAAATCAGAGTCTGAACTACCTTAACTCACGTCTCTCAAGGTTTGTTATCTAACTGGCAGCCCTACATCTGAGACCCTCAAACAACTATATCACAAACACTGAGATTCGGCTTTCAATAATAATAAAAATCCTATTTTTTCAGTGCCATGTTATGTAGTTATTCTACTGCTTCATGCTAAGTAATACAATCTGCTTTGGTAATAAAACAGAGCCCGGATGTCTTGCGGCTCTCTTTGAAAACTGTAAGCTTGACTTTTCAAAAAAATAAACTTCAACGATATTTAAATTGTTTAAAATCACCATTGTAACTGTCTGTGTGTGTGTGTGTAAAAACAAAATTAATATCTTTATGTATGAAGAATAGCAAAGCACATGATCGCAAATACCCTGGATTAGCTCTGTTAAAAAAAAAAAAAAGTTTTTGTATTTATTTAAAAAAAAAAAAAAAAAAAAAAGAAAAGTTGGGTTTTAAAAAAAAAAAAACAAAAAAAAAAAAAAAAAAAAAATCAAAAAAAAAAAAAAAAAAATATAAAAAAAAAAAAAAAAAAAAAAAAAAAAAAAAATTTGGGTTTTAAAAAAAATGAAAAAAAAAAAAAAAAAAAAAAAACTTCCAGAAAAATTAAGGAAAAGTCTGAAAAACTGAAATTTCAGTTTAAAACAGGTTTTTCGTTTACAATTATTTTGGTTTTTGACAAAAGTTGAAATTTTCCAAGGAATAGTCCCTGTTTTCCAACCAGCTCTACACCCTGGACTATGTCTCATCTCAGGAAGAAGCAGCAGCAGTTTTTCTGTAGTTTGAAAAGTTTGCCTACAAGGTTTTGTTTTGTTTGACTGGTACATGTACCTTTCTACGAACATTTCATATGAATATTAGAGCTCGGTGGGAAATATTTTACCTATCCTGCAAAAGGTTTTGAGATTTCAAAAAGAGTTATTGTTCTACACTGGGAAGAACCCAAGACCCTTCAAAGTTTTTCACAAAGAGTCAGATACCCAAACCAGAATAGCCAATAGAGTGGTGGTAGAAGCACTCACCTGGGATGTGAGAGACCCTGTCTGAATCAGCCAGAGCAGGGACTGGAACCTGGTTCTTTAATATCTCCTGTATCCCAAAAGAATACCCTAACTGCCATGCTACTAACTATTCTGGGATGGGTCTCATTTTGAGCAGAAATTCCATCCCTGGACCTGAAAAATATTCCTGAATGTTTTGCCAGAACTAATCCTTTCACAGGAGAAGTTTGGAGTTTGACAAATAGGAATTTTTCTTGGAAAAATTCCTGACCAGCTCTAGTTATGCCCAATCCTGAAGTCTTTATATGACAAAACTCTCATTAATTGCATTGGCTTGACTCATGTTATTATTAATGAAGAATATCAATGTAACAAACACTACATACAAACAGATATAATAGGTCATGTTTCAACCGGTATAAATCATTTACCTCAGTAGACCTACGCTGATTGATATTAACTCAATTCTAGGCCCAATACAGTAATTAGCTATGAACATATTTGCATTGGTTGCTCATTACTACCAGTCATATCTTAAACAAAACAAGAGTATGTAGCTAACAATGTTTAAGATTATTTATCTGACAATTTTTCCAAGTTGACAAGAGCACAGCTACTTTAAAACAAAAGAATTATGAACAAGAGGTTTACCCTGATTTCTAGTTAATTAATAATACAATACCATGGAGTTCTGAATATAATTTAACTATCAACAATAAGTTTACCTTTGTGATGATTTAAGACATATTTAGAGAAAAACTAACATGGTAAAATATTAAACAGATATTTAAAATGTTTTAAAGTTGGTGTGCCAAATTCATCCCTTTTGTACTTTAATGGTGTTATACCAGATACACTAATAATTAAGATGGTAAGATGTGTATATTGAAGAATGGTAATATGTTTTGAGAAAATTGGCTTCACATTGTTTCAATGAAAAAAAAAGCATGTGTGCGCGAGGGAAAAAAAAAAAAAAAAAAAAAAAAAGAAGAGACATGGCTCTGTTCCTGCCCACCCCTTCTGGGATTCAGAGATTCATTTAACTTCAGATGGAACAGTCCCTGCACTCCCCCATCCCCTGAAGTGCAGGGTTAGAAACTCAGGCTAGCCCTTTTATGGGACAAGGACCTGCCTTATGGATGAGCGACTGCCCAGGGTGCCATAACTGGGGGAGACCATGGTCAAGAGGCTGCAGAAGGGCCATGCCCATCCAGGAGGCAAGGGGAGGCAATAAAGGGGGCTGCGGGGCGGGAGCCAGCTGCTCAGACACATACCCTCTTTGTCCCCTGGCAGCATGACACCTGCAGCACTACTGCCACTGCTCTGCCTGCGGAGGGGTTTCCCGCTGCTCATGGAGCAGTACTTCAAGGGCCCCAAGAAAGTTTGTCCAGGGCGCCATTTTCCCTAAGGCTGGCCCCGTATGGGACACGGTCAGTTGTTGAAAGAAAGTCTCTTTAAGCTGTCCAAACCACTCTACCCCTTTTAAGTGCCAGACAGAATCTAAACCTGAACATTTAATGTTGAGATATTTTAAACCCAAAGGCTTGTGTAAACGTTTAGTTTTCCAATACATGATATTAAAGAATACAGTCCTGTCCCACACCTTATCTGTTCAGTGTCTTGTTTTTTCCTGATCAACAGTGCTTCCCCATCTTTTAATTTTCAACAAAGTCAAAATCCTGCAAGTCCACTGCTTCTTTAAAACAGCCAAGCAGTGGATAAAAACACTACTAGCACTTTCTACATACAGTATTGTGACGGGTTCGTTCACAGAAACCCACTTGGGAGCTGCCAGCTGATATGCAAAGGCTACCTCTGTTTCTATTCNTATTGCTATTCATCACACCACTGGCTCAGTGGCAGAAAGTTATTGAAATATACCCGATTCCCCAAGCCCCCATTCAGATTCTGAGAGAACTGCTCAGACGAGTAATTCCTACAGTGGTCTAGCTGCGCATATTGTGAGGCATGCGTGTGAGGGGGCAGTAATTAAATGTGCAGTTGGATTACTGATACTCTGCTACTTTCAAAGATGACAGAGTGTGAGAATCACTTAGCTTATTAAACTATGGTTCCAACAGCAGAAATCATCATCAGGATGGAGCCAAAAATCATCATCTGTTTCCTCGGAACATGCAATAATGAAATAATTTGGGCTGCACTAAGACAAGACTCATCAATTTAAATTCCAAACCAGGTTAACAAGGCCAAGATTGCTTCATGTTATTTTGCTTAACGTGTATTGAAGTCTACTTCCACTTTAGAGAAGTAAATGGAAAGAGCCTATATTACTTTATATAAACTCCATTACAGCTAGATTCTATCCCCTTCCCTTCACCAACTCTTTACTCATGTTGGACTAAACTACTGCTCATCAGTAGTACTATTGAAATCTGTGTGATTAAAGTAATATGCCAGGTAAAGGTGCCAGACTGAACTCTTAGCACCCTGTATGGTGAAAGCTACGTATATCTTAGCTGTAACTTTTAACAACAAAGGCCTTTTATCTACTGTGATCGCCATTAGCAGGTCAGCTTGTAAGATCTTTGGGGTAGGCCTGCCTTTCTGTTAGGTTTTTGTACAGCTCCTAGCACAATGGGCATTGATCCCAGACTGTGGGTGATAGGCACGACCACCATATCAATAATACAAATACTAATAATTATCAACAATTCTTTCTTGTTCTCCTGAGTATGTTCGCTCTAATGCAGGTTGTCTGTTTGTCATGTTTACACCCCTATAGCTGAGAGGAGGGAGGTGGTTCCAGTCCCACACAGGCCTATCTGAGTTAACCCCCACCACCACGCTCTTATAAAGCACTTTTCAGCCACATGAAGAGCTTTACCAAGGAAGTCAGTAACATTATCTCTATTTTGCAGATGGGGAAACTAAAGCACAGAGGTGAAGCAATTTGTCCAAGGTTACCCAGCAAGCCAGTGGCAGAGCCGGGAAGAGAGTCTAGGTCTCCTGACTCCAAGTCTAATTCTCTTTCCACTAGGCCACTTAATGAAGTTATTTCATATTCCAGTTCAAGTCATTTACATATTCAGAGTCACCAAATGCTAGAGAGACTCAAATTTTCCAAAGAGATCTTTTTCCAAAAGATCCAGTTGAAAATAAAAGGGAAGCACAAAGAAACCACTAGTTCCACACTGTTGCCTGAGGGGCAAATCCTGCCTCTCTCCCCCCCGCACCCATGTGGGGAAAAAGATAACCCAAAAGACAATGTAAATGTCTCTCCTCCTCCTCCAAGCCCAATAATAGCAGCCTGACTCTTACCTGTTCTGTCATATAAGTAATAACATAATGCAACACACTGGGTTTTGCAAACTAAACAGCATTTTGAGACTGGCAAACTTAAATTAGTAATAAGAGTAGACAGCACCAGAAGATTATTAGTAAGCTATATTTAAGGTCAATGAATGGTTGTTAAGAGCGAATCTGTGGCGAGGATCCATATACTGCCAAAAAAAAAAAACAAAACCCACCTCGTTTTTTTCTGTCATTCCTCATTAGTAATACTTCACATATTTGCAGTTTTCTTGAGCACAAAGGAAAGAAGCCTAAATTTATCAGATAATTTATTTACAGGAAATAATTTTACTAACTCTGGTTTTCAGGGACTTTCAGATGGACTGAAAATTTTAAGCGCTTTATGTACTTAGCAAATATACATCACATTGCAAGATGCCTATGACGCTTCATCACACCTGTAGCAGAACCATGCTGATAACCCAGCGATTTGGGGACATGACATGGATTCAGATTTCTCTGCATCTGCCAACTCAGAGCTACTGGGATTCAGAGATGTAGTCACACTCCAGCTTGCTAGACCAAAAGAGATTGATCACACTATCTCTGTGATAAGCATAGCAGTAACCAGCAGAACAGGATCCCCTTTTGGAAGTCACAGAATATTATTAGCATCAGCCAGGAAGAGAAGCAGCTCGGATTTAGAAAAATTTTCAGGTACTTTTCCTGCAAAAAATATTGTAAACTTCAAAGGACCAACACTAGGGACACTTTTGGCACCTATCCTAACACACACAACAGTCATCTAAACACCTCTCCCCAGAGTGAGGCAGATTAGGGGAAGTATGAGGATGACAGTGGAGAACACATAACAAGAGCTGATTATAAAAGCCCATGGAGATTTTCCACAAATATCTCCCCAAGCTAGAGTGGGAGTGCAAAGGACCAATCCTCTTCTTCCACACAGGAATACACTGAGCTACTGGGTCAGTGACCTACTGCTCTTTGAGTTGCACCTAAAATCCCTCACAGAGACAGGTGAGGTCTTTGAAAAATCTTTGGCGATCGGGGGAGGTCCCGGACGACTGGAAAAAAGCTAATGTAGTGCCCATCTTTAAGAAAGGGAAGAAGGAAGATCCAGGGAACTACAGGCCAGTTAGTCTCACCTCAGTCCCTGGAAAAATCATGGAACAGGTCCTCAAGGAATCAATCCTGAACCACTTAAAGGAGGGGAAAGTGATCAGGAACAGTCAGCATGGATTCACCAAGGGCAAGTCATGCCTGACTAACCTAATTGCCTTCTATGATAAGATAACCGGCTCTGTGGATGAGGGGAAAGCAGTGGATGTGCTATTTCTGGACTTTAGCAAAGCTTTTGATACAGTCTCCCACAGTATTCTTGCCAGCAAGTTAAAGAAGTATGGGCTGGATGAATGGACGGTAAGGTGGATAGANGAACCAACTACTGACAGAAAGTCAGTTCTTCCACTCCACTGAACAGACAGAATGATTCACAGGGCTACTATCATTCCAAATTAACACTGAACTAGCAGTGTTTGCAGATCTTGGAGCACATATTTTGTTCTAATCCATGTGGTTTGTGCTGTGAAGTAAATGAGTGAAAATGTGGGTCTATTTGTTGAAAGACAGCTTAGAAACAGAGGATTTTCCAAGTCCTGAAAAAAAGAACTTTTGCAAATCAAAGCCTCTCTCTCTCTCCCAGAGACTATATATTAAAAAGAGAAAAATCAAATTTTAAACCTAACTAATGATAAAGGACATAGCAATTGGTAATGTAGATGCTGGACTTCATTGCCTCACAGCCTAATAAGTTTCACAACTAACTGCAAATTGAGTCCAAAAAGCAATAGGAGCTCTGACTGTTTCAGTTTAAATGGCCATTTTCCAAGAACAAGACACAGCAGCTTAAAAAACAACAAAATATAGGGATGCAAAACATGCCTCTTATCAACATTCAGAGAATTGTCTGTCTTGACAGTTTCTTCTGAGTTTTATTCAGAAAATAATATACTTTAGTCACATATGCTTTCTATACTATTATAATAGGGCCAGCTTTTCTGACCTCATTTACACTAAATGTGAAACTGAAATAATGCCACTGCTTTCAGCAGAATTACTGTGGATTTACACTGGTGTTGCAGAGCAGAGTTTGCCCCAGTGTTTACTGTATTACCATTTAACAGTCTGGGATGTTGAAGCCTTTGTGTGTTTAAGTTATATACTCTTTTCTAAACGGCTGTAAATTAGAAGAAAATGATTTTTATCCCCAAACCATTAGAAAAAGTGAATATTTTTGTGTTTCCTTCCCTAGAGATTTTCTACTTCTAAAATAGATAATGAAGTTTACTTTTATTTATCACATGCTAATTCTTGAATGAGTTTTAAAAGGAGCTTCCCACACTGATTATATGTTTCTCTGAAACTGATCAGTTTTATATCCTTAATGCATCCGAACATTTGTACCCGTGTGGTTTGTACATCAAATGGCTAAAAGGAACTGGTCACTTTGCTTGAAAGCAGGAAACCAGAGCATTTGTTAGGACTCTGCAGTGGAAATAAAGGGATAACAGAAGACTGTGTGGAGAGGTCAGGACCTCAATGGACGCCTACTTCTTTTATGACAACAATTCCAGTGGACAACAAAGAGGGATCAATTTTGAAATGTGACAACCCCATGAACTGCGCACAGTTAAGTTTTATGATGCTAAGTCTCAGACAAGCATAAACCCCCATCTTCTTCCCATTAGCTAAGGAAGCCTGGAGTCTGAGTCCCAAGCTGACATCTCAATCCACACTAAATCTTCATAAATCATGAGCTGTTATCAGAGCTGGCAGGAACCCAATATTGAACCAAGAGCTGCTTTCAGATTAGCATCTCTACTTGGAAAGATTAACATTTATTTTATGCTTCGAAATCCTGTTTAGGCTGCAAGAGGCAGAGAAGCTGAGAGTTCCCCACCTATTCTGCCATCCGCTAGATCAGCTCTAATAGGATTTTACCACCTGTGCAATGGAGGAAAGAAGTGTGTGTGTGTGTGGGGGGGGGTGAATCGGGGGATTCATTAAACTGCAATAGTGACACACAGAGTTATCTCTACTTTCCAGCCTGGTGCTCTGTATCAACAATCTCCTCAACAGAAGAATTTTGGTCATCAGAGTGATGAACCTTATATATGTAAACAATAAGAAGGCAGTAGAGCTCTGATCACTTTTGTTCTTTTCTAAATGCAATGGGGGAGGGGAGGAGAAGTAATGTTGCCAATTTCAAAACAATTTTTAAAAGCTGGGCACAAGATAGGCAAAAAAGGCTATGCACCTAGAACAACATAACTTCGGAATCATTCACTAGCTAGACCAATTTGTTTCCTTTTTACTTATAAACAGCCCCTTTCTGATTTGACCACTGTTTATTCAACGCAGCCCCAATTTTCAAACACAGGTGTCTAAATTTAGGTTCCCATTACAGAAGCTTGAGTTTTAGAGCTGCTAAGCACCCACAAATCCCACTTAAGTCCATGAGAACGGCAAGACCTGAGCACCTTAAAAAAAAAAAAAAAAAAAAAATTAGGCACTTCCATTAAAGATTTAGGACCCTAACTTTGGTCTGGGATAGGCTTTCACTCACCACAACAGCATCCCCTAGCATCAAGGCAGCATTGCAGAGGTCTTCATCTCCAGCACCCCCTTTGGCCCTGCGATGGCCTGTTTGTCCCTACATCTTCCATGGCCCAACTCTCCACCTAGGTCATCTTTAAAAAACAGTCCTCTTTTAGGGAAAAGAAAGTCTAACTGAAAATCCAAGCAACCATCCAAACACACAATTCTTCTGCCCTTCTTGGGCAACACTGAAGTTTGCTGCTCTTTGCCTCTACTCCTGGGCTCAGCAGAGTTTTTCTGTACTTCTAAAGCCAAGTGCTGCCTGGCAGGACTTTTCCCCTCCAAGCACTTCTTCCCAGCAATTTCCCCCCCACTACCTACCCTCCCTAACAACTACAGCAGCTTCTTTCACAAATCTACCTGCTCTAGGAGCCTAACCTGATTCCTGTAGGTCTTCATTAGGTCTTACTAAACCTTTCTCTTAGGTCCCTTTCCCCACCTGAATTCTCCTCTGTGGCCCTGACCCTTTCACAGCTGGGCTCACTAATGGTAATTAAACCACCAGCTCAGGATCAGCTGGGGAATAGTTGCTACCTCACAGGAAAGGCTGAGCCTGAGTCCCCTCAAAAGGGCTAGCCAACCTGTGACATCTGATTTAAGTTTCAAAAGTTCCTAAGGGAATCAGGCACCCAAATGCTCATTCATTAGCCTACCTGAAAATCCCAGCCTTTGTCCATAGCGAGCTATTAGATGACACCATAATATCAGTATAAAAGGATCTGTCATTACTTCCATCAGAAATCCTCTTTGGCAGGCTGTATAGCATACATTAAAAACTCCCTTCAGGTTGGAAATGTGATCTAGTAAGTAAAGCAGAGCATAGGCACTTTGACTCCTGTATGCTTTCCCTAGCTTTGCCATTAACTGGTGTAATCTTAGGCAGGTCTCAGTCCTGCTTACTTGAGTTTACTTCTCTTAAATGGAAAGAACACCTCTCAGGAGGGCTGTGAGTCAATAATTAAGGCCTGTCAAGTGCTTTGAGATCCTTAGATAGAAGCTGCTTTAGTGGAACAATGTATGTATTATTGCAATATATGTTGCCAGTTTTTGAGCCCATTTCATCCCCTCCCCCAGTACTGAGATGAATGAGTTCAGAAGTTTGCTAAGATTATACAGTCATATAAAACAATATTTGTCCCTGTGCTGAAGTAAAGGGTACATCACTGTTTTATTTGGGGGGTTTTAATCTTTTTTTCCTCTCTACCCCTCCCTCCCAGCTGTGTCTCTAAGGTGGAAGATCCTCAGCTGTGGACAATCAATGTAATTCTAGTCAAGTGAATGCAGCTATGCTGATTTACACCAACTGAGAATCCAGCCCTCTAATTCTACAGCAGTTAAGATATCCTTCAGACAGAAATTTAGTGTGTACTGAGAACAGTCAGCACAAGAGTCACATTTTTATGACAGATTTTAAAGTAAATTAGTGTGGATGCTCCCTCCCCCACCCTGTAAAAGGATGAAAATAGTATTGAGGCTAGTTTGCCTCTAGCACCTACTAATATTGGCAGGAGAAGGGAAAAGACCAAAACAGTTGTGCCTAGAAGCACACCAGAACAACAGTGGGAGCATTTGCTGCTTTATTTTCTGTTGCCCCAGCCCAGTAAAGCACTTGAGCATGTGGTTAACTTTAAGCATGTGATCAATTCCACGTTAACAAGAGGATCTCCTGTGCTCTTAAAGCAAAGCACATGCCTAAATTTAAGCATTGTAGTGCTACACTTTTTACAGGATAGCATCCTTGTATGTGAGTTTCTCATAGCCTGGAACCTTTGGAGGATTCTTTCAGGTTGTTGGAGGAGTTGGAGGGAGGGGCAGGAGAAATGATGGAACATCTCATAAGGTTTGGTTTGTTTAGACACTGAAATGTTCAGATGCTACTCTCAACCACCAAAACAAAACCAAACAAAAACAAAAACCCTGAAATCTGCCAAATTAGGATGGAAGATGCACAAGAATAAACTTTGAGAAATTTCTGGTGCTCTTTGGTTTTAGAAGAATTGGAAATACCAATGAAACTAGCCATAAATGCAGATGTGCAAAATTAAAATAATTGGGTGTGGGATTTTTCTGATTCTCAACTCCTGCACCCCTAACACCCCCCCTCCCCCCCACACACACACACCCCCAAAAAAACCACCTTCTTGTGATTGGTGCTGACAGTACGGGGTTTCCTAGCTACTTTATTGTTACTGTCACAGTTTCACGATTCACTGAACTTTTGACTCCCCTCCTGATCCTCCTGGAGGCCACACATTTAAAGGTTTCAGGCTCTCAGTCATCACCTCTTTTAAGAGGAGACATGCATACCTCTTCCTCCATAAGAGGGGTTTAGGCTTGCAGTCCTTCTGCACTTCACTTTGATTTCCCAAGCAGGTCTGACAGGAGCCCAGCAGATGCAGTTAATCTTTCTCCAGGGGCTACAACAGTATATACCAGTAACCAACCAGCCTTCACAAATCAATTAGAAGTTGAAGCAATACCCACTAGTCCTTGCTGACTCTTAGCCTAAAATAAGATATCATTTAATTATCTTTCTTTGGGAGCTGTCCATTGGTGTAGTGTCATCAGTGAGCTCTATGTCAGAAAGTGTGTCAGTGAGTAATTGGCATCACCTGACCCTACCTAACAGCTTTACAACAGACACACCAACCGAGATCATAATTTTATCAAAGGATGCGTTTCTGTTGCCCAGAGCATCTCCTTCTATTTAATCACTTGTAAAACTCCATGGCTTCTGCTATGACTGACTATAAATTGATTCTGTCCTTTGGTAGTTGGAAAACACTGATTTTATTTAGCCTTTTCTGTTAGAAACAGTTAGCTATGGCTTAAGACAGAAGAAGTTTAAGATGCAGTTGGAAAACAAATGAATTTGTGGCCCATGCAGAATGAGTACTATGAGCATAGAGGAAAAATCTTGTTTTCACTGCAAGTCATCTGAAAAGAAATAAACATCCAGTGTGTCTTGGATGAGAACTGAGAAACAACCAACAGGGTGGGCAAAAACAGCCAGTATTGTCAAATATGTGTTGGTCTGTAAATTGAATTATACTCACTCAGGAACTGAGCTGTGTGTGTCACATGCATTTAATTTTAGAATAAACTGTTGGAAATAGTTTTCAGTCATTGAAGCCAGAAGAAAAAATGTGTGTTTTATACAAAATTAGGGTTTCTCTATTATGGATTGGGAAATCCTATTCTGAATAAACTTAATTCATTTGATTTAGCTAATTTGTAACAAGGCACTCTTATTCTAGAATAAGAGTGTCCACACATGGAATTAATGAGGAATAGTTATTCTACTTCAAATAAACACCGTACCATAATCCTAATTTATTTCAGTCTGTAGGCAAGCCCTTAGTGAGGGGTGAACTACAAAAGGTTTGATTCAAAGTTCATAAACTGCTTGCAGACCTTTCCCCCTGCCCCTGTTGTCTAAATCAATAGGATTTATCTTTTATTACTGTTTTCTTGGACCGTTCACTGGAAAAATCCAAATATTCTGATTAGGGCTGTCGATTAATCACAGTTGACTCACACGATTAACTCAAAAAATTAATTGTGATTAATCACACTGTTAAACAATATAATACCAATTGAAATTTATTACATATTTTTGGATGTTTTTCTACATTTTCAAATACATTGATTTCTATTACAACACAGAATACAAAGTGTACAGTGCTCACTTTATATTATTTTTATTACAAATATTTGCCCTGTAAAAATGATAAAAGAAATAGTATTTTTCAATTCACCTCATACAAGTACTGTAGTACAATCTCTTTATCGTGAAAGTGTAGAATTTTTTTCTTACATAACTGCACTCAAAACCAAAACAATGTAAAACTTTAGAGACTACAAGTCCACTCGGTCCTACTTCTTGTTCAGCCAATCGCTAAGACAAACAAGTTTATTTATGTTTACGGGAGATACTGCTACATGCTTCTTATTTATAATGTCACCAGAAAGTGAGAATAGGTGTTCGCATGGCACTTTTGTAGCCAGCTTGCAAGGTATTTACCTGCCAGATATGCTAAACATTCGTATGCCCCTTCATGCTTCGGCCACCATTCCAGAGGACATGCTTCCAAGCAGATGATGCTCGTTAAAAAAAATAATATATTAATTAAATTTGTGACTGAACTCCTTGGGGGAGAACTGTATGTCCCCTGCTCTGTTTTACCCGCATTCTGCCATATNATATTAATTAAATTTGTGACTGTACTCCTTGGGGGAGAACTGTATGTCCCCTGCTCTGTTTTACCCGCATTCTGCCATATATTTTATGTTATAGCACACTCAGATGATGACCCATCATATCTCTGTTTTAAGAACACTTTCACTTCAGATTTGACAAAACACAAAGTCAATGTGAGATTTCTAAAAATGTACCAATGTGAGATTTCTAAAAATAGCTACAGCACTCGACCCGAGGTTTAAGAATCTGAAGTGCCGTCCAAAATCTGAGAGAAATGTGTAGCATGCTTTCAAAAGTCTTAAAAGAGCAACACTCTGATGCGGAAACTACAAAACCCGAATGACCAAAAAAGAAAATCAACCTTCTGCTGGTGGCATCTGACTCAGATGATGAAAATGAACATGCGTCTGTCTGCGATTGGCTGACATACTATAGAGTGGACTTGTAGACTCTAAAGCAGGGGTGGGCAAACTACGGCCCGCGGGCCACATCCGGCCCGTGGGACCGTCCTGCCCGGCCCCTGAGCTCCTGGCCCGGGAGGCTCACCCCTGGCCCTTCCCCGGCTGTCCCCCCTCCCCCGCAGCCTTAGCTCGCTCGCCCCACCATCAGCGCAATGCTCTGGGCGGCGGGCCTGCGAGCTTCTGGGGGAGCACAGCTGTAGACCCGCCAGACACTGGTGCTCCAGGCAGCGCGGTAAGGGGGCATGGAGCAGGGGCAGTTGGATAGAGAGCAGGGGAGTTTGGGGTGGTGGTCAGGGGGCGGGGATGTGGATAGGGGTTGGGGCAGTCGGGGGGGAATAGGAGGTTAAATGGGGGCAGGGGTAGTCAGGAAGAAGGGGTGGATGGATGCAGGGCCGGCGCAACCCATTAGGCGACCTAGGCGGTCGCCTAGGACACTAACATTTGGGAGGCGCCGGCGCCCCGGTCGTTGGTGGAATTTTGGGGGCGGGACCTTCCGCCGCCTCTGTCAGGGGCGGCATTTCGGTGGCGGGACCTTCCGCCGCCTAGGGCGGCAAAAAAGCTGGCGACGTTCCTGGTTGGATGGGGCAGCAGGGGGCAGTCAGGGGACAGGGAGAAGGGGTGGTTGGATGGGGCAGGGTTCCCGGGGGGGGCCGTCAGGAATGAGAGGAGGGGTTGGATGGGGTGACAGGGGTCCGGGGACGGTCAGAGGATAGGGAGCGGGTGTGTGTGGATGGGGCAGGGATCCTGGGGGGGCCATCAGGGAACAGGGGCAGGAGTCCTGGGGGGGGCAGATAGGAGGTGGGGGGCCGGGCCATGACCCCCTCCCCTAACCAGCCCTCCATACAATTTCCGAAACCCGATGCAGCCCTCAGGCCAAAAACTTTGCCCGCCCCTCCGCTAAAGTTTTACAATGTTTTATTTTTGAATGCAGCTATTTTTTGTAAATAATTCTACATTTGTAAGTTCAACTCTCATGATAAAGAGATTGCACTATGGTAGTTCTATTAGGTGAATTGAAAAATACAATTTATTTTGTTTTTTACAGTGCAAATATTTGAATTAAAAATAATATAGAGTGAGCACTGTACACTTTGTATCCTGTGTTGTAACTGAAATCAATATATAACGCGACCCGATATAACACAAATTCGGATATAATGCGGCAATGCAGTGCTCCGGGGGGGCGGGGCTGCACACTCCGGCGGATCAAAGCAAGTTTGATATAACGNTTGAAATCAATATATAACGCGACCCGATATAACACGAATTCGGATATAATGCGGTAATGCAGTGCTCCGGGGGGGCGGGGCTGCACACTCCAGCGGATCAAAGCAAGTTTGATATAACGCAGTTTCACCTATAACACAGTAAGATTTTTTGGCTCCCAAGGACAGGATATTGGGGTAGAGGTGTACTTGAAAATGTAGAAAACATCCAAAAATATTTAAATAAATAGTATTCTATTATTGTTTAATCACATGATTAATCTTTTTAATCGCTTGACAGCCCTAATTATGATTTTTCTACATGGATCAGCAAGGCATTACATATACGCTTTAAAGCAGAGCTGACCCCTAGCTGAAAAATTCCAATCCAATTTTGAATTTCAAATGTTCCCTCCCCCTCCAAATTTGGGAGTGTTTGGATATGGAGTTATGGTTCAGTCCATTACAAAGAAAGTGACCATTTAATAAAATGAAGTCTGAATCCAGTTTTACGTTTTGAAATGCCACTAAGTTTGGGGATCTTCGTTGCCGGAGCCAGTGGCACATTTCTACTTTAGGTTTGGCTCAGTCTTTAGTATGGGACAAAGCTGACAAAGTAAATGAGAGAGATTATAATTACATACATTAAGACCTCCAGTCCAACTGTGACTGAGGAAAGTGTGATGCAGGGGAGGCAGCCGAATGTCACCAGTCTCCCATGCAGCATAAGAGCCATCCTGCTTTGAGAGTTCATGTACCAAACATGACAGAAAGCTCATATTGCTGCCTCTTTGAGCAGGATCAACATGTACACCACATCTGCTGGTGGCCAGCATGAACGTTGATGGCAGCATATGTGCTGGCTTGCCCGGACCTACCCACATCTCTTTTCCTACAAATCATATCTAAGTACCCTTGCTATGAAGCACACCTTTGTATACCATAGTAGGATATATTCCACCCTTCCTTGATCCTTATGCATAGGCAAGAGCCATATGTATCTATTACAATGAAATGATCTATGCCCTATAGGCTGATCCAAAATCCATTAAAGCCTCACATTGACTCCAGTGGGCCAATTGAATCAGGCCCAGTATGAGGTTTCATATTGATCCTATTTTAAGATTGTGCAGCACATTTCATTATAACGCTCTGCTTTCAGCTGCCTATAATTTTGCCAAACTAACTGTTTGGACTGAAATTTTCCATGCTGTGTCCCTGGCTCAGGTTGAATTTTTCTGGAAAGTTTCAGGAAAACACAATGCAGCCATTTTAAAGAATTTCATTTTAATGAAAAGCACGTAGTTTTGTCAGAACTAATACTTTTTTTTAAAATGGAGTGTTAGTTCCTGAGGAGCTTGCAGCCGGAATTTAAAATTTGGTATTGTCTCTGATGAAAGAGCTCCCACAGCTATATGCTTAGGTAAAACATCTGTAAAATTGGGCTATTCCTGCATAAATAATACATTGTTGCAAGCATGATTGTATGTGTTCCCCTCTCAAGACTGGACCACACAGTATAACAGTCTACTTCTACTGCCAGTTACTGTAATTAATCATTTACCTCAAATGGTAGAGGTCTGAGTACTGATCCTATTAATGACTTACATATGAGTCATAGGAGGGGTCATACATTGTCTTTTTTGTTTATTTCTCTTCTAATAGAAAATTGCATTAAAAGATATAATTAATAAACTATATTGTTAAGATCAAAAGTTAGCAAATGCAAGATTTAAAGTGGCCCATGCAACCTTTATTTCCCTCACCCTTATGCATAAATATTATAATACTGTCGTTAATTACATGGCACTTTTTTCTACAGGATCCATGCGTCATTCTGTTCTGTTAGAAGCTATTTAATATTAAATTCTTAATCTGTGCTGGAATACAGTAACATTTCTTTGGATTTACAAACAGAATCCAGCTCTCTCCACAGGATAAGTTTTACCCCATAATATAGAAAGCAGTGCACCTCGGCTTTTTTTTAGTTTACACTCCTACACTTTCTCCAGTAATTCACAATTACTGTAGTTTGTTCTCCTAGAGTTATATATATTCCTGTATAACACTAATAATGTAAAATACAAGACAGAGGGAATCTGAAAAAATGAACCCTCACAGAAGAGAAACGAATGTACTAATCTGACCATGAGGAACTCCCACTCGCACTTAAAAAAAATACAAAAATCCTGATCTAATAAATTTCAGATACTATTTTAAATTCATACTCATTACTCAAAAACACAGTAAGGTTCATTTCCATATACGTTCATGGATAAGAACCCTGGATCCCATTCAAATCTCTGAATTGCGAGTGGATTTCATTTAGTAACACTAAGCTCCAAAGGAGGAAGAATACCCAAAAGAGAGGGGATTATTCTGGAGGCACTGAAGTCAGCCACGGCCCTGCCCAAATTGCAGAGCTGAATTAGCCTTTTACATACTTCATTCTAATGACTTTTACTTATCCCTGAGGGTGTTAAACTGTTAGTACTTTAGCACTGATTTGAATTTTAAAATATGCTAATGAAGCCTGAGAATGTCCCCATGGGGTGTGTGTGGGGGTATTAAATAAGGAAAAAACCACAACTCTCCTTCTTTCCTACTCGGGGGTGCCTTCTTCTATACAAAGAATTTTAATGGATACCTTGCAACTGTATAGCTAACTTTATACGTAAAAAGAGATTCAGAAAGCTAACTGTACAGAAATTTCAGTCTGGAAGCGAGTTAAAGGAAATATGTGGAGAACCATTTAAAATACAGTATATTATAATCAAGATACATAGGGCCAAATTCTCTGTCATGTTTCCTTTGCATCCCTTTGCATAGCCAGATGTCCCTAGCTACCTGCTCCTGCATTAAAGTAAGGGAGAGTGGATGGAGGTCCTGAGAGGCAATGATGTCCAGCCCAGAGGCATGTGTGCAGCTGTTGCTCTCTCTCTTGCTCCAATGTGGTCTCTATTCTATGTATAATGTTTGAGGCTCACAATTCTCTGAGAAACCCTGTATGTAGACTCTTGTACACCCCTGTGACTCTTTAGTTCAATTAGTCTTTGGTTTGGATTTTTACATGATTAATGTAACACAGAGTTCCATTTAGATACAAGAGAAATCCAAGCATTGTCCAGAAACGCACAGATTCAGACACCCAAAGAACCATAACTCTACCCTATAGTATGGCATCCCAGTGATTCACTTTGGTGTTTGTGGTTCCAGATTAGATGAAACCAACTTTTGAAATACTTTTTTAAAAATTCATTTTTATCTTTTCCCTTCTGGTGTCAAGCACTTTAGGACCAGGAATATGTTTGAATCATAGAATATCAGGGTTGGAAGGGACCTCATCTAGTCCAACCCCCTGCTCAAAGCAGGACCAATCCCCAGACAGATTTTTGCCTCAAATCCCTAAATGGCCCCCTTAAGGATTGAACTCATAACCCTGGGTTTAACAGGCCAATGCTCAAACCACTGATGGACATCCAGGTAGTACAACCTGCTTAGTGACATAAAACTTTATAGAAGTCTGACCTGAAGAAAAGCTCTCTGTGGCTCAAAAGCTTGTCTCTTTCATCAATAGAAGTTGGTCCAATAAGAGATCTTACATCACCCATCTTGTCTCTCTAGTATCCTAGGACCAACATGGCTACGACAACACTGCATAAAATTTTGTAAGCCCTTAATCCAAGCTATGGCTGGCAGCTGGATTTGACAGTTTCAATACTTTATCCACTTAGAGGTTCAAGTGTTTAGCTTCCACAGATTGAAGAATTCACTGTCTCAAGCTTGCCCACTCCAAATGGCTCACCACAAGAGGCACTTAAAGAATTTATCCTAAGCTATTGTTTCTGCCTACTTGAGTTCTTATTGAAGAGAAACCTGATGGTTTGTCACAGCTTCTGCAGCTCTCACTGATTAAGACCAATATGCTCAACCTTATTCTTCAGACAGGTTTCCAGGTTTAGGTGATATCTATGTCCAACTTTCTCAAAGATGGAGTGAAGTACAAGAGAAGTCTCCCCTATTTTACAGTCCCTAGCAAGAGGGGATGCAATGTGATACATGTGCCTTACTCACTCAATAGGAGAAGAGAACTTGGTCTTGCAAAAGGAGAGTATGGGCACAGTTAAACACATTCTGCAGCAAGCTGTCTTCCCAAAGTAGTACAGAAAATGTGATCAAGAAGTGAGCAATTATAAATAGCCAAGACAAGTTTGAACTGTTTCCCTTTCCTCCTTACACAAGAATGAAGCCTGTCCTGGCAACTACCATGTCAAATGAGTAATCACTACTACAAATTTTTGCCCCTTGGGGGACAATGTATATTTATGGGATGGACCAATGATCAAATAAAACAACAAAATTTTCTTTCTGGCGAGATGTATGTCTTAATGACTTTATATTGCCAATAGGTGTCTAATACTAAATAAACCAAATAATAATTATAACAATTTGCAGTTCTCCCCTTGTCATCCAAGCACCTCAGAATCCTTTAACATTAATTAATTTTCACCCCTGCACAGCAAGCACCAACTATTAATTTTACAGAAGGAAAACTGCAGATGAAGTGAGTCAGTAGCCCTTTTGGCTCCTACTCCTGTGCTCTGTCCACAGCTGGTTCCTCCTGGGTGGAAATTATTTATTTATTAAGATGTGTGTTGTTAGGCATTTAGGTTTACATTACTGAGTGTAGAGGTACTATGTCCCTGACAAATTCATCTCCCAGCGCATCAGATGACAGTAGGGATACCAATATTGTTCCTATTTGCTGTATGGATGATACAGTGGTCATCATTAACAACCAGAATTTGCCACTTATTACAACACAGTGATGAGAGGGTACTGCATTATTCTCTATACTTGAAAATGGTAATGGTGTAATATTTTCTCACAAACACTGATTTTTTTTTAAATGGCAACCACTGTATGTTTGATACAATCTACCCAAACGTTGCTTTCCACAGCATGCCCAGCACTGAGAATATCGTTAGAGAGCTGCCAGGCATGGGGTGTATCTTGTACAAATTAAATCTCAGAATCTCATACTATTAATGCCTTAGAAAAAATATTTCCATCATTTAATATGTGCTGAACATTATGGACCCATCCTTGGAGTAAGTACATTGACTTAAATGGACATTGATTTCATGTTTCTATGGGCCAAATTCATTTTTGTGTAAGTCCACAGAAACCAAATTTCACCAGAAATGAATTAAGTTGGAGGGAGTCTTTGATATCCTAATACATTTGCCTATACTCCCTATCTCTATATGGCATAGGTAAAGGAACGAATCAGCCTTAGTTTTATTTCAAGACAATTCTATCCAGATATTTAATGGGCTAATCACTGTGGTAACGAGTGTCAGTATTATTAAACACATATTTCTATGATTTCTATGATATTCTATATATTGTCTATGGCTTTCACTATAACAAACACCTTCGCTCTTATTTTTGTATTCATTCTTTGGTTTGTTGTCCCCATCTTTGACACTTTCCCCCTTACTATCTGATGACTGCAATGTAAAAGGGTTTGGAGCCCCCTGGTTAAGAATGCAGGGTCATCTAACAAATGCAGGAACAGTGAATAGTTCCACTTCTATCCAATTTAAAGGAAAAATTGAACAATCACATTTCCCCGTTGTCTATTTTCTATTTTCTCATCTATTGAGTAAATTCTGTTCTGCAGTAATTCTTCAGGGGCATTAAGAGGAGGAAATTACTGGATTAGCTCCAGGTCTTGCTATAATTTGTTCCATGGGTTACACAGGCTATCATGTCATGCTGGCAGAGTTTACCACATTTCTGAATAGCTATCTTTTCCTTTCGAACCATGGACTGTAACTCCTAGATTCCCAGGTAAGTGCACTCCAGGCACCAAAGAGGATGTAAGAGCTACAGTATAGACGGCGCTGGGAAAGCTGATTGTATAACAGAAGCCAGCAAATTCTGGCACAGCAACAGGCCTTCAGTTTGGGTTTTGTTCAAGGAGATTGTTTATGAGTTTTTTTTAATTGCACCCCATTATCATCAGCTTATTGACTAGTTTTAAATCCACTCTACCTTTTTATGTGGGGCTATTCATGTATGTAATGATAAATACAATATAAACAAATCTCATAAACAAATGATAAACTGTGTTCTTTAATCATTAAGAAGCTTTTTAAGAGTACTCATTGCAAAAAGTAACCGCTTGCATATTTGTATTTCTGTCAAGCTTCATCAACCTCTCCATTGAATTTAAGATTATAAACAAGGGTCATCTGGCCCTGCCTTTTAAAAACCATTTCTCGTGCCCTTCATAGATCATCATGATATACATCATATATCCTCAGGGTCACATGTACATTACAGCCTGGGAAATTGTAATTAGGTCCAAAACACTGGTTGTCAATAATTGTACTAAAGGATAAATTACAATTTTATCCATGCTGGGATTAGGCAACAGTTTAAACTAGTTGCCACATGAAAGTTACATTTCATTGTTTAATGCTTCACGTGTGAAGTATTAAATATCAGAGATTCTGTGATTCAATAAAAGAATCACACCCATCACTCTAATCCTCACAAAAAGGACGATGAAGAGGTGAGAAGCAAGAGAGAGGAGATAGTGAGGGAGTCCCTTCTACAGGATCAAATTACTTGCTTGTCATTATCAATTCATCTGCATTATTTTTAAGTTAAAATGTAGATACCAATTTATCTACATCTTGGATATGTAGCACCTGGGTATGTATTTTTAAAAGCAGATAGTAAAGAAAACATATAATGCTGTATAACAAACTCAGTTTAAATGATTGGGTTTTGTGAATGATGCATATGTCTAAAATGGGGGAGATTTTCAAAGGTATAAAAGGCAGGTAGGCACCTAAATCCCACTAAAAGTCTATGAGAGTTAGGTGATTAAATAGCCTTTGAAAACCTACCCTATTTAGATATATGTTTCATTCACAAAACCCAATCAAATCATTTAATTTCAGGTCCAGATTGTGGCTGGCCCGCCATGTGTATGCATGGAGGAGAGAGCCTGTCCCCCCTTGTGCCCCTCATTGTCATAATTAAGGCCTGTCAGGCCTAGCCTGGTTTTGAGCTTAACTGGTGGCAAGTGGGTAAAGGTTCAATAATTGTTACAATAATCTGTTATAAAACATTTTTTAAAAGATGTGAAAAAGAGACAAAGACCAAATGAATTTTAACAAAGAGGTCTACTGATACCACCCAAGGATTCTGTCAAGATCACATTTAGTAAACAAGAGGACAATGGGACCAAAAATGAAGCCTAACTGATGAACAAAATAACGAGAAGATGGGCTATTCTTCCTGTCATCCCTTTTTGGAGCCTTCAGAAGAGATTGTGAAGGGGGGGAAAGGGAAAGGACTTCTACCACTACTGCAGCCACAGTGGAAGGGTTTTTCATCATGACTCGGATCTTGGCACTGCAGTGGGGACACCTGACCATCACTATGGCACCAAGAGGAGCCCTGCCTGATCAACGTGAGATTGTTCTTTCTCTTCCTCTCCCTAATCTGTCCCTTTCTGTTCCCCATTACCTTCCTCCAGTCTTCTCTCGCTATCTCTCGTACGTGAAATGCACTGAACAGCACCAGCATGGAGAATGAGATGGCCCATCTAGCACTGCTCAGCCTCAAAAAGATCAGTGAAGAAGAAGGACCCGACCAGGCCAAACAGATGATGCCCTGACCAGGAAGGTTTGCTTAGGGTTGCCAACTTTCTAATCGCACACAACTGAACACCCTAGCCCTGTCCATTCCCAGAGGCCCCACTCTCTTCCAAGAGGCCCTGCCCCAGCTCATTACATTCCCCCTCCCTTGGTGGCTTGCCCTCCCCCACCCTCACTCACTTTCACTGGGCTGGGGCAGAGGGAGTGCGGGAGGGGTGAGGTCTTCAGGGTGGGACCAGAAATGAGGGGTACAGGGTGCGAGAGGGGGCTCCTGACTGGGGCAGGGTGTTGGGATGTGGGAGGGGGTACGGGCTCTGGGTGCAGGCTCTGGGGTGGGGCCGGGGATGAGCGATTTGGGTTGCAGGAGGGGACGCCAGGCTGGGGGTTGGGGCCGAAGGATTCTGAGGGAGGGAGGGGGCTGTGGGTTGAGGCAGGGTGTTGGGGTGTTGGAGGGGGTGCGGGCTCTGGGGTGGGGCCAGGGATGAGGGGTTTGGAGTGCAGTAGGGGGCTCCGGGCTTGGGTGGTTTCAGGGCTGGGGCAGAGGGTTGGGGCTTGGGCTTACCTCAGGCAGCTCCTGGTCAGCGGCGCAGCAGGGCTAAGGCAGGCCAGTCCCGACCTATCCTGGCACCTCACTGCGCTCCGGAAGCGGCCAACAGGTCCAATTCCTAGGCGGGGAGGCCAGGAGGCTCCGCACGCTGCTCTCACCCGCAGGTACTGTCCCCCCAGCTCCCATTGGCCGCAGTTCCCAGCCAATGGGAGTGTGGAGCCAGTGCTCAGGGTGGGGGCATTGCGTGGAGCCCCATTACCCCCCCCCCGCCTAGGAGCCGGACCTGCTGGCCACTTCTGGGGCGCAGCGTTGTGCCAGGACTAGTTGGGACTAGCTTGTCTTAGCCCTGCAGCTCTGCCGACTGCACTTTTAATGGCCCGGTCAGCGGTGGCAACCGGAGCCACCAGGGTCCTTTTTCGAAAACCGGACACTTGGTAACCCTAGGTGAGCTAGGGCCTAGAGCAAAAGCTGCTATGGCAACCTACAAACCTAAACCATACAACTGTTACACATTTTCCCCATCGTTTACTATCCTATGTCTTCTCACCCTCTTGTGCCTGTCTGTTTTGTCTAAAGCTGGAAATGACTATCATTCCCAATTCAAAATTGGCTTTGAGCGGGGGGTTGGACTAGATGACCTCCTGAGGTCTCTTCCAACCCTAATCTTCTATTATTCTATGAAAAGAACCAACTCTTTCTTCCCCACTAGCAAGGACTGTTAAGCAATACTCCCTCTTTCTGTGTAGAGACTTTGATAGGTTTGATTAAGTTTGTTTTGCATAATCACTCAATTTCTATTTCAATGCTTTTTGACTTCTTTTGAGCCCTTTCCTGTTGTGTGTCTCAATCAATAAATATTTAACCTCTGGCATAAATTTTCTAGTGTTTGTGCTATGGTACTAAGCAGGCTCAGGTCTCTGTACTTGGAATCCCAAACCTTGTTTAAAATTGTTAATGGTGTAAAGTGACATGGTCATGTTTCAGAGGGTAACCGTGTTAGTCTGGATTTGTAAAAAGCGACAGAGAATCTTGTGGCACCTTATAGACTAACACACGTATTGGAGCATAAGCTTTCGTGGGTGAATACCCACTTCGTCAGACACATGTAATGGAAATTTCCAGAGGCAGGTATAAATATGCAGGCAAGAATCAGTCTAGAGATAACAAGGTTAGTTCAATCAGGGAGGATGAGGCCTTCTTCTAGCAGTTGAGGTGTGAACACCAAGGGAAACTGCTTTTGTAGTTGGCTAGCCATTCACAGTCTTTGTTTAATCCTGAGCTGATGGTGTCAAATTTGCAAATGAACTGAAGTTCAGCAGTTTCTCTTTGAAGTCTGGTCCTGAAGTTTTTTTGCTGCAGGATGACTACCTTTAAATCTGCTACTGTGTGTCCAGGGAGGTTGAAGTGTTCTCCTACAGGTTTTTGTATACTGCCATTCCTAATATCTGACTTGTGTCCATTTATCCTTTTACGTAGGAATTGTCCAGTTTGGCCGATGTACATAGCAGAGGGGCATTGCTGGCACATGATGGCGTATATTACATTGGTGGATGTGCAGGTGAATGAGCCGGTGATGTTGTGGCTGATCTGGTTAGGTCCTGTGATGGTGTCGCTGGTGTAAACATGTGGGCAGAGTTGGCATTGAGGTTTGTTGCATGGATTGGTTCCTGAGTTAGAGTTACTATGGTGCGGTGTGTGGTTGCTGGTGAAAATATGCTTAAGGTTGGCGGGTTGTCTGTGGGCGAGGACTGGCCTGCCTCCCAAGGCCTGTGAAAGTGAGGGATCGTTGTCCAGGATGGGTTGTAGATCACTGATGATGCGTTGGAGAGATTTTAGCTGAGGACTGTAGGTCATGGCCAGTGGTGTTCTGTTGGTTTCTTTCTTGGGCTTGTCTTGCAGCAGGAGGCTTCTGGGTTCACGTCTGGCTATGTTGATTTGTTTCCTTATTTCCTCGTGCGGGAATCGTAGTTCTGAGAATGCTTGGTGAAGATCTTGTAGGTGTTGGTCTCTGTCCGAGGTGTTGGAGCAACCGCGGTTGTACCTCAGCACTTGGCTGTAGACGATGGATCGTGTGGTGTGTCCGGGATGGAAGCTGGAGGCATGAAGGTAGGCATAGCGGTCTGTGGGTTTTTGGTATACGGTGGTGTTAACGTGACCGTCACTTATTTGTACCGTGGTGTCTAGGAAGTGGACCTCCCATGTAGATTGGTCCAGGCTGAGGTTGATGGTGGGGTGGGGTGGAAGCTGTTGAAATAGTGGTGGAATTCTTCCAGAGTCTCCTTCCCATGGGTCCAGATGATGAAGATGTCATCAATGTAGCGTAGGTAGAGAAGGGGCATGAGTGGACGAGAGCTGAGGAAGCGTTGTTCCAGGTCAGCCATAAAAATGTTGGCATATTGTGGGGCCATGCGGGTGCCCATAGCGGTGCCACTGGTTTGGAGGTATATATTGTCACCAAATTTGAAATAATTGTGCGTGAGGATAAAGTCACAGAGCTCAGCAACCAGTTGTTCTGTGGCATCATCAGGGATACTGTTCCTGACAGCTTGTATTCCATCTGTGTGTGGGATGTTTGTGTAGAGAGCCTCCACATCCATGGTGGCTAGGATGGTGTTTTCTGGAAGATCACCAATACATTGTAGTTTTCTCAGGAAATCAGTGGTGTCACGGAGATAGCTGGGAGTGCTGGTGGTGTCGGGTCTGAGTAGAAATAGCTAGGATGCCAGATGATGCTAGGGCTATACATGGACATGAATAAATGAATAACATAATATATTTGGAACTCTGCCACAAGAGTCAAAGAACGTGGGCACCATTGCAGTGTACAGCTACAGTTGTAGTGCCTGTACTTTACACACTGCCGTAAGTGCAGACATACACTATTCCACCCAAATGTTGTCTAAGGCTACGTTATCCTGGGAATGTGGAAATGGGTGCACATAACTAGCACTGAGCAAAAGAAATATTCTTTAGTCAGAGTTGGAATGAAGATGTGATTTGCTGCTGGGCCATTAATTAGGTGATGTAAGTATTCCTATTTTAAAGACTGGATGCTGAGAATGAAAGGATAAGAGATTTGTTCAAGGCCACAGAATAACTGTGATAGAACTGAGATTAGCACCCAGGAGTATAGCTGGTCAGGAATTTTTCAATTAAGCATTTCTTCATCTAAAAATGCCAGTTTGACAAAACCAAAACTTACTCAGGTCCAGGAGATAGATCACTTTTAGTATGTATATCTACCTAGCTCCTGGACCTGAGTAAATTTTGGTTATGAGAGAAAGAGCAAGAGAGATGCACACAACTCAGAATAGCCAATAGTCAGGGCACTCAACTGGGATAGAGAAAACCAAGGTTTAAGTGCTAGCTCTTCCTGATTCAAACTTGAGTTAGTCTCTCAATCTCTCCTGTTGAAGCGGTTCCACTTCATATAAATAATTAAATATTAATTGTACCATAGAGAGAGAATAACTTTATAGCCTGGTGGTTCTGACACTCATCTGGGACGTGAGCAAATTAGGTAGAGGAGAAAGACTTTAATGTGGGTCTCCCACCATATTGCAGGTGAGTGCCCCACCCGTAGTTTGGTGGTTATTCTGGGATGGGAGTTGGTCTCTTGTGTTTTTTCCATGAAGATTTTTGAAAGATTTTGTTTTGAAAGGTCCACATCACAACAAAATGTTGTGTGGAATGGAATTCTCCTTTTCTAGCCCGCCCTACTCAGGAGATCATGGCTCCCACTCAATCCACTAAATAATGCCTATGCTATAAAATATGACCATTTCCAACTTAATCTATATATAAGGACGTGCACATCCCAAATGTATCCTCTTTTAGGCAGAGCAGCCGCTTCAAGTTTCTATCTGTATTTTATCATAAAAGCTTATTACAGCGGTTTTAAAAAAAACTAAAAGGAAGACTGATCACTTTTTTGGCATAAGTGAATAACGAATTGTTTATTGCTAGGGAGTAAATTTAGAGGCATGCTCCTTGAGAGAAAAAAATCAATAAAACGCCATAGCCTATGGCTTGAGAGGTTATTTAATTGAAAGATATTTATGTTCTTTTCCATTCCCAGGAAATACAAGTAACAGTGTAATATATTCCCCACATAAAGAAGTTAAGAATAATTGGCTCAATAAATTCTGTTATTCTAAGGAACAGCAAAAATCAGTTTGAATATTCTCCTGGTGTTGTTATGATCTACTTGCCATTGTAACCTCAAGCAGTAATCCATATCTTTTGACGACATCACTTGTAAAAATTGTACAATAATAAAACTTTCCTGAGCTACCTGATAAATGTCCCAACTTTACAAACTACCAGTTTTTTACTATTCTCTTTTTTAACTGCCAGTTTCTCTAGTCCCTTTGTTTGAATAGATTGTCATTTGTATGAAGTGTTACCATTGATCTCCAGTACTGGGCATTAACTGTTTCTGCACAGTGCTGAAAACTGATATGACAGAATTAATTGCTTTCAATTTGTTTTGAGAATAGAAATTTGGACTTACAGTTCTTCCTAGTGGCAAGCAAGACATGGGTAAGCTTCGAAGGCATTGATATCACTGATTCTGTGATTAATTATAAAGACTGATATATTATTTTGTAATTTCATTATGACCATTTAGAACACATAACTTATTGATCATACCATTATCAATAGTTGGCAGAACTATGTTGGGGGATATTACATAAGGTGAGATAAGGTTACAGTATGAAAGAAATGATAGTTACTCAATCCCCACATCCCGGGATGCAGGTTATTCATTCACTTAATTTCACTCCAATTAATGTCGAGGAGAGACAGGAACCAGCCATGCATTTGTGGTGTTATAACTTCATGCAGGAAGGGGGCAATAAAACCAAATGGAATGAAATAATTATAATTGTATGAATTATGAAGTGGTAATACAGCACTTTCATTTAATGGGATCCCAAAGTGATTCTCAAGTTTAATACATAATACATGCATATATATATATGCAAAAAGCTACACAATATTCAGTGTCTTTGCAGAACTTTCATTCATAAAGAGATCCACATATCAAACTACATGGTATGCAAATCATCTACTTTTGAAGATTGAAAGGATAGTGACTCTCCAGGGATTTGAGGCAATAGCTCTAGGGCCCCCAGGAATTTCAAACCCGATTCTTACACTAGGCTACTCCCCCTTCCAGCACCAACAGCTATTATTAAAGGACCAAATTTTCAAATGTATTTAGGTGCTTAGGGATGCAGACAGGTGCCTAGTGGAATTTACAAAAGCTCTTGAGTAGGTTAAGTTCCTAACTTCCCTGAAAGTCAATGGGAGATACGCACCTAACCTGCTCAAGTGCTTCTGTGCATGCCATTAGGTATGTGTTTGTATCTTTAGGTAGCTAAACACTTTTAAAAATCTGGCTCACAATCTGTAGCAGTCTTTTATGTTTTTAGGTAGAAACGCTGGCACCAGACCTCCTTTAGACAATAGTTCTGAGCCCTTCTCAGTATGGGCTATTCAGGTGAAGTGAGTACTTTTCTTTTGCAAGCATGCAGCTGAGTTTCTCAGCACACAGAATTCTGGCAAAACTCCAAGTAATAAATAGCCATGAAAAAAATAAAACAAATGGATGGAAATAAAGCCACCCTCACATCTCTTGTCCAAAGAAAGTAAACTAATTTTGCAATTGATCCCTTGGATACTAAATGTCTGGCTCTAAGTTATCCCATAGACCTCCCCACTGTAAATAAACTACATTAAAAATAAACAAAGGTGAAACTAGATATTATTGTTACCTTCAAATTTCTTGCAGTCTTTTGCTCGTGGTTTCCAGCTGCTGCCTGAACCATTCCCCACAAATCATCTTCACTGTCGGATTGCACATCCCAGATCTAGTTATTATTTAAAATTTACAGAGTACCATAAAAGGTCACATGGTTTAAGGAGACGCAGTTTGTGTCATTCTGTAAGGGAACTATAATTTTAAAATATCATAAGGAGAAGGAAGACAAAGGAAAAAATATCATGGTTCATCCTGGTATGTAAATATGAGGTTCACAAGTTGGGGTTATGTGTGTGTGGGCACGCGTGCATGCACAGACACATATGTAAAGGGAACTGCACATCTGTGTAGTTGCATTTGTCATTGTCTGCAACTTTCACTAATTAATCAATCTCTTAAATTCACGAAATTAACTTTATTATGGACGTAATAGTGGGGGGCTCCTCACAGTGGTCATCGTACCCATGATTCCTTCCCTCACAACTGTTTGTGACAAGAAGACTGGAGGTAACAAGAAGACTGGAGGTCTCCTGATAAGTTATCTGTCAATTTTACATTGAGATCCTTAACATCAGATTCACCTTCCATTCCCAGAAGAATTTGAGATTGATATTGAGGACATCAGATATTTCCTGATACCCGTATAATGGTGGTGGCACTTCACAGCAGCTAACACATAGTCATCCTCACAAAATGGATGCATATGTCCTCCTCTCCCCTTTTTTAGATAGTCATAGTTTCCATGAAACTGGCGACATGACTTCCAGTAGGATTTGGGGCTCATCTTAAGGCTCCATCAAAGTGGGTACATTTAGGTGCATTATACACCTCTCAAAAAGCTTTTTGCAATGGAACACTATGTCCAGGAGACTTAACACACATTCCCAACCAGACTGGTACCTGAAAGATTCCTCACATAAAGACACACACACACACACACACACACACACACACACCACCATGCACTGAGAGGGACAATATATCTACAGGACAACATAAAATTGTAAGCATTGATTACCAAAGAGATTTCTACTGAGCACAACACCTTTGCTTCCTCCTGTGCACTAAGCAACTTCACTCATTTTTTAAAAAATCCCATTGATCCACCGAGGATATAGGCATAAGTAAACAATACTCACATGAGGATCTGGCCCTGCAAAGCACTGTGCAAATCTATGCCACTGTTNAACTTAATATAATTCAAAGATAACAGATGGCCAACACTACCTTCTTGTTCAACTTTGCCCACCTGATATGCCAGACTCGTAGGGTGATCAGATGTCCCGATTTTATAGGGACAGTCCCGATTTTTGGGTCTTTTTCTTATATAGGCTCGTATTACCCCCCACCCCCATCCTGATTTTTCACACTTGCTGTCTGGTCACCCTATGCCAGAGCTGCTGTTGTTTCTTTGGAGGATCCAGCAATTCAGAGCAGAATAGTAGCAAAATATAGTCCCTTCAGAAGAAACCATACTGAATACAAACTTTGTCTGTTGTGTAAATGTAACCCATTTAAAGCATCATTTAACTGTAAAGAAGCACTTTGTAAGGGTGCAAGGAGTCTGAGATTCTATTATAGAAAATCATATCATAGGTCATTAGAGGCTTCACTCATTCAATACATTGTTTTCATCATATGGTGTATTCTTGAGGATTACAGTTGACCAAAAAAAACCTCTCCCTGAGTCCAAAAGGACACTTTATCTAGAGTCTTATGTAAAGAGAGCAGATTTGTGAGTAATATGCTATCATTTTTACATAGCCACTTTTCCGAGGTACACATGCGGTTTATGTGCCTGCTACACAAGTTGTAGCTAGTTTAATTAGTCCCTCGTTTATTAGTGAAGTGTTCTTCTCCGAGCCCCATTTGGCCCATCTCCTTTTTCTTTCACATTCTCAGATCTCTCTTTGAATGGTTTAGTTCTGTAGTGCACACTAGGTATATACCCAATATTAAATTTCCTTCAGTCAGCAAAGTCTTTTTACCACTTTTTTGCCTACATTAGGAAAAGGGTGGCGGTGGTGGTGAAGAAAGCATACCTACATGGGGCCATCAGTCTAGTCAAAACAGAGCCCTTAAAATGCAAACACATACCCCTAGTCAAAGAAAAGGCTGAGAAATATTCCAGAGAGGAAACAGCAACAAAAAAGGAATATGTCTGAGATAAAAATACAGAAAACGTTGTTTCATGCTATTCAAAAGGATTCAGTCATTTGGCTTGGTGTTCTGAAGCCAGTGTTACATCCACATTGTAAATGGATTTAAAGAAACCTATAGAACATCCTGCTATAGGAACAAATGCAGATCTGACAAGAATCAACTGAAAGAAAAGTGGAGCATGGAGGGAGTGGAAAAAACTGCCAAGGCAGTTACAGAAAACAACATCAAATCTATCAAACTATCAGTAGGGAGATTGTCAGAATCCAGAAAAATGAAAAGCAAAATGTTACAATGCTTAAGACTTCCATACAGATTTATGATACTGTTACACAGCATTTTAAGGTTTAAGTATAATCTGAACAGGTAAATCACCTTATGTTCCACACTACCGTCTATATGTGGCCCTATGACAGTATGACGTATGCAACCCAGCAGCTGGAATAAATATTTGAGTTCTCCTTCCTCTACTCTTGCCCCAACTGGAGGAAGAGGGGAGCTTTGAAGCCACTCTAAGTGGGGGCAGAACCACAGTTTAGGAGCAGAACCATGGGCTGGAGCCATGGGGATCTCTTGGGTGCAGTGGGTCTATCCCAGATTGCATCACTGAGGTGGCAAGTGGTTGGGCAAATCTGCTTCAACCTTCAGCAGAAGAGAAAGAGAACTAGCCAGATCACCCCAGACAACTGCTAGTGACTTCCTTGTGGATCTTAACCCACAGGTGGCCTCCCATGGCTAAGAAGAATGGGGCAGACCACTTACATAGTTCATACTGTAAATTAAGCAACACATTTCAAGAAGCAAAGAGGAGCGGCACAAAACTGTAAACATATAATTGCATTATAAATCATCACAATTAATACATTTACCAATGTATTACTCTTAACTCTGTTGGAAAACCCTCCCACAATTCTGACCTCTATTATTTCAATGTATAACTATAGTAACTCCATTGACTTCAGTACAATTATTTTGGTTGCAAACCAGTATAAAATCATAATTTTGTCCAATTGTTACAATTGTCTTTATCAGTACCTAATTGCCTCTGGAATGTATGCTGTTAGTATTTCACCATAATTACTAACTGGATTGCAATTAACACTTGTTCACTTTTAAGAAGGATTTTTAAAACTATCCAGTTGTGGAATACTGTTTCACTCTCAAAATTACAGCAATGTTATTTGCAGATCAGTCTGTGATTTACTGCTTACAGCTAATGCAATTGTGCTGCTGGCCTTTATATAAAACTAATAATAAATCTCTTGGCAATCAGGTTGTATTGTTGATCTTTGAACACTAAAACAGAAACACAGGCTGAAATTGCAGCATGCCCTGGATAAAAGTAGAGCAGGTAAGCTAGGCCATCTCATTTTCTGCCTTCAAATTCAAAGCAATATTAAGCAATCTAGTAACAGGAAATATAGAAAACATATTTTTATTACATATTCCAATTTCACCATTCCAAAGTCACATTGTTGGTCTTAGTAATATGAACCTGCTATATTGTCAATAGTGACAATGTAGCATGATTGGCAGGCAAAACGCATGAAGAATGAGATTTTTTTTTTTTGCAGATTGAATTCTAAGCAGGTCACATCCAAAGCAACCAAACAATTCTAATGTATAGACTCGTTTTCTATATTTAATTAGCTTAAGTTATCAGTTTCCATATAAAAATCTTATATATCACACATTTATCCAATCTTCTAGTGCAAATTATAGAATCAAAATAGTATATTTAGATACTGGCAGTAAAATAGAGTTATTTACTAAGTTTAATATTTTGAACTTCTCTACAAGCCCACTAAAATAAATAGAGAATCGTGTAATTATTTAATTTGGAAATAGAGTTTTCCCCACATGCTGGGCAGAGGGTCAAAAATAACCCAGAGATTGCGGGTCCTAGTGACGGGGAATATGGTGGTGTTATCAACAGTGACACAGAAGGGAGGAAAGCACAGAAGGTTTGGAGGGAAAATAAGAAGTTCTGTTTTGGCCACACTCCATTTAAGCTGACAGCAAGACACCCAAGAGACAAACTGAGCTATAGGACTGGAAGGAAGGACACCGTTAAGCATTGTAAAAGTAGGTTTGTGAGTCATCGCCATCTGTAGCTATGACAGCTCAAGCTATTTGAGCTGATGAGATTACCAGAGACAGGGTGTAAAGTGGGAAGAGCAGAGGGCCATGAACAGAGCCCTTGGGAATCTCCACAGCATATGGTAGAGAAAGAGGACAATGAAAGAATGGTGAGAGAAGGAGGAGGGCAACTAGAAGGGTACAGTATCATGAAAGCTCAGTCAGAGGATGATACCTCACAAAGATGATCAATAGTGTCAAAAGCAGCAGGCAGGTTGACAAAGTTGGTGATGATTAATACATTTGGCCAGGAAGAGCCCAGTTAAAGGGGCAGTAAGGGCTGAAGGAACTTTTATTGAGGATAAATGAGATCAGAAGCAGCCACCAGAGAAAAGTGAAGCAAGGAAGAAGGTGACTGTGTGGGTGCAATCCATCTCCATTCAGTGTGACACTCTGTCCCTCTCTGGTGGTGGCCGGGTGACAGAGAGGTTGATGAGTCTGCCATAGCCAAACTCATCAACCTCTATGTGTGGCCCAGTCACCACTAGAGAGGGACAGAGTGCCACACTGGGTGGTGTGGGTTACACACTTCTCCTGGCCAGGGAAGGTAATCCCGCGTATCAGAGGTCCATCTAGCTCAAATCCCTGTGATGTCGGAACGGATTGGATCACTTGAGCAGGTGGGACTTTGGAAGTGGAAAGAAGATAGGTGACCTCACAACTGGTGATGAGGGGAAAAGGTGGGGGAGGAGGTAGTTGTGGAGCATAGAAGGGAAGAAATGATGGGTGAAAGTAAGCAGGAGAATGGAGATTCTGGTGGGCTTAGTTGATTTTCTCTTGGAAGAAGTATTCAAGATACTGTGCAAAAGAAAGAAGGGGAGATGGTTTAAGGAGGGAGTCAAAGGTTGCAGATAAGTCACATGGACTGCGGGCTATAATTCAATGGAGAAAAAGTATTGTTCTTTGGCCATGGAGATGGCAGACTTCTTTTTAAATAGCAGGCATTACTGCACTTTGGGATGGTATAGATCTATATTGTTCCAAAATGGCATATTGAGTAATATCTTGACTTGATGCAAGGGATATGAGGGGTAACTGCTCATATCACATTGAATCAATAAAAGACAAGATCACATTCATGCATCATTTACAGTATTTCTTTGTATCTCCTGCATTCAGAATAATTACACTTATTATGCTCTTTAGTTTCAAGAAAATTCACATCTTTTCTCCAAGGGAAAATGACTTTCCAAATTGATAATAACTGATTTCTGAACCAAACATAATATGCTGTCCAGAATTTAAAGAAATACACTTATTTCGCACTTGGATAATCACCAAACTAATTTTTAAAAGCAGTATAATAGATCTAATATTATTTGTTGAAAAGTATTGACGGACTTTTAGCCTACAAATTTAGATATTACAGTCACTTAGGTCCACCACATTCCACCAAATTAAATAGATTTATATAAATAGATACTCTACATTCATACAATTCCAACTCACAAAACAATGAATTTCCAAACTTTAAAACAATTCTTGCTGACAACTCTTACTGTCTGAGAAGATGATAGATTGTATCTCTCTTAGCTAAGACACTGCATGGACAAAAGCATTCATTCCTTATCATAGAGTGCAAACCAAGACAATGAAGTGCCATAATCTCTTCCCCCAGCCTGCACACTTTGATTTTGTTGTAAGTGAAGCCACTGATCAGTTCACAATTTTTGCTAGTTCTTAGGCAAACACATTTTGTAGTTCTCCTCTGTGATGTACTATTGTCAGTATAACAGATTATAATTTACAATGCAATAATTTATGATATTATCAAAAGACTAATGCCTCATTGCAGGCAGCTTTCAGTTGGTCATAACATCAAACTTGCAGTTTTCTAAGTCACATTTTCTTACCTGTCCATCTTAGTGGGACAGCACCCCTACCGTTTGTGAATAATAAAAGCTTGCAACGTGTCATTGTTTCCAATGTCAACAAGCTTGTTTCACAGATTTTAAAAACAGTGCCTTAAGTTATCTGCAGTCTTTAAAAAAAACTATAAATAGTTATGCATGGCTAGAGTACATGCTTTGTAACAAAGTAATGTAGAAATAGGCCAGCCACACATGCAAACTAAGTAACTGGAACTGGTTGAAATATGATAAGCTTGTTTAAAATTATATACAAGTTATTTTTTTTCTGAAAAAAGTTTAACCAGAAAATCTCCCAATCTTTTCCATCTCCCTTTTCTTTTGCTTTGGCAAAATGGAAAAACCAAAAGAGGGAGAAAAAACAAAAACAGAAAAATATTGTTTTTCTTTTTAATTTGTTGAGAAATCAGGAAATTAAAAAAAATCCATGTAAAATGTTGTTTTTGAAGCTGTCCAGTTTTCATTTTTAAAAACTGCAAAACTAGAGCTGCCTAAAACTTCAAATTCCCAATTTGTGGGAAATGTCAACATTCTGAAATTAGGTTTTGGTCCAATTTTTTAAATCTTTCTCATGAAGTGGAGACTCTAAAAAAAACCTTTCAGGAAATGCTGAAATATGATGTTTCTGAAACAAAATCTGCTCCCTGTGACCCTTGGCAGCTGCTCTGTGACTCCAACACTGTTCTGGTGAGTTTCACCACTCCCCACCACTGAACACTCTGTGCAAACTGTCATTTTTCAAATGCTTATCAACTTGGACAATTTGAGTGGATTCTCACAGGGATGGCAAAAGCCACATTCCTGACACAAAAGCCAGCCTCCAAAGCACAGGGGTCATTCAAAGAAAAGATTACCAGAATTTTTAAACATGGGAAAAACAATGTATATATATATGGAAAGTATCAGACAATCATAATAATAGGTGATGCTACCAGCCCTGTCTGTAATAATGAGTTCTATTGCCCTCTTTTATGGTACTAAAGCAATAAAGGAATAAGTAAACACAAAATACAACATTTATTTTAGTTCCTGTATTCCTATCTATTTCAACGAACCATCAAGAGCTTTCCTTTTAAAATCACAGACTATTAGTATATTACACTGTGAAATGTGCATTGTCTTTATATATTAAAGAGTGGACCAAAATGCAAATTTCAACCCATTCCTAAACTGCATATGTCCATCACACACCCCCTTCCGAGCTGGTGCTGTGGGTCTGTGTCTTTCTAGCAGGCAGTCACTCAATCCTCTGACCTTTAAACCCTCCTGGCTGTTTTCTTCCCCTGTTGGGGTTACAGATGAACAACAAAAACAGCCCAGTCAGCAAACGAGGTTAAATAAAGGTAGGAAGCAAAAGAAAAGAAGGAAAATAAACCTGGAGGCAGTTCCCATCAGTATATGGGTCTCTCTTAATTTAGAGGACCCTGGGAGTATCATAGCCCACTGGATCTTCAGTGCAGGTCTCCATCTTTTCCCCCTTTTAAGCTTTGGGGATCCACACCCTCTTTCTACAAGAGCAGATGCTCTGCTGACTGTCAGCCCTCTCTTTGAGGCTGGAGAAGCTGAGACACCTAGTTCCCTTCCCAGGGTTGCCTCCATCTGAGTGGAGTTTCCTCTTTTTAACTCCTCCCCCAGTCCTGACATGATTTGCAAGCATGGAGGGTTGGGACTACACCAGCCCAAAGCAGCTCCTTAACCTTCTCCATGCTAGCACAGGATGTATGTGCCTCGTCACAGTGTGGCCCAGTGGTCCAAGCGTAACCTAGATTCCAGGTCCAGGTCTGACAAAGACTCCCTTTGTGGACTTGTAACTTTACAGTAACTCCTCGCTTAATGTTGTACTTATATTCCTGAAAAATGCTACTTTAAGCAAAACGATGTTAAGCGAATCCAATTTCCCCATAAGAATTAATGTAAATAGAGGGGGTGGGGGTTAGGTTCCAGGGAAATTTTTTTCGCCAGACGAAAGACTATATTTTTATATATATACATACACATATACACAGTATAAGTTTTAAACAAACAATTTAATACTGTACACAGCAATGATGATTGTGAAGCTTGGTTGAGGTGGTGGAGTCAGAGGGTGGAAGAGGGAGGGATATTTCTCAGGGAATGCCTTTCTGCTAAATGATGAACTAGCACTTGGCTGAGCCCTCAAGGGTTAACTCATTGTTGTTAATGTAGCCTCACACTCTACAAGGCAGCAGGAATGGAGGGAGGAGACACAGCATGGCAGAGAGAGACAGAGAGAGAGAGAGTGTGTGTGTGTGTGTGTGTGAAAGAGAGAGACATTGTGTGTGAGAGAGATGTGCATTGCCCCTTTAAGTACGCTGACACCACTCTAAGTACATTGCCTTTTCAAGTAGATCAGCAAGTTGAGGCAGCAGCTGCTGCCAGCAAGCTCCCTCCATCTTGAGCCCTGTTATGCTCCCTCCCCCGCTCTGTGGAGATGGGGTACAGAAGCAGGGGGCAGGAACAGGGGAGGGAGACACCCTGACATTAGCACCCCTCTTCACTTCTTCACCCCCTGCACAGCAAGCAGGAGGCTCTTGGGAGCAGCTCCAAGGCAGAGGGCAGGAGCAGCACGGGGCAGTGGGGGGAGGGACAGCCGAACTTAGGGGAGCTGATAGTGGGGCTGCCGGTCCACCTTGGTTCCAAGCCCCCACCACTAGCTCCAACGGGCTGCTCTTTCTGCAAGCAGTGGACAAAGCAGGCGGCTGCCAAACAAACTTATAAGGGAGCATTGCACAACTTTAAAGGAGCATGTTCTCTAATTGATCAGCAATGTAACAACGAAACATTAACCGGGATGACATTAAGTGAGGAGTTACTGTATTGGTCTCCATTAGCGTCTTCTTCTGTAAAATGTCATTCGATATTTACCTTCTTCATAGGAATGTTGAAAAGATTAATGATAAATATTTGAACAGATGCTTTGGAAAATGAAAATCTAAGGGAGCCTATAATGGCTAAATGTGAATATATGGTAGTGTCAAGACTGTTGCTACTTACTTACTTCTGACATTAAAAGCATTTTCTTCCTATACTTCTGTTAGATTGTAACTAAGTTGAAGGCATAGTCATACACAGCTTCCTTGCAAAGCAGATTCTAGCCACCACTATAAAAACAAATATACAGCAAGTGTTCAAAGCACTGGCTGCTTTGAAAATCTGAATAAGAAAATACTTCCTCAGGAAAGCTTTTTTATTCCCTGATTTGCATTAGTTCTTCCCAACTGGAATAACCTCATTTATAAAGGGTCTGAATTAAAGCTTTACCACAGTGGTACATAATTATAGCATATAACGTATTACAGTCTGTAATCTGTATTAAAACTCTACAAGTTAGTCATGCTGGGAGGCGGAAGCAGGAACATCACTCATGCAAGGACCCCTGGAGGCTATATGCCCCTGGAAGCCAAAAGTAGGCACAATGCCTCCAGGGATGCTAGGGGATCATGACTGCTGTTGGCACTTGCTACACCTGTCCTGCAGGCAACGTATGTATTGCACCCAGTGAGGCCCTGTATCTGCCAGTCCATGCATGTTAGTTTGGGGCTGGGGATGTCACTATGCCACTGCAATGCCCCCATTAGCACACACATACACACCAACACAGGAGGCAGCCATTATTTGGCAGTCTGTGTCCTTTTATCAGCACACCTATTTGATATCAAAGAAAGTGGGGTTGAACACTGAAAAAAACCCTTGCATGACAAAAAATATACCACCCCAAACAGTAATTATCTCAGCCTAAATGAAAATCTTTAGAACAACCAAGAGCTCTGGGAAATAGCTGGAATCCTATGGTTTTTCTCCTGCCAAAATGTACATTTTTACAGAACATAACGTGCGTTTTAGTTCAGCCCTTTGATATGATGGTAACCTTAGGGCTATACACAGCACTATCATCAATCTCCATGTGCACATCTTCCATTCACTTGAAAGGGAACTCTGAGTGTGGATCGCAGATGGCGTATGGCCCTTAGCTTGGATTTACAATTTGAAACTCAGCACTCTGATTGTCTGCTTTATTTCCCAAAGAAACGTAGAAAGCAATGTGCTGAGAAATGAATGAGAGAAAATAGCTCGTAGTTTGTACTTCTCAGCAATTTCAGGAAAGAATAAAAAAAATACTTCTGTGGTTATTTAAATTGGGGGAGCACTTTTCTTTAAATTACCCTAATTATTTCCCATGCAACTTATTGAACAGGCAACTCAAATAGATGGATGGATATTCAAGAAAAGACGCATAGTGATCAATTGAAATGACAACCACATTTAACATTATCAAGAATTACCTGAAAAACCATTTACCACAGTCATCTTTTGCATCTGGCTGTCTAATGGTGCTTTTAATGAAAGAGACAAGCATAACTTAACTAATTACTTAGAGATATTGAAATCCGTCATGTCAGCGACTCCTTCGTGCACGTTTTCTTGGATCTTCAGTTTTGTTTCCTTTAAAGAGGAAAAAATTAAAATCAGGCAGCTTTCAATGTTATGAAGAATGAGGTCATATTGTGACAAATTACACTGCTCACATATGAAAGCAATTCTAATTAAAAATCCATCTAATTTGGGAGAGCAACTTTCTAGCGTTTCATAAATTGGAAATTTCAGTGAGCACTGTTTTGGTTAGTTGAGTTATGAAGAGTTAGTCAATGCATTAAATGGTTCTAATTGTAAAATGGATGCTGCTTTTTCTATATGATCATTCATGTAATTAGAACAGAAGCATTCAGAAGTGAAGCCTGTGCATCTTGAGGCTCAAGAATGGAATCTCTCCCTACTTCAAGAAGTCCTTCATGTCTTTGTGAGAATGTCCCAATTCTGATTTAATTCATAGTGATGTAAGTCCACTCACTTCACCTGAGTTATTCCAGGTTTATGCTGGTATAAGATCTGTTCTCATCTTAAATGAGATAACAATAAAAAAATACTGGCTGCAAAAAAGGAACAAAAATAAAATTCACCCTCTGTTTAATGTTGTTATTTAAAGCTCAACATTACAAAAGCAACAGACCACAATTCATAACTTAATTTAATATAATGACAAGGGTATTTCTCTCTGTCTGTCTCTGTTGTAGTAGTTAGAACACCATCAAAGACATGAAAAAAAAATTCAGCTTCCTTGAAATCCTTTATCTCTGGAAAATAAATTCAAAATATCCTCCTTTAAAGTCCTATTCTACAGTATACACTGAGTACCATCAGCTCCCATTGACTTCAGCAGGAGCTGAAGGTGCTCATTGTCTTGCAGGCACCCAGCTGTTTGCAGTATTGGCATCTTACAGTAGTGCTCACCATCTAGACCTCATTCTTTAGGATTAACAACTCTTACCCCTCAGTTTTACTCTGATCTAGAGATATATTCATGTTTTCATTAGTTGTACATAGAGTGACAAGGTTTTAAATAAGCAATAGGCATATTTTCTAAGCCAGCTTCCCTTTTCCTAAAATACATGGGTTAAGTAGAGCGGAGGTAAAAAAATTGTGAATGAAACATCTTCATCTTTTTTTCCCTATTCAAAAGGACTTTTCATTTCAAAATTACCTTTAATTTACTTTTAAAAAATTAAAAGGGGAACAGAGCTCAAAAGCTAAACAAAATGTTTTTTGACTCAAAATTAATTTTTATTTGCCGAAAATGCCACACTTTTTAGTTTTATAGTTGACCGAAAACTATTTTTTTTTCCATTTTATGCAATTGCCAGTGAACCAAAAAGTCCATGATACACACAGCTCTAGTTGTAAGGCTTGGAGATAAAGAGAAACATCAGTGCACTGGAAAAATTAGTCCTACCCATGAAGAGATATTGTGGAGTGGAACTATACTCTGTTGACCTGCTGCTTAAGGTGAAGGGAGCATGGAAATCTGATCAGCATGTTTATAGACATCTCTTCCCACATCTTGGCGGAGGGGTGGGGGTGACAGGGAGGGAAGAATATAATTCATTTTTCTTATCGGAACTCTCAACATGAAACAGTGCTACTAAGAAATGCTCATTCTTATTCAGTACTTTTCTTCTAGCAAGAGAAGATAAATTGAGTCAGGACATAAAAGAAGGCGGCAAGTTAACTGATGAATCCACGTCCTCAAATAAAATTGCTTTCTGGTATTTAGGGGGTAAATGGATTGTCGTGCTTCTGGGAAGGACTAGTTAGAGAAGTAAGAATGAATGTAGGTGTCCATAAATGTCTGGACTAGTGCAGTGATGCTCAAATAAATGCTAGATTTGTGTCTATTGGTTAATTGAAAATTACCAAACTTAATGCAAAAGAAATAATTATAAATAATTCTAATTAAAGGTAAGAACAATTAAAACAGACTGGAAGTGGAACAGTGTAAAATAAATACGGTAAACAATCAGGTTGATTAAATATCTAGAACACTTGAGTACAAAATACATACAATGAAATTAAGTTAAAATGAAGGCGTTCACACAGAGATTAACACTGTACAGTGCCTGCCACAATAGGGACTGGGAGTGGCTGGCTCACTACAAAAGCAATTTTCCCTCTCTTGGTATTGACACCTCCTCATCAATTATTGGGAGTGGACTACTTCCATCCTGACTAAATTGACCTTCAACACTGGTTCTCCACTTGTAAGGTAACTCCCTTCCCTTCATGTGCCAATACATATTTATGCCTGTATCTGTAATTTTCACTCCATGCATCTGAAGAAGTGGCTTTTTACCCACGAAACCTTATGCACAAATAAATCTGTTAGTTTTTAAGGTGCCACCGGACTCCTCGTTGTTTTTGTGGATACAGACTAACACGGCTACCCACTGATACTTAATAAGAGACAGTCCTAAAGAGTTTAAAATCAATCTGCAGAGAGCTTTGTGTAGAGGGACCCCACTGAAGTCACCTGTGGAGAGCTTGCAACACAATCAGAGCTTAAACATCCAAGAAAGACAAACGTTGGAAGAAAATAATTATGTCACAAGTGTAGCTGTGTTACATTTCATGAAGTGCAAGATATAGGAGATACACGCTGAATAATGCAAAATGGGTTGTACTTTTCTCATGCAACTTTAAGAATATATAAATCTTTGAATATCTATTCCCTTCACTGATGAAGCTTATAACGAATTTGTGAATTGATGTCTCCAACAGCTGTGAATCTGAATACTTCACCACTGCAAGATGTACAGGAAAGATGTAAATAGCCAATGAGATGACATCAAAGGGTATAACTTAATAGAAGCTGAATACAAAGCACTAGGGGATGCAAAACTCAAACAGCTGTCCTTCAAGCCATTAACTGGCAACACTGGACATGAGAGAGATTGTAATGTACAAAATAGTATTCAAGGATAGTGAGAATTATTGGAAATGTGGGGAAATGAGGTTATTATAGACCTGGTCTAAGACTGCCCATATATTTAAGAATATTGTCACCTATCTGAGATAATTCATAATGGTAACCACACAGAATAGCAATAGACTCTATACTTTTTTAAATGACATTTTGATATTGAAGAAGGTTGCATCAGCAATATAAATGCTGTACACCAGCAGTGTCATCAGTAATACGAAGATGATGAGGCATGAGTAGTAGAGTTGATTGAAGTACGAGTAGACAGTGACTCATATGAAAGCTATGTACACGTGGAATAATTTAGAAAGTAAAGAGAGCACATGAAAACCATTCATTTATCACAATAGGAAATAGAACTATATGCCATCTATTATTCCTGCTAGGGGGGCATGAAATGTCCGTGCTCTAAACACCGCCCTAAATGTAGATGGATACTACTTTTAGTGAGTTAGTGGGAGTACAGATAGTGTGGGTATGTCTACATGAGCTGCCATTCACACCCATGTCTGCAGTGTAGCTGTATCCCCAAACAGAGTGAGCAAGGTTTCCCCAGCCGTTCCTTTTCCCAGCTAATAGAAACCAGCACAATTATGGCTGAGCAGGCAAATAAGGCTTCCTCCTTTTCCCAATTCCCAGAGCTCTATCTGCTGCCCACTTCTTCACTGTGCCTCTCAGTGGGGACGACAAGCACACTCTGGAGAGGAGGTAGTTGTCAACACTGACTACCTCACACTTGTAAGCCCCATGGCCCTGAGAAATAGCAATAGCCCAATCCCTACTGGGAGGATGCCATAGCATTGGGAGAAAGAGGGACAGATTGTGGGCAAAGAAAGGCAATGGGATAAAAATTCCAATATATGTTATGCAATGATACTAAAGGTTATATGGTTCCCCTCTCTCCTCCGCTTCTCAATAGAGAGATGGTCTCCTGTACCCTCATCTCAGTTAACACTTCAGTGGACTTGCACCTGCTTATATTGAATTTATTCCACACTTTCCGTGTATTTTTAAAGTACATTTAGTGTTAGTGAGAGATAATGACCTGACAGCAACCCCAGAGACAGAAATTACCTCTTCATCCCCACAACAAATGCAATATGGGCAGTAACACTGAAAACTTCCCTGCCAAAGTGTCACTCAATTCTGATCTGCACGAACCACTTCTGACAGGGAGAAAATAATGTAGCTTCCATTCCCATTTAATTTTTGATCTCTCTGAAGAGACTGAACTGATTAACTTGATTTATTTTTGGCAAACTGTAATTTTTGGGGGGTGGGCAGGAGGTGTGGGATGGGAGGTATGTGGACATTTGGTCTGAGAGGAGCTTTATCAAGACCAGTAACTTATTTCTTATAGTTCACCAGATAGCTGTCACAGATAGCACCGACTTTCAGTCACTATCCATCTGGCCTAGATTTAAGTAGGCTGAAAGACTCCATATTAATCCTCTGAGCCAACCAATCCATCATAGTGGGCAAGATGAATTGCCCTCTTTGTGGAAGACAGGTAATGTCCAAAAGAGAAACACTACTGACCACATTTTCATGCATCATTTATATAAACATATTTTACTATTTTTCCAATGGTCAATGAAAGACAAGTAAGAAAAGCTAAACATATATCATGTGTCCTTGAAGGAATTCATTCAAAAGTGTTTTGCTTTAAAATAAATATAATGAATAGTTGATACTATTTTGATTTGTTTTGACACTACAAAACTAGTTATTAATGTAAATTTTTAGCTGTAGGAATAAATCTTGACTGATGAAATTTCAAGCCATTAGTTTTATGCATCCTTAAACTTCCTTGGTCTAATTATACTATGCACCAGCTTCTAAAGGAATGATATTGCCTTTCTTATTCCATTAATACACTCATTACTTCCATTTCAGATAACAGCAATGGTTGAACATATAAAATTTGTCTTGAACATTATTTATATATGTTCACGCTAGCAGCTGTCATTAGTGTACTTATTTACAATAATGTCTCAACATTACATATATTAAATGATAAATGACCACTTTAGATACTATGAAGTTAAGCAATGTGTTTTTGAATTAATGTCTGACTTTTAAAATATACTTTAAACCTCATAAACCAAATGAGAAACAGTTCTGAAATGCCAGGAAAATAAATTTAAGACCCAAGACCCAATTTTCACTAAAGATTTTCTTTATTCTTCTCTATAAATTAGCCTACATTATGAAAAAAAAGCAGCAAAGTACCTAGACAGTATATTTTTTTCCTTCCATGGCTATAACCATTTTCTGTGCAGAGTAGTATTTTTCCAGTTATAGCAACATTACATTCAGCTAGTTACACTCAGTTAGTTCATTCATTTTTTGCTTGTTACAGGCATGATCTTGCTCAGCACGCTGCCCCCATCTAGCAAAGCACTTACGCACATGCTTAACTTTCAATGTGAGTAGTTCCACTGATTACTCACTCGTACAAACTACATAATGTTACCCTTAAATTGATAGAACCATGCATGTGCTTTAAGTTAGCTTGGATCCTTTGATAGATTAGGACAGGGGTAGGCAACCTATGGCACGAGTGCCGAAGGCGGCACGCGAGCTGATTTTCAGTGGCACTCACACTGCCCAGATCCTGGCCACTGGTCCGGGGGGCTCTGCATTTTAATTTAATTTTAAATGAAGCTTCTTAAACATTTTAAAAACCTTATTTACTTTACATACAACAATAGTTTAGTTATATATTATAGATTTATAGAAAGAGACCTTCTAAAAACATTAAAATGTATTACCGGCACGCGAAACCTTAAATTAGAGTGAATAAATGAAGACTTGGCACACCACTTCTGAAAGGTTGCCGAGCCCTGGATTAGGACCAGAGTGCTGAGCAATTTACAGGACTGAGCCCCAACTGTACAATCAATATATTCTGCCAGTTTTAAATTTTACACCCTAAAAAAATGTAGGAAAACCAGTTTGTAGCCTACACAGGAAACACACCAAAATGACATATTATGATGTCTGTGGTCTCATGCCTAGGAATGATGGGCAGGAGACCAGGGTTCTTCTTCCAGCTCTGCAGCAGACTTCCTAGTCAAGTAACTTAACTGCTCCATGGCTCAGTTTCCTCCTCTGTAAAATGGCAGTAACAACACTTCCTCATCTCCCGGGAGGTGGTGTGCTATGGTTAAATTCCCCAGGCTGAGATCAAAAGAGCCTAAGGGAGTTTGGCACTCAGTTCCCATTGAAATTTGATGGGTGTTGGGCACCTAATTTCCTTAGGCTCCTTTGAAAACCCCAGCTTGGATATTTGTCAAGCACTTTGCATATCTGGAGCTCATTTCATTTGATGGCCTAAAAGGAATATTGGTATTCAATGATGTAAAACAAAGGGCAGGTTTCTGGGGGTATTTCCTCTTCCCCACCCATGCTCAGCCATTTATATGAGGATCAATGAAATAAGAAACATAAAATGTTTTTAGCTTGAAAAAAACAGGATGTTAAACATTTTTTCTTTACTAAATATTTCCCTTATCCAGCATGTGCATTCCCTCACTGTGTTTTTTGTAATTCATCTTTCCCTTACTACTGAGTTTAAAAATATGGTCTTTAAATATTAAGCGGTCCTATCCTATCAAATCATTTCAGGTATGTAAGTTCAGACAAATTCTCCAAAGTCACTGCATTAAAAATGTACACAATATCTCTGATTCTACCTTCCATATTTTTTCTTCTCAGACCTCCATTAATGACTTCTCACTGTTAACCTGACTTGGTAATAGCAACTGACAGCAGGTAAACTAATTTCTTAGGGCCAGATTCAAACACCATTATTCCATGTTGAGTTATGCCATAGTCTGCAAATAGCCCCATTGAAATCAATGGGACAACTCAAGGAATATTGCTAAATGTGAAAAAGAGAATAGCACTGGTCTTTAATAAGGAGACAGATTATTCCTGCAAGAAAATCACTGTAAACTATAAGTAGATTCAGATATACATGTCAAAAGACTTTCACGAGCAAATAGGCTGTACGTTACAACTGATTGTAATATGTAATAAAGAGGGTTTCAAATCACTGAATACTATCTAAAATAATGCATACTATACATTTAGGTAAATTGAGAACATAAGAACATAAGAACGGCCGTACCGGGTCAGACCAAAGGTCCATCTAGCCCAGTATCCTGTCTACCGACCAGTATCCTGGCACCAATGCCAGGTGCCCCAGAGGGAGTGAACCTAACAGGCAATGATCAAGTGATCTCTTTCCTGCCATCCATCTCCACCCTCTGACAAACAGAGGCTAGGGACACCATTCCTTACCCATCCTGGCTAATAGCCATTAATGGANTATTGTATGTTGTTGAGGACTGTAATTTGTGTCTACATGTACTTTATGGCACTGATGATTAACCCAGGTAATTTGCACTTCATTGTTCAATCAAGTGTGTTGACTATAATACAGCAGACTCGACATCATTCATTGTTGACTGTAATCTGTGATCAGGTAGGCTGTACATCCCTGTCCAAATGTCATCGGGTAGATTGTATATCTCTGCCATACTTATTCACTCAGGTACACTGTACGTGACCACTGACTGAATAAGTATTGTAGGTTATATGTTAGGGCTGATTGTGCTCTGTAATCAGGTAGCTTTTACATCACTGCCAACTAGAATAAGACTGAAAGATCATCATGTAACTTTCCCTACAGTAAATTGTTGGCCGACAGAATCCATTGCTCATACATTGTGTGCTTCAGTTGTCTCCTAGGCTCCTTTTGAGCTGTGCAGTTTGTATTGAGACCTTTCCCAGGCAAATTTTGCATAGATTTTGAGGAGTTGGCTTTATGCTTTTTCGAATACATAGCAAATGAAGCATCATAAATTAACATTTAGCACACACATATAAACAGTAGGGCAGATTAAATCAGAAATTAGGAGGGTTTCATGAACCAGCACATGCTTCTGTTTCACCATGGCCCAAACTGAATCAAATAGTCTGCCTAAACAAACAGACAGTCACCAATACCTGAAAAAGACCAAACCCTCATCTAGTATGTTTACGTGCCAACACATTTTATTAATAGAAGTTTATTCCTACTGAAAAACTTTTACATAAGATTTGTTATGAAAAGTTCTAAGAAACTGGCTGATTTCTTTAATAACTATTAGTTAAGGTCAAATCCTGAAGTCCTTACATCAGCAAAAATCCCATTGTAGTTGTCTGAGTAAGGACTGCAGGATTTTGCTCTTTATGCATTATTCTTTAGCCATCAACCAAAGGGATTTGAACACTGATGGAGGAGGATCTGTTCATTCACCTCTCTAGTATACAACTCTAGGGCCCAATCCTTCAAAGACTGAATCACATGCATAACTTTGCACATGTGACTAGACCCTTTGACTTCCCAATGATAAATTACATGTATGCTTATGTCTCTTCAGAATCAGGTCCTAATTGTTGTGACAGTAACAGACAGATATTTAAAAGAATCATTGTCAAGAACTCATAATGGGAATCAATGAAGAGAGGATAAAAATACTATGTAGAAAATAATTCATTGCTAACCCATGTGATAAAGAGCCAAGTATGTGGTATATTATTTCCAAAATAATAAATAACTTATTAAAGATCTTGGGTTTCCACATTTGTAACTCTATAAATAACCATTCCTGAGATTATTGTAATTTCAAATATTGTGTGGTCTCACCATTCAAAGATGAATTTAAAGCACAGACTTCAATGAGGCATGAAAACCTCTCTCATTTAATTTACAATGTAAGATGCCCATGTTTTATGACAGCACTATAGAATAAAAAATTAAATATTCTGGGGATGAGAGCATCAGAGTTTGTTTCATGCCCTTAATGGATCAACAGATTCATAAGCATGCTAGTAACTGACTGAAAAGGGAAAATTACCTCTAAAAATAAATGGGATTCATGATGTGGAGGCAAGAACAACAACAATCCATGCCCTTGTAAGACTTCCTTGTGCAAAGCCAAGTGCTCTTATCACTTCTAAACTTCCAGGATGCAAACGACTTGCTCCATGTTTTAATAAGAACCTAGTATTTTATGTGGTTATTAAAAGATATTTGTTTATGCACTGGAGGTTCAGTTCTTAATGGAACAGTGCAGCGCCAAACTTTTCCAATTAAGCAATGAGAGTTAATGACAGAAAACAGTACTCAGCAAGCTGTTAAAAACACTTTAATGCAGCGATTTGTCCCAAAAGTTCAAGAAAATCATAAATCATACCGAAGTGTATGATTTATTATGGTGTTACTTCCTAAAGATTTGAAATGTTTTCTATTATAATTTTACTTTAAAAAATGTATTTAAACCCAATGCTGTTTACACAGCCTAGTGGATACAAGTCAAGTAAAATGATAGCAGTTGTGATTTGTAACGAGTTAGAACTATGAAGTTCCTGAACTGCTTGGAATTAATTACAACCAATGCATATTCTTTGGCCACTTCTAACCTAAGTTTGATTCCTGATGTAAAGGAGTGCTTGTTACAAATAACAGAACAGTTCTGATTCCATTCAGTAGAGGGCAGTATTATGCAAACAGAGGTTGCATTATTTCATCTAACAGTTTGTCCATCCTAGTTTTCAAAGTCCCAAACAGTGGTTCCCTTAGCAAAAGGGGAAGCTTAAAGATTTATGGAAATCTTAAATACCAAGATGAAGAACATTATTTTTGCAACATGTGGTGTAATTCTGACTAATGAGATGAAATTAAGCAAATGAAAATTTAGGGTGAATATCAAGATAAGATAAACTTTCTGAGATTACAATAGAGCAACAGTTCTCAAACTGTGGGTCGGGACCCCGTTTTAATGGGGTCGCTATGGCTGGCAATAGATTTGGTGGGGCCCGGGGCTGAATGGCCCTGGGTGGCATGGCTCAGGTTACAGGCCCCCCATCCTGGGGCTGAACCCCTGCAATAGAGACACTAAGGATGTCACTAAGGATGACACTAAGCTGAAGATACTGAAGTCCCATTGTTTGTGATTCAAATATAGCTTGGGCAAAGTGCTAGATTCATAGATTCCAAAGCCAGAAGGGATAATTGTGATCATGTAGTCTGACTTCCTGTGTAACACAGGTCATAGAGCTTCCCAAAAATAATGCCTACAGGATATCTTTTAGAAAAGCATCCAATCTTGATTTAAAAATGGTCAGTGATGAAGATTCCAGCATGACCCTTTATAAACTATACCAATGGTTAATTACCCTCCGTGTGAAAAATATACACTTATTTCTAGTCTGTATTTGTCTAGCTTCATCTTCCAGCCATTGGATTGTTTTATACCTTTCTCTGCTAGACTGAAGAGGCTGTTATTAAAATATGTTCCCCAGGTAGATACTTATAGATTGAAATCAAGTCACCCCTTAACCTTCTCTTTGTTAAGATAAATAGAGTAAGCTCCTGTAGTTTATCAGTCTACGTAAGGTATGCTTTCCAATCATTTAATCATTCTCATGGTTCTTTTCTGAACCCTCTCCAATTTATCAACATCCTTCTTGAATATACTGTAAATGAACTGCCCAGTGCATATGAATTTCATTGTCCTCTATGGGATGAAATCAAAACCACTTAACTGTTGGTGGCTAAATGCCTCTTGAGCTTAAGTGGCAGGGACCTATGGTAAATTTTTCAAAAGCTCCAAAGTGGCAGTGCTCTATCCTCAGCTATCTCCATGACATTCTAGTCAGCCATGCCGTGCAGCGCTGTGTCAAAGATGAAATGCCTAAGTGACCACCGTGTGTTTCAGCACTCCAGTAAATAATTCCCCTGCCTTGATGGGGGAAAGAGACTAGAAAAGGAATTAGTTTCTGAACAGAGATGTTCAAAATATTCATGACAAAATGCTAAACTATTCAAAATTCTAGATTTCTCACAATTTCACTGAACATGTCCACTAAGCAGGCCTTTTTTGAGTAAAAGTGGTTTGGGCATTGAAAATGTTGATTTTCAATGAGAATATAGCCATTGCAGCAAAACTCAGCATAAAGCAAAAATTGGGAGAGGGAAGAATCAAACATTTTCAAGCAGAATTTCACCCAAAAAAATGTATGAATTACAGACACCCATAATTCTGAACACTGTATCCTTTGCAGGAGGTACATCGGCATATGGACCTGTTAAATACCGGAGCTATAAAATCCTTTCTTCACGATTCCACAGCTTCACTCTGAATTTCTCTTCACTGCTCTTTTTCACATGCTCAGTAGTCCCTGATCTCTCCCCTTAGATGTACTGCAGCCATTGCATTTAGATGAGCTTGTTTTGCCTATTTTCAAATCCATTCAGACATCACGAGTTCAAGGGTTTGACATGAATGTTGGGTTCACATTCTGCTTTGGAGAAACCATGTAAAAAAGCAGTGACAAAGACAAATATTCTAATGAAACAAAATGTTAAGCAGGCCAGATTCTGTTCCATACACTGCTGTACCTGCAGAATCACTCCACTATATTGCACAGGTGTAGCGGAGAACAGGGTTTGGGATAAGGAGTAAAAAATACTTCCAAAGATGCCTGTGTTCTGCCCGGTCAAGAGTAATTTTTCCCCCCCCTTTTTTAAATTTGAGTGTGGGGGTAAATTAAGAGCTGATGAAAGCCAGGAAATAACAGCACTGGCTCTTAACAGCCCCATGCAAACTTCTACACGAAGCTCTGCCGTATCACATCATTCCTGAATAACAACGCCCCTGCTAACCTTAGTCATGAGCACTGCCTACTTAGAGACTGAAAATGGTATCCATACCACACGGTAATTATGTGATTTGAACAAATTCAACGAAGGTGCAACCACCTAACTTGATTTTATTTGTGACCTAACAACGCTTGAGTTGAGGTGTCCAACTGTGCGAGTTTTAATCTACGAAAACACCTTTTCCCCTGATTGAGAACGCTGTATCTAAGTAGTACAAAGCATAAAAGCTCTCAACTCAATTTAGGTTATGTATCCTGATGGGCATCACTGTCCATGAAAATTCTTCCTCTTAGCTGAAACCTGATGTAAGTGGTTTAAGGATTCTATAGTTGAAATCCTGGGTCAATGCAAGTTTTGCTATTGGCTTCAATGGAGCCACAGTTCCCCTTCCCCCTCCACTCCATTTGGATAAACAAGGTTCTACTGTTATTTTTTTTTTAAACAAATTAACTTGGAGCTGCAAGAAGCCTGGTTACATTTGGAATGCTGAAAACTATTTAAAAATATCACTCGTTCTAGTCCGCAGCTCTTGATCTATATATCTTCTCCAATTCACATCAACAGTCTGATTCCTTGCATCTCTATGCATAACAAATGAATGCATTGTACACCATGGGAAATTATACAGAATTGTCGTATTCTCAACACCAAACAGTAACAACTAAATGGGCTGATCCAAAAAATGAGCTCAATAATTGATGTTTCATAGCCACAGTTAATATCATCAACTGTGAAAGCAAATCCAACGGGCTGGATATTTCTCTTTCTTGATACGCTTTGAACAAGGCAAAAGTAAAAAGGCAAATGAATTATTTAAACATGACTGGAAAAAGATCATAAGTTTCCTCTTCATCTTTCAAACTTTGGAACGTGAGGTAGAAACACCATCAAATTTAAGCAGCCTCATCACTTTGCTAGTGGCAAATCTGCCTTTAGAAAAAATATTACGTCTACATGTCAGATCAATTAATTCACTAAGTAAGAGCTATTACACCTGCCTTCTTTAATGGATTACATATTATTGTATTAGACTTGTTATTCATTACCTTCAGGTGCCTATATTCTAAGATACTGGTCTCATTACCAAGAGAGCATCTAGTTTTCCCTATGCAATTTTGAAACATTGGTATAAAAGTTTTATTTAGCTACAAGCCATACAGCGTGTTACATTAGAGTGTTAGAAAACATTAATACATCATAATGAATTCAAAAGTCTTCTGCCTAAAAGCAGTTATCATACAGTAATGGTTTTAAGTAAACAGGAAAACTCATGGTTTCAAACACTAAGGACCTGATGCTCTTCTCCCATCACATGCGGAAATGGGAGCAGAAGCTAGAGAATACTGGGGCCGAAGATGAGAGAAAGGAAAAGCAGTGAGGAGCAGCTCCACAGCATATTCTTCATCTGTTGGAGTTTATAGACTCCACAACATGGGATACCTGTCCAGGGGTTTGAGGGAGGAAAGACCAAGGGAAAAAATGTATATTTGACTGAATTGGAAACCAACTTGACTATCACTGAGATCTCTATTGATAATATGATCAATCCCCACAGCTGTGGCTCCTTAGAGGATTTTAAGGGTGAAGGTTACATCACCAGAGAGTCTGACCAAGACCATAGGTTCCACTTATATCCTGTGCTAAAGGCGTAAGTGGGACTTAATGATATATAAGGCTTGCAGAGGACACTAAAGCATTGGGGTAGGGAGAACTAAAATTCACTACTATTCAGAGGATTCATATAAAATGTAAGTGGTTCACAGGTTTTTCACAGGTCTAGTGCACAGCAGTGAATTTCACTTTGGAATGAAATTTATCCTCAGAGTATCTTTTTCCCGTCATTCTAGGGGCTTAGATGATGTCTATTAGGTGTGGGTGTGCACATTAGTAGCTGAGGTAGTATCTTTTATTGGACCAACGTCTGTTGGTGAAAGAGACAAGCTTTCAAGCTTACACATAGCTCTTATTCTATGTAATCTCGAAAGCTTGTCTCTCTCACAAACAGAAGGTGGTCCAATAAAAGATATTACCTCACCCACCTTGTGTCTTTAATATCCTGGGACTGACATGGCTACAACAACACTGCAGACATTAGTAGCCATCAATTTTGATTCTCCTTATGCAAGTTTTACAGGGCTAACACTATGGATGTCACTGGAGTTACAAATTTACTTTACACTGACATGAGGAAAAGAATCAGGTGTATTGGCAGAGATTTTCAAAATAGTCTACCCTCCATTAATTTTATAGAAGATGTGTCTATATCCTCTAGACTGTTTTGAAAATCTCAAGTATTGTGTTTGTAAGCTAAGTATTCTGTGGAGTGCTATTTACATTATGTAATTAAGAACATAAGAACGGCCATACTGGGTCAGACCAAAGGTCCATCTAGCCCAGTATCCTGTCTTCCAACAGTAGCCAATGCCAGGTGCGTCAGAGGGAATGAACAGAACAGGTAATCATCAAGTGATCCATCCCATTGCCCATTCCCAGCTTCTGGAAAACAGAGGCTAGGAACACCATCCCTACCCATCCTGGCTAATAGCCATTGATGGACCTATCCTCCATGAATTTATCTAGTTCATTTTTGAACCCTGTTATAGTCTTGGCCTACACAACATCCTCTGGCAAGGCGTTCCACAGGTTGACTGCGTTGTGTGAAAAAAATACTTCCTTTTCTTTGTTTTAAACCTGCTGCCTATTAATTTCATTTGGTGACCCCTAATTCTTGTGTTATTAGTATGCAAGACAAATCAGACTCCTGAAAAGGGTACAGTAGTCTGGAATGGTTGAGAACTACTGGGCTAGAAGATTGGGAGCTGTAATGTGGACTATGGGGGTGTGATTTCTAAATCAAGATCAGATGTTTTTCTAAAAGATCTGCTCTAGAAATTATTTTGGGGAAGTTCTATGTCCTGTGCTATACAGGAGGTCATTACAACCTAACTGTTCATTTCCTCTTTTGAAGCATACACTTTATTTTAATATTATGATGGTTTGGCATGGTATGCATTATTTATTGAACAGTATACTAAAACAGGTGAACAGTATATTTGGGATGGGTTTTAAAGGATGGAATCTATTGAGAAAATATTCATTGATAGGATAGATCTTCGCTAAAAAAAAATCTTGAATTCCTACTTTTCTTCATCAATACATTAAAAAAAATGTATTCCAATAATGAAACTACTTCCGGTGTTTAAGGCTGAGAAATTCTACAATATATGTAAGTCGAACTATTCCTTCTAAAAGATATCTATTGTAATTATTATATATTATCAGTGGAGCATATAGTCTAATTCTATAATTAGCCCTTGTAAAACAAAAGCTATTACATAATCTCAGAAGTTATGTGGGCACTATCATTCAACATTTTTATCTATCCTGAATAATGTTTCTTATCAGCTATTACTTTTCATGGCCCATAGCCAAATTGGCAGAAGAAATCACAGTTCTTATAAATTAAAGTAGACAGAGAGATTAAAGGCCGGTCATATTTGCATGATTTTCTATGTGAAACAATAAATTTATACATATTTTAGTAGCCAAACCTAGTTTTTTCCCCTAAAATCTCATCTGGAAGTATGCACATTAAGGGAGCCATTGTTTTCAGGAAGAAATGGCAAATAGATTGTTATTAGATCAGCAAGGGAAATATGTTTCAAGTGGGCTCCTTTATACAATGGGTTTGTATCTTTTTATGGGCACTAAAGCATTAGGCTTGGCTACTGACTACCACACTGGTACATTATACAAGTAATTGCAGTGTCTGGCTCTGTAATATTTTTGAGGGACAGTACCTTCAATCTCTAATAGGTTGTTGGTATCTATACCCACATCAGCTGGTAATAGTCATACAACTAGAATTTCATTACAGGCAACCTTATGTCACTGCAGTGGATCCCTGCCAATGCAAGTTATTGATACTGCAGTGGGCATCTACATCATGCTGTAGTGTTGCTATTAAAGTTTCTTCCTTGCAGTTTTCCTTTATGCGGTGGAATGCTAGCTCCTCCTCACAAAACAGCCAGCCTTACTATGTTGGCTGTACAGATGCACACATGGGGTTCTGTTTATCCAGCCCAATTCACTATAAAAAAACGGAAGCTTTACAAAATATAAGATCAATGGAGATCATACAGGTGAACTTATACAGACCTTCAGGCTGGCATGGCCCCCATGTAATTTATCGTCCTGGTAGCGGGGTGGTCACCCGCTCCTGCCTGGAAAGGGTTAAAGCCAGCCCTGGGAGAGGGCTGAGGCTGTGAAGGAAAGACCTGGGCTGATTGAGGGAAGCAGGCTCAGCTGGGAACATGCCCCAATCAGGGCCCAGCTGGCCCTATAAAGGTTTGAGCCAGGAGCTCAAGCAGACAGTCTCTCTCTGCATTCAGAGAGAGAAGGGCCTGGCTGCAGGGAGCTTAACTAAGTGCCTAGAGTGGAGCAGGGCTGGGGAAAGGCCAAGGGAGCCGGGGAGCTCCGGCCTAGGAAAGCCCCTGGCTGCAGGCCTGGTAAGGCCTATTAGGTACTGGGTTGCAGGGGGCAGCCCATGGGTAGGCAGAGGCAGCAGGTCCGAACCCCTTTGCCTGTGATGAGTGGCTGATACTGCAGTCTGCCCCAGTGAATGGGGGCTAGATGGAGACTGGGCAGTAGCCAAGACTGAGGCGAAGTGGGGATAGTGGGTGGGGGTTCCCCTGGAAGGGGGAGACCCAGAACTGTGGGGGTACTGCCAGGGGGCAGCACCCAGAGAAAGGGGCACCGGGGTCCTGGGAGGGACACGGGGCCAGGGGCAAGGCGGATCACTGGCCTGCAGAGGGCACTCCAAGGCTGGGAGAGCTAATTCCCGAGGACAGCCAGCAGGAGGCGCCGCAGGGGTGAGCCTACACTGTTACAGTCCCACATAGAAAAGTAGCCAACTAGTGTATAAAAAGAAGGCCCTTTGAAAATTCAGTTTTCAGTATTATGTTTCTCCAGGAGTCTTGGTAGATTTGTGATATTTGGAATCTGATTACAAAAAAATTCAGCAGAGTTCATTAAATATTATTCAACATGTAGTGTGGAACTTTTTTCATACAATGGCCTCTCCTTTTGAAAATATTTATGTCCGTACACATGAAGGTCCTGATTCTGCAAAGTCACATATATGCATATTTCTGCATGCTACGAGTACTCCCACTAGTATAGTATTAAACACATATCTTAATCTTTTCAGCATTAGGGCCATTTCGCATTGGTTCTCAATCTTGTGATGGCTCACTAACTGACAGCCTGTCTCCCCTCCCCCCAATCACTCCTACTAGGTTCTGGTGCATTTTTTGCATCATCTGTTTTCTCTATGTTCCCACAAGTTGCCTACCTGTCTGTCTTTCATTTTTTGACTTCTCCTCATTTCCCCCCTACTTTCTATTTTTCATTCTGTTTTTTGCTCCTAATTCTTTCCTCCACAACCTCCTCTCCCATCCCTCCAGTTCTTTTTCTCAGTTCATATTTTCCCTAGTTCTGTATGCATACACACAGACACTATTTCTACACATGTAGCCCACCGCCCCCAGTTCTTTTTTAACATTTATATTACAGTGGTTTCCAAAGGCTGCCATCAGAACAGGGACCCCATTGTCCTGGACACTATGCAAACACAGAGCTGTTTGAAACATTTTCATCAAAAGTTCAAAAGATTAGGACCATTTACAACCATTAATTAATTGTCGCTATTTATTCTACAAAACCTACGGCCATAGAACTTGCTGTGGGATCCACCCCATGTGGCAGAATTATGTTTCAAGCTTTCATGCTTCTGAAGAAAGTCTGAAGGTGAACTGAGTGAAACCGATTCAGTAAAGCCAAGTCAGCAGACAGTCTGAAACAATAACTCCGAAAGAGGTGTAATTGCCCCATTTATTTCAATAGATTTTTAACCTGAACATAACAACTGACATGTCAGCACTGTTAATCATCTTAACAGAATCATTGAGTTAGCATGTTTACCCTGAAATGCCAGACTGTGTCATGTCTCCCCAATGCTGAAAGCTCCAAACACCCTGTCCTACTAGGGTGACCAGACGTCCCGATAAAATCGGGACCATCCCGATCTTTAGCTGTTTGTCCCGCGTCCCGACCAATCTTAGGTCGGGACGCAATTTGTCCCGATATTTTGCTCTGCCGGCAGTTGTTTTGGGGTTTTTTTCTCGGCCGGCAGCACTCAGCTTTTTTTTTTCTTCCTTTTGCCCCCCCGGTGTCCCGATATTTTCTTCCTCTCATCTGGTCACCCTATGTCCTACTAAGCTGCAAATGTGCTCCAGTTTCCCCCTAAACAGCCCCTACAATGCAGTCATACATAGTCAGTACAAAAATCANACCTGTCCTACTAGGGTGACCAGACGTCCCGATAAAATCGGGACCATCCCGATTTTTAGCTGTTTGTCCCGCGTCCCGACCAATCTTAGGTCGGGACGCAATTTGTCCCGATATTTTGCTCTGCCGGCAGTTGTTTTGGGGTTTTTTTCTCGGCCGGCAGCACTCAGCTTTTTTTTTTCTTCCTTTTGCCCCCCCGGTGTCCCGATATTTTCTTCCTCTCATCTGGTCACCCTATGTCCTACTAAGCTGCAAATGTGCTCCAGTTTCCCCCTAAACAGCCCCTACAATGCAGTCATACATAGTCAGTACAAAAATCATTTTCATATTTGATTAATTTTAAAGCTCCTATTTTTAAAATTAAATGAAGCTGACACAGAATTCCCTGTCTACTGCAGCAGAATGCCACAGAATCCAGGAACAAGACTCTAAGTGTTTGTGGGGGAGGGTGTCTTGCACATTTGTGTTTATTGTGACAAGAGCAGTAAACACTATTGCACAGTGAAACAATTAATAATGCNTGGTTTTTGTTCTCGGCCGGCAGCACTCGGCTTTTTTTTTTTTTCCTTTTGCCCCCCCGGTGTCCTGATATTTTCTTCCTCTCATCTGGTCACCCTATGTCCTACTAAGCTGCAAATGGGCTCCAGTTTCCCCCTAAACAGCCCCTACAATGCAGTCATACATAGTCAGTACAAAAATCATTTTCATATTTGATTAATTTTAAAGCTCCTATTTTTAAAATTAAATGAAGCTGACACAGAATTCCCTGTCTACTGCAGCAGAATGCCACAGAATCCAGGAACAAGACTCTAAGTGTGTGTGGGGGAGGGTGTCTGGCAAATTTGTGTTTATTGTGACAAGAGCAGTAAACACTATTGCACAGTGAAACAATTAATAATGCATTAAGTATAGCAACAATGATGACAAAATTATAACAATAGTAAATCAAGTGGGACTTAGGAATTTGCTCCTAAATCACTTAGTTGTTTCTGAAATTCTACCCAATAATCATAACAATGCCAAGAAAATCTCACCCACTAGTTTGACAGAATTTTGCCCACTGTTTGTCAGTCACATAACAAACAAGATAAAAAAAGTATATATTTATAAAGGAGTTGGAAAATGGACCAGTGCTCATGTAGAATGTGTTGATTCTTTTTAAAGTCTCAGTACGGTAATTTCAGGGACTGATTTGACAAGGGAGGAAGATGGGCGTGCAGGAAATCTTGATTCACAGCTTTGTTAGCTCATCCTCAACAGCCCTGATGTGTGTCTGAATAAATGACTATTCTGGACCACTTTTTTTTTTTTAATAAACACTCCCAGGGGGTGTTGAAAACTACTTTTCTGCTCTATAGTGAAATTGTCAAAACACTAGCAAGGAAGTTGTCAGATTTTTCCACCCGCTATCAAGATGAGTGAGAAGTCATGCTCTAGCGAGTGTTGAAGGCAGGTACAAAATTTTTCACAGCATTCATGCAGGTTAGTGTGTTAGTACGTGACAATGTAACAAATTAATGGCTACTTACAATTGCATGGTTGTCACTATTTTGTGTATGCACACTCAGATGTCTGAAACAACAAGGAGCATAAATCTCAAATCTTCCTGTCTTAGAACCACAGGCTTCTCCTCCTTCATGTAAGTAACAATCTCTGTCAGCTGCTATATATATATATATTTTTTTTAGATTGACACTTAAAAAAAAAAAAGACTGCCCATACAAAGCCATCGGTATCCTAACAACAATTCAACTTTCACTAATCACCACGCAGCATGAACTGAAATACATTAGCACCACCAGCACATAGTCTTCAAAAATCAAAAGTAGCTAACATTTTGCCTCAGCAGCTATTTGCCAAATCTTCCCTCAAAACCCTATCAAACAAATAACTTTTTCTAATATGCCCACACTACTAGCTTCAGACAGAACTTGAACCTTTTTCACTCTATTTCTCTCATTGACCACTTTAGATACATTTAGGAATTCAGTACTCCATGGGAAATAAAGAAACCTTGTATTACTCTATGTTTCTTTTACCATTATGTCAGTCTACTCACTGTAAATGACAGTTGTTGTTTTTTTGACATCAGTAAACAGAGGGCCAGATCCTGGTCCCTGTTACGGTCCCTTTGCTCCTCTTCATTTATATAAATGAGGGCATAAAGCAGCCTTAAGTAGGCATCTGAGGATTCCCCCATTGTAGGCAAATTGCCAGGTGACACAAAACCAGAACAGCTGGCTCTATTCCATCCCTGCTCCCAGGTCCCTTCCTGCTAGGGAGCATGCTGGGATATGTGCAGAGGGACAGGTGGGGGGGAACTGGGTGTGGTTGGACCACTGCTTTGGGACTTTCACAGGTTAGAGCAAACCTGAGCACTCTAGGGATTGGGAGAGCACACAAACAGAATAGTTGTTTACCGCAGTGAGCACAGCAGCCACCTTTGTCTAGGCCCAGGACCTGCACTGAGGGCAGCTCTACCAGTGGTCAAAATACTGCAGAAGTTAAAAAAATTGTATGGAATCCAGCACAACAATGTTCATTCTGTTAAAGACAGAAACAGATATTACTGGAGTCACTAGAATAATATATCTGGATTTGTAGTGTAACATAATTATTAGATTATTCCTCCACTCTGCCAACTCTCTCCCTCATCCATCCCTTTCTTTTTTTTACTTATATAAACTGTGATGTGTATGTGACGGGTTGGATCACAGAAACCCCCTGGGAACTGCCAACTGATGTGCCAAGACTACTTCTGCCCCTGCTTTCCTTGCCAAGCTCAGGACCCCAGCACTCTGTCTTGCTCAGCCAGACATGCCCGTCTCCTCCAACACAGACCCAGGGTCTGAATTACTTGCCCCAAACAGCTGCAGGCTTAACTGAAAGCAACTTACAGAAGTGTTCCTGCCTTTACCACTCAGATGCCCAACACCCAATGGGGTCGAAACCCTAAATAAATCAGTTTTACACTGTATAAAGCTTATACAGGGTAAACTCATAAATTGTTCGCCCTCTATAACACTGACAGAGAGATATGCACAGCTGTTCCCCCCCCCCCCACACAGGTATTAATACATATTCTGGGTTAATTAAGAGGTAAAAAGTGATTTTATTAAATACAGAAAGTAGGATTTAAGTGGTTCCAAGTAGTAACAGACAGAACAAAGTGAATTACCAAGAAAAATAAAATAAAACATGCAAGTCTATGCCTAATACAGTAAGAAACTAAATACAGATAAGGTCTCACCCTCAGAGATGTTTCAATATGTTTCTTTCACAGACTGGATACCTTCCTAGTCTGGGCACAATCCTTTCCCCTGGTACAGCCCTTGTTCCATCTCAGGTGGTAGCTAGGGGATTCCTCATGATGGGTGGAACAGAACAAAGGAAGCAGCCATTTATGTATCTTTTGCATAAGGCAGGAATCCTTTGTCCCTCTTTGGGTTCCCACCCCCTCCTTCTCAATGGAAAGACACCAGGTTAAAGATGGATTCCAGTCCAGGTGGCATGATCACATGTCACTGTAAGACTCCATTACCCACTTGCCAGCACACACATATACAGGAAGACTCACAGGTAAAACACAGCCATCTGCAGTCAATTGTCCTGGTTAAAGGGAGTCATCAAGATTCCAAACCACCAATAATGGCCCACACTTTGCATAATTAAAATAGGCCCTCAGAGTTATAGTTCATATTTCTAGTTTCAGATACAAAAGTGGTACATTTATACAAATAGGATGATCACACTCAGTAGATTATAAGCTTTGTAATGATACCTTACAAGAGACCTTTTGTATGAAGCATATTCCAGTTACATTAGCATATTTTTATAAAATCATATAGAGTGCAACATCACAGTGTATTATGTATATCAGTGGTTCTCACCTTTGAAAAGCTGGAGAGCTACTTCAAAGGTAGCTACAAAGAGCTACAAGTAATCTTGGTTCAGTGTCTTTATGTTGCTTTGCCATATTTGCTTTATGTCAATATGGGTGATGACACTGTTTTGTTCCAAGTAAACACTGTGCTGATGTAACAGCTCCCCTAAATCGTCCTGTGATTACTGTGTGGATCTTTATAACTCCATTTGACATTATCTCCTCTCTCCCTTTCATCCCATCAGCCCAAGCTTTTAGCTGTTTTGGCTCTCAGTCTCTCCTGCCTTCACAGGAAGGAAGATCATCATTTTCCTGTTCACCTCACCTATTCGCTGCTGGGAAGCATCAAACTCAGCATCAAAATGTAAAATGGGTTGCTCTAATTTAGGTTCCAGCATTTGGGAACTAGTCACATGGTATTTTTATTGGTAATTGTACTGTTCTAAATGTTTCACACAGGCTAATATCAATACACATTATCACAGATACAGTGAAATGAGTTTTCAAGATTCTCAGTTTCCCTCTTATTAATCTGAGCTATTTGCAAGATGGTTTGAGCCATAGCTATGTGGGGTAATGGGTTGTAGATATTCAAGGGGAGGGTATTAGTTTAGGGACAGATTCTGATACTGTTACACTGACACTGAGCAGCACATTTGTCCAATAGTCCCTTTGACTTCCCTGGTACTACTGAACTAAGGTACTATTCAGTGTGAACAATGGTGGCAGAATCTGGCAGTTAGAATATAGAAAATGGGCTTCCCCAGTGGATAGGAATTAAAAAACAAACAAACACACACACACACACCAAAAGGAAGCTTACCACATGTTCAGGAAGTAGCAAAGCAATGTCTGAAGTTAACTAGAGATTTCTTCACAAGATGATTATGACACATATGAATAATATGATATAACAACATTTTTCTAGGACCTAAGAAACCCTGAACCCTTATGTCTTTGATTGAGGTAACTGTGACAGGTTAGATCACAGAAACCCTCTTGGGAGCTGCCACCTGATGTGCCAAGACTACTTTTGCCCCTGCTTTCCCTGCCAGCTCGGGATTCCAGCACCCTGTCTTGCTGAGCCAGACATGCCCGTCTGCTCCAACACAGATCCAGGGTCTGAATTACTTGCCCCACAGCTGCAGGCTTAACTTGAAAGCAATTTACAGAAGTGTAGCTGTCTTTAACACTTAGATGCCAAACTCCCAATGGGGTCTAAACCCAAATAAATCCATTTTACAGGGTAAACTCATAAATTGTTTGCCCTCTATAACACTGAGAGAGAGATATGAACAGTTGTTTGCGCCTCCCCCAGGTATTAACATATACTCTGAGTTAATTAATAAGTAAAAAGTGATTTTATTAAATACAGAAAGTAGTATTTAAGTGGTTCCAAGTAGTAACAGACAGAACAAAGTGAATTACCAAGTAAAAAAAAATAAAACATGACAGTCTATGTCTAATCCAACTGAATACAGATAAAATCTTCACCAATTACATAATGCTTCCTTTTACAGACTAATCTTTTTTTAGTCTGGGTCCAGCAATCACTCACACCCCTTGCAATCACTGTCCTTTGTTCCAGTTTCTTCTAGGTATCTTTGGGGGTGGAGAGGCTCTCTATTTAGCCAGCTGAAGATCAAATGGAGGGGTCTCCCACGGGCTTAAATAGACTCTCTCTTGTGGGTGGAGACCCCCTCCTCTCTCCTATGCAAAGTCCACCTACAAAATGGAGTTTTGGAGTCACCTGGGTAAATCACATGTCCAGGCATGACTGAGTTCCTTACCAGCCAAGCCACACTCTGAGGAAAGCCCAGATGTGGATTGGTGTCTCCAAATTCATTGTTGGCTTAAGTGTTTCTTGATTGGGCACTTACTGAGAATAGTCTTTTCTCAGGAAGCTGACCAACTGCTTCACTACAGCCTACTTAGAATCAAACAAGTATGCAGCCAATATTCATAACTTCGAATACAAAAATGATACATGCTTACAAATAGGATTAATGGATTCAGTAGATCATAACCTTTACAGAGATTTGTTACATGGCATATGTAGCATACAACACATTCTAGTTATGTTATATATATATATATACATATACATAAGCATATTTCCATAAAGCCTTACGGGGGGCACCGTCCATCACAGTAACAAGAACTGCTGAAAAGCATTTTTATGAAAATGTCCATTCCATTAAATGTCATACTGTATTGCTATTCCACAGTCATCATGCTAAGGGCTTTCATTACCTCTTTTGGATTTTAAATTGGATGTCAAATAGAATTTGGACAAGAGAGAAATAAAACAGCAAGAGCATCTAGGGAGGGAACTTAATAGCTCTATTTTTGCATTACACATTAACATTTGCTGAATGTTAAACTGGATTAGTCTTTATTTGTTACATTGCATCAACATTCAAAAGCTACAAATATTTGTTTTTCCAACATAAACACTGTTTTTTTTTTCTTTCCAGCCAATTTGAAGAGCCCAAGAACTACAGTGGTTAGGGGACAAAATTATTTCTGGGTTTCTGGGTTCTACTTAAGTCATCAGTGTCAGCAGTGGTAGTGACCCAAGGAATGGCAGATACAACAAAGATGACTGGATGTGGAAGCTGCGGGATGTACGTTATCCTGGAGTGGGTACCCCAAAAGAGCTTCAATTGTATGAAGTGACACCTGATAGAGTTGACTGAAGACAAGATCTGAGATGCAGATGGGAACTATGGTTGAGTTTCAAAGGTGATTCAAGCAGATGATGGGAAGGCAAGAGGAGGTGAAAGGAAAAAAGTCAAGACTTGCAGAGGCAAGCTGGACTGGAGGACTGTGAGGGTAGACTGCTGGATGAGGAAAGAGGCCAGCGGAAGCATGTGACTATGAGAACCAGACAGACGAAAAGGCAAGTGAAGGAGAAATAGAGCTCAGGATCAGGTTTGCCAAGTTGGAAAATGAAGGAGGAGCACAACAGGCAGTAACAGAAGGTGGGAGGGCAATGAAGTAGAGAAAAGTCCTACAAGAAAACGGGAAGAGTCAAGGGAGAGAACCAGAGTTCAGAGCCCCAGGAGGATAGAGGATGACATGCAGAAGAGGACATGCAGTATGACAGAAAGACAGTATGACAGAAAGAACAGGAGCAAGACCAGAGAATCACACCAACACCAAGAAGAGGCACGTCTATGTGATTGGTGCCTCTCTACTAAGAACAGCAGACAGGCCTGTCACCAGAGCTGATCCAGACAATAGAAGTGTGTGAGGTCTGCCGGGAGCTAAAATATAGAAAGCGGACCTCAGGCTGAAGAGGATCCCAATGGGAGCAGGAAAGAATCCACTGGTTGTTCTTCACATGGAAACAAATGATACAGCTAGATTCTCACTGGAACACATCAAGGGAGACTATGCCAGGCTAGGGAAGACACTTAAAGAAATGGAGGCTCATGTGATCTTCAGTGGGATTCTAAATTTCCCTAGAGGAAGGAACTAAAGTGGGACAAGATTATGATGTTCAACAGATGGCTCAGGCAGTGGTGCTATAAGGAGGGCTTTGGGATGTATGGCCACTGGGAGGCATTCATGGACAGAGGACTGTTCTCTCGGGATGGACTTTACCTGAGTAGGGAGGGAAATGGACTTCTAGGATGGAGGCTGGCACAACAGATTAAAAGAGCTTTAAACTAGGAATTTGGGGGAGATGGTTGAGAGATGCTCATGTAATCTCCACATCTGATTCTAATATTGACCAGGAGGAAAATAAAAAAAGAGAGAATACAGCAATGGAGAACAGAATAGCAGTGGGTAAAAGAATAGACATTAAGAGAAAATATAGTGCCAACGAAGATAAGCTCACAGTCGGGCAGGTGACACTGTCAGTAGAATTAATGTTCCTAATTGGGTGAGAAATCTGGACAAAGCCAAGCAGAAACAATTAAGATGTTTGTCAGGAAACCGTGTAACAAAATGGAGGAACTAGAACTAATGGTGCAAGAAGTGAAACCAGATATTATAGGGATAACAGACACATGGTTGAATAGTAGTCATGACTGCAGTACAGGGATTGAAGGGTATGTGCTATTCAGGAAAGACAGAAATAAAGGTAAAGGTGGTGGAGTAGCAATGCATATTAATGATGAAATAGACTATAAAGAAATTAGAAGTGATGGAATGGATAAAACAGAGTCTGATTGGGTCAAAATCACTTTGGGAAGAAAGCTACCAGAGGCTCCTGTGAGATAGTGCTTGGGGTATGCTAAAGAGACCCTCAGATCCGATCTATATATGGATAGGGACCTCTTATATTTTTGATGAAATAAATTATCTGGGAATTGTGTAATTATGGGAGACTTTAACTTCCCAGATATAGACTGGAGTACAAGTGCTATTAATAATAGTAGGGCCCAGATTTTCCTGGATGTGATAGCTGTCAGATTTCTTCACCAAATAGTTACTGAACCTACAAGGGGTGATGCCATTTTAGATTTGTTATTGGTGAGTAATGACAACCTCACAGAAGAACAGGTTGTAGGGAACAAACTTGGTTCAAGTGATCATGACCTAATTCATCTTAAACTAAATAGAAAGAAACAAATATAGATCATTACTTTCCAAAGGGTAAACTTTAAAACATTAAGGAAATTAGTTAGGGAAGTGGACTGGACAGAAGAACTCAAGGATTTGGAAGAAGCTTGGAATTATTTTATGTCAAAGTTGCAGAAACTATCTGAAGCCTGCATCCCAAGCAAAGGGGGAAAAAATGCAGGTAAGGGTAGCAGACAAAGCTGGATGAGCAAGCATCTCAAATAGATTAAGATAAAGCAGAAAACCTACAAGGAATGGAAGATGGGATGGATCAGCAAGAAAAGCTACCTGTTGGAGGTCAGAAAGTGTAAGGAAAGACAATTGCCAAAAGCCAAGCAGAGTTGGACCTTGAAAGGGAAATTAAAAACAATGTAAGAGATTCTATAGCTATATAAATAGAAAGAAAACAAAGGAAGAAGTTGTTGGACCAATAAGCACTGAGGATGGGATGGAGATCAAAGATAATCTAGGCATGGTCCAATTCCTAAACAAGTACTTTGCCTCAGTTTTTAATAAGAGTCATGAGGAGCTTTGGGTTAGTGACAGTGTGGCAAATGGAAATGAGGCTATGGAAGTAGAAATTACCACCTCAGAGGTGGATGTCAAACTCAAACATCTTAATGGGACTAAATCAGGGGGAGGAGGGAGGTGGCTGAATAATCTCCATCCAAGAATACTAAAAGAACTGGCACATGAAATTGCAAGCCCAATAGCAAGGATTTTTAATTAATCTGTAAACTAAGGGAGTCATACCCTATGACTGGAGGGTTGCTAATATAGTTATTATTTTTAAGAAAAAGAGAAAAAAGTGATCTGCGAAACTACAGGCCTGTTAGTTTGACCTCCATTGTATTCAAGGTCTTGGAACAAATTTTGAAAGAGAAAGTAGTTAAGGACATAGAGGTAAATGGGAATTGGGATAAAATACAACATGATTTTACAAAAAGTAGGTCATGCCAGACCAACCTGATCTCTTTCTTTGAGAAGGCAACTAATTTTGAAGACTGAGGAAATGCAGTAGATCTAATGTACCTGGATTTCAATAATGCATTTGATATAATTCCACATGAGAAATTATTAGTTAAATTGGAGAAGATGGGGATTAATGCAAGAACTGAAAGGTGGATAAGGAACCAGTTAAAGCAGTGGTCCCCAAACTTTATTGGTCACACCCTTCCCTTACCTGGTCCGTGCCCCCCGGCCTGCCCCAGGAGCCATGTTCGGGAGTCGGGGCCCACGGCTGGGAATGGGCCTGTGGCTGGGAACAGGCCTAAGGTCAGGGCTGGTAGCCAGAAGCCACGGCTGGGAGTGGGCCCGCAGTCAGGACTGGGAGCAGGCTTGTGATGAGGGCTGGGAGCTGGGCCAGAAGCAGGCCCACAGCTGGGGCCAGGGGCCAGAGGTGGGAGTGCAGCTCTGGCCAGAACTGCAGCTGGAGCCACAGCCAGGAGTGGGGCCAGGAGCCTGTGGTTGGGAGTGGGGCTGGACCTGCAACCCTGGCTCAGCATTGGCTCAGCAAACTGCTTTACCACATCACCCCAGGCAGAAGTCACAGCAGAAGTTTCTAGTCCATTCTGTCCCAACCCCAATGACGCTAAGCATGCCAGGAAATGGTACCAAAGGGCTTTTTCTGTTGTCATTTCTGTGGTAGTCCATAGTATAGAACCTCCTAGAGGCTCAGTTCAGGGTTCCAGAAACTGGCAAACTGCAATTGGGGGGTTCCATTTTATAGAGAAGGAAATTGAGTATAGAAAAAAAGTGATTTCTAGTTTGTTCAGAGCCACAGCTACATAAGTGAGAGCAGCAAAATATCTTTAGACAAAATCTGATGAAAAACAGGAAATTGTAACCAAGGTCCTTCATAGACAAGCAGAGCTAATAATGAACATGTAGTCTAAGCTTCAGGACATAGAACAATTCCCTTATCACTGCATTTCACGGACCTCTTTTGAAGCCAAATGCATGAAAGGATCCCACTAGAAGTGAAGAATAAAGAATGAAAAATTCACATAAAAGTAAAGGATTATTTTAACTTCCAGAGGGTCTATGGTAAAGTTCACAATATTGCTTGATCAAACAATCCGTCATACTATAAAGTAGATGTGTTGTAATCAGCTAAGTTAAATAGTCCCATATTATTTAGAAGCTCTTTTTGTTTCATTGTTTGATAGCCTTACATGTCCCAATAAGCCTATATTAATACAAAAAAAATCTATTTTACCCATGAAACCTATTTTTTTCTACTGAAAAATTCTTTGGAAAGTACCATCTGTGCCAATGTGCTTGAATTTATTTTTAATACAGAATCATTGTTAACATAGATAATAGACTATTGTTTTAAAAACAGTACTGCAATGGGACATGGCCAGTCAGGCCTAGTGATTGGAGCAGGAGTCATGCCAAATGGTCAGAGTAGAGCAGAGGGAGGCAACCTATGGCACGGGTGCCGAAGGCGGCACGCGAGCTGATTTTCAGTGGCACTCACACTGCCTGGGTCCTGGCCACTGGTCCGGGGGGCTCTGCATTTTATTTAATTGTAAATGAAGCTTCTTAAACATTTTAAAAACCTTATTTAATTTACATACAACAATAGTTCAGTTATATATTATAGACTTATAGAAAGAGACCTTCTAAGAACATTAAAATGTATTACTGGCACGCGAAACCTTAACTTAGAGTGAATAAATGAAGACTCGGCACACCACTTCGGAAAGGTTGCCGATCCCTGGAGTAGAGGATCAAAACCAAAGCTGGAGACAGTCAGGTGCTAGGCCAGGGTTCAGAGTCAATGTCAGGGTAAAGGAAAGGAGCAGGGGCCTGGAGTAGAGCAGGACAGCAGATACTGGGAGAAGATGGGGATCTGGGATAGGAGGACAGGAACCAGAAGCAGGCATGAATGCAGGGGTCAGGAGGCGTCCATAGCCACAGCCAACCAGGGATTCCTCTAGTTTCTCAGACAACTTCTTGGCACTCCTCAGCCAATGGGGGCGGGCCTGGGGAGGGAGGGAGGGAGGGAGCTCAATGCCCTTCCATGGACCCTTCCTTAGTTACGAAGATGAGCTGCTAGGTGGCAGTTGTGGCCTGAGCACTACCCAGGGACCTATGTGGCTGGGTTGGATGCCTGTGATCCCTCACAAGTAACAGTAGAGCAGCAAATCATTGTGTGTTCATGCTCAAAAATAAAAAGGAGCTATTCTTTCAGTCTTCACTCATGTGAAAAGCCTTATACTGTAACTCCTCACTTAAAGTCATCCCGGTTAACGTTGTTTCATTGTTACGTTGCTGATCAATTAGAGAACACACTCTTTTAAAGTTGCACAATGCTCCCTTATAATGTTGTTTGGCAGCCGCCTGCTTTGTCCATTGCTTGCAGAAAGAGCAGCCCATTGGAGCTAGCTTGGGGGGGGCTTGGAACCAGGGTGGACTGGCAGCCCTCCTATCAGCTCCCCGCTCCCCGAAGTTCCCTGTGCGGCAGCCGCCCAGCAGGCTATCAATTGCCGGGCAGTTCAGGTGTCCCTCCCGCCACTGCTGTGTGCTGCTCCTACCCTCTGAACATAAGAACATAAGAATGGCCATACTGGGTCAGACCAAAGGTCCATCCAGCACAGTATCCTGTCAGCCGACAGTGGCCAATGCCAGGTGCCCCAGAGGGAGTGAACCTAACAGGTAATGATCAACTGATCTCTCTCCTGCCATCCATCTCCACCCTCTGACAAACAGAGGCTAGGACACCATTCTTTACCCATCCTGGCTAATAGGCATTAATGGACTTAACCTCCATTAATTTATCTAGTTCTCTTTTAAACCCTGTTATAGTCCTAACCTTCACAACCTCATCAGGCAAGGAGTTCCACAGGTTGACTGTGCGCTGTGTGAAGAAGAACTTCCTTTTATTTGATTTAAACCTGCTGCCCATTAATATCATTTGGTGGCCCCTAGTTCTTATATTATGGGAACAAGTAAATAACTTTTCCTTATTCACTTTCTCCATACCACTCATGATTTTATATACCTCTATCATATCCCCCCTTATTCTCCTCTTTTCCAAGCTGAAAAGTCCTAGCCTCTTTAATCTCTCCTCATATGGTACCCGTTCCAAACCCCTAATCATTTTATTTGCCCTTCTCTGAAACTTTTCTAATGCCAGTATATCTTTTTTGAGATGAGGAGACCACATCTGTATACAGTGTTCAAGATGTGGGCATACAATGGATTTATGTAAGGGCAATAAGATATTCTCCGTCTTATTCTCTATCCCTTTTTTAATGATTCCTAACATCCTGTTTGCTTTTTTGACTGCCGCTGCGCACTGCGTGGACATCCTCAGAGAACTTTCCACAATGACTCCCAGATCTCTTTCCTGATTAGTTGTAGCTAAATTAGCCCCCATCATATTGAATGTACAGTTGGGGTTATTTTTCTCAATGTGCATTACTTTACATTTATCCACATTAAATCTCATTTGCCATTTTGTTGCCCAATCACTTAACTTTGTGAGATCTTTTTGAAGTTTTTCACAGTCTGCTTTGGTCTTAACTATCTTGAGCAGTTTAGTATCGTCTGCAAACGTTGCCACCTCACTGTTTACCACTTTCTCCAGATCATTTATGAATAAGTTGAATAGGATTGGTCCTAGGACTGACCCTTGGGGAACACCACTAGTTACCCCTCTCCATTCTGAAAATTTATCATTTATTCCTACCCTTTGTTCCCTGTCTTTTAACCAGTTCTCAATCCATGAAAGGATCTTCCCTCTTATCCCATGACAACTTAATTTACGTAAGAGCCTTTGGTGAGGGACCTTGTCAAAGGGTTTCTGGAAATCTAAGTACACTATGTCCACTGGATCCCCCTTGTCCACATGTTTGTTGACCCCTTCAAAGAACTCTAATAGATTAGTAAGACATGATTTCCCTTTACAGAAACCATGTTGACATTTGCCCAACAATTTATGTTCTTCTATGTGTCTGGCAATTTTATTCTTTACTATTGTTTCAACTAATTTGCTCAGTACTGATGTCAGACTTACCGGTCTGTAATTGCCAGGATCACCTCTAGAGCCCTTTTTAAATATTGGCGTTACATTAGCTATCTTCCAGTCATTGGGTACAGAAGCTGATTTAAAGGACAGGTTACAAACCATAGTTAATAGTTCTGCAATTTCACATTTGAGTTCTTTCAGAACTCTTGGGTGAATGCCATCTGGTCCCGGTGACTTGTTACTGTTAAGTTTATCAATTAATTCCAAAACCTCCTCTAGTGACACTTCAATCTGTGACAATTCCTCAGATTTGTCACCTACAAAGGACGGCTCAGGTTTGGGAATCTCCCTAACATCCTCAGCCGTGAAGACTGAAGCAAAGAATTCATTTAGTTTCTCTGCAATGACTTTATCATCTTTAAGTGCTCCTTTTGTATCTCGATCGTCCAGCTTCCTGCTTCTGATGTACTTAAAAACATTTTGTCATTACCTTTTGAGTTTTTGGCTAGCTGTTCTTCAAACTCCTCTTTGGCTTTTCTTATTACAATTCTGCTTTGGAACTGCTCCCGGGAGCCTCCCGCTTGCTGTGCGGGGCGGGGGTGGGGAAGAGGAGTGCTAATGTCAGGGTGTCCTCCCCCCTGCTCCTGCCCCCCCACTCCTGCCCCCCATCTCCATAGAATGGGGGAGGGGTGACGGATACGACAGGGCTTAGGAGGGAGGGAAGTTGCTGGCAGCAGCTGCTGTCTCAACTTGCTGATCTACTTAAAAGGGCAGTGTACTTAGAGTGGTGTCAGCGTACTTAAAGGGGCAATGCGTGTGTCTCTCTCACACGGTGTATGTCTCTCTCGGCCATGCTGTCTCCCCTCCCTCCATTCATGCTGCCTTGTAGAGTCTGAGGCTATATTAACAATAATGTGTTAACCCTTGAAGGCTCAGCCTAGTGCTAGTTCATAATTTAGCAGTAAGGCATTCCCTGGGAAATATCTCACCCTCTTCCACCCTCTGACTCTACAACCTCAACCAAGCTTCACAATCATCATTGTTGTGTACAGTATTAAATTGTTTGTTTAAAACGTATACTGTGTATATGTGTGCATATATGTATATATATGTACAAATATAGTCTTTTGTCTGGAGAAAAAAATTTCCTGGAACCTAACCCCCGCCCCATTTACATTAATCCTATGGGGCAACTGGATTCACTTAACATTGTTTTGCTTAAAGTAGCATTTTTCAGGAACATAACTAGAATGTTAAGCGAGGAGTTACTGTACAAATAGTGACAGGTTTCAGAGTAATAGCCGTGTTAGTCTGTATCCGCAAAAAGAATAGGAGTACTTGTGGCACCTTAGAGACTAACAAATTAATTGTAGCATAAGCTTTCGTGGGCTACAGCTCACTTCATCGGATGCATGTAGTGGAAAATACAGAAGGAAGATATATATATATATATACATGAAACAATGGATGTTACCATACACATTATAAGGAGAGTGATCAGTTGTCAGCAGGAGAGAAAAATAAGTCTTTGTGGTGGTAATGAAAATGGCCCATTTCCAGCACTTGACAAGGAGATATAAGGAACTGTAGGGGGCGGGGGGGAAGATAAGCATGGAGAAATAGTTTTACCTTGTGTAATGGCCCATCCACTCCCAGTCTTTATTCAAACCTAATTTGATGGTGTCCAATTTGCAAATTAATTCCAATTCAGCAGTCTCTCGTTGGAGTCTGTTTTTGAAGTTTTTTTGTTGTAATATTGCGACTTTTAGGTCTGTAATCGAGTGGCCAGGGAGGTTGAAGTGTTCTCCAACTGGTTTTTGAATGTTATAATTCTTGACGTCTGATTTGTGTCCATTTATTCTTTTACGTAGAGACTGTCCGGTTTGGCCAATGTACGTGGCAGAGGGGCATTGCTGGCACATGATGGCATATATCACATTGGTAGATGTGCAGGTGAACGAGCCTCTGATAGTGTGGCTGATGTGATTAGGTCCTATGATGGTATCCCCTGAATAGATATGTGGACAGAGTTGGCAACGGGCTTTGTTGCAAGGATAGGTTCCTGGGTTAGTGTCACTGATTTCAATGGGATTACTCATGTGATTAATACTTGCAGGATCAGATCGTAAGAGATAAGACGATTCAATCTCTCTCGCTCACTTGTTTTCATTCTTACTGACACTTAGTGGTCAGTCTTTCCCTGCCACATGTAGCCCAAGTAAGTGGTTACACAAAATAGTGTTGCACAGAGCATGAGGGATGAGATGCTATTTATATGACTATTCATAAGAAATTTGAGGAGAAATGCTATTTTAATACAGGCAAATGTAAGGGCACACATCTAGGATAAAAGAATGTAGGGACAACGGACTATATCCTTGAAAACAGTGACTCTGAAGAGGACATAGGGGTCATGGTGGATAACCAATTGAACATCAGGTCCTGTGATGCTGTAGCTAAGAGGGCTAACAATTCTTGGATTTAAACAGGGAAATGTTGAATAAGAGTAAGTAGGTGGTACTGCCTCTGTTTACAGATTAGTGAGGCCATTATTGGTATAGTGTGTCCAGTTCTGGTGTTTACATTTCAAAAAGGATTAAAACATTGGAAAGAGTCTGGAAGACAGCTGCAAGAATGATTAGAGGACTGGAAACCTGGCTTGCAGTAATAGACTTAAGAAGTTCTATCTATTTAGTTTATCTGAGAGAAGGTTAAGAGGTGACTTCCTCATAGCCTATAAGTATGTTCAGAAGATTTCTGATAGTAGATTACTCTTTAATCTAGCAGAAAATGGTATTACAAGATCCAATTGCTGGAAGTTGAAGCTCAACAAATTCAGACTCAAAATAAAAGTTTTTGTTTTGTTTTGTTTAAAAAAAAACAGTGAGGGTAATTAACCATTGAAATGATTTACCAAGGGATATGATAGATTTTTCATCCCATGAAATCTTGATATCAAGACTGATGTCTTTCTAAAAAAGTAGCTCAACCAGAAGTTGTGGGCTTGATGTAGTAATTACTGAGTGAAATTCTATGTCCCATGCTGTGGAGGAGGTGAGATTATATGAATATAGTGGTCTCTTTGACCTCAGAATTTATGAATCTATTAATCTATTTGAATGAATATTTGTGATTGTTCCCTTACAGTGCTTTTTACACTGCAGGAGGAACACAAATCTGAACTCTCAATTAAATGTGTTATGAACACCAGTAGTCTCCCCAGAAACTTCATTAAATAAGTAGGAATATGTAAATGAATGTGGAGCTATCAGAAATTCCTATGTTTAGGATATGTGGCTAGGCAGAAGTTTAGGTGCGCAAGTCCAACCATTTTCACTGTGGGTGTAACAACCTCCTCTCCCAGTGTGTCTAATTATTTTTATAAAATGACAAAAGACAGAAAGCACACATTAAATCTGTGGTTAAATATGGATTATAATTGTTTATTTTTTTGATTCACAGCCACTTTGCACCACACAATTGGCAGATTCTTGCCCTAAACCCATTACAGCTAGCCATAGCAGAATCAACGCAGTATGGAGGAAACTCAGTTGTAAACAGCAAATGTAGTAACTCTGCTCCTGGAATAGGGAGGGTAGCTAAGAAAAGGGGGACTGACCTGAGCTTATTTATACCCCACAGCTGCCATATTTGCCCCCAAGCTGCGCTCTCTGCTCATTGGCAGTAGCTAAGGATACACATTTGTATACAAATTCATTCAGATTCCATGAATTTATCATTTAGATCATGCTGGGGTGTGTGGAGGAGAAACAATTGTCATTTTTCCCCCAAGGAAAAATTCTAAAACCTAAACCCATTGTTAGATTCTTAAAGGCATTAAAACCCATAGGAACGTCCAGTCTTTCCAGTGAAAATAATTTAATTAGAAAACTAGCAAGGATGACATAACTGTTTAAACAAAACAAAATTATTTAAAACAACAACAACGACGCATGGTCTGATCCCTATAGATGCTGATCACCTCAACTCTGCTCTAAGTCAATAGCAGGAGTGCACAGCCTCATTCCACAGGCACTCAGTCCATCCCTGAACAGCATTGTGCTATAGAAATTCATTCTGCTATGAGTAGGTGCCACGTGAGAGTTTCCCTCCCCATGCTTTTGCTGCTCTCCTGAATTATTAGTTTCGCTTTCTTCTTTTCCAGACGGATGGTATAGTGATTGCCCCGCAGTAAGTATTCTACACCAGGTTCCTCAGAAAGGTCTTGACTATTGGGCTGATTTATCACACTCAGTTAAAGTGCTGCCCAAAAGCTAGCAGTGAAAATGAAAGCAATTACAACTGTGTGCTGGCACTGCTTACAAAACAGGATGCAGTTTTCTTAAGATGCTACCAAAAAAAGTTTGAATTGCCTCCATGTTTCTTTCCACTCACATACAAGGTGACTTAACAAAAGTGACCAGCACTATTAGAGCTATGGGCTGCATTATGGCTTTTACTCCAGCAGTGGGAATCCAGAAGGAATTTTCACCTATTCAGAAGTCTTCTGGGTGAACACACTTCGCAATGGGAGCTTTGCTTGGCCTTTTTTTTTTTAAACCAGATGTGATATGCTCTTCCAATCTCCACTCCGGCTCACCTCATTTGAAGAGTACAGAACCATTTGTAATGAGAGGCCTGGACCTGACATGACTCACAGCTATCTTGTATATAGACTTAGCATAACCCACAGTCATCCTGTATGCTCAGTCACCGTAAGTTCGAAACAAAAACTAGGGAGTCAGGAGAATTCAGCCTTGACGTAGGCAGACAGGTAGGAAAGTACAAGCTGCAGCTGCAGCATTACTATCAGAGACAGATATATGTTCACAAAGTCATGAGAATGGGTAGAGAATGGACAAGCTAGCCTTGAGTTCCTGCAGCTTCTTCCTGATAGTAAAAAGTAAAAAGTTTTGCTGTTGCAAATGCATTCCACTAACGAAGCATAAAGATAAATGGACCTTAAGAAGTTTTTACTAACTTTGAAAGACACAAAAGTTAATGAGTAGGCAGTCTTAGGCATGTGAACCCCTGTATAGAGAAAATGATTGGTTAGTGTTTTTTGCATAGAAATGCTTTGAGTAAAATAATTGGTTAAGGTATTGATAAGAAGAACTCTCATTTTAACTATATAATGAGGGTCAGGAAACAAGCTCATTGGAACTTAACTCTGGGATACAGCTCAAGACCAAAGCTGCTAGGATTTTTAACCGCTGCACGACTAGACTACGTGGAAGATGGAGCCCTGAATGAGATCGGATCCTGACTGACCATTGGGAGACATCTGTCTGCTTTATTGGGAGTGGTGAGCATTAGATGTTGGTGTGCGTATTCTGCTGATTAATTGTTGATTGCTAATAAATACATGTACAAGTTTAAGAATATTTACTGTGTGATAAAGTCTCCTTTACTGGGACAAGGTCCCGTTAACCCGTAGGGAGCCACTGTGTGGGTAACACATTAGCAATACTAGCCCAATGCAATCCTTGAGGAAAGCTACACTGGGAATTACTCATGGTTTCCAAATCACCATCATGTTGGAGAAAAGAGGCTTGCTGGCTTGCAGAAGAAGTGGAGGGGATAGATGTCCTGTTATGATGCACACTCACCACCAGAGTATCCTCCCCTCCCCCCTGCACATCAGGGTACATTGTTGCTGGGATCATCATCTCCAGCATTCCCTTCAAGACATCTGCCTCTTGTACAATACAGCCCTCAGGCTGAGAATCATCTAGTGCAGAGCCCTTTCAGAATAACAAAAAGCTCAAACTAGTTTCTAGTATCTCAACAAATCAGCCCCTTGCTGGGGAATTTTACCATAATGAGTGGCTATTCCTAAACCACCACTCCTCTCCATAAGTCAGTGTTTGCAAGGAAGGATTTCAGTTATTCTGGTTTTGGGGAAGGAAATGATGCTTTGTCCACTCATTCCCCCTTTCCCTTCCTCCACCCTGAACTGATCTACCCTCTCCTAGCTGGAAGATTATAACTTCTTCCTTTGTTAAAAAAATCTGTATAAAGGAAGGCTGACTAGAAAGGGAACTCTGGCTGTGGCTGGGAGAATCAGGAAAGAGCAAGGGTGGGGTAGGTGATAGAGTAAAGGGTGGGCAGTATGAAATTATTAGCCTGGTGGGAGTGAGTGGGTTTTAGGCACTCATCAAAGCTCCAGTTTGGGGAAGAGAGGAGAGACTGAAGGTAAGTTTTTGTCTTTGGTGCTCTAAGAGTTAAAATAACTCCACAGAAAGCATTACTTGTGTTTCAGATCAAGCTTATGCATTTTATCTATTTATCGATTTGGAAAATACAGTTCCGAAGAACTATGTGTTCTCAGTTCAGATTTCTTCTCTCTCTCTCTCTCGTTAGTTAGAAGCTAATTAAAGTTAAAAAAGAATCTACAAAGACAGATGTGAGTCTTGGACTTCAACCAGCCAAGATACTACATCATTGGGACAGATCCAGCTTTACACTAACCTCCAGGATCCATGACAGACTTGTAAGTAACAGTTTCCAGAAATGGAGAGTGGTGAACATTCTACTCTGCACTTGAAACATCTTCTAATCCCCTTATTATAAATAATACCTTGCATATCTATTAAGCTTTTCATCTGGGGATCTCCAAGCATGTAACGAATCTTAAGTCACTCAATACCTATATGTATTATATCCCTTTTATGGATGGCTAAACGAAATGAAGTGAAATTAAAATCACTTTCCCTCCAAGATCACATTCACTTCACCATGTTCAGATGAAGGCCATATTATAGATTTTGACTACGTATGTGACATCATGTAATTCTATTTCTACAGAATTAGAATTTTTCTATACTACAAATATATATTCTCTCAAATTCCTTATGAAGTATCTATCTTAAGAACATAAGAACATAAGAACATAAGAAAGGCCGTGTACCGGGTCAGACCAAAGGTCCATCTAGCCCAGTATCTGTCTACCGACAGTGGCCAATACCAGGTGCCCCAGAGGGAGTGAACCTAACAGGCAATGATCAAGTGATCTCTCTCCTGCCATCCATCTCCATCCTCTGACGAACAGAGGCTAGGGACACCATTCTTACCCATCCTGGCTAATAGCCATTTATGGACTTAGCCACCATGAATTTATCCAGTCCCCTTTTAAACATTGTTATAGTCCTAGCCTTCACAACCTCCTCAGGTAAGGAGTTCCACAAGTTGACTGTGCGCTGCGTGAAGAAGAACTTCCTTTTATTTGTTTTAAACCTGCTGCCTATTAATTTCATTTGGTGACCCCTAGTTCTTGTATTATGGGAATAAGTAAATAACTTTTCCTTATCCACTTTCTCAACATCACTCATGATTTTATATACCTCTATCATGTCCCCCCTTAGTCTTCTCTTTTCCAAGCCGAAGAGTCCCAGCCTCTCTAATCTCTCCTCGTATGGGACCCTCTCTAAACCCCTAATCATTTTAGTTGCCCTTTTCTGAACCTTTTCTAGTGCTAGAATATCCTTTTTGAGGTGAGGAGACCACATCTGTACACAGTATTCGAGATGTGGGCGTACCATGGATTTATATAAGGGCAATAATATATTCTCTGTCTTATTCTCTATCCCCTTTTTAATGATTCCTAACATCCTGTTTGCTTTTTTGACCGCCTCTGCACACTGCGTGGACATCTTTAGAGAACTATCCACAATGACGCCAAGATCTTTTTCCTGACTCGTTGTAGCTAAATTAGCCCCCATCATGTTGTATGTATAGTTGGGGTTATTTTTTCCAATGTGCATTACTTTACATTTATCCACATTAAATTTCATTTGCCATTTTGTTGCCCAATCACTTAGTTTTGTGAGATCTTTTTGAAGTTCTTCACAATCTGCTTTGGTCTTAAAGTTCTAGGCATTTGTGAAAACATTTATAATACACAGAAGTAATCTAATTTACAAAGATCAGTTCATCCAAACCAACCCACAAAATATACATCCTGCAAATAACAATGTTTTTCATCCTGCAGTCCCCTGTCTATCACCTCACCGGAAAACAGAGGAACATTGCAGTATTCTCTGAAATTCAACAAATTTGTATTCTGCCATACCAAATCTCAGAATATAACACCAATATAATGACTGTTTATATCTAGAAGATATATACAAAGTATTACCAAAAGAAATATCCCAATTCTAGAAATTATCAAATGTGAATCTACATAACATAGAAATTCCATCTGGGGGTTCTGGTAACAAGTCACTGAATCAGCTGATGGCTGGAAGACGGTGACATCTCATGGGTAAAGCACTGGGCTGGAAAGAGGGTAAACTGGGTTATACTTTTACTTTGTCATGGAGTAGCTATGTGATATTGGCTTTGTGCCTCAGTTTCCTCATCTATAAAAGGGATAACAACTTCTAAAACACTTTGAGACACTCAGATGAAGGGTAAATAGGTGCACAATTTTATCACTAATACGCTATATGATTGTGTACATGTATTATAGAATTGCTCTAATATTTTATTATATTACACCTACATGTGATGCACTTGATTGCATAGAACTGTGATTAGATAAAGTGTAGGACTAGTTCATGAGATAGGCTGAAGGTTTGTATTTAGTGTGTTTATGTACTCAAGTCTTTACCGCATATAAATGTATAGATATAACAATCACTAGCTTTATCCATTTAACAGTTTATTAATTTTAAGTATAATAACCATAACATTTTACCATTAAGTATATTGGGTGTTTTATTAACACAGCAGATGTGCAGCAATTCACTATCAGGTGTTCACCTACAATAAAAAGGGAATAGCTACAGTTTGGTGCAGGGCTTAGTCCAATATTGGCTACTTGCTTATGTGGGCAATCACTATGGTTTGCCTTTTAATGGGACCAAACTCTATTCTAATCAAACAAATTTTAGGCACAGTAGATAAACCACCATCAGGACACATTGGTCATTTATAGTAGCCAGTAGAGGGCTAGGATTCTAGGCATCTTATCTTCATCATAGTACACTAAAGGAAGTCTGGGAGCAAGGCAGCTTTCAGCACTATAACTAGAAGGGTCTGAGGGACAGAGAGGAAACAATGGTATAACTAAAGTCTCTGCCAGTAAGGAGAAAAGGCATAGAAGGAAGATAGTTATGAAACTATTGTAAGTCACGGCACTAATAATGGTTAGCAACCATGTTAGTGTCTGTTAGAAAAAAATAAACACAGCATCTGATTCACACTGACCTGCAAGTGTCTTGTACCTGGCTAAGGCAGGAAGTTGAGGCAGTTAGTTACAAATGACCTTGATATAAAGTTCAAAATAGCCCATTATGTGCTCAGAAAGAACTAATTCAGGCATACTACATTTTAAACTATCACACTAAAGATGGGAATAAAGTAGCTTCTTTTTCAAATGGACACATTATGACAACCTTGAAAGAAGGCATTCGCACTAATGGGCTTTTTTATTATATAATTTAATGCAATTTATTTTTTATCTAGTGTCCTTCATACGCTGTGTTAAAAAAAAATCCTTGCAGAGAGTCAACAATAATCTAAAGCAAAGAGGCAGTGAAAAGCATAAGGATGGAAAGTTTTTAGCTTTTCTGATGAGCAGGCCAGCAAGTTTATCAATTATGAAGGTGGTTTTTAATGATAATTTACTAGATTGCTGACTGCTCCCATTGTGCTCAGTGTTCTTCATGTGTCCTTGGAACTGGACTCAACATATAATTTTATTTTTCTTTAAACTTAGAAAGAATTCCTTTTTGTTTAAGGGCAGTTTTATTCTAACATCTCATATGTCAGCAAAACAAGAGAGAAGCTGTTTTCTTATGTGAAGAAATACTGAGCAAAATATATTGTTAGACATATTTCCATGAAGTTTTTCTTGTACTGAACACAGTAAAGTTAGAGCTGACATCAGTTAAGGAAAGCACTTTGAAATCCGTAGCACTTATTTTAAAATAAGTTCAATTCACTTTTTTGGCTGATATTAATGTTTGGTTTTGGTCCTTTAGGTGTGTCCCCCTATTGTCTATTTTCATAGCATACCACTATGTTGCACTTTAAAACAAGCTAAAGAGAGACTAATGATCAGAGTCTAATAAATCAAAGAGCTAACTTCTGTGCTAAAGATTGTGCGTACGCTTTGTGCTATGATTGTGTTTTCATTAAAAATATGGGGGCAGATTTTGCCCTGATATCCTGCATTTACTAGTGCAACACCATTTAAATCAGAATTATGCTACTGAAAAGCAGGCATAAATGAAAGCATAATCTGGTCCATTTATGAGTTTGGGTTTTTTGATATTGTATTAGTGAATCTACTTGCTTAATTACTTTCCAAACCGACAAGAAATAAAAAAGGTGACATCTGGTCAAAATGCCTATTGGCAAATTCTGTTCTCAGTTAGAACTGTGTCTATGCAAAAACACTGAAACCAGTGGAGTTGCTCCAACCTTCCAGTTTGAAAAATAAAACGGTGCAGATGGGGGACAATTAATAGGGTGTTTATAGGCAGCACATTTTTACATTAAGGGCCTGCTTCTCCTTTCTTTTACACAAGTATACCTCTAGGAATTACTTCTCATTTACATTGATGTAAGTGAGAGGAAAATCAGGCCCCAGAGTAATAATAGCAAATTAGATTTAAGTAGTTAGTTGTGAACAGTGACTATACTTCAGGCAGAATTTCTGCTCAAGCCAGTGAGTTACACGCAAGCAGTGACAGAATTGGACCCCATGTCATAATTAGAGCAACTTAAATTTAGGGCCTGATTGCCTTGTAGCTTGTGTAATTATTTACACCAGCGCCAATGCTACCATCAGTATAAGTGAGTGGAGAATTTTGATGTGGTAGGGATTTAAACCAGTACAGCAGGGATGTACATCACTGCGCAAGATAGAAGGCAGGAGAATTAGGCCCCTCAAGTTTATAAATCCCCCCAGTCACCTCCGCTGCAACCACACTTGCACTAGAACTCAAGTGACACAGAAATCCTAAGATTTTCTTACTTATAATCACATAGCTTGATTCATGTCCATGGTCAATGTAACAAATTATGCATGCCTTGGTTATACAATGCTGTTTAAAGTGGAAGTTTCTGTACTAAGCCTGTAATAGCTTGTGCCAATTTTTCCCTTGATTTATAGTTATTTCCCTAACAAGTTATCTTTTTCACATCCTTTCTGGCTTTAGAATGAGATGTAACAGTAATCTTTGTGCAATGCCACTTGTAAGCTCAATTTATGTAGCAGATTTGCATGTTAAGTGCTTTACTGGTAAGAGCAGCTCTCGAAGACAGCATGTTTATGCCTCCATTTGTTTAAATTTGAATGCTAAAGCGGATCCAAGTGAAAAAAAACCCAGATGATTTTAGATCTTTGTTTTAAATAAAATATGGAGTACTTATTTTAATTGTTGACTTGTGCCACCCTCTTCTGTGAGAAAAGGCAGCTATTAGCACCAGCAGGATGCCAGTATACTTGCCACTTGTTTGCCTGCCCTGGGGCTGATAATCTAGTTTACATATGCTTTTGAAGATCATAATTTCAAATGTAGTGATTGCTTTCCCTAAAAATTACCCCAGGTCATCCCTGAAGGGAGACTAACAAATGGCACATATTAGTCTTATATTACAATATATTCTGTTTAGAATACATGAGTTCCCGCTTGTAAGCACAAGGCAACATTTTTTTTGTGAGAAAAAAAGACAAAAAGACAGCCACCTATGAAAAAACATCATGTATAAAATGATTGGAGTTTTGTTTAATATATATATATATGTGTTGGTTTATTTAAGCATAATGACAAATGTATTGTGTGTTTAGTCACAAAGCATATATAAAATGCACTGGACTTTGCTGTTATGATAATGTCCATTATTATGGTAGAACCCAATGTTGCCAACTTTCCTTGATCAATCACTCATCTCACAGTATTTAGTGTTTTCTTTAAAGCCCCATCTCCTTGAGTCCTGTGATTACTTGAGAAATTCAGCTTTCTTTCTGGTATATTTCTAGTGCCAATGGTTGAAGAGAAAAGCTTGAAAACAAGAATTCAAAAACCAAAAGGCAAGTCAAATATATCATATTTTTTTAAAAAATGATTAAATCGATGTTATGATTTACGAATGACTGGGTGTGGCAAAATGGAGCAATTAGAAGCTTCAGTTAGGAATGAGGGCTCCATTGTATTAAACACTATGTAAACACTTATCTAAAAGCCAGTCCTTGTAGCAAAAAAATTCCAGTGTAGTTCAGTTTCGGTCCCTGTTATCCCTCTGATATATAGTGGGGTAAATCAAAGCAAAAGTCTGCCTTGTTGTGCAGTGGCAGTTCTGGGCAGGAGACTATAGGCAGGTGTAATCAGTTTCCTATTCCATCTCCTCCAGTCCCATAATATCAGAACTCTGTGTCCCAACCTTTACAAAGAAAATCTTTATGAATTATCTTATGCCTTACACTCCCCCTCGCCCCGGGCATTTTGAGGTGTAATTCATTAATGTTTGTAAAGCATCTTGAAATGTTTGAGTGGAAAGTATTTATATTGGTACATGGTATTAAAATATGAAAGTAGGGACAGTTGTAATAGAAACTAAAACAGAAAAATATGCAGAAATTCAGAGAGTCAGACAATCTCCTCTCCTTAAAGCTTTGAGTTCAGGTTTTCTTCAGAAAATCTTCAGTAGCATTGCAAAATCTCTCCCCAGATATCTATTATCCCTGTATGTACACTGTAATCCTACTGAGCAAGAGAAGGCCATTGTGGGAGTGGTAGATAACACTCACCCTTGGGATGCGGAAGGGAGTTGTGGTTACCTTATGATTAAAGTAAAAGGTTGGCATAGGTAGGGAAACTATACAGCAAATGACAATCAGAATGGCACAGAGGCACCTAGATCTTAAGATAGGTTAGAGAAACTACATCTGAAGTCTCTCAGAAAGGAAAAATTATGAAAGGGCCAGCCTCACAGAAGTATTCAATATTCCATTGGAGTAAAAAAACACTACAATATGTGTCAAACAGAAGAGGAAGGAACAAGGAGTCTGGCAAAAGTAAAGTTATTGTAATATGGAACTGTTGACTGAAAGCAGGGAATGTATTCTAATTTCTGTTTGTAGGATCACTACTTATCTGCAAAAGCCTCTATTTCTTCTAAAGGCTACCCATGCACCAGCCTGCCTCTTCAGTTGAAACAATATTTACTTTTGGCAAGAGCACATTTCTAGAAAATAGTCTGTGCAGCTTGCCTCACTTATTTGGGCTCTGATAGTTTGACTATGGTTACATAGACTGAGAGAGATTCAGATCTTATTAGCTTATTAGGTTGGTGGAACTGACAGCAGAAGCAGCATTACCTTCTCTTCACTTTCAACAAGGCTGGTAACTGTCATGGTGGACACTCCTTGCCTCCTTGTGTCAAGGCTGACGAGTCTATGTGCATGTTCCTGCCTCAGTTTCCTCTACTGAGCTTTCATTGAGTTCAGTGGGACTTTTATGTAGTGAGCAGAGCCCCTTCAGGGATCTAATTTATTCAGTGAAAGGTTCAATGTGACAGCCAAGCAAGTCTACATCTCAGCATCCTGGCTGTGTGGAGAGGGGGGAAGGAGGGCAGTTAACCTTAGTCTGTCTGCTCCATCTGAGTCCACCCATCTCCTCTGTACAAGCTCCTTACTAGTGAGGCCTTCTTGACCTGCAGCCCTACTCTCAGATCTCTTGCCATCATCAGGGGAAATGTTCCTCCTCTGGGCTTGCAATCCCCTGCAGAGGTCAAAACATTGCACCTCTTCTCCAGAGCAGTGTATAGGTCCTCTGCGATGTGGAGCTACTGCTGCTGACTGGTAAGATCTTTCCACTGGGACCAGGTCTCCCTAGGGCTTGGCTCTCGTCGCTATTCCCCTTCAGAACCTCTTCTTCCTAGGAGCACCCTTCCTATGTTCCTTTTCCTAGTAAGCTCCCTAACTAGCTCCTCCTGAGAAGTCACTCTCCTCCATAGCTTCATGTCTTCTGGAACCTCCTGACAGAGCCTTCATAACCCTTTATTTGACCCTTTATTTATATTCCACATGTAATTACCTGCTCCTGCTACCCAGCCACTCAGACAATTTATTCAGCGGCCCATCTGGGTTGGCTCATCCTCCTTAGCAGAAACTATCACAGACAGGTTGGATGCAGGGCCAGCTATCTCGTGACCCTGGACAGTGAAAAATTAAATGCAGGCATACGTGAGCTGTGAAACTGAGACCTAAAGCCCAATAATAAGGGATAGTGTAATATTTTAAGATATTGACTCTAAAACTTGATGGCCAGTTTGAACCTGCTTGATCGGAGGAGTCACCACTGCTTTTGCATTACCATCATCTTCATTTTTTCTCCTTTTCTTTTTTCTCCTTTCTTCCCCTGCTCCCCTCCCATGTTGTTCTCGTGTGACGTTCAGCTCACCCTTGAATTACGGGTAACACAATTAACAGAAGGGGAGTGGCAAACGGGCAGCTGTATATGACTATTATATATTGCAATGTGTGACTCCTAGTAGGTCACCTGATTATTACCAAAATAGAAATGGCCATAATGTGGCTTTATGCCAGCATTTCCTCAACTTTGGAAAGGTCAGTCCCCTTTCAGGAAAATGAGACCAACGGTATCACCCTGCAACTCCACCATCTGCTGTTAGAGGCCATATTCTGGAATTTTAATCAAATGAAGCTGAATCGTGTCCTTTTAAATATTTTATCAAATGCTGGACATTCAACATTGATGTTAAATATCTTCCAAATATGATGCTTACTTTTCTTTCATATGTCCTTTGAGCAGTGAAATTGTTAAAAATGTTGACATCTATGGGTATTTGAGTTAGCAACACCCAGTGAGAGGGATAGGGCAGCTAACACTGCAAAGCTATTGTTTCCGTATCTTTACAGACTCTGGCAGATTTTCTTCTTCAGTTACACTAGGGTCATTTTTAAGGCTTTTTTCACAGTTGTTTCAGCTTTTTAAAAAAATGGAAGCTGAAGCTATGGAAAAAATTAAGCCCTTCTGGCCCTCCAAACTAGTTCTTCATGCCTCTCCATGAGGGCATATCCCACACTCTGCAAACATGGCCTTATGCTATGGCTCATACTGGAGTGGGTGCACCTTTCCAGAACTGAAGGAAGCTGGCACCTTTCACACTGCAATATTGGCACACATATGCTTTCTAAAAAAAAACACGTTATTGTTGCCTTTTAATAGATAGGACTGTCTTTTTTTTTTTTTTTTTTTTTACACTTTGGTTAGAAATTAATTGTAGCTTTTCATTTTGTAAATTAACAGATTTGTTATGAAGCATCTAAATGTCTGAAAGGAAAACCATCTTGAATTGAACAAAGAACATATTTTCTCTAAAACATGTGGTTGCTCTTTTTTGATTAAAAAATTCTGTCCGTCAGAATTCTGGCCTAGTTATACCAATAATTACAACCATCCAGCTTTGATTTCTATTCCTCATTGCTTCTGCAGAAGCTGGAAGTATTGGGTTCCAGCCCTGAAAGCTGTTTTTTGATGTGCTTCTCATCATTGTTCCTACAACTGATTATGGCATAGCACTGACAGCTCCAAAGGGAGATATGTTCAGTTCTTCTCAATGATAAGAATGGAGGATGGGATATTCGACTCATAATGACAGTGAGATTAAAAAGAGGCTGAAAAATGAGTGGATTAGTACAGTATATAGAAGGTCTTTCACAGGCATTAACCAGAGGCCAACACTGTCCTCAATATGCAGAAAACTCACTTAGGCTATGTCTACACTAGAGAGATTACAGTGGCACATAATTAAACCACCCCCAATGAACGGCTGTAGCTATGTCAGAAGGAGAAGCTCTCCCTCCACCGCTTATGTCAGCAAAATTATGTCTCTCAGGAGGGTGTTTTTTTACACCCCAACATATGTTTTGCCGACATAAATGGTAGTGTAGACATGGCCTTAGCCTTTTCTTGCAAATGTTTTTAATCATCAGAGAAGGGCATGAAGAGACTGATTTCTCTTCCAATGTTTCATGCTACACTGTCTTTATAATTGCAACACCGCAAACATGATTGAAAGTGACCCTTTCCATTTAACGTGAACTAGAATAGCATACAGTGTCTCTGGTATGTCTAAGTATGGTATGTCTAAGTGTAGTCTAGTGATTGAATAATAAATGAGGCCTGTAAGGACAGCTCCCTGGAAGTGACATGAGAATGGTGGATTCTCATTTCTATTGCTGGTTAAGAATCTGCTTTGCAGCAATTCAGGCAGCCCCCTCCAGGAAATGTATAAATACAATTAAAAAGTCAACCAATGGTAGGGAGCTGAAAACATTGAGAGAACAGTGAAAGAATTCTATAAAGTTTCAAGTGGCTATTGACAGAGCTGGGGTTTGCCTATGAGGACAGCTAATATGCGGTTAATCTGGGATATAAATCTACAGTGCAGTAGCTTGCAGCGTATTAACTGGCCTTTTGGTCCCTACAGCCATACACTGAAAATTCTGTAGCTTGCTTTGACCTACTCCTATTTCAAATGCACTTTTAGTGTGGGGTAGCAGAGCCCACATAACCAGTGTGGTGTGCGGCAGGCTAGAGCGCTATATATTTACCCTCTAGCTTATCATGCACAAACTGTCCTTATAGACAGGCCCATTCTCTAAATGGCCACTTGGAACTTTTTATAGAATTTCTTTCTATTTTGTCCATATAAGAAACTCTCTTGTAGTAGTTTGGTGAGACTAGCTGGTTATCTCAAGGAACCCAGTGCATCCCTAAGTAGAGAGAGAATTATAGTTTTGCCAGCCAAATCTTTCTGAATTTACCCATCAGCTCACTTCACTGGGCATACAGAGTCTGCATCAATAATTCTTCAGTTTATTCTTCAGCTGGAAAGCACAATTGGACACATGGCAGCTTTTAAAAATTGTCAACTCGTCTGGAATACTGCCAGAAGTTTGGGCAAAACCCTGACATATTTTTCAGTATGTTGCAGTTCCTCTCTTTTTGTAAGAATTGGACTAATTACTACTTGTTTTATTTTTCTGAAAGAAATCCAGATTTTCTACAAAAAGTAGCAGCGTGACAGGTCACTGGGCACAACACAGTGCTCACTGAGATCAATGGGTTAATTACAGCTCAGTATTCCCTACTTGTAGCACAAGTTATCTGGGAATGGGCTTGAAGAACATTTCCTTAGGAGACAGAGCAGAAGAATGCCCTGGGGAAGATGGGGCTTTACACCTATTGTTATAGGACTGGGATGAAGTCCAACCAGGAGAGTTTTCCCTTTTACTCTTTCCACTTACTCATTAATGATCAGATCTTGCTGACCAAACTTTGTCTTAATAAAACAGTTTTCAGGTAAAGTAGAAGAACTGGCTACAGTTGCAGCAATAGGCAGTCAATTTTTTTGTACTTTTAAACAATTAACTGTGGACAATTGAACAATGTCCTCTTTCTTTACAATTGTGTCTAACCATTCCCCCAGCGAAGAGAGAATTACTGAGTAATGTGCCTTATCGGGCAATCCATTCCCCTATCCCTTTTAAGAAGAAAGTTCATTCTTCATACTTCCCTTTAAAGATATTTTAATGGTTAAAGTAAAATATTTTGGAAGTCTACACAGTTTTAGATCATAAAACAAAATACCAGATGTTAAAGACTGAGTGCTGTATGTTATCTAAGATTAAAACAGCATCAAGTAGTGACTGAGGTGTTCTACTGTTATTAGAATTTAATTGAAAACATGAATTTAATTTCAATGGCTAGATTAAAAAACAACAATTGCACAGAGCCTGATGCTGCATCACTGAAGTCAATGGGTATTTTGCCATTGACTTCATTCAGGGCAGTATCAAGCCATTAAGTCTGGTCTATAAAGGTAATAGGAGCTGTCAGTTGTTTACCATCCAGCTAGTACATTCACTCATCCAATCCAAATATTTTACACCTTTGAGTATCAACAAAATAATCACTCCGTGATGCAGTTCTGCATCCTCACCTTTTTCTCATTGTAACAAAGCTGAAACTAATGTTATATTTCTAGAATATCCCCCACAAAAGATTATTTTTCTGATGACTATAAACTCTCTTTAAATATTATATCAATCTGTGTGAGCTGGGAATTTTATTCTGGCTCCATGGGAGCAATTTAGTGATCTTTTCCCAGGAACTAAAATCAGTGGGAGAGGGGATGGGATTGACTACAGATCCCAGGACAGATGAACTAAACCACCACCCCTGGGGGAATGGCATATACTGATAGAGATCAGGTTCAAGAGACCCAGCAGATAAGTAAAGAGCTTTTGCTTTAAAGGCTCAGCCTGAACTGCGTGACGCTTGTTTTGATCAAAAAAAATGACAAACCTGTAATCAAGAAGACAAAACCCTACTAGAAGGGTTTGAAGGATTGGAAGCCAGCAACCCCTGCAGGTCCTCCCAGGGACTGAGTCATGGTGATGCTTGGCACTGCAGCATATAGGGTACTGAGGAGGCATCACACAACCTGTTTGCTTCCTCTCCTCCACCCTGCACAACAGAATTGCAACAGTTCTGCTATATTTTGTTCCTTCAACAGCTGTGTGGGTGAAGAAGGATTTACCCATAATTATCATATAGGGCAAATGCTGAGAACATCCGTTAACTGGCCTTGATAAGACGTCAATTTAAATCCATTTTAGGTCACTGTTGAACTTGTTTGACAGTAGCCACCAAAAGCATCACCCAATTCAGCAAAAAATGTTAGAAATTGATCAGAAAAGGTCAAAGACTGACCTAGCAGGACAGTTATTGTCCAAGTCTAAGACCATTTGTATAATACTGAAGACAAGATGCTAAACTGGTGTAAAATCAGCATAGCTCCATTTATTTCAGTGGGCCTGTGCTGAGGAACCTCAGTATAAAGGTTTGTCAGAGTTAGTAGTCCTGGTCATTCATTCCACAACTGCTATAAATTACAAAAACTGATTAATATTGGTACAAGGCCTTCTGCATTGCTACTAAAATAGGAAAATTTGGAAGGGATGCCCAAACTGAAATTGATAGTGGTCATTAAAAATGGGTATTTTTAATGATTATAAGAATTTTTGTTACATTGTCATACATCATGATGTCAATATATATTAGAATGAAAGCTGTGTAATATAACCTAGCAGATTAATTATGAAGGAGACCATTCCTATTTTAACACTCCTCAAACTTTATATAGACCATTATTTCACTTACTGCTTTCAGCCTTGGTATGGCAGCAGAAATGGTCAGTGTTGAATAAACGTGTCAGAAACATGCCATTGAAGTCAAGTTTGAACAAATGATACAATGTGCTAAGTTGAAATCTTTTAAACTATGTACAGTATGAGACACAAAAGCAGCAACATATACCTCATTGTTAGTTCTGTGATGCACTGCACCAGTTCAAGCACATCTTAGACCCATCTGCAGAACCAGTCAATTGGAAGCGCACTCTCCCTTGTAATCACTCCATTTGCCCCAACTCATTCTTATAACGGAAATTTTAAGAGGCAATCCAGAGACAAGCACTGACAGTGATGGCAACCAGATTGGTAGTATTCTATGCTATTTGAAATAGGGTTTTATACCATGGTTTGAGCGTCTTCCAGTAGTGCATTAAGCAACATCTGTCATGCGTGGTTTGTTCTCTCTTCCTCTACATGCGCCTTGACTAGGAATGGAAAGCAGCGAGGTCTGTGATGGTCCGTAGTTCCCGGGGGAGTTCACACCACAGTCTGGGACTAGTCCCCAGAGAAAGTTCTGTCTCCTGTACAAATAAGCTTTACACTTATTGCTGGGGTGGCATTATTCTTGGCAATGGCCAAGGGGCACTGAAACAGCCTCATTCAGGGGCAGCATCGGCAGCCACCACAGCAGCTTATAGGCCACAGCATCTGGGTCCCTCAAACAGGAGACCTTGACATCAAATATACTCTCTTCCCCTACCCTTTAATCTATGTAAGAAATATAGGTCAGCAGAGCAACACCAAAATGTACAGGCTGGGCCTGTGGGAAAGAAATCAGTGGCTTGGTTTCTCCCTGTTTTCATTCAGCACAGTTCATTGACTCCTCATGTGGTCCAGGCATTAGCCTCAGACTCAGGAGACTCCAAGCTCTTCTACAGACTTCCTGTGAGACCTTCACAAAGTCATTTAGTCTCTCTCTGCCTGTTCCCCATCTGTAAAATGGAGATAAAAGACTTTCTGTGCCACACTGGGGTGTCTTTAGAATTTCATTAGAGCTTGTAAAGTGTACAGTTGAGCTGCTTGACAAATTTAACAGTTTTCTGTCAGAAAATGCAGTTTCTTTGAAACTGAAATGTTTAATGGGAAGTGTCAATTTCAAAGACATTTTCAAAGGGAAAAGGCAAAATGATTTGTTTTGACTTTCTTGTTTCAGCTTGACAAGATAAAAACATTTAGCCTCAACAAGGTAAAAATGTTTCATTTTAACTTGCATTGTCTTTCCTTTCAACCATTAGAATATACTTTATATATGTGGATAAAAATAAATATAAAATAGCCATATTTTAAAACATTTCAACATTATTGAAACTAAATTATTCAGCATTACTGAAGCAAAACATTTCAATGTTTCAGAATGAAAGTTTTTCAGAATTTCCATTTCATGATAAATTTCATAACTTTGACTCACGTTCTTATTCACATGTCCAAGTTTCCAGTGGCATGGAAATTCCGTTTTCTGACCAGTCTAGTGTTCAGATTCTATAGGGGGGGCCCCACAAAAGTACTTTAGACAGATAAAGAGGGGAAGATTGAGGAGCAGTCTTGAAACATTTCTTTTCTAAAGACTAAGCCTGTTTGCCAGGGTGAAAAATATCTGTACCACCAAGCTCCTGACACTTTAAACGGGTCACTTCGCAAAAATAGAACTCTAGGTTCTAAAGTGAAGCTCTTAGCTGGGAAGAGGAATGGGACTCATTGTCTAGAAAAGCCTATCCCAATATGGGTCAGGATGGGAAAAAAGGCTCATGCAAGTCAACTCTCATCTCTCAAGAACCTATGTGTTGATCCTGCTCCCTTTTCTCCACCCTGACACAGTAAAAGTCAAGATGGGATCTAAAGATTATTATTGGTTTTTTTAAAATGTTTTTAGTTTCATCCTAGTCAAGAGTAATGTAAGAGTTTTGTATATGCACACACACGTGTTGCTGCTGCTTACACACATTACACACACACACAGAGCTGTAAACATATCTAGCCTCATGATACCAGCTAGCATGCGAGGGGATTATTGCAAATATTTAAAAAACACAATAAACACCAGTTCATTATTAAGAACACAAGTGACTATTACAGCTGTCTAAATGTGAACAGTAATAAAGGTCATAATATAAAAAAAAAATTTTAATCTGGTCCCTGCATTTACAAAGACAATTACACCACTGGATAGTCTGTTTCTCATAATAATGGTATATATATGTCATAAATTTCTAATATAACATTTTAATCTCATAAGCCATTTTCTATATTAGCTGTAAAAACTAGAAATCTATTTTTAAAGTACCAATTTTTATCCTCTGCCAAAACAATTATATTATAAGGAGCTGTTAATTTACAAAAATCCATAAACTGTTATAGGAACAAGAGATTTATTGGCATTGATAATACAAAAGATTTGTTTACTTTAGAGCACAAAATGAAACCTAAACAAATTATATTACCTTGCCAGAATGACTTCCTCCTGAGAATTAATATATAATAGTCTACAGCAAGGGAGAATTTCATAGAAGTGCAGTGGAAAAACACTTCCACATACGTGTCTTGTACTCAAATAATCAGCATCCTCAAAGATCCAGATAGCCAAAAACAAGTGTGTGTGTACGTACGTGTACACAGAAACCATACCAAAGGTCATATACTCACCAGTCCCTACCAAAAAACACAAACACCCACAAATCACGATTAGCAAGACCGTTGAAAAGGTCAAAGACCACACTGATCAAAACCTAACACCACTTACTACATATTACTAGCACTTTTAAATATAATTCACCACCCAACATTTCACAATAAAGGAAAATCCCTAAGACAACAAATTACACTTAAATATTAGGAAACTTTCCAAATTGCAAGATCACTGTTCTAACTTTCAAGGGAATTGACAAAAAACACATCCAAAATTGAACTGGGAAAAACACTGGAGATATATTCCTCTGTTGGCAGGGAAAACATATTATAGCAACAAACAGATCTTTAAGTACTCTAAATCCTTCAGTGTGGGTGAGGGAAGAGGAATTCAGTTTAACTGATTTTCACAAATACTGTAAGAAATATATAATGATCAATTTGTCTTTACAAAATCCCAGTGTTCTCCCTTCTTACCTTTAACTTTGCCCTATACATCCATCCCAAAGAAATGTGGATCTACCATTTGTATACCACTACAGGCTGAACTGAACTCTGAGATGTACAGACTAGTTCTGGTTGGAAAATGTTCAGTGAAACTTTTTTCCATTAGAAAATGCTGATTTGTTGAAAGCTAAAAGTTGAATGAAAATGTGTCAATTTTGATGAAATTTAATTTGGAGAAAAATGAGAAAGCATTTTGATATTCTCAGAACAGGACCTTTTTGATTTTTTGTTTAAAAATAACTTTTTGTTTAGATATTTTTTTTAAATGTAAAACTCAGAAGGAAACATTTAGATATTATCAAAACAAAATGTTTTGATTAACCCACTCAAAATATTTTTTAGCATTTAGTTAAGTGGGAAATTACAATATAATTTTGTTTTCATTTTTTATGAAAAAATTAAAATTGTGGCCTTTCCAGTGAAGTAGAATTAAAAACCAGTCTCCACCTAGCACCAATACACACAGCTCTTATTTTAAGCTAGGGTTGCCAACCCTCCCGGATTGGCCGTGAGGCTCCTGTAATTGGGCTCAATCTCCTGGAGGCTACTGAAGCCAATCCAGGAGATTTTAGGCCACAAAGTTAGGCTGCACAGCAGGGCTAAAGCAGGCTCCCTACCTATCCTGACGCCGTGCGACTCCCAGAAGCGACCGGCATGTCGGGCACAGGGGCATCCAGGGGATTTCTGCGCGCTGCCCCTGCCCTGACTACTGACTCCGCAGCTCCCATTGGCTGGGAAGCATGGCCAATAGGAGCTGCAGGGGTGGTGCCTGCAGACAGGGGCAGCACGGTGCCACCTGGCTGCCCCTGAGCCTGGGAGCCAGACATGCTGTTGCTTCCAGGAACCGCCTGAGGTAAGCACGACCTGGCTGGAGCCCATACTCTGCACCCCTTCCTGCATGCACCCCAGCCCTGAGCCCCCCGCACCCAAACTCCCTCCCAGAACCCATACCCTGCAACTCCTTCTGCACCCCAACCTCCTGCCCCAGCCCTGAGCCCCCTCTCACACACAAACTCCCTCCCAGAGCCCACACCTCCTCCTGCACCCCACAACCCTGGGCTAGCTCTGAGCCCCGTCCTGTACCCAAACTCCCTCCCAGAGCTCACACCCCATACCCCAACCCCCTGCCCCAGCCCGGTGAAAGTGAGTGAGGGTGAGGGAGAGCGAGCAAAGGAGGGAGGGTGGATGGAGTGAGTGGGGGTGGGGCCTCAGAGAAGGGGGAGGGGAGGGGTGGGGCCTTGGAGAAGGGGTGGAGTAGGGGCCAGGACAAAGGTGTTTGAGTTTGTGTGATTAGACAGTTGGCAACCCTATTTTAAGCCTATAGAGATTGTGAACATGTATAAGAGAAGAAGTTGGCTCCACATTCCATCATTCTAGACAATTATATTGATAGGAAAGGAAAAAAATGTATAAAACAAGCTTTCATTGTTAGTTTAGGATTCCTGATTCATAAATGAAGGCCCAGTCAGTGAAAATGGAAGTGTGTCAGAGATCTAGTATTAAAGTCTCATCTTATTGAAAGCAATGAGGATTTGGTCATTAACTTCAAATAGGATGAAGATTTGATCCCTCATTTAGAAAACTGCATTTAAACTCAGCATGACTGATTCTGTCCTCACTTAGAGATAGATTCAGCAAGGTTCTGAGGTCTCTGGCCCCGATCCAGCAAGCCACTTAAATACATGCTTAACTTCTAGAAATTAATATTCCCATTGACTGTGTCTTACAGTGGTAAGAATCATGAATACTTTCACTGAAGTAAAAAAAACAACATGGTATTAGTGCAGAACTAGTGTGAGAGGAGAGTCAAGCCGGTTTTTAAAACCACTATGCCTGGCAGGCAAGCACAGTTTAAACTGCATTAGCAATGGCTGGTTTAAGAACAGTGTTTAAAACTTGCTCAGCAAATAGTTCTCTTGTCCCACACAATTGAGCATTTTGGAAAAAGAATCAATTATGCCCATCCTAAAACATGCGTTGTAGTCGTGCTGGTCCCACGATATTAGACAGACGAGGTGGATGAGGTGGTAGGTTCAATAAAAGATATTACCTCACCCACATTGTCTCTCCAATATCCTAGGACATAACAGTTGCTGTTAAAAAATAATAAAATATAGCCAAGTAAAAGGATAACTCATGAATTCTTAAATATTTTATGAAGAGGAAAGGGAACCCACATATTGATCTGTACATTTACATTGGGACACAACACCTTAAGCCAGAAGTTTAGTATTACTACAGCATGTTCTTTAAAGTTAGAAACACATAGTTCCGCTTCAGGCATTAAATGCTTTGCAAGACTCCATGGAATCTGTAAAACTGTTCCAAATTAGGATATTATCATCCCATCAGTAATCTCTCAAACAAATAAAGCGCATTACTTGTTTCATATTCATAAATGCCATTAATTTAATTGAAATGTTTGAAAAGTACAAAGCACAGAATTTTTCCACAACTAAGCTTTAATTAAACATGCAAATGTCTTTCAGCCATGGAGTTATGGTGAATAATTGACTTAAAGAGAAAAAAAATTGGCCAATAATTTACAACTTATCTGTTTTTCCATATCATAAAATCAATAGAAGTCAGACTGAGAACAGAATGTTAAAAAGTTCCAAGTTCTGAGGATTTACTAAGTATGCATAATAAATTAGACAACACTCTCAGAGCACTCCTTTTATCACATTAGTTCCACAAACCAGTTTATCCTAGTGCATTGTTCACATGGAAAAAATTCTCATTTGTTTATAATTGCCTAATCAACTGAAACTTAATTCCATTAAGGACCTTTGATGAAGCTTTAAAATCTGCATAAACATTAATAATTTGGAACCCTAATTAATAGTAGAGGAATAAAACATAATTAAACTTTACTTTATAAAGAAAAGAAAGAGCTGTTTTTTATTTCATAGTAGGCTCTTTGTTGCTGAGGACACAATGGCAAAATGAGGACACATGCATGGAATTAAGCAGCAGGTTGCTACTTTTATTAAACACAGAGAAGGGGTGCTACCCCTGCCCCATCACCCATTCTCTCCTATACCAGGCATTTAATTTGCTCCAGTGTGGTGGTTACCGGGCTCCTTACCATATAACCCATAACTCAGTGGTGGTAACCTGCGGCCCATGGGCCGCATGTAGCCCATCAGGGTAAACTGATTGCGGGCCACGAGACATTTTGCTGACCGTCCGCAGGCACGGCCCCCGCAGCTCCCAGTGGCCTGAAACAGAGAATGCGGCCACTGGGAGCTGCGGGGGGCCATGCCTGCGGACAGTCAACGTCAGCAAAATGTCTCGCAGCCCGCAATCAGTTTACCGTGATGGGCCACAGGTTGCCCACCATTGCCATAACTGGTGCCCTGGTTACAGGGCTCCTTACCATACAACCCATAACACAGGGTACGCTCCTCTTGGTCTACCCCCAGAACTCACTTATCTGAGTCATAGCACCTTCCCCCCACTGAGGGGGACAGAGGGTGTGGCTCTCGGCATGCCAGGCCCACAAGTTCTAACCTCAGCCTGTGAAGACCACACAAGGTTTCACCCTATCACATGAGCCCAAGGCCCAATACCAAAACTGGGTCTTTTACCTCTAGGAACCATTCATTTTAACCGCACTGGAAACCAGCCACAACTGCACCCCAGTACCTCAGTTAGATACTAAACGTGTTCCTACTCAAGCCATTGAAGGAAGGCAAAACACTTCCTGGTCATCTGCCAATTAACCCACAGGAGAAAAAATTCCTTTCTGACCCCCTAAACGGGTGATTGACTAGACCTGCAGCATCTGTCAGCTTCAGTTTCCATTTCTAGTTTGGGTGCGTAGGGAGGACTGTTGAAATGGAGCACAAATAGGCTACACGTGGACCCTGCACCGGGCTAAATCTTGGAGCTGGGGAATGCTGGCTAATCAGCGCCCCTCTTCCGCAGCTAGCTAATGGGTGCCAAAGGCTGTCAGGGGAGGAGCTACCTATTGTCCCTCGGCAAGTGTCTACCTCCCTTGCTACTGGTACTATCTCCTTTTCACTGCTGGTCCCATCAAATCCCCCCACCCACTCATGGGTGGGTGGCATTTTGTGCAGTGCTGTACAGTATTCTTTAATCGCTTCTGATTTTCTATTTATTTGTTTTCACAACAAGCTACAAGTAAGAAAGTTACTATGAGGAAGAGTTTGATATCCATTATGCCTATAAATTGCTCTTGACTTTAAATAGATATAATAATCAATGAAAAATAAATAATTGAGCTAATTGGCACAGTAAAATATCTTCATAATTGAAGAAAGGCAGAAGACTAAGAAGAGATGCTGATAAAAACTCATACATCTTTCTCACTAACATATGTTTTTAATCCTGAAAAATATGTTTCTGTGATGGGTCCAATTGTAAATTCTTCAATGTCAATGGAATTGCAGCAGCATAAAACTGGTGTAAGTGAGGGAAGACTTAAAGGAGCAAAAATAAATGTTAGCTGAGTTTACTACCACTTGATCTCCAATCTGAACTCAACAGAAACGTGCTGGAGGCGTGAAAGAAGAAAACCTACCACATTATTGTATGTTGTAGGACCTGAAAAGCACCAGACAGAAACCACATGGTGTTTACTGATATCCTGCATAGAGGCATCCAAGGTGCTAAGTTCAGACCCATCTCCAAATATTTCCAAAGATCAGGAGAACATTCATGTTTGGGTAAATTTTCCCCCTTCTAGAGACAAGCATCATTTGCAAAGTTGGAATCCAGATCCAGGGGCATTCAGAAAGACTCACTTCTTTAACACACCATTTTTTCCCTTCAACTGACTGCTGTGTGACATAGCACCATATGACCTTTATTATTCTGTGTTAATGTCTCTCATCACCTCTTTATTTTCCAGTGTAATTCCACTGTCTCAGTTCAGCTGTAATACTAAATAGTGACTATTCTCAACGTATTTCTAAACCATCTGAAATGAAGTAGTAGAAATAATACTGAGAAAGTCTCTTCCTATGAGATTTCCTACACAAGTTCTACAGAAAAGCAATTTTCTCAAATGTCAACTAATTGTGAATTGCTGATTTATAAGAATAAGCAAACTCAGTTTGCCTAATTTCAATCTTTCTCTGTTGTTTTTTGCATGGTGGTAGCGCCTAAGAGTCCTGGTCAAAAACCGAAAGTCCATTGTACTAGCGGCTACACAAACACGTAAAAAAAGTTGCTCTGCCCTATGCATCCCAAGAGCTTAGTATGAGACAAGAGACAACAGGTGGATGTGGACAGACCAGCATAAGGAAACAATGAGACAGTACTGGTCAGCATAATAGGCAGTGGTCTCAGCACACCAGCTACCTAAACACTCTTAAGATTCTGAGAGACATCATGGCAAGAGAGTTTTACAGAGGGTTTTGAAGAAGGACAATTATATGGCTGTGTGGATGTTTCTAGGGAGCATATCCCAAGTATGAAGGACAGCATGGGAGAAAACACAAAGGTGCTTGTTTGGGGGGAAAAGTTATTGAGCTTACATTTCACTTAGGAAAGACTCTGGAGGAGAGGGGGAAAGGAAAGAAAAAAAAACAAATTAGCAGCTAGGGTGAAATACTCAGAGGAGAGTGAAAAATTCTAATGAAAAATAAATACTGCATATATTGGGTCTGATCCTAAGCCCATTGAAGTTAATGGAAAACAAGCATAGTGTATCAGATTCCCTAGAGGTGTAAACCCAAGACAAGCAGTACAGAGGAGTATCTCCTATATATATTATCTGCTTACATTTAAAGGAAAGCATATGTCACATGGTGGAATTTTGATGGAGAAAAGTTGCCTGGTAGGCGCTGATAAAACATTACTTGTCCCTAAGCCAATTTGAAATCCACTGATTTCCATTGCAAATCTTCCCTTGAGATCGTCAATCTCTTTTGTTTCTCCATATAACTCTGCCTTCTTGATCTCTTAACACTCACCACGAACTAGAAACTCGAGCATCCGAGACATAGAACCAGACCAAAATAGCGGGCTGATAAACGGAAAGGTCTTTTAAATGTAAACAGTTTTATGCAGTTTTAGTAGAAACTACTGTAGGATGTACAATGTACTGTGTTTACATTGATAACTCAATGTTCATCAGTACATTTACTAAACACTTCATTTCACAGAGGTATTGTTTTCCATAACATAATTCATGTTCTCACTTAAGAAGCAATGCACGTCTGTAAATTAACCAAGCACATTGCTTTTAGGCCCTAAAGTTCTGCAATATGGCAGTAGACAAGCTGTCAATCAGCTCATTAGACTTCATTCACAGATTACAGAAAGTGAAGTCAGAGAACGTTATTAAAATTGGTTACATGCATTTCTTAGCCAAAAAAGGTTAAATGCATTTCTTAATCTCCCCACACATCCACCCACAGAGTCATATGTTACCAGCTCATTCAGAACTATATTTGCTGCACGATTTTTCTTCAATACATCAAATAAAAATGAAGATTATATATATTATATATATATTAAATGCTATGCTCGTGTATTAACTATGCTATGTATGAATTATAGTATATATCATATCGCTACGCAGGTGTTGTGTTGGTGTAGCAGTCCAGGCTTCTTCTTCTTCTTGTTGTTAACATGAATTTTTGGAGCATCCAAAAAAGTGCTAGGTGTTTCACAAGAACAAACAGACCATAGCCCCTGCCCAACAGACCTTGCAATCCAAGATCTTACTCCTGAAATTGACTGTTTGTGTGTGGGCCCTGCCCTTGAGCTGATCCCCTTTGAAAGAAAATGGGGCTCTATGTGGGCTCAATAATATGTATAGTTTTCGATCATTGGTTTTCAATCCCTAAAGGTAAGTATTCAAATTAATGAAAAATATTTAGTGCACATGCCACACTGCTATTTCTCTAGCTTTAAAACACTTTTTCGGGAAAAGTTGTAATATTAGTCATTGCTAATCATGGCCAGAGAAAAGGTAAGTAAAATTTTTAAAAATGTGAAGGCTTTTTTTTGTTTGTTTTAATATTCTGTGACAATGTTCCTCCCCCCCACCCCAATTAGGGTTGGATGTATTCCTGGAGATTTCATCACACGAGGTAGCCTTTAATTAAAGATTAATCTTTAATTCCTGGGCACTCCAGGAGAATCCTGGAGGGTTGGCAACCCTACCTGCAATAAAGAAAATACTTTCTAAGTGGAATTTTTGAAGAAAAAAATTCATATTGTTACGGGGAAAACACACACAAACAAAAGAGAGAGAGAGCGAAAAATAAAGGAATGTGGGTTTCCCCCCACCTAAATGAAATAGAAAAAAAAGTCTTAAAATTTTTTACCGCAAAAACACAAAAGCGTTTTAACTAAAATGGAAATGCTCATAGCATTGTGGTCAAAAAGGCATTTTCCATCGCAAGAAGTTTAGATGGCAAATCTTCAACTGGTTCTAGTCATTACCAAAAAGCACAGATAAATTGCCACCCCAATGCCCCCACTGCCAACTAACAACACTGGCCAGTCAGCCACATTTGAAACTGGGTGCAGGTGTCTCAAATTCTGTGTGCTAGCAAGTGGTTTTAATTTCAAGTTAGATTCATTAGCACAGTGTTTCCCAAACTTGGGACGCTGCTTGTGTAGGGAAAGCCCCTGGCGGGCCGGGCCGGTTTGTTTACCTGCCCCGTCCGCAGGTTCCACCGATCGCGGCTCCCACTGGCCGCGGTTCGCTGCTCCAGGCCAATGGGAGCTGCTGGAAGTGGCGGCTCGGCCTGCGCTGCTTTCCCTACAGAAGCGGCATCCCAAGTTTGGGAAACACTGCATTAGCAAATCCTTTGATATAGTCCTAAGTATTGACCACTGTCTCTCTTATAAACATACATAGAGAGAGGGGTATGTTGAATTAAATGTGGGAATGAAATATGGAAGCAGGATAACATAGTCCCTATAAACATTGCATACTATTTTAAGGCTAGATGAAAGCAGGATGTAAGATTTAATATTAAAAGAGCTATAGGAGATGTAATAGGCACTCTAGGCAAGATAATTTAAAGAGGAAGTCACACTAAATCATTTTTGTGCCATTAATCTTGGATAAGTTGAGCACCTATTATATAAAGAATCAGGGATATAGAAGCACACAGTACTATAATACTACATGTTCCATACTGCAGCATGAAGCAGTAAATGACTGTAGGACTTTGAAAGTTAACATATGTGGCAGTTATTGCTAAAGCTAAATTTAAGAGCCCTTCTAGGCAGCAGAGGTAAGTTTGCTGTCAAGCCAAAAGTGGCAAAATCCATTCCTGTATAAGAGATGAAAGATTCATTGGTTGGCGTGCTAGCACTTGGGTGACTCATTTCACAAGACAACAGGCTTATGGGTGACAATTTGTTGCCTGATCCTCCCAGAGGAGGATGGTGAGAAGACATTTGTAGGCCACCTACCATCTCAGAGATAGAAAGGACTTGCCTTATGAACAGAAAGAAACTTCACCCCATTGTGAACCTTCTTTTAAAAATGAATTAAAATAAGATTTAAAATAATTTAAGTAGTCACATAGTTTGTGAAAAAAATGCAACATTTTAACAGTGCCTCTATATCAGTGGTTGTCCAGCTAAGTTCAGGTGATACAAAGAACAGCATCTGTTTATATAGTAAAACATCTATCAGCGCTCAGTCAGTGATACCTTCTGTTAGCTGTATCCTAGTCCTACAGTCTTCTAGAGTTCCCAAGGACTTCTCCGACCAACTAAACTAAAAAAACAATCTATACACTTATCTGAACCTTGTGTGACTACTTTATAAGTCTAAGTGTTTCTTTGATGGATCTTCAACAATAATTAAATCTGCCAACAATACCAACACACAGGAGGACAGAATCAAACTGCAAAAGAGAACTGCAGCGATTAGATGAGAGGAGATTCCATACTAATACAAAGTAATATCTCACTTCCAGAGAGAGGGGCTGGACAGACCAGGTACAGAAGGAATGGAAGAGTTAATAACAAAGTTAATTGTTAACAATTATTCATTCCACAAAATGGACATTATTACATTGTATCTTCCTTGACTTAATATTACTTTTTCTTCATGCAACCAAGCACAGTAATTGCCACAGGGAAGGGTAGAGATTTGGAGTGGGGAGTGAAGGTAGGAAAATGTGCACAAAAGGACTTCCATTTGAAGATTAAGTCCTCACTACCAAACATCATTCTAGATTATATCTACTGACTGTGCTTTGTCCTGACTGCTTAGACCATTTTTGCCTGCATTCCCTGTTCTAGGAACTGACGGCTTTCAAAAGAGATGTCTCGGTGCTGGCCAATAAATATTCCAGCTGTGCCTAAATGGAAAAAAATGAGATAGATAGTATAAACTCTAGTAATCCAGCACCCAGTAGCTGCTGCTGCTGCTGACTGATCTTCTGTCTGTTCTAAAGAACTCATATAGTATAAAGCCACAGTCAGCTTCATGCCTTTAGGCCACTGAAATCTAACAAAGATCAATACTAATTTTATCCTGTGCACAACTAACAGGGGTTACTAAATGGTTACATTTAATCTAGACAAGTCATTTTAGAGTAAAATTATTAAAGTAATTTCATATTAAAATCAAAAGAAGCCCTCACCCAAGGAAATAATTGGCGTGATTTCTACCTTACCTCACCCTCCCCACTTCTCTAAGGTAAATCAGAGTAACTCGATTGTAGCATATGGGCCCAATTTTCTACCACCTTACATTTAGTGTAGTCACTTACACCTCTCTGAAGTGGATATAAATTGCAGTATTCATATTAAGGAGGATTTAAAATCCACTTTACGCAGGTGTAAATGACAACACAAGATGCAAGGCAGGAAACAATTACATCTGATGGAGTTATAGCATTATACACTGTAAAACCTGTTGTAGGCGAGAGGAGAGTCATCCTGATATCTTACTAATGAGTGGGTCTGACGGTGCAAGTGGCCAAGAATGAGACTGGTCCATATGTAATTTACCAGCATCATAAAATAGGGGAAAGAATTAAATCGCTTTTGCAGTTCCTTCCTATAACAACCTGTCTGAAATGGACGGAAGACACTAGAATCATATAAACTCAAAAGTATACTCGGTGAAGGCTTTACTTTAAGATTATTCCTTTAGAAACAAACCAGAACAAAGCTTTTCTACAGAANCAGGAGGACAGAATCAAACTGCAAAAGAGAACTGCAGCGATTAGATGAGAGGAGATTCCATACTAATACAAAGTAATATCTCACTTCCAGAGAGAGGGGCTGGACAGACCAGGTACAGAAGGAATGGAAGAGTTAATAACAAAGTTAATTGTTAACAATTATTCATTCCACAAAATGGACATTATTACATTGTATCTTCCTTGACTTAATATTACTTTTTCTTCATGCAACCAAGCACAGTAATTGCCACAGGGAAGGGTAGAGATTTGGAGTGGGGAGTGAAGGTAGGAAAATGTGCACAAAAGGACTTCCATTTGAAGATTAAGTCCTCACTACCAAACATAATTCTAGATTATATCTACTGACTGTGCTTTGTCCTGACTGCTTAGACCATTTTTGCCTGCATTCCCTGTTCTAGGAATTGACGGCTTTCAAAAGAGATGTCTCGGTGCTGGCCAATAAATATTCCAGCTGTGACTAAATGGAAAAAAATGAGATAGATAGTATAAACTCTAGTAATCCAGCACCCAGTAGCTGCTGCTGCTGCTGACTGATCTTCTGTCTGTTCTAAAGAACTCATATAGTATAAAGCCACAGTCAGCTTCATGCCTTTAGGCCACTGAAATCTAACAAAGATCAATACTAATTTTATCCTGTGCACAACTAACAGGGGTTACTAAATGGTTACATTTAATCTAGACAAGTCATTTTAGAGTAAAATTATTAAAGTAATTTCATATTAAAATCAAAAGAAGCCCTCACCCAAGGAAATAATTGGCGTGATTTCTACCTTACCTCACCCTCCCCACTTCTCTAAGGTAAATCAGAGTAACTCGATTGTAGCATATGGGCCCAATTTTCTACCACCTTACATTTAGTGTAGTCACTTACACCTCTCTGAAGTGGATATAAATTGCAGTATTCATATTAAGGAGGATTTAAAATCCACTTTACGCAGGTGTAAATGACAACACAAGATGCAAGGCAGGAAACAATTACATCTGATGGAGTTATAGCATTATACACTGTAAAACCTGTTGTAGGCGAGAGGAGAGTCATCCTGATATCTTACTAATGAGTGGGTCTGACGGTGCAAGTGGCCAAGAATGAGACTGGTCCATATGTAATTTACCAGCATCATAAAATAGGGGAAAGAATTAAATCGCTTTTGCAGTTCCTTCCTATAACAACCTGTCTGAAATGGACGGAAGACACTAGAATCATATAAACTCAAAAGTATACTCGGTGAAGGCTTTACTTTAAGATTATTCCTTTAGAAACAAACCAGAACAAAGCTTTTCTACAGAAGATATGTGAACAAATTATAGCTAAAAACAGAAGCTTGGGTCGGCATGCGGCCATAGTGCAAGTGAATACTTCCACAAAAAAGAGAGACTGAGGGCAGAAAAATGGAACAATAAGCAATCAGAAATTTTGGTTGGGAAGGAGACTGTCCAAAAGAGCTTTAAGTATTTACATATCCATTTCAGAAACAATTAAAGTTATGCCATCCACTTAACATTAAAGTTGGTCTAAATCTCACAGAGACAAGGTGGGTGAGGTAATATCTTTTATTGGACCAACTTCGTTGGTGAAAGAGACAAGTTTTCCAGATCCACAGAGATCTTCTTCAGGTCTGTCTCTTCTCACAATCAGTTACAGAACTGGCTGGTAGAGTTTCCAGTCTGTTTTTCATTTTAAGAATTTGTAAAGACACAGATACCCACATACAGTAGAAATCTCTTTATATCCCTCCAGTGTTCATTCTTATATTTCGTCTGTCAGAGCCAGATCAATAAACCCTCCATCTATTTGCACCTGTCCAAGGACAGTTCCAATCTGGTAGTGTTTGAGATTCATTTACCATCATTTTGCACAGACGTGTGAATTTGATCCAAACGTCCTATTAAGTCAATGGGCTTTGGATCAGGCCCTAAATGACTGCACACAGTGCTCCCTACCATTCATGGGAAGGAGCAGGGTATATTTTGATGTTTTCATTATTTATTGTATGCAGGGTCACATAACTGGAGGGTTAAATGGAAAATCTTTTTCTACAGATTAACTTCTAGCACAACACTGAATTTCTGTTTACATTCCTTCCTGGAAGAACTTTAATGTGCTGTGTGCCCAACAGTTCTGTGGTGAAAAATTTTCTTCTGATTCTTCAAATTGGTGAACTCAGATGCTTTGATGAAGAGGGGTTCTCTGATGCTGTTTTCTGACTTTTCATTTTATACACAGTCAGAGTCTTCTTCCAAAGCTAATGACGACTTGTAGCTGTCAGCCACAAAAAGCATGCAATGATTTGAAACCTAACAGCTGAACTGAGTCTCCTATTAATTTCTTTGCTATGGTACTGGGCTCCTTATTTCTCTTCTGGCTGGGGTTGGCTATGCTTATTTTACAAGAACCAGCCAGCAGGAATGTATTGCCATCATTACTTTGGTTACTGGCTAGCTGGTATTTTGCTGGTGTGACTAGTATTCCTAACCCTAAGAATAAGAAATTTTACCAGTAATGCAAATCCACTTTTCCTGAATATTACCCTAGCCACTGGGAGCTAATTGTTGCTACTTAATTAAAAGCTGTGCAGCACCTTCTTGGCCATATTTGCCACCATCTTCATTAGGACTACTCCTGCAGCAAAGGTCTACTCAGCATAAGGCTGGCACAATCTGGCCCTCTGAATCTTGGCTTCACAGACAGAAAACAGCCATAATACATGGCCAGTATTTTATTTTTAATGCCCTTTGACAGAGTTTGTTGTTGTGGTTTTTGTGAATAACAGAGTGGTGAGACTACAGTAAAATGGTTTAGCGTCACATATGTGATAGCTGTAGCTTTTAAATGTTTAGTCAGTTTAAGAGTAATTATAAACTTTAAAGGACTCTGGAGAGTGAAGACAAATTTACATTGTTACAGCCAAACATATGGCCATATATTTTTGACATATCAATATTCTCATTCTGTATACTTCTACTAGAGGCAAATGGGAGGAGATTTACTATCCAGAACTACTTATTCACCTAGTTCCCTATGTTCTACATATGGCACCCATATTAAAATTTGTAATTTCGGGAAAGAAAATTCAGTTAAAACTTTGTAGGGAAAAAAAGGAAAGGTCATGCCAAGGTTTGGGATGCTTAATGGACTCTCTGTGAGATGAAAATCAGTTTTAGAAACTGCAGTGTTTTCCACAAATATATTTACTTGCTTTGAAATTCTAATGAGGGACCTACAATACCAGCAGGGAACTAGGAGCAGTATATTATATGGGACTGTTTCATGAGTGAGAATGACAGATAATCTAGTACCAGCAGCCGAAAAACTTTGGAGGGGAAGTGAAATGAGCATTTTTGATATACCATTGTGTAGGGTGTTTCTGATTTTGTCTGCCATGCGTTTTGTTTTTGCTGCTCAGAGTTTTATTAGGTTATACATCATTTTGGTGGCTTAGTCTCTGTTGCATATCCTTGCTCACTATGTTTTCCTGATGGAGTAGGGAGGGAGAAGAATAAAAGGGGTAGAGCTTATTCATACATTTTAATCAGCATCCTTCTCTGTCCTGTATATATACACATAGTGTTGGACTATACATTGAATGTGGACAAAAATTAATTGAGGATATGTGCTTAGGCCCAGATTCTGCAAGTGAATCTGTGTGGTTGTGCTCCACATGGATACAAGGCTCTGCGTATACAGATCCAGAGTGCTCCTGAAAATGTTTGTTCAAGTGATTTGCCCAAAAAGTCACAGAGCAGGATGGCATCAAAATTAGAACCCAAGTCCTCTGGCTCTCATTCATAATCCATGGAACTGCAGTGTCTCTATCTCCCCTCTGCCTCCACAGCAAGTCACAAGTCACCAGAAATGTTGTAAGCTCATCAACGGGTATATTTAAATCAGCAAATACAACACATGTGCCTTGCAACATTACAAGATTGCATGGTCCAACAGCTCTTCTAGATGTTCTGTCATTTTAAAATATGCATGTGACATAATTAAATACACATCCCACCTATTTGAGCAACTTATTTTTTCTGTAGGTTCTCCAGATTTTCTGTGACGTCTCTGGCAAGGGCAGATGACTATATTATCATCCTTTTTATTGCGGTAGCACCTTGGAACCCAAGTCATGGATCAAGAATCCATTGTGCTAGGTGCTGTAAAAGAGAAACAAAGTCCCTGCCCCAAAAATTACAATATATACTTGCTGCTGGATTAACTGGCAGCAGAAAAAAGGACCAACTGCCTAGCAAACTCAAATTCTTATACTTTCCCTGCTCTGGATGCAGTACAGCCTGGGGTACTGGGTTTTCTTTCTTGGGGATCATAATGGGCACTGGGTTTTCAGTCCTGATGGTTACTACCCCCAAACTCTAACGGGTGAATATAGGGTACTCATAGCCACCTAGTGTCCAGCAGTGGTTAGTTAACATGCAGCAATAGTATTTCACAAGGCAATTATTAAATTACTTTGTTCTACTGTAATAGCCAACGATTAAGCTTTCATTACTGACATTACATGCTTTATTTATCTAGCTCTTACACTTATTAAATTATTGGGTGGGGGAATCTTAATAGAAGGAAAATTGTGCAATTATCTTTCAAGGTTAAAAACCATCTCCTACTAGGAAGCAGACAAAGAGACACATGGAAATTAGTTAAGGGACAAGCTTTAAAATGTTGCGTCTTAGAATTGCCAGTAAAGATCCAGGAGGCATTTGAAAGTGAAGGGGCAGTTTCATGGCCTTCTACAATATTCTGCATACTACTCAAAGAATTTAACTGAAAGATGGTATGCCAGGGCTTGGGCACTGCCAATAACACCACAGTATTTTAGGTAAGGTGAGAAAAACAAACAATGGGAAATGATCACTCTCACATGTATTTCTAGAAAGAGGCAGGAAAAAGAAAACATCTCTGTGGAGGGGTGGATTCTTGACTTAGTTTGTTCATCTCTTGCTAAGTATACATGGTATAGGACAAAATGTTCATGAGTTGCAGGCCCACGTTGCAGGTCACTTTTTGAAGGGTTGATAAATAAAGGGGGGGATAGCTCCCTTTGATGGACACCCAGCCAGCCAGTTAGATGTAAAATCCTTCTCGGTAGCTGTTCTTTACTTGCTTTACCTGTAAAGGGTTAAAAAGTCCCCCAGGTAAAGAAAAAAAAGTGGGCACCTGACCAAAAGAGCCAATGGGAAGGTAGAACTTTTTAAAATTGGGAAAGAAACTTTCCTTTTGTCTGTTGTTCTCTGGGCTGAAGAAACGGGGCAGCAGGAATGCTGTGTAAAGTTTGAACCAGGTATGAAATCATCAGATTATATCTAGAACTACTTTTAACAACCCAAAGGTGTAAGTAAATCAGAATGTTTAGCTAGATGCAATCAGGTTTATTTCTGTTTCTTTTTTAAGGGTTGTGGATCTCCTCTGTGCTAACTCCTGATGCTTTTGTTTGCTTGTAACCTTTAAGCTGAACCCCCAAGAAAGCTATTTGGGTGCTTGATTTTTGGAATTGCTCTTTGAAAATCTAGCAAAAGCCTAAGTTCCAGATGTATTTTCTTTCTTTTTGTTTTTAATAAAATTTACCTTTTTTAAAAACAGGATTGGATTTTTGTTGTCCTAAGAGGTTTGTGCATGTTGTTTGATTAGCTGGTAGCCACAGCTAATTTCCTTTGTTTTCTTTCTCAGCTCTGTGAAAGGGCTTGAGGGTACCCCACAGGGAGGAATTCCCAAGTGCTCCTTCCTGGGTTCAAAGGGTTGGGGTTTTTTTGTTTTGTTTTTTGCATTTGGGTGGTGGCAGCGTTTACCAAGCCAAGGCCAGAGAAAAGCTGTAACCTTGGGAGTGTAATACAAGTCTGGAGTGTCAAGTATTAATTTTTAAAATCCTTGTGGGCCCCCACTTCTGCACTCGGAGTGACAGAGTGGGGATTCAGCCCTGACAGAAGGGAATGCTACCATGGGGCTACAGCATTACTTGGTGATAGAACCTCTGCTCACAAATCTAAGATGTAGCACCGAGCCCCACTGCTTACGTAAGACAAGTATATCTGTTGTTACAATGAGTTCTGATGGAGCTTATGGATAGGTGCTTTCTCAAATCTCCATCTGTATGTGGAGGTAGAGTAAGAGACAAGTACTGTCCCTGGGGCTAGTTCTCCATTCCCTTGCACATTGTATAGTCTTTTACACTAGTGTTGCGCAGGTGTAAAACACTTTATATCCACTTTGTATTGGAGTAAATGATTACACATAGTGCAAAGCCGGGAAGAATCAGTCCTCAACTCTGGAGGACTATGCTGTCTAGCAAACCCATGAAATGAGTGTCCCTTTCCTAAATCCACAACTGCAACCAGTAAAGTAGGTTCAGGTTGTATGTTTGCAGTACACATGTCCAAAATCAGTCCTTTTCATAAACAAATCACAACTCCATCTAAGTTAATGGGGTTATGCCTGGTGAGCCAAAAGATGCCTTTGGCTTTATATCCATTTGTTTTGTTCTTTTAGAATTCTCTGCACTTCCTTAATATCTCAACACTTCAGTAATATGAATCCATGTCGTTCATCTTTATTCTGTAGCTATAATAGCTCTTGGATGAGAGAGAACATGATTGGCCATAAAAACCCTTTTACTGGAAACATACATACACCAGTCTGAACTGGCTGTCCTTTCAACTGTAGTTTAAAATTTGGAGAAGTACCTGATTGTCACATTAAAGATTTCACTGCTCCCTTCTCCTTGCCAACAGCTGGTGCTGCTATCATGTGCTTCAACTCAATCAAGACAAGCAAACATCATCACATTCAGGGAAACAGCCTAGCCAATTGGAAATGATGCTGATATGTTGGTTTCTGAATGGCTTGAGAGCTCTATTAAGTAGCTCCTACATACAGCACTGCCTGAGGATTTCCCCAAGGCATTACTGGGTAACATTTAGCCTGACAGCCATTTACTACGTGAGCAAAAACAATGGATTGAATAAAAGTGAGGGAGTGCTCTCGGAAAAAGAGACGACCAAAAAGACCATTGTTACAAAGATTCAGGGTAAAACTCTCAAGTCAACAGGAATTTTGTCTATGTGAGGGCTTCAACATTTGGCCAAACAGGCAGTGAGAATATACAGCTGTCAGAAGAACTATTAGGAGATAAGTAGAATGGAAAAGAAATACTGTACAAAGTAAACATGAAGGCCAAAATGTAAACAGGCAATGGCACGCTGAGCCCTACTGTAAGGCTCCCACAATGCAGTGTCCCCGGAACATGTGGTAAGCTGCAGCCCTCCCCTAGTGTGTGCATGTGTAAACTTTCAAATAATGACACAGTTAAATGGATTTTGTCTTAATTGTGATTCTCTCTGTAGCTGGAAGAGTGAGCATGGCATATTCATGGCATTTCTGAAATGGCAGGATAGTTTCTGCTCTATTAAACAATTTGACAAGTTTTCCACAGACTCAAGCACTGCTCATTTGGGATATTAACATATACATCAGATAATAAAACATTGCAAGGCACAAGATAAAGCAGATGAACTTCAGAGGGATCAGTCTCCACTATGAAGAATCTTAGAGCAGCTAAATTATTTTAAAATCATAACTTCATACCCTTCAACTAGGTCATGGGCTGGCTGTAGCATTATACCCTTAATCAGAATCTAAACCTGTCAAAAATGGATATGCTTTGATGAGAAACACTGGAAAGCTGCCCATCTGCATCTATTTTTAAGCCAGTGCCACACTTTTTTGCTGTTTTTTGGGTTGAATCCCCCTTAACAGAAGCTCATCACAGCTTCCTTTAATATAAGCATCAATTAGAAAGGTTCAAGTTGCTTTAATTATAGCCTTACACAGCAGTATCAAAGAGTTTGTACAAAACCGTGTTCTCGGCTCTTAAATCCTTGCTTGAAGCTATACTGAATTTTTAATGGTATGGCTGCCTATTGTGGCTGTGTTTGAGCAGCCTTTTTTTTTTAGTGCACATGTGCAAGCTCCAGAATGGTTCTCTTTTTTAAGAAGCAAGTGGAAAAACTAATAAGTTTTCAGAGCTCTTAGCAGCCTATAATCAACTGCCTCCCTTCCTAAGGCAGGTCGGATAATAAATGGCAATGGAATACGTACTAATGAATCATCCAAATTTTTCCTGCTTGAGGCTGGCTGCCTGCAGAATGTTCAGACATATCTCTGAAAACAGAGCTAAGAGGTGCCAGGTTCCAGGGCACACACTTTTTTACAAGGGCCATTACATCAACCTAAGTAGCTCATTTGTTTTCCCTGTCACAGTCTTATAGAAAGGAGCCTATTATTACAAAAGCGGGTCACTCATGTCCTATATTATATTCTGGTCATTTAGTCTGATGGCAAGTTAATGCTTGCAAAAGTTGTTAAGTCTTGCAACTTTTTCTTTCTTCCATAAATGTTGTTCTCCAGGTAGTCTGTACAAGAAAGTTAATTGTCCAGTAAGGTGGTTAGATTGGCCTAACTACACTGCTCGTCAAGTGTGAAAATGACAGTTTCCAGTCTTCAACTCCTAATCTTCATACTCATCAGTAATGCTGTACTTGTCTAATAATCTCCTAGAAAAGTGATTTACAGTATTGATATATGATTAGAGAGCAGATTACAATTAGTTTCATATTCACATCCCTGTGAAATATAACAACCTAATATTGGAACAACAAGACTGACTGCCATATATCACAAAGGCATGACAGAGATCAAGCTCATTTCCACTTCCGCTCATATATATTCCTTGACTTTTTCTTAATTATGAGGATTTGTTTTCTGTCCTACGTTTGACAACAAAAACAAACTAAAAACATTCAAGTGTAATGCTTTTTAATCCAAATGTTCTGCTGCAGCCATGGCAGGCAGAAAGGAGCTACAGAGCTTTGCCGATGAAAAACACCAGTTTTTGCACACACAAGAGATGTATTTGGAAATGTGCAACTGTGCAACATCTTAGTAATTAGCCATGCCTTGACCTGGTTTGCACAAGCCTGGTTTTATTTGTTTGCATGTGCCTCTGACGGAGTGGTGCATCCCCTCCTGTTCCGGGAGCACAGACCTCTCTAACACCTTCTTGTTTGTAAACACCACTGAGTAGTTTATTGACAGTGTTTTAATCCCCGCACCAATACTTATCAATACACCTTTACACTGTATCCCACTATAGCTTTCTAACCCCATCTCCAAAATTCAAGAAAATGAATCCCACTCATTTTTGTAAAAATTAAAACAAAACTAAACAATTCCACAGCCTGTCCTCCAACAATCAACAACCACCCGAGGTCAGATGTCAAATCTCAAATAACTAATGGAAGAATGTTTCATCTTTAGGTTGTAAAATGAACAAAAGAAAAAACCTTTAAAATATGAATGTTAAGGCCCTGATTCTTCAACTACTTACACACAAGTAACTTTACACAAGTAAATAGACCCTGAGATTAATGGGACTACCCACATGCATGAAGTTTCTCATGTATTTAAGTGTATGCAGGACTGGGATTTAAGGGAGTATCATTCATGTCTGTATACTTTCTTCATTTCACATTGGACAATGAAACTAGACTAGTCAGTTACATGTTTATTTCTAGTCAGGCTCATTTTCTAGTTCTCACTATAATAATACTGTTAACTATTATGTTACGTCCTGCAGTGTCATAAAACCTATTTAAATCTGTTTTCCACTGAAATTCTCTAAGCTGACAGCATCGCTACAAGATAGACATTATTCCTTAATTCATCCTTCTGCGACTGCATTCTATAAGGGGCTCAAAGCAGTGCAGCATACTATGTTTGATAATTTATGTGCAGTATTTTAGGGCACTACAGAATGGAGGGAGAGATGCATTTCTAACATGACATTTTTTTTAGGCTTATTACTACCCATGGTTTCAATAGGAGGCATTCAACAAAAGCTTTATACAGCCAGTGGAAAGTTTATTTCAGAGCGTCTGCCTCAATTTTAAACCTCACATGCACAGATATTTAGGGTGAACTTTAAAAGATTACTGCAATGTAGACTAAATAAAAATGAATATTAAATGTCTATCTGAACTGTATCAATATGAAAAGAAAGAAAATGGAGAGTGAAGTTCATACTAGCAATTAGTGGCTGATACAGGCAGGCATGGTAGAAGTCAATACAAATGAACTGTTAGCGCCTGCACTTTCAATCAGATTCACTGTTATGGATCCCTGTGCCCATGCAGATCTGCTTTCGGTATCAGCGTTTTGGTCTTCAAGTTATAGAATGACAACCTGGGGGAAACTTTTCTGGAGAAATCAATAGACCTATGGGGACCCTTAAAACAAATGGTGTGCTAGAAGTGTGTTCAGGATCAGATTCATGTTATGTATTTTTTTGGTTTGTTAGTTTGTTTCAATTCTAATGGGATACACTTGCACTCATTCATGTAATACTTAATCAATGGGACAGATGTGTTAAATTATTAATGTTGATTTGGTTGTTCTTTTGCATGTTTTAAAAAATAAAGATCTCAAACAGATATTCACACATTGGTTAAGTGAAGTAGTAAATCTTTTAATGAATAATCTGTAATTGGTGTTGAAGAAAGACATTGGTTTATTAACTACTGCATGGTATGTTTTCCTAGGTTTCTGTGCAAGTGTGAGAATAGCCGTGATGGGTCAGATTCCAATACATTATTCCAGTTTAGTAATACCTTACTCCCTGAGCTGTCTCTGACTTCAGTAGGGTTATTTGTAGAGAAATATACTCTCCAATTTGAGTACAGCTATCAGAGTTTGGTGGATGGTAACTGTTCTGAAAGTATAATATCATTAACAGAGATGGGACAATATAGAACCTCTTGTCTGAACTTTGGTGGTTACGGTAAAATGCAATATGGATCTAAAAGACCCCTGGTTTTGATTTTTACAAAACCAAACCAACCACTTTGGCCCTTCTCTAGTCAATATAAAGACAGTGGGGTTCTTAATATTAAGGTCTTATAGAACAGTAGATAACTATCAGCTACTTAGTGTTTCTCCATTTTGCATATTTTTAAATCCCATTGAGATTTCCTGTACTAAAACCTGATTCAGAAGTCTAATTGCTATTTGTCTGCTTATGCCAGCTGTGGCATTTCACTCAGGAACAGAAAATAAGTCTTTCCATTTCCTGTTCTGTGCTTTGCTTGAACAAGTTATTTTCTTGACAAATAAAGTTATAAAAACAGCACACGTATGGATGTATACACCAACTGAGCAGATTCCTTTTAACAGAGCCATGCTTTCCACATATTCTCATATTCTGAATGGAGGGCTGCATAACAAGGGTGAAATCCTGACCCTATTGAAATCAATAGGAATTTTGCCTTTGACTTGAATTTGCATCAGGAACAATATATTTTAAATGATAGCATCTTTTGGCTAGGATAGTGACTTTTTGCTTCAGGAACCGCTCTCTGAAAGCAAGCTAAAATTATGGCCTCAGCAGGCACAAAAAGTATTTAACTTCAGAGGATAGAAGCATAACTACTGGTGCACACACACATGCACACTTATGTACTAGTGAAATAGTCAAAAAGCCCAACATTACCAATAAAAATAGGGATCTGCTGGAATATGTATAGCTTATGAACGAGGGATGGTACCTTGTGACTAGATCCCATATATCATGCTAAAGCACTGCGGAAAAAAAAGTGTATTTATCTCTCAGCATGAAGACTCAGAAGAAAAGTGTTTGCCATCTTCCTATGGAAATGCACAACTCTCTAAACTAAATGGGAGAGAAGGGTCAGTTAGCCTCTATTTATCCCAAACTTTACACGCATCTTTCACAATCTGAAGTCAGTGGCAGCTAGAATGATTTTGGGGGGGCTAACTAACAGCCATGGTGATCTACATTCAGACCACTACTATAGCTTCTTATAGCATGATTCCCATTTTCCCCAACCCTTTGGAAGCAGGAATCACGAGCACTGAAGCTGCAACACTGCAGAACTGCAAACTGCATTATGTTACAGGATATGGCTGGGAATTCTATTTGCATCCAGATGGAAAGGGCAGATGCAGTTAGCCCCTATATGATGACATGATTTGTATATTCCAGGGCATTATTTGTTCATTTGCTGCTATTAGCCACTCAGAGCAAAGGATATTAAGGTGTGAATCCATGTGTAAAAGTGCCTCAGGTTTTGGACTATTGATTGAACACTGTCCGTCTCTCTGTAATATAGTTGAGAGGGGACAAAAGATTAAGGATGATTGGGATTCAAACAGACAGGGTTCAATTCCTGCATCTGTCCCAAAGACTTCCTGGGTAATGACCATAGACAAGTCACTTAACCTTTCTGGGCCTCAACTCCACATCTTGAGGATGATCATACTTACACTTTAAATCAACAAAGCGTGGGATCAAGTCAGTTCTTTGGGGCAAGGACTGCCTGTTAGGGTATGTCTACCCTGCAAAAGAAGACCCACAGTAGTGAGTCTCAGAACCTGGCTCAAGTAAAATCAGGTTCATGCTACAGTGCTAAAAATAATATTGTAGGTATCCCTGCCAGGCTCTGAGCACCAGTGAGGGGAAAGGGTCTCAGAGCCCAGGCACCAGCGCAAGGAGGAACATCTACACTAATCTTTTTAGCCCTCATAACACGAGTCCAAGTCAGCTGACCTGGGCTCTGAGACTTTTTTTTTTTTTTTGCAGTGTAGATGTACCCTTAGTATGCAGTTGTACAGTGCCTAGAAACTAAATATCTCCTTGTCTGCATCGTTTGTTTCAGAGTTTCTCACCATTTTACAAAAATGAAAAATGTTTTGTCCCAGTCTTTGAACTAGCCATGCCCCAATGGACTGGCCGCCTGAAGAAGTCATTGTCCTTTTGAATTGGGGAAACTAACATAATTTGGAGGGCTACCACCCACGACCAGTCCTGCTAACTAGCCTTCATCGCAAAGATTCTAGCTATCTCGATGCTTCCTTAGCTCCTATCTGCTGAAATCATAATGCATGCACCTCACTGACAATTTACCAAACTCATTTCCTGTGCAGGCAACATAGTTGTTCCAACTTTTTGCCTTGAAAAGTGGGTCATCCTAGTAAATGGCCAGTCCCACAAACACCCATCCTCAAAAGGGAGACAGAGAGAATTCCACTTGAGACCTGTAAGCTGGCTGGCAGTCAGATATCTACTGAAAATCTTAAAATATGTGTGCAATCCTCCCTGAAAGGAAGATTGCATCCTCAGGCTTGAAAGCGCTCCCTGCTGTGCCAGGGTCTTGTAGACATTTCAGAACACTCGTATGTGACATTTCTATCACCACTACTATATTCATACACAATGAGGCATGCTACAGATTAATTCACAGCCTTAATTTTGGATTTTCTGGCTTTTGTCCATTTGCTTTTGTCACAAATCTAAACATAAAGTGCTTGTATTTAATGGAGCTTGCTCTCAATTGTTTTGTTTATGAAGAATCCCTTTAATGTAATGTTGGCTTATTAAGTTAATAGTTTCACTTCCTCACTGCTAGTGCCAATTGTTGAACAAGACCTGGCTGGAGCCCAAGGGGCTTTCCACATATGATGTGCAGTTGATTGTGTGATTTAGTTTAGCAATAAAAGACAACAAGGCAAGTGTTAGTGTGAGATAACATATGTTTTGTGAGCACTGTAAGGAAGGTGAAGCCCAGAGCTTTCAACATCTTTGGCTGTGTATTATCATATGCTAACACAAGCCTTAATATAGCTTACTGTGATTATGGAACAAATAAAATTGTTTCTCCTTATTTATTAAAGGTTGGATATTCTCTGGCTAATGAAAAGTTCAGCAACAAACTTCTGGGGTGAGTATCTCCCTAGGTAAGGGGGAATTTGACAAACATTTATGCTCTGCATTTTTATCCCATATGCAGCATTTTAATTCCTAATTTTCTTTTAAGTGCACTTCCACACTGTCACATTTAGAACTTTGAAACGAACAATCCTCTATGCATTAATGCCCAGAGATGAAAAATGTTAGTTTTCAATTCCATCATAAAAGAAAGTAAGTTTTTAAGTTATTTTTAATTATTTTGGACAATATCTGATTTAAACTGGACTTGCTTTGGATTATCCAGACATATTTTAAACTGCTGTTGCTCAGAAATAAAATGCAACTTTGGAAGATGAACAGTTAAATTAGAAGACAAGATACAGTTCCCTCTACTTTCATGCACTTACTGAAGAATATTATATCATAAGAAGGGAGTTCTACAATTCATTAATGATGAGTAAGCAAGGAAATTATTATCATGCTTGTGTGTTTATATGGTAAGCAAAATCTTCTGTATTGTGGCATCCTATTAAGAATAAGTTACTAGAAAATAAGAATTCTGTTTTAAGAAAATTTCAAGGTGTCAAAGTTTGTTTTCATTAAACATCAGAATGAAGTGAGAGCTTCCAAATTTTGAATGAGAAAACATAAGCATGTACAACCCCAGAATGGCCAATAGCCTATGGGTTAGGGCACTTACCTGGCTAGGAGAAACCTGGGTTAAAGTCTCTATCAGAAGCAGGCAGAGTAGGGAGTTAAACCTGACTCTACTACATCCCACGTGAGAGTCCTAACCACCAGGCTAATGACTCCTGTGGAGTAGGGCTCTCTCTATTCATTCAAACTGATATAGTTCCACAAAATGTTTCACTTTTACCGGAATTGGTATTTTCCAAAGTAAAAATGATTTGTCAAAAAAGTCCCAGTCAGCTCCAGTTAGAATATTCTTCACTTATGTTTAAGTATATTTATATTTTCACACATGGAATCAAGGCTACTCAGAGAAAGCAACTGTTTTCGTACCTTCCAGTCCCATTCCCAGCCTTTGCAGGGACACCTGCAGCCTCTGACTTCAATAGAAGCAATTCTCTTTGACTTCAGCAGGAGTTGCAATTGTTTATGTCAAGGATGAATTTATTCCACAGAATATTGAAATTGGTGCAAATTACAGTATTTGCCATTTCCAGATCAGTTTACACTGCCATTTAAATAATTGCTAACAGGGCCAGCTCCAGGCACCAGCTAAAGAAGCAGGTGCTTGGGGCGGCCAATATGAAGGGGCGGCACTCCAGCCGCTATTGGGGCTGCACGTCTGGGTCTTCGGTGGCAATTCGGCGGCGGGTCCCTCAGTCCCTCTCGGAGCGAAGGACCTTCCGCCGAATTGCCACAGGAGAGTGGAGCGGTGTGATCGCGCTGCCGCGGCTTTTTTTTTTTTTTTTTTTTTTTTTTTTTGCCGCTTGGGGCGGCAGAAAACCTGGAGCCGGCCCCGATTGCTGAACTTGGCCTTGGGTGCCTATCCATAAAGCCATATACACTTTACTATGTTTGACAGATGTTTCAGAGGAGAACAAGCAACTAATCTATACTGATTTATTTTCCACTGGCAAAATATTAGCTAAGTCAAACAGCTGCAGGTGACCGTAGTAACATTTTACAAAGGACACTGCTGATGTCTACAAGTTTTAGATTTTATGTAGTGCCTTGATCATTTATGTAAAACTATGTATCTTGGCACTCACTGCTAATCTCCAATATGTAAGCATACATTACAAAAGTTCTTAAGGAAAAAAAGGCTGCCACTGGGACTTCCCAAGAATGCATAGGAGTGATTTTAAGTAAAGAACACCACTATCAAGTGCACCTGCTTTTAAAACCTTGATTTTACATTTTGGGTCAGATTCTCTTATGCAGAAAGAAACTCTCAGTCTGAGAGAAGTGGCAGAGGCAGGGATTCTGTCATGATCACAACTCCTGGTTCTCAGGCTGTCCCAGTCATAGAGTAAGTTAGAACATCATAGGGGCTGCTCTAACTTATGATAGCAGGCTATGATTACTATGGGACTACATGTGATGGGGCATATAGGCCCCCCCACTAGCAATAAGGTGGTTAATGAGGGCCTGTGAAACCAATTATCCCTGCCCCACTATACCTGCAGATGATGTCAGGAGTGGAGAAGACAGTTGAAAGGAGAAGACCCAGCTCAGTTTGGGGCTGCTGAGGGAGCAGATCTTGGTTTCAGCCAAGAGTCTGAAAGAGCTTGCTGCCGGGATGAACCTTCCAATGGATGGGATGACTAGATAGGCCCAGGGAGACTGACCAAAAGACTGGTTACATGAAGACAAGTCCTGAGTAGAAGGGTGGGGTCCTGCTAAAGACGATTCAGATAACCCTGAGTTTGAGTTCATAGCATTCCTTATTTTTGGACTAATACTCTGGAAGGGGAAGGACTCAAGGTACCAGTCCCCATGGGGGGTGACAACCGACCATCCGATCCCCTGCGACTGGGTAAGAAGTTCTCTTTTGAACTACAAAGGGGCACTGCCACTGAGCTCCTCTTGAGAACTCTCCTCCAAACAGGCCCTCCGAAAGCAGATTATGCCCACTCTGAGTCCCTCGTTAATTGGGACTGGGAATCTGGCCCTTAGTGCCTGTGCCCTACTAGTGGGCATTTAACATGTTGCATTCTACTGAGCTTGAATATTCCACAGTATGCATGGGAAGTTGTCGTGCAACAATCCAATGGAATCTTCTTTTAATAAACAGATATTCCAATTTCTACAGGAAGAATATATTTTATTAATATCCCCGTTCTACACATCATTGGCATAGACTCTGAAATAACTTAGTACTTCATGAGTCCAGTTTCTTAACCCCTTAGTTCCAGCTATTTGGAAATCCTGATGCTCAGTACAGTACATTTTGTGGCTGACACACCAATTCCCAGGAGATTTCTGGGTTGTATTTCCTGTGATTTTTAAAATGTACTCTCATTAAAAAAATGTGATTTGTTTCTGTAGCACCATGCAAAATTATCATGGCTTGACCTGTACAATCTAGTATGATGCATAAATCAGTGCATGAGACACAATTCATTTTTATGAAAACAAGATGTTGAAATAGGATTGAATGGCTGCTACTTGCCACAAAAGTTTTAATTTCTCTCCAATGATCCAAGTATCTTATGTACTTTTGGAGTATCTTCCATGGCCTAGATATCTTTGTTTTAAGTTAATTATGTCTAATCTGCTGCATAATTGACTGTATTTCTTTTGACTGCTCTCAGCCTGATTCTCCACTGCCTTGCATGATATGTATTCATTTACATATGTGCAAAGGGAATCAAAAGTGTGTTTAAAATGCTACCCGCTAAGAATGGTTTTGGAACAGATATAAATGAATACACAACATGCAAGGCAATGGGGAAAAAAGTCCCCTGACTTATTAGAGGATGAGATAAACAGACATGGTGTTCACTTTTCCTCTCTCAAGCCCTTCCTATTTTGGCTGTAGTAGACATTCTCTGGAAGTAATGAATTGCAATGAATATGCCTTAACCTGTTGTCTAAAATCGATAGATATCAATATTACCTTTCAAACTTTTACCAATTAAATTGCAATGATTGTTTTTGATTTTTTCCCCATTAGATCCTACAACCCTACAATATTTGCCTGTTCATTTCCAAAACCGAACCTTAAGACTCTGATCTGCAGTCACACAGTGATCTGGAGAGCTAAATTTATTTTACATAGAAGAAGTTTTACAAGTGACCTATGTCATTGTAATTTGGTGCTGTTGTCTTTACAGGTAATAAGCTGTGGCTGATGAGATGGGAGAAAACCCAGAGAAGCAGAGAAGAAACCTATAGGAGATTATAACTGTGACAGCGTACCCCATAAAAGGGCTCATAAATGTATGTATAATATAACTGGAATAGGGTTTTGCTACATAGGCCATGTAACACATCTATGTAAAGGTTGTGATCTACTGGTTATGTTCACCCTAGTTGTATGCAGGCACCATTTGTGTGTTCAAAGTTATGAACATTGGCTGTGTAATTGCTTGATTTCTAAGTGGCCTCAGTTAGAACATTTGATGACTTCTTGGGAAAGGAATGTGCAAATTAGGTGTTCAGTCAGGGGGCACTTAACAGACAAAAGAGCTTGGAAGACTCCAATCCACATTAGAAGTCTACCTGAGGACGTTCAAGGCAGCATGTGGGTAATGGCTGCTACCTGCAGTCCTGAGTCATGCATGGGCATGTGACCTGCCCATGTGATTCTCGAATCTCCATTCTGTGACAGGATTCTACAGAGGGAGAGGAGGGGGTCTCCACCCACAAGAGACAGTCTATTTAAACCTGTGGGAGACCCCTCCATTTTGTCTTCAGCTGGCTAAAGAAGGAGCCTCTCCACCCCCACAGGACACTTGAAGGAAACTGAAAACTACAGGGGGTGTGAGTGATTGCTGGACCCAGGCTAAAAGAAGATTAGCCTGTAAAAGGGAACATTTTGGAACTGGTGAGGATCTTATCTGTATTTAGTGCAATTAGACATAGATTTGCGTATTTTATTTTATTTTGCTTGGTAACTTACTTTGTTCTGTCTGTTACTACTTGAAATCACTTAAATCCTACTATCTGTATTTAATAAAATCACTTTCTACTTATTAATTAACTCAGAGTATGTATTAATACCTGGGGGAGCAAACAGCTGTGCATATCTCTCTATCAGTGTTATAGAGGGCGAACAATTTATGAGTTTACCCTGTATAAAGCTTATACAGGGTAAAACGGATTTATTTGGGTTTAGACCCCATTGGGAATTGGGCATCTGAGTGCTAAGGGCAAGCAGACTTCTGTGAGCTGTTTTCAGGTAAACCCTGTAGCTTTGAGACAGGTTATTCAGACTCGGGGTCTGTGCTGGAGCAGATGGGTGTGTCTGGCTTCAGCAAGACACAGTGCTGAAACCAGTGAGCTAGCAGGGGAGAATAGAAACAGAGATAGCCTTTGCACATCAGCTGGCAGCTCCCAAGTGGGTTTCTGTGATCCAACCCGTCACAATAACCATAATCAGCAACTAGCAGAAGAATCACCCACAGAGAGCTTCTAAAAGGAAGCATTAAAGACAGAACCAAAACCTTTTCAAATGCAAATATGAAAGCACATGGATGAGCTGAAAACCACATACAGAAACACTACAGAGCAAGCACTGCTGAAGCTGGCATTGCATGTCAACCTTTTGAAGTGACCAAGGGCTTTTTGTTTGTTTGCTTTTAAAAAAGGTCTAATTGACTAACTCTCTGGAGATTTAACATGATGCAAAAACAGACTCACAGGAAATAAAATAGACATATGCTAAGACATCTAGACAGACCACCTCTGAATAGCTCACACAATGGCCATCTCCTCCTCAGCTTCATGTAGAGAACTACCCTGGAAAAGTACTGTGATAAGATACTTTTTCTACACAGCAGTTACCATTAACAAAATGACCTTCTGTGTCCTTTGCTGGAGAAGCTGGGGGAATACAGGTCGCCACATACACATTTTCTGAGACTTCCCTCAAATTCAAAACATTTTGGACACACATGACCAATAGCCTGCACAAAACCCTATCCATATAGAGCTAACTGAAACAAATTTAGTAAATGCTGGGAAATACCCTGCTATCTGGGTACTTGTGTGGTTCCCATGGTCATAATATCTGATCATCTCATAGATATTAATGAATTAAACCTCACAAAAACTGTTATCTGATTACCGTCCTTTTACAGTTAAGTAAAGGAAATTGAGAGCTTAAGTGACTAACCCAATGTCACACAGGCTGTCTATTGCAGAGCCATGGATTGAACTCAGAGCTCCCAGAGTCCCAATCCAGCACTTTAATCACAGGGCCTATGTCCACTCTCCTACTTTTTCAAAAGTTCAAATCAATCAAATACAACACAGTTAATATATGAACAACAGGCAGTTAGGAAATGTCTCACCATATAACAGCTCACAGCAACAACAAATCCAGTCACTATGAGGAAATAACATAGGAGAGATGGAACAAATCACTGTTCAACCCACACAATCCCCAAGGTTTGAGACAGCCCACCATTTGCAACATATAAAAGAAAAAAACTAAACAGCAGCAGCACTGAACTTTACTCCGGCCTCACAGCAGTTAAATTCATAGAAAAATTCTACAATCCTGTGTACATACACCTCAACTTACATAGGCAACATAAATGAGGTGTAAAACCAAAGTAAGAGCAAAGCCAAACCTTCTGTGCTAAAGTGTGCATAATCTGCCCGTTTACAACATTCACCTACACAGCTGCATATATAATTGCTTGCACACATACCAGTATATTTAATTTATATGTACCCACATATACCCCTTTGAAACACAAACAGTTAAAACAAGCAAACAAACAGCACAGTGGGAGTGTAAGGAATTAATGTGCTACAGAGAGACAACTGATAAATTACACACACTGGGATTAGAACGAGAGCTGTGCAAATAACCAATTTTTTTCAGTTTGATGACCGAACTGGAAAAAAAGCCTGTTTCAAACCAAACCAACCCGATATGAATCATTTACTTTTCAATTCAAAATTTAAAAAAAATAAAAATCATAACGTTCAAATGTTTTATTACAAAAGATTTTCAGGATTTTTTTGATTTTTTTTTTTAAACCAAAACAATTCTGCAAATTTGATACAAATTTGCAACATTTTTCAGCTGACTCAAATCTTCATTTTTGCTGTAAAATGAATTTTGGCTGTAAAATTTCACTCTGCTCTAACAAGAACCCCTTCACCTCCACCTCCAAAGGCACAGGAGCACATTACATTACAGGTACAAATAGCAGCATTCACTATGGGATTTCCTTAGGTCTTCTAGAGCCCCAAGCAAACTTAGTTTACTATGACTCTCCTGGAAATACCCCAAAATGTCCTTTCTATTTCTCCTCTTGGAAACCAATATGGCACTGAGGATTCTGAAAAGTCATGAGATATATACAGGCACAGACCTCAGAGGTGCAAATCTATACCTGTGGGGACCATAATCTGTTAACTGAAATTATTTACATACTGTAATTGTAAATCCCTTGTATGTAGACACAATAGATTCCATTAAGCCTCCTGAAACTGCATTTTTAGCAAATCTAATTATTGCCAGAATATGGATTGAATGAATCTGGCAAGGGTCTAAGATGATCTTAGGTAAATAAGGCTATAAGGAAAACAGCAAACAAACAGCATTGAAGTGGCTATTAACATCTTAATCATGGAGCTTGTAATTTAGGATAACTGCTTGCTGTCTCAGCAGCACAGGTGAATTATTAATCACACTAATACGCAGCTCAGACAATACTGAAAATGCAGTTTCAAGTAGCTGGGTTCCAGAACCAGGAAAACAGAGGACAAAATTAAAGCTTTGATAATGAATGCCTGGGTCAAATGGAGAGAGATAAGTGGTATAGTATATGACAGGAAGAAATAAGTAAGATTAAAAGGGAAAGTATGTAAAACTGGCCAGACCACCATTTTAATGTATGGTGATGGGTGTTGGGCAACAAAGAAGAAACATGAGAAAATTATTTATTCCTCAGAATGTAAATATTGAGATGGATGAGTGGTGTCAGCAAGAAATACCACGGGGAACGTGTATGTTAGAGGCATGCTCAAAGTAGCATCCATAAACAAAAAAAGTGAGGGAGGGTAGGCTCTGATGGTTAGCTCATGTAAAGTACAGTCCTGAGAACTTTGTGGTTAAGAGTCTGACAGATGAAGACTGAAGGAAAAAGACAAGCCGACTGAAGAAGTGGTGGTGGGATGTCATAAAGGAAGACATAGCATGTGATGTGATGAGATAGAGGACATGACATTGAACATCATTTGACCAGTTAGAAATAATCTACTTTAGCACTTACAAGATGCCTGGAATCTCAATTATTTCATTCTCTTACGCAAAAGATCTGATGATGATGATCAATGAGATTATTAAATTATGTAAAAACTATATGAACAGCGCTCAGTCTTCTTCTAGATATTGATATTTTGATTAGAAAATGCTATTGGCTAGGACATTATTAAAGGGATTTTATAGGTGATAAAATGTGTGTGTGTTTGTTGGCTACAAACTTAGAAACATAGGAATTTACAAACTATAATACCAGTCAGACCAGAAGCTCATCTAGTTCTACGTCCTGTCTCAAAGAGTGGCTAGTATCAAAAGGTTCTGAATAAGGTCCAAGGAATGCATTACTGGACAATTATGGAGTTTCTTGCCCATAGGAGATATTTCTTCCTAATCTTTACCAGTTAGGGGCTGGCTTATGCCCTTCAGTAGGATTATTTATGTCCTATTATAGTTTCCATAAGTTTTGGCAAGACAAAATGTATTGCTCAATTCACCATTTTAGGCTGATGTAATTCATTTGAGGTCAATCTAGTACTGACAAAAAATGGAGTTACACTGGCTCATAGTATAAGAAGTTAGAGAATGTTTGCAGTTTTCCAGCTTCCTTTTTTAACATCACCTTCTGTGGAGCAGAATGCCAGTGTTATGTTAGTTTTCTCAAATTCTACTGGATAGCACAATTTTAATTACGTGAGAAATTCTTACAGTGACATCTGTCACCATAATTCGAGACTTATCTTTGCCAAGTGCTTAAGAATCAGTTTAATCATAAAATGAGGTTATCAAAGGTTATGTAGTTTATGGAGATATTTGTGAACATATATGAACTGATGTCTATTGTCACTCTAAGGAGTGCATATTGGGCAAGGCAAATGTTATTCAAAGAGTTCTAACTATTTTTGGTAACCTATAAAATGAATATGACAGATGTGTGATCACAGAAGCATAGAAACTTACAAGACTATTATATTGAGCTGTGCCAGACACTATGGGCACATGAGTTATTCATAGATCATTTTATCAATAAATATTATATGCATCTTCATGTTCCTAGCTTGCTGTGTAGGTTTCTTATGCAATCTGAAATCACTGGGGAGTGGTAATTAATACAAATTGCCTATGTCAGTTATGCAGATACCCAGCTATTGAAGCTTTGCTCCCTAGAGGAAAGAGCATTGTTGACCTATCTGACTCAAGACAGATCTACATTGTAGCTGTACATTGTAGAATCTACAATGTAGAACAAAGTATTGACAAACTTGCATATGGATCTACCAAGATCCCATGTGAACGGTCAGTAATACCTGGTAAATTGAGCATGCATCTAGACTGTAGGGTTTTATTATATGTTTTCTTTCTGATGCTTTTTTCCTAAATCAGTGGTTCCCAAACTTGTTCCGCCGCTTGTGCAGGGAAAGCCCCTGGCGGGCCAGGCCGGTTTGTTTACCTGCCATATCCGCAGGTTCGGCCGATCGCAGCTCCCAGTGGCTGCGGTTCGCTGCTCCAGGCCAGTGGGAGCTGCTGGAAGCGGTGGCCAGTACGTCACTCGGCCCACGCCGCTTCGAGCAGCTCCCATTGGCCTGGAGCAGTGAACCGTGGCCACTGGGAGCCGCGATCGGCCGAACCTGTGGACGCGGCAGATAAAGAAACTGGCCCGGCCCGCCAGGGGCTTTCCCTGCACAAGCAGCGGAACAAGTTTGGGAACCACTGTCCTAAATAAATTTACCCTGCTTTGTGAAAGCTGGCTGCTCACTGGTAAATGCTGTCATAGCCCACTGGGAAAGAGCAAAGGTGCAGGTGCTGAATTAAATTCAGACCTGCTGGGATAAGCACAATGAATGGCAAAGGGACTGTAACTCTGTGCAGGAGGGGTACTGTGGTCTGAAGGGAGAGCATTAAAACTTCTGTACCAAAGAACGTGAGAACATAAGAACGGCCATACTGGGTCAGACCAAAGGTCCATCTAGCCCAGTATCCTGTCTTCCAACAGTGGCCAATGCCAGATGCCCCAAAGGGAATCAACAGAACAGGTAATCATCAAGTGATCCATTCCTTGTCACCCATTTCCAACTTTTGGCAAACAGAGGCTAGGGACACCATCCCTGCCCATCCTGGCTAATAGCCATTGATGGACCTATCGTCCATGAACTTATCTAGTTCTTTTTTGAACCCTGTTATAGTCTTGGCCTTCACAACATCCTCTGGCAAGGAGTTCCACAGGTTGACTGTTTGTTGTGTGAAAAAAATACTTCCTGCTGCCTATTAATTTCATTTGGTAACCCCTAGTTCTTGTGTTATGAGAAGTAGTAAATACTTCCTTATTTACTTTCTCCACACCAGTCATGATTTTATAGACCTCTATCATATCCTCCTTTAGTCGTCTCTTTTCCAAGCTGAAAAGTCCCAGTCTTATTAATCTCTCCTCATATGGAAGCTGTTCCATGCCCCTAATCATTTTTGTTGCCCTTTTCCAAACCTTTTCCAATTCCAATACATCTTTTTTTACATGGGTTGACCACATCTGCACACAGTATTCAAGATGTGGGCATACCATGGATTTATATAGAGGGAATATGATATTTTCCGTCTTATTATCTATCACTTTCTTTATGATTTCCAACATTCTGTTTGCTTTTTTGACTGCCGCTGCAAATTGAATGGATGTTTTCAGAGAACTATCCACAATGACGCCAAGATCTCTTTCTTGAGTGGTAACAACCAATTTAGACCCCATCATTTTATATGTATAGTTGGGATTATGTTTTCCAATGTGAATTACTTTGCATTGATCAACATTGAATTTCATCTGCCATTTTGTTGCCCAGTCACCCAGTTTTGAGAGATCCTTTTGTAGCTCTTAGCAGTCTGCCTGGCACTTAACTATTTTGAGTAGTTTTGTATCATCTGCAAATTTTGCCACCTCACTGTTTGCCCCTTTTTCCAGATCATTTATGAATATGTTGAATAGGACTGGGACAAGTACAGATCCCTGGGGGGCACCACTATTTACCTCTTTCCATTCCTACCCTTTGTTTCCTATCTTTTAACCAGTTACCAATTCATGAGAGGACCTTCTATCTTATCCCATGACAGCTTACTTTGCTTAAGAGCCTTCGGTGAGGGACCTTGTCAAAGGCTTTCTGAAAATCTAAATACCCTATATCCACTGGATCCCCCTTGTTCACATGCTTGTTGACCCCCTCAAAGAATTCTAGTAGATTAGTGGGCATGATTTTCCTTTACAATAACCATGACTCCTCTTCCCCAACAAATTATGTTCATCTATGTGTCTGACAATTTTGTTCTTTACTATAGTTTCAACCAGTTTGCCTGGTACTGAAGTCAGGCTTACAGGCCTGTAATTGCCAGGGTCACCTCTGGAGCCCTTTTTAAAAATTGGCATCACATTAGCTATCCTCCAGTCATTTGTTACAGAAGCTGATTTAAAGGATAGGTTATAGATTATGGTTAGTAGTCCTGCAATTTCACATTTGAGCTCCTTGAGAACTCTTGGGTGAATACCATCTGGTCCTGGTGACTTATTACTGTTTAGTTTATCAATTTGTTCCAAAACCTCCTCTAATGACACCTCAATCTGGGACAGTTCCTCAGATTTTTCACCTAAAAAGAATGGCTCAGGTTTGGGAATCTCCCTCACATCCTCAACCATGAAGAGCGATGAAAAGAATTCATTTAGTTTCTCCGCAATGGCCTTATCGTCCTTGAGCGCTCCTTTAGAATCTCAGTCGACCAGTGGCCCCACTGGTTGTTTAGCAGGCTTCCTGCTTCTGATGTGCTTAATTTTTTATTTTGTTTTTGCTATTTCTTTTTGAGTCTTTGACTAGCTGTTCTTCAAATTCTTGTTTTGGCCTTCCTAATTATATTTTTACACTTCACTTGCCAGACTTTACGCTCCTTTCTATTTTCCTCACTAGGATTTAACATCCAGTTTTTAAAGGATGCCTTTTTGCCTCTCACTGCTTCTCTTACTTTGTTGTTTAGCCACGGTGCCTCTTTTTTGGTTTTCTTACTATGTTTTTTAATTTGGGGTATACATTTAAGTTGAGCTTCTATTATGGTGACTTTAAAAACTTTCCATGCAGCTTGCAGGGGTTTTACTTTTGGTGGTGTACCTTTTAATTTCTGTTTAACTAACCTCCTCATTTTTGTGTAGTTCCCCTTTCTGAAATTAAATGCTACAGTATTGGGCCGCTGTGGTGTTTTCCCCACCACAGGGATGTTAAATTTAATTATATTATGGTCACTATTACCAAGCGGTCCAGGCTTGGTAACAGTGGTAAAACTCTCCTCCTTACTAGGACAGAGAGAATCTCCATTAGTAGACCCTCCCCCTAAGGGATGTCTCTGTCCGAACCACCTATCGGCTTTCCCCTAGCCCTTTAATTTAAAACTGCTCTACACCTGAGACCCAAGGGCTCAGCGACTGAATAGTAGGCAGTCTTGCCTAATGATTGGAACAAGAGTCCAGCCTATCAGTTAGCGCTGAACCCAGACAAAGCAGGCCTGAGAAAGAAGCCAATAGTAGGAACCAGGCATCAGAACCCAAAGCCTAAGCCAAGGGTTAACCAGAGTTGCAGTCAGAAAGCAAAGCCAGGGGTCGGACCTGGGAGTCACAAAGAAGCTGGTGGCTAGAGCAGGAGTGAGTACACACTGGGGCAAGGCTAGAGACAGCAGAGGCAGGGACAGGACCAAGCACAGCTGCATGTTAGGAATGCACTGAGAAGCCCGCAACTTCCACAACAAATCAGATGGCACAATCATACAACTTCTATCAGGACCAGCTGTGATCATTAGTTTGCCAGGAGACTGCCTGTTGCAGGCTGGCCCCTGACATAAAGGTATACATTTGAAGAGGCCATGAAGTGGGCAGAAGTGCAGTTAACATGAGAACTTTGACAATGAATACTTGCAAAATCAATACAATAATAAAGGTAGCATTTTTAAATCAACCTTAGTCTTTGACCTTGCCAGCACTTACTGGCATGATTATCTTTACTCACATAATAATGGTAGTAGGTGTATAAATGTTCACAGGAGCTGGCTCTTAGTAAAGAGTTGGTGCAGTGGCAGGCATGTTTCTTGGTGATTTTTAAAATGGTTGAGCAAATCGATATTAGGAATTTTCCAATTTTAGAATATGCATCCTAACTGTAGATTTCTTAAAACAAATTTCTGTACAGCCAGTCACTCATCCATTTTCTCTGTATATCCTACCAGTCATTCATTTTTTCAAGTCTCACTTTGATGGTGACTAATATCTTACAAACACAATGAACCAAAATTGTCTCAGCTACTCAGAGCGGAGGGGACGTTATACAGTTAACTGATGCATAGATTACAGGTTTTCTATTTCATGGAAACAATTTTTTGCAATCAGATTGGTTCTCTTTGTCTGTTCTGCATAAGTTTATTCTGCAGGAGCTATGCAATATGGGAATATCTGTACATTGATTGGTTAACAGGCATTGAGTGCTGGGATTTCCAGAGTTGTTTTGCAGTTGTTTTGACTAAGGGTTCTGTGAGTATACAAAACTTTCTACTCTGTTTGGCTACTATTATATTATATTGGCTCCTCTGACTGACTCCTAGCTAGCTTTCTGTCTAGGTATTTTTAGTGCATCCTTCACCAGAGCATTTAAGCACTCTTACTCAGCAGTACATTTTTCAAGTCACTTGCAAGCAACGAAAATGCATGACACCACCAGGAAGCAGAAAGGTTCCAATATCTCCATGAAATAGAAAAAAATTCTAATGGAGAAGCCACACAGAATTTAATAGGAAATTACAACTTTCCTATATTTTAACCAGCTGATAGAATTTAATAGATATGTATAGCAGAAATATGATTCTCAATAAGATCTTTAAAGCATCTATCCAATTATATGCATTTGTGGAATAATTTCTATAGAATACTATCTGTTTCATCCCTTTTAATTTCAGTAGGATTTTGCCATAAGGCAAATGGACACAACTTCAGGAAATGGATTTTTTAGTCCTCGAGAGTCATTTCTTCCTTTTGATCCTGCTGCTTTTCATTTCCCTTCCTACAGGTCCGGGCTCTTCACACTATGACAACTCTCAGGTAGTTGTGTTTATGTTGCAAATTTTCAGTACCTCAAGTCTCCATCTATAAAATAGGAAATATGATCCCCTTCCCTCACTCTCTCTCTGCCTGGTCTATTTAGGCCTTGATCCTGCAAAGACTTACGCATGTGTTTCACTTTACCCACTGCAAGTAATCCCAATTTCATAGTTATGTAAAGTTAGGTCTTTTGTAGGGTCATGGGCTTTGAGTGAACTCTTCAAGGCAGGGACTGTATGTTACTATATATTTGTACAGGGCTTAACACAGATGGTCCCCAATTTCCAGGGAGGCCTCTAGGTGCTGTTATATAACCACAGATTCTATCAAGTCAGTTGATAGACACAATACAAAGATCATTTATCACGTTTGCTAACAACAAGTGCCTTGCTGACCTGCCAAGAGGCGAAGAGTGACAATTGGCGAAATGAACTAAGCAGGTAAATAGATAGAAGGAAAGTGGAACAAGGAAACGTGTGTTGAGGTGAGAGGACCAATTTTATTTTATTTTTAATATCCTTTACCTTTAAAGAATCTGTTAAAAACATTACTGCCAGTATGAATTAAAATATTTGAATACTTCAGGTATACTAACTCGGTAATAGGTGGAGCTGGCAGGGAAATAGAATTTCAGTCTCATGAAAAAACAAGTTTCTGAAAATATTTCCATCCTGAATCATGATTTGGGGAAGGGGTGGGGGAAATCAAAATCTTGATATTTTTCACAGGACTGAGATGCTGCCGACGACCGTTTTGTTTTTCCAAAATGAAATATGCTTCCCAGAATTCCCAGGCATGTTGCCCTGCTCTCCACTGTGTGTAGAGGGGTAGACAGGCTGAGTAAGGAGGCAGAGAGTCTGGCATGCTGGGATCCTAACAGTTGGAGAGAAAGGGCGGTAGGCAGCCCATTGCAGTGAAGCAGCTCAACAGCCTATCTGGAAGGCAGAGAGGTAGGAAGGTGGCCTAGGGGCCCGGAGCAGCCCACCAATCCTGTAGGAGGAGGGAGGAGGAAACCCAATACGGTTGGCTAGTGGGCAGGATGGCAGGAAACCAGGGAGATCAGCCTTTTTCTGTCCAAAGTTTTGATGGAGTCAATGTGTTCTTGTGAAACATTTTAAATCTGTCAAATCAACATTTTCCAACTGAACAAATTGTCGACCAGCTCTAGTAATAGCCATAACCTGGGCAAGAAAACTCTTGGATGAAATCCTATTAAAGGGAATGGGAGTTCTACCTTTGACTTTAATGGGGATAGGACTTCACCCCTGAGGTTGTAGTTATTACTGAGTTAACTGGATGCACTCAAACTTGTTAGAATGAATAAGATTTATTGGCATACTCTACATATGCAGTGCTGTTTGCGTAAAAGATTCCACACAATACTATATTTGATTGGCACTATGTAAACCTATATTATATTAAACCTATTATACAGATACTGAATGGAGAGGAGGTGCCTATTCAGTTCATTTCTAATTTGAAACACATTTTAATGCATCTTCTGCATTAGTTTTACAGATTATGGCACAATTTATCATCATCATCATGAGACATATAGCCCATCTTCAGTGTCACTTTTGAAAGGCATCCAGTTCCGAAGAGCAAGATGATTAAACTATTTAATATGATATAGAATACTGCCAGTCCAGGATACTTCATGGACTTGGATGAAATATGTATGAGTTTGCTTCTCTGGTATCTTATCATGCTGTTAAACAACATTTACTCCAGTTATCTAGCCCTATTAACATTACCCCCTTCTGGTCTGCTAATTAGACATAAATCTATTAAATCAAAATGCATTTACTGTACTCACTAATGCTTAAACAAGCAGGATCATATTTAAAATTACCATCTTGTTTGAAGAGACCCCTTATAAATTAAAATCAGTTTTCAAAGTGATGGTGAGATCAGAATTAAAACCAGCTATTCGTTCTGAATGAAGCATTCAATGCTAAGCATATATACTGGACTTCAGCAACCTAGGTCTTAGCTTGTATCCTCCTAATAAGTGTGTGGGTAGGGACAGAATGTAATGGTAGAAATGGAATGGTGTGTTCATCTGCATCTGAGCTCTCAAGATTGAAGATCCCTCTAGTCTCTACTGCTTTAGAATACCAGACACCACAATGTCTCCAAACCTGAGGCCCAGTTTCATGGCCAGCACTGATCTGAGTGAGGAAGACTGTCTTATGTGGTGAGCATGCAGCTACTATGGCCAATCATGGGTTGCTGCAAGGCCTCAAGACTCAAGGCCTAGAGGTATGCAGCATACTTTATTCAACATCACTGCTTCTGAATGGTAGTGATAAGGTCATAATATTACAAGTTTTTGCACATCAATTTTGTTGTTCTACTGTTTTCTTGCTCTTGATTTCCTTCCAGTGTCCAGAGGTTGAAATGGTCCAGATGTGGAGGAAGGGCGTCCCTCCAGGGCACTTCAAAGGGAACCACAGGGAGCCCGCTCTCCATGTCCATCCCCACAGAGGCTATACAGGTTATTTGGGGGACAAGGGCAACCAATAAGTCACGAAGAGCCACTTGGAAATTAAGTGGATTGTCACCATATATTTGATCCCGTAGATTTCAGCGACACATTAACAATACTCCTCACTTCACACAGTGCAGGACCTCACAGTGCTTTATAAATATTAATTCATTAATTCCTAAGAAATCAGGTAATTATTAACTACACTTTAGAGATGAGAAACCAAAGGCAGAAGGAGATAAAGGAGTTAGACTAAATGATTTGCTCAAGGTCATACAAGAATCAGATATCCTGCTGCTCAGGCTTGCACCTTCCTCAAGACCATTCTATTATGGTCTAGAGGAAGTAAAATGTTTAAATAGGGTCAATGAGCCTTTTAAAAATAAATATGTATTTGTTTGACGGGGGTCACCAAAACAAGTAAAAGCAAAGGCCACCCCCCCCCCAAAAAACTAACAACCCCTCCCCCCCCCACAAATTCTACTTCCCATCTATCATTAGGCAGAGCTTGTGAGGTATGAGTATGTTGGTTAACTGACCATAATTTACAGCTGAATCAAATCTGCCACACTCCTGATGTCCAGAACATTTTGCCAGCTAAAGTAGGTAAAGCTGTACAACTCCCAGAAGCAGGTGTTTAATAACAGAGCCGATGATGTCTGCTCTGCCAGATTCTGAGTATCAGGCTCTTCGACCCCTAACCCCCAATTTCCACTGCAACCATTTTAATTACTGATAATTTACTGAAGCTCAGTCGACGCTTAGCCATTTGGACTGCTGGTTCATGAAATAAAAATCATCATCATTTAGGAGGCCAATAAAATGAAATAATTTGCTTTAAGGAAGGCTGTTCAACTCACTCCTCCCTTCTCACCTCCACACCAGCTTCCCTTTTGAAGGCATCAATTAAAAACAAAAAACACTGATCCAAACTTGCCATAGGTCAATGATTTAGGGTAAATTTTTCCTCTTGAAAACCATCACATTCCCTTTTTTAGCCTCAATCCTGCAAGTCCCCGTGCATGCAGAAATGTATGTACGTGAGTAGCCCCACTGAAATCAACAGAACTGCTCAACTGTGTAAAGTTATTGTTGAATGATCAGTGGTTTAGAGTGTAAGTTTCTCGGGGAAGAGGTGATAGGCACGATTCGGGTCTCTCGCTAGTTCTACACTAGGGTTCCAGTGACTTCCATGGAGTTATTCCAGATTTACACGGATGTGAAAAAATAATTAGTCCCAATGGTTGTGCCAACATGAACAGCATCAAGCATGCTGTTGGTGCTTAACAAAGGGAAAACAGATGATTGTTATATACAGATATTTCTTGCATACTTAGAGCTTTATTATTAATAAATATGTTTATGGTCTAACCATACATTTCAAACTGCTTTACAAAAGATAGCTGGGTCTGTGATGACAGAGTACTGCAAGAACTACCTGCTGACATATAGACAGCCTTATAGGTAATGCTGGGGAGGAGCCTGTGGTTGTGGTACAGATAGGCACCAATGACATAGGGAAAGTTAGGAGATTGCTCCTGGAGGAAAAATGTATGCTGCGGGGTAAAAGATTGAAGTCCAGAGGCAGAACAGCTGCTGGCAGGAAACACCCGGGGGAGAGGGAGCTGCTATGCCATTCCTGCCCACAAGGAGGCTCCGATGTTGAGTCCATCCCTTTTCAGTCAGTAGACACAGTTGTATTCATCACATCTCAGGCACAGAGGATGATTGCAGGAGAGAGCTGTTTTCCCCCACATCCCAGCTCTGGTTGACTGGCTCACTCACACACACACACACCCTTAATAAACACCTTCTCCTCAGTGTCCAGGATAGCCTGCAGCCACATCTTCCCTTCTCTTTGCTCACAGTAGACTCCTGTCATTTTCTTCTGGTGGCCCTGCTGCATGAGTGGTTAAAGAACCAGGATTTGAGGAATGTGTGCAGAAGTGAAGTTTCCAGTATAATCTGTGCCCTTTGTATCAATTAGGTTGGAGGAACAGAAAGTCAATATGCCTGTCAAGAGAGAGTTACAGGTAGGTACACAGGCAACTTGCATTTAGAAGATGACAGTAAAAGCAGCTAGGAGGAGGAGGAGGAGGTGACATTTCCCAGACAATATCACCATAAATAATCTGTGACTTTTAGGTAAAAATCACTGAGGCATGCTTTAGGCCCAAATCCTGCAATCTGGCTCTATCCTACAAGAAAGATGCAAGTATTTAGAGAGTTACTGCATCTTAACTATTAGTACAAACGCTGTCTATAGTAATAAATTGCTTGTAATAATATAACTAAGATTTATTTAATAACATGGCTGTTTTAAGTTACATCATCAATATTTATTTTTTTAGAATTAATACATGGAAATCAAGTATGTAGCTTAATGCATCTTAACTAAATGTCCATTCCAGTATATTTAGATTACAGTATAATTATTGGCATTTGTTGGATTTGGTTTCCTGTAGCTTTCCAAATGCCTCCTTGACAATGAAGACCATGGTGCTGCTCTAATTTATTAGTACAAGCATTCTCTTCTATCACAATTTATTTTTTATTTCTCTACTTTAATAAGAGAGGTCAGTAGTCCTAGCAAAAAATCAGTTTACTGTCTGATGGATGCTGCCTCCGTCAATTTCAAAAGCTAGTGCAGAAAATGTCAAGTGGCAAGCAACATATAAAGTTTCCCAACAGACACACATACACCAGCCACCAAACCTCACTAAATAAGGTTCACTGATAATCAAGTTATTACTAAGTTCAGGTGGTATTCAATTGAAACCCGAGAGACTATTTCCTAATGAAGTATATGGAGGCTGGATGTCGAAAAGCAACACTTAATGAATAGGAAATTTCATGTTTTGTTGCCCAACAATGACTTCTCTTTCAAAAGCCATCTGAACTTTGCCTTTTTTAACCTTTCAAGTGTCTGGATTCTTTTAATTAACCAGACACCTTGGATCAGTGCACACTGGGGCAAATCCTGACCCTGTCACCATGGTTGCAAAGCTGCCATTGATATGGTGCCATTGCATAAGGAAGGCAGAATGCCAGAGGGGCTGTGCAAGGCATGTGAACCCTTGTGCAGCATGGAGCTCTGTAATGCAGCAGAACAGAGGAGGCAAAAGAGTCAGGGTATATGTGGTTTGGGGCATGAGTTGTCAGTCACCGCACACATTCTCTTGCATTATACCCAGCAGGATAAGGGAGGTAAGACTGCAGAGCCTAATACACTGATTAGACTGAAGCAACCTTTGCAGAGCAGTTCTTAGCCAGAATGGAGGAGATTCCTCCAGCACCTGTCCAGTCTGTGCACTGAGCTCAGAATTTCCCTCACTGTGCCCAAGACTGAGAAACTGATTCAGAAATTCAAAACAAACAAGATTATTCAACAGTACCAGGCCATAGATTTCTATGGAGTTATGCCCATTTACTCCAGCCGAGGAACTCTGTATTTTCATTAAATATAATTTTGGATATAGAAACCTCTGTAGTAAATTAGTGCTTAGTCAAACCTGAAAAGATAAACTGGTTGAGATGTTGTCACATGGTAGACTGAAGTCAAAAATACATTCCAAACATGCAACATGAAACTAATGATATACCTGAGATACATCAATGATATTTTCATCCTCTGGACAGATGACAAACTCCCTCAGATTACCACCACAATTTCAGCAACCACGCTTGTTCATTAAAGTCTCTCTGGAATACTGCCACACCAGCAGGGGTGGCTCCAGGCACCAGCACAGCAAGCGCGTGCCTGGGGCAGCAAGCCACGGGGGGCGGCCTGCCGGTCGCCATGAGGGCGGCAGTCAGGCAGCCTTCGGCGGCATGCCTGCGGGAGGTCCGCTGGTCCCGCGGCTTCGGTGGCAATTCGGCGGCGGGTACAGCGAATCCACGGGACCAGCGGACCGCTCGCAGGCGTGCCGCCGAAGGCCGCCTGACTGCCGTGCTTGGGGCGGCAAAAAACAGAGCTGCCCCTGCACACCAGCAACAACTGCCCAGACACCACAATCAGCTTCAGTAATGGAACCCTTCACACAACTATATACAAGAAAAGCAGAGATCACCACACTTATCTTCATAGATCCAGTAACCACCCCAAACACAAAGAAATCTGTTATCTACAGCCAGGCATTCAGATACCACAGAATATGCTCCGTGGAGCAAGTCCAGGATATACCCCTTAACACACTCAAAACCGCCCTCATCAACAAGGACACTCTGCCAAGGAAGTAGATCTCATCATGGAACAGGACACCCGAATACCCCAACACAACCTGTTTCAATACAGAAATGAAACCCCCTCTGACTGCACATCCCTAGTTGTCATCTACCACCCCATGCTGGAACCCATATGGGGTATCAAACAACTACAATGTATACTCAATGTGGACCCCATCCTGAAAGAAATATTTCTTGAGCCCCCTCCCCCCCACCTCTGCAAGCTCATCATCGGAAGCAAGTTCCCCAGAGACCAGGACATACCAGCAATGCAGCACCAGACCCTGCCAAAGCACATGCAAAACCTGCAGACATATCTCCACTGCTACGATTAAGACCCCCCACAACACACCTTTCAAGATCCCTGGGTCCTATCACAACAGGTGGTGTACCTCATTAAGTGCACTCAATGCCGCAACATCATCTATGTGGGTGAAACCAGAATCACTATTTTCTCAAATGAACTCACACAGGAAAATGACAAAAGACAAAAACATCTTATCTGTGGGTGAATACTGTTCACAGAGCTATCATTCCATATCTGATCTATCAGTCTTCATCCTCAAAGGAAACCTGCACAGCAATACTTTCAAAAGACGAGCCTGGGAGCTTAAATTCCTACCTTTCCTAGATACTAAAAGTCATGATCTTAAAGACACTGGATTTATGGCTTATTACAACAATCTGTAACCTACTAACCCCTTTTTGTCCTATCACTACAGGGGTGTTACAGCCCACTTTATCTTGAATCGTTCCTTAGAATATGTCCTAACTACTTATGGTAAACTATCTTTTGATTTTGTACTTAGTTGTGCCTCCATGGGTCACAGACTGAAAACTACAGACGTAGGTTATACAAAAATGATTCAGCATCCCTCATTACATCCAGGGTGGAAAAAAAATAAAAAAAATTGTACAGTAATTGCTCCCCATCCAGAACCCAGTTTCCATGAACCCTTTAACATTGATCCCACCCACACAAAGCTAATTCTCTAAGAAGCACATACATATTTCATGTAGATCTATTTCTAAATAAGCCCTCAGATATTCTTCCACTCTGATACAAATCACATTATTTACCTGCAGTTAACAGGTAAGTAGTTCAACTACTTATCACAGAGAGAAATGATCTAAACAAAGTATTTATTGGTCTCCATTTCTTGATTAAACACTCTATGGGCCACCAGAGTAAATGCACATACAATTACAGATGTTTCAAGTTAATGAGTCAGAGGAGTCTAGGTCTTCTTTAAAATTTTCTGTTTTATGACAACCATTTGATGCTCACAAGTATAAATATTTTAAAGATCTCAAAACTCTGCATATCTATCTATGAAACTGAAGTACAAAACCACAACTTCTTGTCCTATTGTTGTATTTGTTGTTTAGACTTCTTGCTATCTGAGAGAGAAATTTTTAAACACATTACGTTGGCTTCAAACTTTGTGCTCAAGTGCACAGATGTGAACCTGCATTTAAGTCACAGAGTAATATTCATGCCATAGATCTCTTTATAAACTCAGTTATAATTTCAGATTTTGCTTGCTTTTAAATAGGCATGGGCTAATACAGCTGTATTTTATTTTATCAAACTCTAGTTATCAAGTTTTCCATTTCCAGTGACAAAAATCAAAGACAGATTACTGAAATGTTGAATATTTTACATTTTCCAAGATTTCCCTGTTCACTTTTTATTTATTGTGGTAGGGTGTTGGGGCCTCACGCAGGTCCCCATTGTGTAAAACACAGAACAAACAAAACCAAAAATACTTGCAGTCTAAGGATAAGACAACAGACACACGCATTATTCCTTATAATTAAAGCAGGAAATAGATGACATCTCAGGTAACATGGGATAGTCAGTATTGATAAGTTATTACCCTACCAAAGTTAGTGCCCTACCAAATTCACAGCCATGAAAAACACGTCACAGATCATGAAATCTGTTTTACCCTTGTGAAAACTGTTGTTTTGTGTGCTTTTACCCTGTACTATACAGATTTCACCAGCATTTCTCAAATTGGGTGTCCTGACCCAAAAGGGAGTTGCAGGGCAGGGGGCTTACAAGGTTATTTTTGGGGGTGGGGGTGTCACGGTATGGCCACCCTTACTTCTGCACTGCCTTGAGAGATGGGTGGCCAGAGAGCAGCGACTGCTGGCTGGGAGCCCAGCTCTGAAGGCATCGCCCCGCCAGCAGCAGCACAGAAGTAAAAGGGGGCAATACCATACCATGTTATCCTTACTTCTGCGCTGCTCCCTTCAGAGCTGGGAGGCCAGAGAGTGGCAGATGCTGACTGAGGGGCCAAGCTCTGCAGGCAGCAGCACAGAAGTAAGGGTGGCAATACCATACCATGCCATCCTTACTTCTGCGCTGCTGCTGGCAGCGGCTCTGCCTTCAGAGGTGCGCTCCCGCGGCCAGCAGCCGCTGCTCTCCAGCAGCCCAGCTCTGAAGGCAGCGCCACCACCAGCAGCAGCGCAGAAGTAAGTTTAGCACTACTGCAACCCCGTCCTACAATAACCTTGTGACCCCCCCCCCCACACACACTCCTTTTTGGGTCAGGACCCCTACAATTACAACACGGTGAAATTTCAGTTTTAAATAGCTAGAAATCATTAAATTTATTATTTTTAAAATCCTATGACCATGAAATTGACCAAAATGGACCATGAATTTGGTAGGGCCCTAGTTATTACATTTCAGTTAGACCCACTATAGGTACCATGAATGCGATAAGCCACTCTCCAGTGTAACCAAAATACACAGAGTATGTTGTAAACCAATCCTGTACAATACTAACATACTTCTAGGAGCACATAGTGCATCAGCCACAAGCACAGGTAAAAAAATGTATTTTTGTTTTGTTGGGTTCAGACATTTGCATATTCTTACAGAAAAAAAATCATAAGAGTGCACAGAGATTCAGGCCAAATATACTAAAATGTACATCTGAGCTTTGTACAGATAAATATCCAAAAGTTCAGATTCTTTCTGGGGCGGTCTCAGTCTCTTTGTCAGATTCAACACAAACAAAAGGAAAAAAACAACAACAAGCTTTATATCCCACAGATTTTGTAACCCAGTCTGGAACTACCACCCATGATTGTAATAGCCGAACAACTTCCCTGTGAAATTGATACCAACAGCACAGGCCCTACAGATATACTCACTGATTACACTCTCGGTAAAAAAATTATTTTACCTTATTTCCAATCTGAATTTGTCTAGCTTCAAGTTCCAGGCATTCGCTCTTGTTATACCTTTTTCTGCTAAATTAAAGAACCTTCTATTACCAATTTTCTGTTCACCACGTAGTTACTTATAGACTGATCAAGTCATCTGTTAACCTTTTCTTTGGTAAGCTAAATAGATTGAACTTCTTGAGTGTATTGCTATAAGGCATGTTTCTCAGTCTTTAAATATTCTTGTGGCTCTTTTTGGAACACTCTCAAATTTATCAATATTCTTCTTGAATTGTGGGCACCAGAAGTGGACACTATTCTTGTACTGGTTGCACCAGTGCCAAATACAGAGGTAATATAACCTATCTCCTCCTACTCAATATTCCTGTTTATACATTCAAGAATTGTATTAGTACTTTTGGCCACATTGTCGTATTGGTAGCTCATGTTCAGTAAAGTAGCCACCCTGACCTGCAAGTCTTCCCTTTTAAGCCACATAGGTTAAATAAAACAATGTGGCCTTCTTTCTTGATTGCAGCATTTTTTGGCATCTAGTACAGTGTTCTTAAACAATTCCCAATTGTCATTCACATTTTTATTTTTCCCAACTTATCTAGCTCAATTTTTCAGAATTGTGACATTGGCCCTTTTAAAGCACCAAGTCTTTATATTGATAGTTTGGATTTCATTCTATTTGCACATTATAAATGTGATCAAATCACTTGTACCTAACCTACCACTATTTTTTTTAGTTCTGTGATTAGTTCCTCTTTATTTGTCAAGACAAAGGCTAATGTAGAATCCCCCCATGTTGGATGCAATACTTTTTGAATTAGGAAATTGTCATCTGTAATGTTTAGAAATTCTGAAGAACATGTTTTAGTACCAGCAGCACGAAACCTCCAGCTGTGTCATTCAGATTAAAGAACCCTATGATCATACAACTTTTTTTCCCTACCCATTATACGCAAGTGTGTAAGGAGCTGGTCTTCATGTTCCTTAGTGTAAGTTGGTAGTCTGCAACAGACACCAACTAGTTCCCCATCTCATGCTTTACCTGTTAGGACATTAATCCATAAGCATTCAAGACCATTTTCTTCTGAGTGTCAGTGGCTGAGCTGACATATAATGTCATTTTTGACAGAGTTCCATCTTGTGGCATCATATTGACATCCGCATGGTTCATCAGCAGGTTGGAATCTTTAGATCTACCTCAGAGACCTCTGGCAATTGAGCTAACAGTGTAACTGAAGATACAATTTCATGACCTCTCCCTTTTCAGATAAAAATACTGTATGGTGCAGTGTATTCGTTTTGGATATTTTAGACTTAATTTTGTGTGTGCACGCGCGTGTTTTGAAAGTGGTGTCAATGTTGTGGGCTTCATTCTTACAGTGGAAAAACCTTTTCAGAAAAATAGGTTTTACACCATTTCCTTAAGACAGTCAGACTCTGGATTAATGTGATCTCCTCTGCAAGTTAGAGCCCCTTATGTGGAATGCTGTGTCTCTAGCTCTCACATACTTTGTCCCAGAGGAGCTCAGCTGTCACCGTTTTAATCCATATACTTCTATGTAGAATACATGAAAACTTGTCTGTAGCAATCCAACAGTTAATACACTAATGGGAGAAGATAGTTATTGGATCATCAATATGTCAGTTGATCTATCTATTGGCCTACTATGTGCTGAAAGAACAGCTATTTAAAAAAAAAAAAGTCTGATAGCCTTATCACACATGTTATTATAAAAGTCCATATTAAACAGAGGTCATAGTTCACTGTGTCCCTTTGGGAAAAAAAGCTAAATATTCAGACTCCCTTCTGTTGACCTGATAAGACCTAGCAAGGGGTGACTAATTAAATATGTGATTTCTTTAAGTGGTAATTGTCTGACTCCTGATGCAGTAGAGCAATCTATTGTACCGACCATGGAATGAACTCAGAAATAGGCTCACCAAGTCATTTGGAGTGGGTGGAAAAAGCACATAATTCAAGATTCATTACTACTTAATGTTTCAATGTTTAGGCTCTGTCCTAATTAACACTGGAAGGGGTGGTAGTTGGCGACAAGTTAACCTTTCTGAAGCTATTCAGATTTCAGTCATCAACATGCATTTACTCCCTCTATTTACCTTTGGTTTTCAGTCTGTATTTACATTGTCAGAGCAACTGGTTCCAGGCAAAATTAGTGTTATCCAGGTTAATGCTATGCATTAGATTTTAAGTCCATTGTAATGTAACACTTCATTACTACCTCTTTCTTCTGTTTAGTTTATGTTCCAGTGTGGATGACCCAATTGGCCATGGCCCAGATTTGTATTCTGTGATCATTATTTTTTCTGTAAAGCTGAGAACGTGATAAAACAGTTGGGTAGCAGAGGCCAACGCCATACTGAGAAGGGAGAGCAAGAGAAATTTTATCTGAAAGAAAAGGCCATCCCAGTCTACCATGCCTGTCTTTTTCAGTTTGGTTCTAACTGACAAACAATCTTCCTTAAAGTCAGTCTAATAATTCAGCTGAACATTAAAATGCAAAGAATTATTTTAAACCAATTTAATTTTTCCACCATAGATGTGGGTTATTTACTGTCTGCATTTGAGGCTGCTTGGACATACCTAGCCATTGGTTTCCCTTTTGTTTCTAATCAGTTTCACTTCTCAGGCACTGCCTCTAATGCACTAGCACATAACTGCAATGTTTGAATTGCAAAAGATAGAAGGGAATATTTAAATCCAAACAGAATTCTCATTGAATTTCTGTAAGTCATAGAAATATTTCTGTTCATTTTGGATTTTGTAAAACCTTACTTCTATAAAACTTAAAATTAAACTTTAAATATGAACTGACCAGTGAGTGTCTCTATCCTAACTTTCCACCTTTTCCAGTCAAACCCTCATCCCTTTTTTGTTCCAGAAACAAAGGTTAGTTTTCTTGTGTAGTCAAACACACACACACACAATACATTTTGTAGTGCTTTACTCATTCTAGTTTTAAATATCCCACATGGAACATCTTTCATCATCTCCCTTCAGAAGCTATTTCACAGTCTAAAAAGATTTCAGTTATGAAGTGTTATGCCTGAGTGTCTAGTTTGAGCTTTACAAGACTATGGGACATGTTGATCTTTTTACAGTAGGAACACCACACACACACACATATATCATTTAAAAGAAAAAAGGACTTCTGCCAATCAACTCATGCATTGTTCCATTCACATAATAAACCAAGATCTGATCTATTCTTTCCAACTCTGAATTTAATATCTGTGGACATTTTTGTTGGTGCTGGTCTATTCTTCTCAGAAGTTAATATCAACATCTTCACTCTGCTATAGTGATCAATACCATTCTCCGGTCTTGCTGTCAGCACCACAGTCAGTATCACGTCTTAAACAAGCTAGGGACAAAAGTCATGTTACTCATATTTGCAGACCCCTAATAAATTTGTAATTTGCCCTACTCATGGGAAGAAGAGACTCCCTGCTCCTTTCTCTTTACACCCAATTTCAGTGCATCCATGCAAGAGAGAATAAACTTTTCCACAATATCTCCACAGACAAAGGAGCATTGTAAGACATAACAAACATCCTCTTTTGGGATGACAGAATGGAAATTTCATCACCAGGTACATGTCTAAAAGTACAACAGTTACGTTTTACTTTGCAACTGGCCAGACTTTTGAATTATCATTGCAGTAAGTAGAAATGCAGTCAGGTAAGCAGCTACAGAAAAGACAGTAAAAGTTTGTAGGAAAATTCCAACAGAAGGAGATGGGAGGAACATATCAAAAAGAAAAAAAAGTCAGAAATAGAATATTCAGCAAAACAATCTTATACAGAATGTAGGCACCGGACATTCACCTCCAACGAAGAGGCCAAAAAATAGCTTATCCATTCATATTACAACAGACATGAGAAATGTAGCCTATCAATGATTATGCACACATAAAAACTGACCTTCTAAAAGCACAACCTATTTACAACATATTCATTTGTTGATAAGCAATGAAAATGTGAACAGACTGCATGCTATATGAACTAACTCATAGGGTTTTTAAGTTTTGCTTTTCCTTGCAGGCAACATAATTACAAAGGTAGTATATAGAAGAAGCTGAAGCCTTTGAATGGAGCATAAACAATTCTCTTAAATTTTCAGTTACATGGGGTTTAGCCAGCAACTCTCATTAGTGCAACTCTGAAAATTTAGAAGCTTGTTTATGCTCCAGCTTCCTCTGTACAGTATCATTGCCTGCAAGGTAAATACAGTGTGTGTGTGTGTGTGTGGGGGGAGGAATCTGAGATAGTCATAATTAATAATATTATGATTAATAAAAGTAAATTATACAATACTAGAAATGGATGGGTCAGGGCTTTGGCTACAGGGTTATAGAGTTTTTCACCAACTTAAAGAGTTACCAACTTAAATGCATCCTGAAATCCAGATAGTAAATTATCATTCAACAACTGCAAGTCTACCTAAAATTAGTCTGATGGCCTCGGTCCAGTTCATTGGACAGGTGTTCCCATTACAAAGATGAACACCACAGCTAGCACTAGCTACCACCCTTTTGGTAGTCTTGGCAGACAGGCCAAGGACTGGATTGTCATGGATACTTAACCTTGTTTCCATTGGTGGTATGTCAAAAACAGGAATTAAGTGTAATTTTGAGGACATGTGGAGAAGACAGTGTATGATCACTGACCATGAGAGGGATACCCCATGGAAAGAGAACATCAGTCTCCAAGGTGGTTAAATCACTCCTTCCATCTGCACTTGATTTAAAAATATATTGTATGAATTAACATATAGTATTGTACTGTATGCTCCATATGGCAACTGCTATTTAACTTCCCTCAGCGTATTATGCCCTCTGCAAAACTAGATGATTTGCCTGCACATTCCCTCCAGCATTAATCTATGTGTTGAATATGAAATATTGCAGCTGGCAAGTTTAGAAATCTTCTCTCTGAATATTGTCTGGATTCAGGCAGTTTCAATCCAAAGGTGGGTAGCCAAATAACACCATACATTTGCTGCCAACGGGGCTGTCCAGAGCTGCCGTAAATTGAACACCACTATCCATCATTCTTCTAATCTGTATAGCTTTAGCCCTCAGTGGCAAAGGTTTGATTTGCACATGTACTTTAACACTTTAACAGTTCCTGGTGGCTATGTTGTGTCAGGGACACCAAAAATATTGTAAATGGTTTAATAAATGTTGACCCTCCCCCATTAATAAGACGACGACAGGCACTGTGAGGCACATGGCAGTTCTGTTCTGCGTGGCTATTCCTACATGGATTGAGGGCTGTTTGCATTAATTTGCTATCACCGCACGTCACCCACCAGCCAGCAGCAGATTCATCACCAGCCAGACGTAGTGGAGGGTAGAATGGAGAGATAATGCAGAGAAAAGATAAACAGGCCCAATGCCAGGTATTTTAATGAATTTAATATCAATTGTACTTGGAAAAATAATGTCCTCAAATCAGCTCTAAGAGTGGCTTGTTCATTCTGTGGCTCACATTTGTGCTGGTGTCCTATGGTAGGGAGGATGGTCTATTGGGTAGGGCACTGGACTGGGACTCTAAAGATGGGGTTAAGGTTCCCAGCTCAACCACAAACTTCTTATATAACCATGTGCAAGTCGTTTACTCTTTCCTGTGCCTCAGTTAGATTAGCAGAGCATGTACAAACTACCTGACATCCAGTAGCTTCCTAATGAATCGACTAATACAGCTATATAGTTAACACTATGCTTGTGCCGTTCAGTATCTCCTGGTTCAGATAGCTCAGTTTTCTGTAGCCTCTGCTTTTAGATTAATAAAATGCATGTGATTATGCAAGAAAGAAAAAAGATGGATCAAAGCATTATTATAGAATCATAATTTCAATACATCTATTGCCTAGGAGGCTGGTTTATGTTTTTCAAGGAAACATTATTATGGGCACAAGAGCTAACTATCCCACTGCATAGGAAAAATAGAAAGTATGGCAAAATGTCTTAACCAGGGGATCGTCAATGATCTGAAACTCAAAAAAGAGTCCTACAAAATGTGGAAACTAAGTCTTGACTTTAGTAAGGCTTTTGATATGGTCTTGCATGACCTTCTCATAAACAAACTAGGGAAAGGCAACCTAGATGGAGCTACTATAAGGTGAGTGCATGACTGGTTGGAAAATCATTCCCAGAGAGTAATTATCAGTTCACAGTCAAGCTGGAAGGGCATGTCAACTGGGATCCTGCAAGGATCAGTTCTGGGTCCAATTCTGTTCAATATCTTTATCAATGATTTAGATAATGGCACAGAGAGTACACTTACAAAGTTTGCGGATGATACCAAGCCAGGAGGTGTTGCAAGTGCTGTGGAGGTTAGGATTAAAGTTCCCAATGATCTGGACATCCTGGAGAAGTGGTCTCAAATAAATAGGATGAAATTCAATAAGAACAAATGCAAAGTACTCCACTTCGGAAGGAAAAATCAATTGCGTACATACAAAATGGGAAATGACGAGAAGAGAAGAGAGAAAAGAGAGAGGAGAGAAAAGAGAGAGGAGAGGAGAGTACTGCAGAAAGGGATCTGGGGGGTCATACTGTATCACAAGCTACATATGAGTCAACAGTAAACATTCTGGAATGTATTAGCAGGAGTGTTGTACGCAAGACACAATAAGTAATTATTCTGCTCTACTCCACGCTCATTAGGCCTCAACTGGAGAACTGTGTCCAGTTCTGGGCGCCACATTTCAGGAAAGATGTGGACAAATTGGAGAAAGTCCAGAGAAGAGCAACAAAAATGATTAAAGGTCTAGAAAACATGCCCTATGAGAGAAGATTGAAAAAACTGGATTTGTTTAGTCTAGAGAAGGGAAGATAGAGGGGACATGATAACCTTTTATTTACTTTAAAACTGTTGTTACAAGGAAGAGGAAGAAAAATTGTTCCTCTTAACCTCTGAGGATAGGACAAGAAGCAATGGGCTTAAATTGCAGCAAGGGCGGTTTAGGTTGGACATTAGGAAAAACTTCCTAAATGTCAAAGTGGTTATGCACTGGAATAAATTGCCTAGGGAGGTTGTGGAATTGCCATCATTGGAGATTCTTAAGAGCAGGTTAGACAAACACCTGTCAGGACTGGTCTAGATAATACATAGTCCTACCTTGAGTTCAAGGACTGAACTAGATGGCCTCTCATGGTCCTCTCATGGTCCTTTCCAGTCCTAGGATTCTATGTCTAAAACAGCATACATGTGAAATGCTGACAGACTCCAGTTATTGGTGGGGCAGGATTGAACATGGCACTTCTGAAGCTTAGTGTATGAGCCTCTACTGCATAAGCTCAAAGTCACATGGCTCTTAGCCAAGGCTGTAGCAGACTCATTAAACTCTAGCTGGGCTAGGTGTCACTAGAGGGGACAGAGCACCACACCACATAGCCATGTGTTACAGAGACAACATGGTCCAATAGACTGAACATAAAAAATAGAAACCAGGGAGTCCAAAGTTTCACTCCAGATTCTGCTAATAACTTGCTGCGTTGCCTTTGCCATGTCATTTAACTGCTACATTAAATGGTAACCAATGAGGTGTCCACATCGGGAAAATGAAAATAATACTATTTCAGTACCTGACAGGGATTTGTGAAGATTAAGTAATGTTTGCAAAATACTTTTAAAATATAAAGCTGTTAAATGCTAAGAGTCAGTAATCTTAATGATCTCAAACAATAGAAGTATTTGACTGCTTAATGCCCATATTCAGACTAAGGCCTGATCCACACCTAAAACATAGGTTGCCCTAGCAACGTTGCTCAGGGATGTGAGAAATTCACACCCTTGGGAGATGTAGTTAAACTGACCGAAATCCCCTTATAGACACCACGAGACGAACAAAAAAATTATTCCATCGACCTAGCTACCACCTCTTGAGGGGGTAGATTTACTATAACAATGGAAAAACCCCTTTCATTGAGCTAGTGTAGTGTCTACACTACAGCAGCATAGCTGCAGTGCTGCAACTGTGATGCTGTAGTGCTTTTAGTGTAGATATAGCCTAAGATGGCATCCTTAATTCTCACCTCCTTCCTTTTTTAGATATTGGACTCTCTGGCCATTTCTTCTGGTAAATACCCTCCACACTTCCATGCACTGCACCAAGGCAAGAGAAAGTTGCCTTGTATGTATGGTGTAGACATACATACATGGGTGAAAGGAGTTGATTCTTTTTTCAGAGCAAGTCATGCTTGTGATAAATGTAATCAGTCTTAATGGAGAAGATTTCTCTCTGGACAACCTGAAAAGGTTCTCTTATCTGACAAAGCTCTTCTACATATTCCATTTAATGTTTCCTTAAAAGTTGGGTACATATTTTAATGCAAGACATAGTGGTTTTCCCAAATGATTATTACATTTCTGAAAGATGTAACACAGTCAAGTTTTCTTTGACTGTAACATTATCCAAGTTGCATGATCAATTGGTCTAACTTTTCAAATCAAAGAACTAGAAAATGGATTTCTATGTCTCTCTAAAGACATTATATGTTGCGTATAAACTTGATTAACCCTAACAGGATTATGTAGATCAGAATAATTTACTCTGCTCAGGAAAAAAACCATTTTGATTAAAAAGTTTTCTTTATAACATGTAATACATCTTCAAATATTTGTTTTCACAAGCTGTGACGCACTTTGTGACAAGGTCACAAAGCATATTTTATCTATAATACTTAAGGCTATGATTTTCTCAAATCACACAAACAAAGGAGAGTTAGACCTAGTCAGAACTCTTTCAGAAATCTTTGAGAGCTGAAACCTTGAAACTACTGTAAGAAGCAGTACTGCTGTCTTTCAGATTAGAAGCAAAACCAAGGTCTGTATCCTTTTGAGTCACTAAAAGATCCCATTGTAGATTTTGCAAAAGCAGCAGTGTCAACACCAATGTCCTACCTAATGTCCAGCTTGGGTAATTACATACAGCCTGCCTAAATTTCCCTTACTGTTTGTTATCATGTGATCTAATTCCTTCTCGCTTCTGATCCTAAATCACTTCATGTTAACCAGATGCTCTATTTTACCCTCGAGATGGCTGAATTTCAGTGCTTCAGGGAAGCAAGTATAAAAAGTTATAATAAAGTTACCATGGGACCTTTCAGGTTGAAAGACAGCCTATAAGTGACATTTATTAAATGAATACACTATAAGTGAAAGGAGAATGTCTTGACAAAATCCCTTTTAAAATTAGGGCTGGCCAGGAAAGGACAGTTACCTGTTCCGTAACTGGCGTTCTTTGAGATGTGTTGCTCAGGTGTATTCCACAGTAGGTGTGCGTGCTCGTCACGTGCACCAGTGCCGGAAGTTTTTCCCTTAGCAGTACCCGTAGTGGGGGAGCCCCGCTGCGACCCCTGGAGTGGTGCCTCTATATCGCGCCATAAAGGGGGCTGCGTGCTCCCCCCACCCTCGGTTCCTTCTTGCCAGACAACTCCGACAGAGGGGAAGGCGGGCGGGATGTGGAATACACCTGAGCAACACATCTCGAAGAACGCCAGTTACGGAACAGGTAACTGTCCTTTCTTCTTCGAGTGATTGCTCATGTGTATTCCACAGTAGGTGACTCCAAGCTACATCTAATGGAGGTGGGTAGGAGTTTAAAGGTTATCGGGGCGGAGCACCGCCCTACCAAACCCGGCATCATCCCGTGTTTGGGAGACGATCGCATAGTGCGATGAAAAGGTGTGGACAGAGGACCACTTAGCAGCCCTGCAGATGTCCTGAATAGGTACATGAGCCACATAGGCCGCCAACGAGGCCTGAGCTCGTGTCGAATGAGCCTTCACTATAGGAGGTGGGGGGACCCCTGCTAGGTCGTAACACGTGCATATACACGAGGTGATCCAGCGGGAGATTCGCTGGGTGGAAACCGGTTGCCCCCTCACGCGCTCAGCCGATGCAATGAACAGCTGAGGGGATTTCCTGAAAGGCCTGGTTCGTTCTAGGTAAAAGGCCAGCGCTCTGCGCACATCTAGCATGTGCAGGCGTTGTTCCTCATTGGAGGAATGGGGCTTAGGACTGGGAGGAAAATGTCCTGATCCATGTGGAAAGCTGAGACTACCTTCGGCAGAAAAGCCAGGTGCGGGCGGAGCTGGACCTTGTCCCTATGGAAGACCATATACGGAGGTTCAGAGGTCAAGGCCCTAAGCTCCGAGACCCGGCGGGCTGAGGTGATAGCCACCAGGAACGCAACTTTCCACGATAAGTGAGACCAGGAACACGTGGCCAAGGGTTCAAAGGGGGGACCCGTGAGGCGGGAAAGCACTAGGTTCAGGTCCCAGAGTGGGACCGGGGGTCTGGCGTAAGGGAATGCCCGATCCGGCTCTTTTAAAAACCAGGATGTCATGTGGTGGGAAAATACCGAGTGACCATGCACCTGGGGAAAGCACCTGGAAAGCCGAAATGGCCGCTAGGTGTACCCTGACCGAGGAGGGCGCCAGCCCTTGAGTCCTAAGGGACAGGAGGTAATCGAGGATGAGCTGGATAGGTGCGGAGGAGGGGGAGGAGCCCCTCTCCCTCGCCCACATGGAGAACCGGTACCATTTGGCCAAGTAGGTTCGTCATGTGGACGGCTTCCTGCTCTCAAGCAGAACCTGTCTAACATCCTCAGAACACCTCCCCTCCTCCTTGTTTAACCATGGAGCAGCCACGTTGTCAAGTGAAGCGCTGCCAGGTTGGGGTGCAAGAGACATCCTCCCTCCTGGGAGAGGACGTCCGGTCGAAGCGGCAGCCTGCGCAGGGGGGCCACTAAAAGTTCTAGGAGGGTCCCGTACCAACGTTGACGGGCCCAATCCGGGGCTATCAGGATAATCCGCACCCTGTCTGCCTTTACCTTCTGGAGCACCTTGCCTATCGGGGGAAGGGCGGGAAGGCATAGAGCAGGCGGCCAGACCATGGAAGTAGGAACACGTCCGATATCGCCCCTTTGCCCTCTCCCGCCCTGGAGCAGAACCGAGGGCAGAGGCGATTCTGGACGGTGGCGAAAAGATCTACCTGGGGAGTGCCCCACTCTAGGAAGAGCCACCTGGCCACCTCTCTGTGTAGAGACCACTCGTGCTGTTGGGAGAAAACCCTGCTTAGATGATCCGCAAGCGTATTGTGCTTGCCGGGCAGGTGAAAAGCCCTCAAAAGAATATTGTGGGCTATACAGAACTCCCACAGGTGCTGAGCTTCCTGGCACAAGGCCACGGAACGCGTGCCCCCTTGCCTGTTGATATAATACATTGCGGTCGTATTGTCCGTGAGGACTCTGACCACCTTTCCCCCTAGGTGCCGGCTGAAAGCCATGCACGCCAGGCGCACTGCCCTGAGTTCCCTGACATTTATGTGTAAGGACAATTCCGAGGACGACCATCTGCCCTGGGTTTTGAAGTTCCCCACATGGGCTCCCCATCCTACGTCCGAGGCATCCAACACCAGATCTAGTGAGGGAGGGGTCTCCCGGAAGGGGATACCCTGAAGCATGTTGCTCGGGAGGGACCACCATTGCAGGTCGGCCACTACATGGGGTGGTAACGCGATGACCTTGGCCAGGCCGTCCCTGGCCTGGGAATACTGGGAGGCCAGCCAGAGATGGAGGGGCCTCATCCTGAGCCTGGCATGTCGCACCACTGCGGTGCATGCTGCCATATGGCCTAGGATTTGAAGGCACACCCATGCCGTCGTCACAGGGAAGGTCATGACCGAGGCGATGAGACCTTTGAGCATCTCAAACCTGTCCCGGGGGAGGGAAGCCGTGGCCACCACTGAGTCTAACAGCGCCCCTATGAAGTGTATGCCCTGAACCGGCACTAACGTGGACTTGTCCTTGTTTACCACTAGGCCTAGACTCATGCANCGGGGGAGGGAGGCCGTGGCCACCACTGAGTCTAACAGTGCCCCTATGAAGTGTATGCCCTGAACCGGCACTAACGTGGACTTGTCCTTGTTTACCACTAGGCCTAGACTCATGCAGGTATCCAGCAGGAACTTTATCTGCGCCTGCACCTGGGACCGAGACTTGCCCTTGAGCAGCCAGTCGTACAGGTAGGGGAAGATCTGCAGCCCGTTCCTCCTGAGATGGGCTGCCACTACCGCCATGCATTTGGTAAAAACCCTGGGGGCCGTGGAAAGGCCAAAGGGAAAGACCGTAAACTGGTAGTGGTCCCTCCCTACCAGGAAGCAGAGGAAGCGCCTGTGACCCTTGAAAATATGGATATGGAAGTACGCATCCTGGAGGTCCAGGGCTGAGAACCAATCTCCCGGGTCCAGGGACGGATCAATTGAGGCCAGGGACACCATGCGGAATTTACAGCGGACCAAAAATTGGTTGAGATTCCGCAGGTCGAGGATGGTCTGGAGCCCGCCTTTCGCCTTCGGGATCAGGAAGTACTGGGAGTAAAGTCCTTTGCCCGGAATTCCTGAGGTACCCTCTCCACCATGCCCAGGGTGAGGAGGCGCGTCACCTCCTGATTTAGAAGGAGGGCGTGCTCCGGGTCTCCNAGACCGTAAACTGGTAGTGGTCCCTCCCTACCAGGAAGCAGAGGAAGCGCCTGTGACCCTTGAAAATATGGATATGGAAGTACGCATCCTGGAGGTCCAGGGCTGAGAACCAATCTCCCGGGTCCAGGGACGGATCAATTGAGGCCAGGGACACCATGCGGAATTTACAGCGGACCAAAAATTGGTTGAGATTCCGCAGGTCGAGGATGGTCTGGAGCCCGCCTTTCGCCTTCGGGATCAGGAAGTACTGGGAGTAAAGTCCTTTGCCCGGAATTCCTGAGGTACCCTCTCCACCATGCCCAGGGTGAGGAGGCGCGTCACCTCCTGATTTAGAAGGAGGGCGTGCTCCGGGTCTCCGGGGACCTCTCGGGGCAGAGCATGATGGGGTGGGGTTGAACGAACTGCAGCATGTACCCCTTGGAGATGGTACTGAGGACCCAACGGTCCGACGTTATACGGGACCATTGGACTCTGAAGGCAGATAAACGGTTGCCAAAAACCAACTATATTAACTGGGGGGCTACCCTGGCAACAGGCCCGGTGGCCCCCCGCTAAGAGTCAAAAACGCCTCTTCCCCTGCCTCTTGCTCTTCCAGGGGCCGAACGGGACTGGCGCTGTGACCTGTGCCTCTGGTCCCTAGGCCTCTTAGGTGGGGGCTCGTATCTGCCCCTTACGGGGGGAGCCGAGGGCTGCGGCCTGGGTTTGTCCTTAGCTGGCGGGACATACAGGCTGACGGTCTGCAGGGTGGTGCGGGAATCTTTCATCCCGTGCAGACGAGTGTCCGTTTGGTCCGCAAACAGGGCCTTGCCATCAAAAGGGAGGTCCTGCATGAGGGACTGGGATTCCACGGACAGCCCCGACAGCGAGAGCCACGACGCCCGTCGCATGGAGATAGCAGAGGCCATCGAATGGGCCGCTGTGTCGGCCGCATCCGATGCCACCTGGAGCGTCGCTTTCGCCGCTGCCGCACCCTCGTCAACTAGAGCCCTGAATTCCTTCCTGTCCTTTTCCTGGAGGGAAAGCTCGAATTTCGGCAGAGACCCCCACAAGTTAAAATCATACCTGCTCAGGAGTGCTTGATGGTTTGCCACCCTGAGCTGGAAACTCGCAGAAAAATAAACTTTTTTCCCCAAAGTGTCCAGTCTCCTGGCATCTTTATCTTGGGGGTGGGTGCGGGCTGGCCGTGCCTTTCGCGGTGGTTGACGGACTCCACGACCAGTGAGTTCGGGGTAGGATGAGTGTATGAGTACTCATGCCCCTTTGTTGGCACAAAGTACTCCCGCTCAGCCTTCTTAGAAATGGGCGGCAGAGAGGCGGGGGTTTGCCAGAGCCCGATAGAAATATTGGCTACTCCTTGGTGAAGCGGCAGGGCCACACGGCCCGGTGCCGAGGAGGACAGGACATTAAACAAAGTGTCCGACGGCTCCTCCATCTCCTCAGCCTGGAGCTGGAGACTAGAGGCTACGCGTCGGAGAAGCTCTTGAGCCCTAAAGTCCTCCTGAGAAAGAGGGGGCGGCGCCGCTATGGACTCGTCCGGTGCCGACGAGACGACCGGTTCTGCTTCCAGGGCATCGGCCGGTACCGTTGGGTCGAACTCCGCGTCTGGTTCTGGGCGCGGCGCCGGTGGTTCAGTACCCGAGGACTGCTCTCGGTGCCAAGACGGGGACGCCGAGTGGACCTGAGATGCCCCAGCTACGGAACGGGGTCTCTCCGGTGTGGGTGCTTGAGGCCACGGTGCCCACTGGCACCACTATCCTTGCCAGGGTGCCCTTTGCCACTGAGCCAGCTGAGGTCCAAGCAGAGCTACTTGCTCTTGAGGGATGATGCAGCCCGGGGAGGGATGGCTGGGAGCCGAGGCCGAAGTTACCGAGGAGCGCACGGTGCCGTACAAGCGGCTGGACCGGTCCCTGCCATGTCGGTTCTGACCCCGGGATTTGGACCTCGACGACGATGAGATGTAAACGTCGGTGACGGTCAGGATTCACTCCGAGCAAGGCGTGCGCCGTGGTATGAGCAGCGGTGCCGATGGCGTCGAGACCTGCTACCACTCCGGTTGGAAGAGGAGCGTCGATGCTTCCTGTCCCGGCGCCTGCAACCCCTCAGGGCAGAGGAAGACTCCGGAGACTTGCTCTGCGGTGACCCAGTCAGCGGAGTGGAGATCTGACGCGGGCTACGGGCAGGCCCCATGGATCGAGCAGGCACCTCAACCTCCGACCTGGTAGGGGAGGGCTGGTGAGCGTCCAGCGGCGGCTTCCCTCGGGACTGGGGGCCCGACTCGGGTGGCACGCCCGGCACCGGCAGGACGAGGATGTCACGCGCTGCCTGAGCTGCCTCCGGCGTCGACGGCATCCTCACCGCAGGAGAGGAGCGCGCGGATGGGACGGGACTGCTCCGCTCGATGCGAGTCGGAGGTCTTGGTCCCGAGAGGGATTGTGGGCTGCCCAACTCGGGTCCGGCCTCACCCCTGTCTTTATTTTGGCGCCGCTGGGTCTTGGCTTGCTTCTTAGTTGGGGAGCGGTGCCGACTGGTGGATGGGGCCTCGCTCCGCTCCGAGGACGTGGTGCCCGGCGCCAGGTCCGGTCGGCGCGCCGGTGCCGGGGCCAATGCCGACTCCATAAGCAGGGCCCAGAGTCGGATATCTCGTTCGCGTTTAGTCCGGGGCTTGAAGGACTTACAGATTTTGCAACGCTCACTTATGTGAGCCTCGCCCAGACAGCGAAGACACTGAGTGTGTGGATCGCTTCTGGGCATAGAATTGCGACAAGAGTCACACGACTTGAAGCCTGGGGCCCGGGGCATGCCCGGAGCCAGGCTACTAACTAGAGAAAACTAACTACAGTCGAAGATTGTACTACTAAGGATAGACGCTACAGCAATGCTGGAGCACAAGTTTCGACTACCTTCACTGGCGACAAGAAGGAACCGAGAGTGGGGGGAGCGCGCAGCCCCCTTTATGGCGCGATATAGAGGCGCCACTCCAGGGGTTGCAGCAGTGCTCCCCCACTACAGGTACTGCTAAGGGAAAAACTTCAGGCACAGGTGCACGTGGCGAGCACACACACCTACTGTGGAATACACATGAGCAATCACTCGAAGAAGAAATAAAAATTCTGCTTTGTGGAAAAAATGAGGTTTCAAAACTAGTTTTCATTCAACATCAGAATAAAACCAAGATCTTTCAAAGTTTTTCTTAAAAAACAAAACAAACCTCCTTCCCCACTCTCCACAAAGTAGCCAATAGCCCAGTGGTTATGACACATACCTGTATGTGAGACACCCAGGTTCAAGTCTGGTCTGATTTGGAGCATAGATTTGAATCTGGGTCTTTTACACCTGTGGGGAGTGCTCTAAACAGTGGGATATTGACTATTCCAGAGTAGAGTTAGTCAAAAGATTCCCAAACAGTTTTATGTAAAATACATATGATCAATTTCAATACAAGCCCATAAAAAGTGAAGAATAAAGTGCTTTAGCCTTAGCCAACTGACATCTTCAGGTTTTCACAGGAGATTAGACTGTTTTTATTACACTCTCAGTATATCATATAAGGAGCCTTCTACAGTTAAAAAGTAGTTTCTCCATAGCCTTTGTATGATCATTCCTCACTCCAATCACATTCCAGAAGTTTGTACTCTCTTTGTTGAAAGTCCATGGGGATTAGAAAAGGACATATTGTCTTGGGCCTTTCCTGGTTTTCAAATAGTCTTCCTTAATGTACATTTCAGCCAAGCTGCCAGTATCCTTCCTATAAGTTCCTCCAGGACAGATTTATTTTGCCCAACTAATTGCTTCCCTTATTTTTCTTTTCTATATTACCTTTTAATGCTTTTTTCTAACACTCATCCAAAAAACATGTAGGCCTGTGCTTACCTCTAAATCATATGCTATGTTCCTTTGAAGTATATTTATCCATCCTACTGAAATAGATGGTACAATTGTATCTCTCGCTCATTTAAAATAAACAAAACAAAAAGGAATGCCAGAGCTATAAGATGGAAATTCTATTTTCTCCCATGTTCCTAAAGAAGGTTTCTTTTATATTCCCAACTTTTGTAACTTCTTCCTTATATTAAGTAAAAAATCAAATTGATAAAATGAAATGATTTTGAATGGCACATGTTTTTAATTTAAAGTGGATTTAGGTATTGGCTCTCTTTTTCCTACAGCTCTGTCCCAGTTATTTTTCAATATTGGATGCTGCTGCTCTGCTGCTTCCAGGAGAACCAGAAATGAAGTCAGAGAAGCATGCTGATCACCAAGGTCAAAGAAAAACAAAAAACTCTGAGTGAACTTCTCCACAGGACTTAAGTGTTTAATATCAATACAGCCGGTCTGCAAGGTTATGAATATATTAGCTAAAACTTAAACAAGTCTCCCCCTTGTTTCCTCCAATATTCAAGCTTAAGGCAGGTTGTTTTAGTCATATAAAACTTAAAAGTTTAGAATTTCATTTAGACATTTTTGAAATGAAACATTTGGAGTTGAAACAGCTTTTCATTTTTAAATCTACTTTTGAAAAAAACAAAATATATTTTTTTTTAAATGAAACATTTCATTCAAGCTGAAACAAAATTATGTTCTGACTTTTCAGTTTGCCAAAAAGCTCAAAAAATTGCATTGGGTAAACCCGAAACAATTATTTTCCCTCATGATTTTTCAGAATGGGCAGTGGAAGGACCCCAGATGCCAGTTTTCTCTCCATGAACCTCCATTTCTTCCTCCCCTAGTTTCCCATTACCTCCTCCTATTGCCCCCAACCACCACTAGTGGGAAAGAGCTGCTCCTGAAACTCCTATGTACCTGGTCTTATCAGCAGGCTCCTGGTCTTATCAACAGGCCTGAAGCACATAGATAAAGCAGAAAGCTGAGTGCCCCTTATGGGGGATCACCAAGTGATCTCCCCTCATCCATAACCAGTCCCTCACTCTGACTCTGCCTCCAAAGTAGTTCTGTAAAAGCTGTACGAATACTACTATTCACTAGTGAGGAAATCAAGAAAACTCAAAGATCAGCTTGGAGGTGGAGGCCAATATCTTTCCAAAAGTGACTAATGATTTTGGGTGTCTAGCTGGAGACATTGAAAAGGGGTCTATTTTCAGAAAGTGTTGAGCGCTTGCTCTCAAAATGAGGCCCCTTTAAGGTGTCTCAGGCTGGAAACCCCAAAATGGAGGCACTCAAAATGTCTAGTCACAGTTGAACCTCTTGGCCAGAAGGACCAGAGTGGGGGATAAGAATCAGCTCCTTGAATCTGCTCTATACCTCTCAAGGAAGACTCAGAACATGTCTTTAATATGAATGTATTAACAGGAAAAGTAAATTCCCTATATCCCTCTATTGACTGGTAAGATTTTTATTATTCTGAGGACAAACCTATGATCTCCCACTGTAAAGCCAATTCAACAGACTGTTTAAGGTGGGTCTATTGTGGCAAATGCCCAGAAGCACCAATTATATAGGATTTCACATTCTCCAATGTCAGGGGCTTAGTGTGAGAATTGTGAGCACTAAATTCCAAAGAAAGCGGCACACGTTGTATATCCTGATATTCAGGACAGAATTAGAAAATGCAGAATGGTTTCAATTCTAACAATTAAGGAGAGATACTGTAAGATGTGACTTAGTGCCACAGGAGGTCTGATTCAATATAGCTTATGTAGGAATGCTCACTAAAATTGCTACTATCTCTAGGCCTCAGAGATTTACAATGACCTCACTGCACATTAAGTGACGGGGGACATTGGCTGCACTGAAGGAAAAGGTGTGCGGTCCCTTTATGGGTTAGCTAAGCAGAAAGTGACTTGCTGCAGCCGTTTCAGACCAGATCACCACAGTGATGCTGACCAATCCCCGCAGCTGACCAGAAGGTAGCGAGGACTACTTAGGACCACACCAGTTTAGGAAAACCCCTCTTTTACCTAGACCAGGAGGAGCAGCAGGGAACAGCAATACAGCAAACTTTGCTCTCTGAGTTATTCTGTCATGTGATAGCAGACCAGTGAGAACAGGTAAGGGCCCACCCCCCTTCCAATCCACAGCAGCCCAAGCAGGAATGTTGTAGCAGACAGGGAAGAGAAGGGAGTTTCAAAGTCATCAGTGCAGGGCCATAGCAGGCATGTTAGAGCAGAAAGGGGAGAGGGTTCCAAACCTAGCACAGAGTGGGTGGAGTGGGGCTTGAGGGGCCATGGGAGACTGAGGGGTGGGATCCTTGCCACATGGACAAGGGGTTGGACCATGGACCAGGGTTGGTGGATCCCAGGGTAGTCTGTCTGCCTACCAAATGGAATTCCCTTTATGGGGAAGGAACATGGATCCTGGGTAAGCAAACACTCCCAGTGGTGAACTAACTGCCTTTGGGGATGGGGGAGCCAACAGAGAATTGATTTAAGTAGCCCAGGTAACTGCTTCCAAATTTTCCACAGCACTACAAGGCTTACAAGGTGCAGTGGGTTGCTCAAAACTACATTTGAATGAATGAATGGATTACAGAAGAGGAGAGCAACACAGCTGGCAGGGGTGAGTGTGACCAGAACCAGATGGAGATTGTAGGGGCAGGGTGTGAAAGTGAGTCCCTCCCATCCAATGCTGCAATGGGTGTCTGTAGGGGGGACCTCGGTGGCATTCATGGAACTTGCCCACTTTTCTTTTTGAGGGACCCACGTGAGGAAGGGGAGGGTAGTCACTTACCCTTCCCCCCCAGGAGGCAGGAGACACTAAATCTAGCGGGATAGCAGAACTAGCAATAGGCTACAGGCAGGGCTGGATTTACACCTTATGTACCCCTAGGCACAACATCTTCAGTGCCCCCCCCCGACCTACAGTTGACCTTCATGTTTTCCATAAAAAAAAGAGACTTTTAAGCCACTTATCTTTTAGGCACCCCTAGAATGCCAGGGGCACTAGGCACGAGCCTACTGTGCCTAATTTGAAATCTGGCTCTGGCTACAGGATGTGGGGGTGGGTGGGTGGAGGGAGGGAGACATGGTGTCCTAGGAACTGTGTCAGGGAAGTCTGGGGCACAGACACCTTCTACAGAAGCTGATGGCATTCCACAGCTATTGCCAGCAGGGCCGGCTCCAGGCACCAGCGCACCAAGCAGGTGCTTGGGGCAGCCAACGGAAAGGGGGTGGCACGTCCGGCTCTTTGGCGGCGGGTTCCTCAGTCCCTCTCGGAGGGGAGGACCCGCCGCCGAAATGCCGCCGAAGAATAAAGCGGCGCCGTAGAGCTGCCGATCGCGTCTTTTTTTTTTTTTTTTTTTTGCGCCACTTGGGGCGGCAAAAATGCTGGCGACGGCCCTGATTGCAAGCTAACCTTCAGTTGTTGCAGACACCTCGCAAGGGGGTGGGAGCCCTTAATGGAGGGGTGTGATTTATGATCAACCAACAACTCACTCTCTGATAGGAAGTGTGAGTTTGTAGGATAGATTTTCTGACCAGAGGCAACTGGGGTGCAACAGGGCACTGAAGGTGCCCCAGTGGTCAGTCATGAGTACGGTTATGCTGGGGTGGCTGACCCGATGGGAGTTCACCTTCTCAGTATTACTAAAGATAAAATTTGGGAGGTGAATATATAGACATATTATCACTGTTACAGAAGGAGGTGCTGACAGAGAGTAACCCATGGCAGAGCAAGCCGGGCAATGAAATGGCTAGAACATAGGAAAATTGGGAAGCTGCAGGCATCATTGCAGAGGTTTACCCAGACAGAAGCCCAGCATGGTTGCAATATATGGATATTATCTGGTGAGCACGTAATATGTTTGGGGGCATGGCTTAACTACAACAAACAGTTTAGATTGAGGACGGCAACACAAACCAGGAGCCGGTGGGACATGCCACTTCATACCCTGTGATTAGAGTGGTTGACACCACAGGGGCCTGGTTTCTACACTGACAGTGGCCCGTTCATTCCACAACAAGCCCACCAGAGGCTCATAATGACATGACTGGGCATGTAATCAAAGTGGTTGTTTTCGTATCACCTGCAAATCTAGGTGGTCTTCTGAAATGTGCATTGGGGTCATACAGCCCTCAATTGTCACAGCAGTTGGGGAAGGCCACAGTGGGAAAATAGAAACAGGGAAGGGTAAGTCAGATGCCACACGCAGACCCATGGGGTAGGAACAGGGCATGGGGGGCCAAAGCACACAGAGGCCCATTACAGAGGAACAGGTGCTGCAGTAAATGGTGTCATTAGTAACCCAACAATGTGCATCAACCATCTCCACTTGCCTATCAGTCCTTATGTTGGCCGGTAGGCTGACTGGTTACCCAGATTCTTGTAGTTCGGAAATTTCTAGTGGGTTGGTCTTAAAGCACTGGCCCTAGGGAGGATACGCGTTGTCCCATCACTGTTAAGATGCTTAGGGATCTGATGCGGATCCTAGAGCCTATATATCATTATGGACCAGCATGTCTGCTAGCATGTTTTTGTAACTCTGACGATCAATAAACTAGTACCCAGGTCCTGAAGGGACTCTTCTGGAAGGGCTTTCGAACTAAGGAATATACATTGTGAAGGGCACTCAGTGATATTGACCTTGAGGAGATCAAAGACAGCTCAAGGAGGCCAGGGTGAATCCATTATTCTCCAGGAGAATGTCAAGCCCAGGGTCAGCCTTGGGGAGGCTGAGGGCATGCCTGGCAATAAGGCCAGGGAGGGATAGGCTCTTCTTGATCCACAGTGACTAGAGTCCCCTCACAACATACCAATTTGTTACAGTTTTAAGATGGGGACTGATGAAGTTGGGATTTCCAGCACGTGAATTTGCTTCCCACTCATTCAGGATCCAGACCACAGGAGCAACAGTCCAGCTAGATCTGGGGGCTAGTAAAATTCAGGCAATTGGACACTGACATTCTGAAGCATACAGAACATACGAGAGATCCCAAGTGGGATCATTATTAATTTTCCTTTTTGTTTGCATTGCAGATGTTGGCAGATGGGCCAGGCAGATGGTGATAGTTTACTGGGTGTATAGGTGGGCTTCCACGTTGTCTGGAGTATTGCAGCTGGGCCTCAGTGATGAAGCAGTCCTGAGCTGGCAGAGGAGGAGGGGCATGTTATGGGACCAGCTGTTGCCCCTTTTGTACACTGTGGTGGCCTGTGAGCAGGCACTAGGGTGACCAGATGTCCCAATTTTATAGGGACAGTCCTGATTCGTGGGTGTTTTTCTTATATAGGATGCTATTACCGCCCCCATCTCCTGTCCTGATTTTTCACACTTGCTGTCTGGTCACCCTAGCAGGCACCAGTGATGACTGTGGTTCACCCTGGGGAAAATGATATGGAAACATGTAAGGGAGTGGACTTACTGCTCAGAGCTAAGAGGAACTTTTAGCAGATTCTAGAACTTTTCCCAGAGTAAAAAAATATATTTGGTCAGACATTTGCAACACTGGCTGTGGAAGGGAGCTGTGAAGGCCCCTTGGCTTGACAAGGCTAGGAGATTGTGAATAAGGAGGTGGCCAAATTCATAAGTGGAGAGATCAGTAATTTCTTATCCTGACATAGCATATGGGGCATCAGAATTATTCAGGGAGGATGGGGTCCACCCAGCAGATTTAGGAGATGATATATTTTTGGCCAGTATTAAAGAAGGCATTAGTAGACGTCTGGGAACCAGAAACAGCTACGCTAATTGCTGGCACCTCCTTGTGGTGGATGACCAGTGCAGATGCTCCATAGAGAAGGTATATGGTGATCAGATAGAATGGATTGGTAAAGGAGTTCTAAAAGAATACCTCTTTTAGAGGAATGGAAACAGGAAGGTGGTTCCAGGATCCTATGACTGGTATGGCAGGGAGCCAACCCCTCCCGTCGTAGTCCTCTTAATCCTCATTCAAGCAGGGTAGGTGGTTGGCAGGGTCCAAGCAGTGGGTTGGCTGAGGACCAGGATGGGTAAAAGGGGAGAGCTGAGAGCAGTCCCTTCTCCCTTCCCTCTCCGCCCCTGGGTATATATAAATGATTATAAAATTACCTGCACTGCACATTTTTTTTCTGCTGGGTACTCCCTGACGCTGAGGAATAAAGCCTAATTAAGCCACATCCAGTGTCTCCTGTCCTCCTTCTGGTCTAGCTGAGCTAAAGCTTGTTTGGGGCAAACTTCCACCAAAGCCAGCTGGACACTAGCAGTGCAAACACTCCCTTTGCAGAGTAAAAAGGAACTGAATGAGATGATACAGTAATTGCATTCATATTTAAAACTAGCTCAGATTATCATTACAGCATTAATTACTGCCCCCCAGAAGAAAATGTCTAGGATCAAGATTCACACTACAGAATGCAGTGTGAATGGTGGAAGACCGCTGCACCAAGTCAAACAATCACTTGAAAATTACAAAACGGAGTCTACACATTTAACACTACAGACAGACTTTTCCCCCCCTAACGAAAAATGGCTGTCTCATAAAAGGAGATGTGAAATAGTACGTAAAGGGCTATTCCAGTAGCAGTTCAGAAACATGAGCATGCTGCTACTAGGTCCTTGAAAACTTCTTTTAACTGTCCCAGGGAGAACAATGAATTGCAGACTTTTGTAATTGTGACAGGATTTTCAAGAGAGGGAATTGCATGGGCAACTTAAATATAGACTGGATATGTCTATTGATACAAACTATATAAACCATGGGACACTTACAATCCATGACCATGTTTTTCCACAGTCCCTAGTCTGATCCATGGACTACCAATGTGGCAACATGTACTTGCTCTCTGCTGTCAGAGAATACATCCAGAGCCGAGTTGGTTTCCTAATTGGCCAGACACATGCTTTCAATGCATAAGCCCTATGAATCAGAGTTTCTCTGTCTATACAATAATAATCTCCGAATTTGTGGCAGGGCAAATCCCCTCCTCCCCCCGACATCTTTGCCTGCTATAGAAGCGCCCCCCCCCCCCCCCCCAAAGAGTGAGAATGGAAGATGAACATGGGAGCAGGTCCTGGATGTGATCCCATGGAGGTTTTTTTTTAATTTATTAGTTTGTTTTTGAGGGGAAGAGGTGGCATGTGGATGGTCTGGAGAATTTGATGAATTTGGGGACAGTAAGGATGAAGATTTAGCCTATATATTGAGGAGAATGGGAAAGAAGGAGAAACTGTAGAGGAGAGGGGAAAGAATAAGGCAAATGCTATCTAATAGGACAGACCATAAACTACAGGGTAGGAGGACAGTAGATAGAGAGAGAAGGGGGGGGGGGGAGATATTAAAATCGACCAAGGAAGAGATAGAGATTTACAAAAGAAAGAAAAAAAACATGGAGTTGGGAACAGGAAAAAGGAAAGTGAAGAAAGACATTCTGTAAAATGTTACATTAAAGAATGTTTAATAGAAAGGAAAGAAAAAAAAAAGTGTTGTAATGAAATCCATGAGAACCTACACAAATATTAAATATTAATGTTTGAAGTGGGGGAGGATTTATTGGCTTTTCCCTCTCTCTAATCAATGCTGCTAAACCATCCCAGGCAAGAATGACATCTTAAATTTATAAAGCTACTTCTGACAAGCTTTTTTATTGCCTTTGAAATTAAAAAAAGAAAGAAAGACAGGCAAGTATTGACACAAACAAAATGACCAGGGGAGGATATACCTGCTCCCTTTACAAGGTCTCTGAATTGTCAACTCTTTGGGACAGGGACTGTTTTGTTGTTAGGTGTTTGCACAGGACAAAGGGGTCCTGGTCCATGTGTAGGGCTCTGTGGCAACATATAATAAATCCACCCATAATGTGCAACACAGATGTACAGGTAAAGTATCCAAATATTCCATTTCAATGAATTAAAGGAACACTTTTGCAAGATAGACTCCCAAAACTACCACCTTCAATTCAGGCATGTTTCTAAAGTGCTGTCAGCAGGGAGTTAGACTGGAAAGATACCTTTGATGGAAGCAGACCAGGATAGTAAAAATTAAGTACTTTGGAAGAAGGCCAAGCTGTTTGAAAGTTTTTATCCAAGAGGAGACAATAGGAAAAAGAACAGGGTGAGTGTAGAAGGGGAGGAGAATTCAGATCTTTATAATTTCAAATGATTCCATAGTGAATGCTTCTTCTATTCAACTAGGAAAAGATGCAGTATAAAGATGCCCATGTGTTGCTTGTAAAACAAAATTAGGCTATGAGAAGGAAGAAACACCAAATCAATAGAGGATCACTTCTTGGCTGTTCAACACCCAATTCTACTTTTATTTCTTGCCCCAAAATTGCTTATAAACACAGTCTTGTAAAAAAGTAAGCTTTTTTGCAACCCCTTTAAAACCTCTGTATTTCACTGCGACATAGAATACTTTAGCAACATGTTAAGTTACTGAAGTCTCATAGCTGCAATAAAGAGAGCAGAGCTCAGAGCTGGCTCTAAAATGTGTTAAAAAACCTACAGTAACAGTGAGGTTTGTTCCCCCCCCACACACACACACACTCAAGTTGCATAGTCACTTTGGACCAGAAGCAAGAAGTAGACTTCTCATGTCTGGAGCTGCATAGTGACACTGACATCATCATCCCACACATTTTTAAAAACTGCCGGAGTAACTGCTTTGTGACAGAGGATGGCAAACACTTCCACCACCACCACCCTGCAAAAACAAACACACATAAATTTGAGTGAACACTCTCCAAAATTTACTTCTTTATACTAGGGCTGTCGATTAATCACAGTTAACTCACACGATTAACTCAAAAAAGTTAATCACTAGTAAAAAATTAATCACAGTTTTAATCACACTGTTAAACAATAGAATACCAATTTAAATGTATTAAATATTTTTGGATGTTTTTCTACATTTTCAAATATATTGATTTCAATTACAACACAGAATACAAAGTGTATAGTGCTCACTTTATATTATTTTTATTACAAATATTTGCACTGTAAAAAAAGAAATAGTATTTTTCAATTCACCTCATACAAGTGCAATTCACCTCATACATAATGCAAACTCTTTATCGTAAAAGTGCAACTTACAAATGCAGATTTTTGTTACTTAACTGCATTCAAAAACAAAACAATGTAAAACTTTAGAGCCTACAAGTCCACTCAGTCCTACTTCTTGTTCAGCCAGTCACTCAGACAAACAAGTTTGTTTACATTTGCAGGAGATCAAGCTGCCCACTTCTTGTTCACAATGTCATCTGAAAGTGAGTACAGGCGTTCACATGGCACTTTTGTAACTGGCGTCGCAAGATAATTACGTGCCAGATGCACTAAAGATTCATATGTCCCTTCATCTTCATGCTGATGGGTTCTGCTCGATAACGATCCAAAGCAGAGCAGACCGACGCATGTTCACTTTCATCATCTGAGTCAGACGCCACCAGCAGAAGGTTGATTTTCTTTTTTGGTGGTTCGGGTTCTGTAGTTTCCGCATCCGAGTGTTGCTCTTTTAAGACTTCTGAAAGCATGTTCCATACCTCATCCCTATCAGATTTTGGAAGGCACTTCAGATTCTTAAGCCTTGGGTCGAGTGCTGTAGCTATCTTTAGAAATCTCACATTGGTACCTTCTTTGCGTTTTGTCAAATCTGCAGTGAAAATGTTCTTAAAACAAACGTGTGCTGGGTCATCACCCAAGGCTGCTATAACATGAAATACATGGAAGAATGCAGGTAAAACAGAGCAGGAGACATACTATTCTCCCCCAAGGAGTTCAGTCAAAATTTAATAAATACAGTAATTTTTTAATGAGCGTCATCAGCATGGAAGCATGTCGTCTGGAATGGTGGCTGAAGCATGAAGGGGCATATAATTGTTTAGCATATCTGGCACATAAATACCTTACAGTGCCAGCTACAAAAGTGCCGTGCAAATGCCTGTTGTAACTTTCTGGTGACATTGTAAATAAGAAGCTAGCAGCAGTATCTCCCATAAATGTAAGCATACTTGTTTGTCTTAGCAGTTGGCTGAAGTAGGACTGAGTGGACTTGTAGGCTCTAAAGTTTTACATTCTTTTATTTTTGAATGCAGTTATTTTTGTACATAATTCTACATTTGTAAGTTCAACTTGCATGATAAAGAGATTGCACTACAGTGCTCATATAAGGTGAACTGAAAAATATTTCTTGTGTTTTTTACAGTGCAAATAGCTGTAATTAAAAATAAATATGAAACAAGCACTGTACACACTTTGTATTCTATGTTGTAATTGAAATCAATATATTTGAAAATTTAGACAACATCCAAAATATTCAAATAAATGGGATTCTAATATTAACAGTGTGATTAATTGCAATTAATTTTTTTAATTGCTTGACAGCCCTACTTTATACTTATTTTGGCTTGATAGCTGGGCAGAAAGTGGATTTCTTATCCCCTGAAAATTTCATATTTTGAATTTTTTTCCCATCCTGAAATGGGACAGACTCAAAATCTCAATATTTTGCAAACCGAATATCCCAATAAATTTTTGGTTCAGGTCAATTGAGACAATGTTTCAATAATTTTGAAATGCTTTATTTAGATTATATATAAATAATTTCAAAATGATAAGTCCTTTTAAACAGGAAAATTTGATATTTTTTTTCTTTTAGAAAATGTCAGAACATGCTGTTTCAACAATTTCAAAACTTTTATTTCAAGGTTTCCCCCCCCCCCGCCAAGCTGAGAAATTTTTCAACAAAAATTAAGTCCCAATAAATTGGAATGTTGTTGAATAAAAACCAGAAAACACATCTGAAACACTGTTCAATCTTCTGGCCCACCCAATCTAGCTGATGGAGTGGTGTGGAGTTGAAATGGCTTGTTTAGACTCTGCCTCTAAGTCATAAATTCCTTCAGTGCAGGTAGAAAGACATCATCCAGTTCAATGCAAGGTAATGCACCTGACCATCATCTGGATAAGATAGGCAGGTGAAGACCATTCATGGTTCCAATTTACTCCACACAATATCATTTGGATTTAAAACCTCCAGGAAACTCAGCTTCATTATTTGGCATCTCTTCTTCTCCTCTATCCCTTCACCGCATTCTCTTTAGAGTCTGCCAAAATGCCAGTGCCACCTCTCAGCTCTTCAGAAGGCACTTTGCCACTAGATTCTATTAGAAATCTAAACAGCCTTCAAAACCTTTATCAAACAAAGATACCTTTAGATAGGGATGTGATGCTGTCTAAAAGGGAAGGTGACCGTCTACACGAAGGCTACGTCTACACTACCCGCCGAAATCGGCGGGTAGCCATCGAACTATCGGGGATCGAATTATCGCGGCTTGTCTGGACGCGATAAATCGATCCCCGAACGCGCTACTTCGAACTCCGGTCCTCCTGCAGGGCGAGCGGAGTTACCGGAGTCGACGTGGGAGCCGCGAACGTCGATCGCGCGCTGCGCGGACGCGAGGTAAGCGCGCCAAATTCGAACTAAGATACTTCGACTTCAGCTACGCTATTCGCGTAGCTGAAATCGCGTATCTTAGTTCGATCCCTGCCCCTAGTGTGGACCAGCCCTAAGATGGTCACCACTTTTACAGAAGTGAGATAAAATTTGTACAAAGTATGCCTTGTGAGTATCATTGGAAACGTTGCAATCTGCTGAGTATTATTTTGTTATAATGTATCAAGATTGTCCCTGGAGTTATGAAAATGTTGCTATATATTTAACTCAAACATGCTGAGAGTCTGAGAAACACCAACAGGTTAGCTCTTCAGGAATAACAAAAGAACTGTAAACAAAGGCTTCTGTATGTCATCTTGAAGACACCTCAGAGCACACATACACAGGAGGTACTAGCAAAATTGTTTTTGCTTTTGTCTAACAAGTGGTAACACTTGTGATTGGTGCTCCATTCTCCATTCTGAGTATGTGTATTAAGAGAAGGATGCCAGTGTCAGTCAGCTGAGCTAAAGAACCAATTCCCAGATTTAAGTATTATTCAACCCCTCAAGGCAATCTCTAAACTTGTAAGGTGTATTACAAGAGGCTTTTAGTGGATAAGACATTCCCAGTGGCATACCAGCATACTAGTTTAAGAACACAACACAAACCATATTGACTAATAAAAGAAAAATCTCCAACAAAACTAAATAAGGACAAACAGAAAAACACACATGCACACACACGCCCCTTCAAGCAAAGACTACAGAAGAAGAGATGAACTCGCACCATGCCCTAAAGCTTGAAGGTCAAGTGCGGTAACTGGAATTCAATTTGTGTATTGGTGCAACAGAAGACAACATCCGACCTTTCCACCCACCGGTGTTCAAAACTATAGATAGTTAACTCAGTGTTTGGACTGATCCCAACTTCTGCAGCCAGATGATGATGTGGTCAATGTTGACATGTTTAAAGAACACCCAATGTAGATTTCTAAGTTCATTGTGGTTTTTAGAGATATTACATGTTTCAGAGATGTTCCTTACATTTAAAATGGGGAATACCAATAGAACTATCAGTCTCTCTAAAACTGGAATCAACTTTTTAAGAGATCCATCATAGATAGGAAGCCAGGGCAGCTGTTAGGCAATTGCAGTTGTGTAATATGCATCTAATCAATGCCAAGCTAGCAAGCATTTGTACTCTATGCCAGCTGAAGCTTTCAAGTGGTCTTCAAGTATTCTTTATTTAAAGTGCATTGCAGTTAAGTGATCTAGACATTAAAAAACAAAGTTTCAAAACGTCCATTGTCTTATTGTCTTAATGAATATTACTGTAGGATATAAACAGTCAGATGTGGAGACGTATTAGTGAATCAAAATACTACAGACAAGCAATGGACTGTGAAAGTAAATGTCTTTCCCCAAGAGAAAAATCCCTGAATACTGTTTTTAAAGTATGTTAAATATTCATCATGCTGCCTTGAAAATTATATTTACATGAACAGTTACAGAATTTCAAACACTACATTGCTGGATCTACAAAGTGGTACCTACTTTCTCAAATGGCATTAAGTCTAATTTAGGAAAAAGTGAAGCTAAAAGTAAGTACACCACCAAAATGCTTGTATAAAAGGGTATTGAAGAAAACAATTGTAAAAAGCTTTTTACTTACATAAAGAAGCTTTTAAGTCACATTTTGGCTCCAATAGCATTGCCTTTTGTATCTACTGTACACTAAATGGTCTTCTCGTTTTAAATAAGCATTTTGGCAGTATGCCAGGTTAAGCTTCAGTTTAGAACATATAAAGGTAAAATCAGAATCAGGGGTATGCAGATTTAACTATGCTTACCAAAATGGTGACAAACGTGGGTTTGTTCCTTTCTACACTTGCAACTGAGTCAGCACCAGTTCAACTGAACCTGTTGACACCCAATGTTGGCAATAGCTAGCGTTTGTAGTATAGATAAGGAACATGCATTCAGTTTCCAGGTCTTGGTTCACATATTCGGGCCTATTAACCCTGTCCTGACAGTCCAATGGCTCCCTCAATAGATGGTCATCTTTTTCTCTCAGTACGGAGCATGATTTAGTCCAGATGGAGTTTGGCATTGATTCTCATTGCCTGGTTGAACTGCTATACAATCACAAAGAGCTCACTAGTCAGGATGAGTTGAAACCCAGGTTCACTGGAGTACGCGTGTCTGGAATTTTCCATCCAACAAATTATCAGTTTATAATAAATATGCTAAACCCATTTTAATGCTGTCATTTTATGGACCGGATGGCACTCAAGCAGCCAGCCCAATTTAACCCCATATCAGATTATTACAGGATTAAAAGCCTCATTTCATATTATGATGTCAAAGGTAGTAGAAACCTTTTTCTTTTATATTTGTTTTTGATGTTTAAGAATTGATTGGATATCTTAAAGATATAAAACATATGGAGACATTATGCCTATCAGGTTAGCTGAAATTAAACGCCAATTGTGTCATTACAGTATTACAATTTAGAGTGGATAGATGAAGTACCTCAAACACAAACCTGTGTAGAATTTGGCCGTTTGAATTCACAGGAGTTCATACAAACTCATCCCTTGTTGTCCTTCCCCTGTTCTTAAATTCTATGAGTTTTATTTCACTTTCAGATTCAGAAGAACTGAAGCCAACTGAAGCTCAGTTCATATTACATAGATTCACTGTAATACTATATGAAGCCACAATTTTTTAAAATTTCATACAAGACTCAAAAGCCAACTGACTAAATCATAAATCTTGAGATGAATTTGGGCAGATTGACAAGTGGGAGCAAAGTCAGTCACTCTGAATCAGTCCTGTGCAACACTGAGTAAGGACAATTAAATGGATCTTCTATGTATCTGAAGAGGACACCCCCAATTGCGTGGACAGCCAGGTAAAGATCCAACCTCCATGCGAACTGGGCTAGGGAAAGGACACAAACTCCCCTCTGCCAACACCTAAATCCACCACCTGCCAAAATACTGATATATTAACATCTATAAAGCCACATTTGTTGGGGAACCATCTTGACACTGCTATAACATTCATCAACTGACTTGCTATGACACCAATCAACTGGCCTGTGGGGGCACTCGGAGCTACAGAAATATTTCTGGTCCCTACATGGGAAAAAAATTCCAAAGATGGGCAAATGTGTTCTACCTCCCTGCCCGGACTATAAAGCAGGCATTGTTCTGCTCCTTCTAGCCATAGCCCAGCTGTCCTCAGAATTAGTCAGGACAATGTGAAGTTTTATTGCAGGCAAAGAAGAAAATATTTTTTTCCCTTGTAACCAAAGGTCATTACTTGGCCTCAAGGTGGATAAAAATCAATGATTAAAAAAAAAACCCACGGATTTTTTTTATTTAACTCAGATTTTTTTGATAAGTTGCTTTTTGAGGAAAAAACCTATCTAAAGATAAATTGGATTCGCTTAACATCATTTCACTTAAAGTCGCATTTTTCAGGAACATAACTACGTTAAGTGAAGAGTTACTGTATGTATTAAGGTTATACCAACCAACAAGAATGCGCTTTTATGTAGAAATCCATGATTAAATCGAGTCTTCCTGACTAGTGATTTAAATCATGATTTAAATCAAATCCACCCTGCCTGGCCTAGTAGTAATAAGAAAAATAGCCACAAATAATGCCAAGGTACAAGATACTTGGTTGTTGAAATAATAATACAGCCTTGTTTCTCTTCGTACTACTCACTTTGAATCACAACTCACAGTCAACCTGTGGAATTCGTTGCCAGGGATGTTGTAACTGCAAAACTGTAACTGGATTAAAAAAAAAACAGAATTAGATAAGTTTATGGAGAATAGGTCCCATCAATGGCTATTAGTAGAGCCCTACCAAAATCATGGCCATGAAAAAGGCGTCACGGACAGTGAAATCTGGTCTCCACCCTTCTCCCCACCCGGCCGTGAAATCTGGTGTCTTGTGTGCTTTTACCCTATAGTATTCAGATTTCATGGGAGAGACCAGCATTTCTCAAATTGGGGGTCCTGACTCAAAAGGGATTTGGAGGGGGGTCACAAGGTTATTTGGGGACGGGTCACAGTATTGTCATCCTTACTTCTGTGCTCCTTTCAAAGCTGGGTAGCCAGAAAGCGGCGGCTGTTAGCCGGGCGCCCAGCTCTGAAGGCAACGCCACACCAGCAGCAGCGCAGAAGGGTGGCAATACCACACCATGCCACCCTTACTTCTGCATTGCGGTCTTCAGAACTGGGTGGCCAGAGAGTGGCGGCTGCTGATTGAGGGCCCAGCTCTGCAGGCAGCAGCACAGAAGTAAGGGTGGCAATACCATACCATGCCATCCTTACTTCTGCGCCGCCGCCAGCAGTTGCACAGAAGTAAGGGTAGCAGTACCGCCACCCCTCAACCCAAATAAACTTCTGACACGCCCCTCCCCCAACTCCTTTTTGGGACAGGACCCTTACAATTACAATACCATGAAATTTCATATTTAAATAGCTGAAATAATGAAATTTACCAAAATGGACCGTGAATTTGGTAGGGCCCTAGCTATTAGTCAAGATGGTCAGGGATGCTACCCCATGCTCTGGATGTCCCTAGGCCTCTGACTGCCAGCTGCTGGGACTGGATGACGGGATGTATCACTTGATTGCCCAGTTCTGTTCATTCCCTTTGACGCATCTGACATTGTCTACAGTCAGAAGACAGGATACTGGGCTAGATGGACCATTGGTCTGACTCACTATGGTTGTTCTTATGTAAGTGACATTATGTCTTATCATATTGTTGCCCCTCTGTGACCTGAGTGGCTAGTCAAAGTCTGGGGTCCTGGATATGTTCCAGGTGAAAGCGGAAATTGATGGACCCTGATATTTTCTTTAATGTAATCTTTTTTATTTACAAGAAATGTATAAAGTTGTGTATCTTTGAAACAGGAGGAACGAAGAACAAAAAAGAGCAGTTTCTATGCTAAAGAGGCTTTGGGCTGTCAGCTAACACCAGACCCAAGAGCTCTCTCATCTAGCAAGTGATTACAGGCTGTCTGGCTTTCTTGCCTCAGCCTAGCTCTGTTTTGTCTATTCTCAATTTCTGTGTCATGCTACTGGTCAGAGCAATACCCAGTGGAACACACCACCCACATGGTGCTAGTGTTCAGACGGACAATAGATATTTCTACACTGCAACTGAAAATCCACAGCTGGCCGGTGGGAGGTGACTCAGGCTCACGGGGCTTGGGCTAAGGGACTGTTTAATTACAGTGTAGACCTTCAGGCTCAGGCTGCAGCCCAAGCTCTGGGACCCTCCCACCTTGCAGGGTTCTAAAGCCCAGGCTCTAGCCCGAGCCTGAATGTCTATACTGTGATTAAACAGCACTTTAGCCCGAGCCCCATGAGCCTGAGCCAACTGCCTGGGCCAGCTGTGGGTGTTTAATTGAAAGGTAGACATACTCTAAAAGGCCTCGTTATCAGTGTGGCCCATTAAGTGTTTCTTTCAACTATCCTAAGCAAAGGGTGTGTTCACACCCAATCTCAAAGAGGTTTGTGATCCAAGCAGTCACCAGTACCTCTCAGCAGAAAATTAAAATTTATTTTGAGTGCTGGTTGGCCATCCAGAGGGCCATATTGACAGTGATTGGAGTGCTGTTTCAGTGTTACATCTTCCCTCTGCACAGGGCCGGCTTTAGGCTGATTCCCCGGAATCAGGCCCCGCGCCTGCGCCTAAGAGGGCTCTGCGCCCTAAAGAAGAGTGCCTAACTTAGGCGTCTTTTTAATTTTTTTACTAACCCGGTGGCGGTCCGGGTCTTCGGTGGCATGTCGGCGGCGGGTCCTTCAGGGCCGCGGAAGACCCGGAGCGAGTGAAGGACCTGCCGCAGAAGTGCCGCAGAAGACCCGGACCGCCGCCAGGTATTCGAATAGGGCCCCGCACTTCCTAAAGCCGGCCCTGCCTCTGCATGCATACCCAGCAATGCCATTCAGTGGGCATTTACATAAAAGATGTTCCATTTCAAGATATTCTGCATCGTTTTGGTAAAATCTCCGTATTCTTGCAGCCAATTGGTGCCCTTGTTGGCAGCCTCAGAAGTGAGATAAAAGAATTGAATGGGTTACAGAGACTGAATTCTGCCTTCCAGCCAAATGCCATTCTCTAGAGCAGTGTTTTTCAAACCACTACTGGGTCATGGCATGTAAGGCGCTGGGTCGCCCTGTTCTGGTCACCACCGCTGACAGGGACGTTAAAAGTCCCGTTGGAGGTGCTGCCCAGCTAAGGCAGGCTAGTGCCTACCTTTTCCAACACCATGCTGTGCCCTGGAAGCGGCCAGTAGCAGGTTCGAGTTCTAGTCAGGGGCGCCATGGGGCTCCGCGTGCTGCCCCTGCCCCGAGCACTGGCTCCACACAACCATTGCCCGGCAACCGGCCAATGGGAATGGGGTGTGTGCGGGGCTTGCGGCGCGCCTCTGCCTAGGAGCCAGACCTGCTGCTGGCTGCTTCCAGGGTGCAGCGCAGTCTGCGCTGCACCCTGGCTGTGCCACTGACCGGGAGTCGCCAGAGGTAAGTCTGCACCCAAATCCCCTGCCCCAGCCCTGAGCCCCCCAGAAACCTGGAACCCCTTCCTGCACCCCAAACCCCTCATCAATGGCCCCACTCCAGAGCCTGCACCCTCCCACACCCCAACCCTCTGCCCCAGCCCTGAGCCCCTCCTACAACCCAACCCCCCTCATCCCCAGCCCAGAGCCCTGACCCACTCCTGCACCCCAAACCACTGCCCCAGCCCTGAGCCAGTCCCACACCCCAAACCCCTCATCCCCAGCTCCGTTGGGTAACAGGCACCAACAATATTCTTCAACTGGGTCCCCTCCAAAAAAGTGAAAACCACTGCTCTAGAGATGGCAGGATATTGGGGGGAAGCTGCACTGCTGCTGTTCTTGCTCTCCCTGTTCAGTAATGAGCAGGAGATTTCACTCTCTCGGTACTGAGCTCTCAATCCTTTGTAAGTACTTCCTGTAATTTGCACAGCGTGGAATCAGAAACTCAGTCTGTTGATTTTGCTTCCTTAGAAAATCCAAGGACAATCATAATCATAGACTCCCCTGCTCCACCTTTCTCTTCTTCAGCGATTCCTGCTTCCTCAGAGACAACAGCACTTAGTAGGAACTGTTTCTTTGATGAATGTTGCTGCTTGAGTGCTCTCACACAGTGTTGCACTGCATTTTTATACTCAACAGAGGAAACTTAAAATACAGAATGTCTTGAAGTTTAGCATGGTAGATTAAAGGATCAACTCTTCCCCGATGCAGGGGAAATGTATACTACTAACCCCAATTAGCAATAATTGAAGCTAACAATGTAAATCCCATGTATTGATGGGAAAATATACTATTGCAGAAATTCTAGTGAAGGGGTGTTCCTTTCAACATCCCATTCACTTCAACTATGAGTGGCTATAAACAGCCCCATATAGTAGAGAAAAAAGGGAAAGAAGGGCAGACTGGCTAAACACTGTCCCTTTCTTTCCTAAGGGAAGAGAAATATCTTTTCCCATAAGTACTTAATGCTGCAGCCTGCATTTGCTTCTAGTTAAAGAGTTCAATCAAAACTAATTCAAGTCGTACTAACATATTGATGCAAATTCAATCCTGGCCTATTAAAGTATTAGAATAATATCAACATAAAAATAGATTCTGTGTAGCCAGTAACAATGATGGGCAATTTCATTTTAATTAAATGTCTGTGTGAAAAACTGTCTCAAATTTTTATCACATTAACTGTTCAGACCACAGGGATTGGGGGAGCTAAACAGCTGTTTTAATGCCATTTTCATGAAAAGAGCTTCAACTTCTTGGCTTTTGATTGGCTTTTACTCCTTTTAGCACTAAAAATACCAAGGTTAATTCTTCTCACACTGTGTAGTACTGTCAGTATTGTGTATTATTAACATGGAAAGCTCATCAAAATGACTGCTTGCAAAAATACTCTAGCCTAATTTCAGCTATGCTCTCCAAAGGAGACAGAGATACAGAGCTGGGTGGCATCAGCATACTGGAAGCAATTCAGTATATAGCTACTCACTAAGCCTTTTAACAGCCTTAGTTACGCTTTGTTGGGTTCTTCTCCATCATCCCCCTCTCACAGCACCCAACATGAGACATCCAGCGAGGCAGAAGAGCAACTGCCTGATACCAGCCTTGAGGAAAATCAAAGCTTGGATTAAGCAAGCAATCTACAAATTAAATCTTAACCTCCACCATAGTACAGATGAAATATTAAAAGCCTTTTTTCTTCCAACATTGCCAGAACATCATAATTCAGTTTTGATGGCCGCATTCTGCTGTCAGCTCTCTAACCATCTTTCCTTTCACAAAACAGTACACCAGCTTAACATGCGAGAACAAAACTACAGAACATAGATCCAAGGAGTCATTCACTTAATACCAGAGGACAAAAACTAAGTTAGACTGTCTACTTAAAAAAAAAAAAAATCAAATCACTGATGGAGTGGTCATTTGGGGGAAAACAAACTAGTTCTTGTCATAGAGTGAGATTCCAGGGTCAGAAAGGACCATTGCAATCATCTCGTCTGACATCCTGTATAACACAGGGCATAGAATTTACCCAAAATAATTCCTAGAGCATCTCTTAGAAAAACAACCAATCTTGATTTAAAAATGGCAAGAGATGGAAAATCCACCACAATCCTTTGTAAATTGTTGCAATGGTTCATTATCCTCATTGTGAAAAATTTACACCTTATTTCCATTCTGAATGTGTATAGCTTCAACTTCCAGCCACTGGATTGTGTTATACATTTGTCTGTTAGATTGATATTAAATATTTGTTCCTTATGTAGGTACTTGTAAAATAATCAAGTGACCCCTTAACCTTCTTTTTGTTAAATTAAGTAGAATGAACTCCTTGAGTCTATCAGTATAAGGCATGATTTTTAATCTTTTAAATCATTCTTGTGGCTCTTTAATGAACCTGCTCAAATTTAATCAACATACTTCAAGCATGGACACAAGAACTGGACACAGTATTACAGCAGTAGTTGCACCAGCGCCAAACACAGTTGTAAAATAACCTCTCTGCTCCTACTCAAGAGTCCCCTGTTTATGCATCGAAGGATTTCATTAGCCCTTTTGGCCAGAGCATCAAACTGGGAGCTCATGTTCATCTGATTATGCACCATGGCTCCTAAATCCTTTTCAAATCACTGTATCCTAGGATAGAGTCCCCCATCCTAGAAGTATAGCTACATTCTTTGTTCCTAAATAGAATAAGTTTACATTTAGCTGTATTAAAACACATTGTTTGCTTGTCCCCAGTTTACCAAAGATCCAGATTACTCTGAATCAGTGACCTCTCCTCTTCACTACTTATTACTTACCCATTTTTTGATACACCTCTACCTGGATATAATGCTGTCCTCAGGAGCCAAAAAATCTTACTGCGTTATAAGTGAAACCGTGTTATATTGAATTGCTTTGATCCACCAGAGTGCGCAGCCCCGCCCCCCGGAGCACTGCTTTACTACGTTATATCCGAATTCGTGTTACATCGGGTCGCGTTATATTGGGGTAGAGGTATATCTGTAAACTTGATCAGTGATGTTTTTCTTCCACTGATAAAAATATTAAACTGCATAGGGCCTAGAACCAAACCCTGTAGGACCCTGCTAGAAACACATCTTCTTGACTTAAGTTCCCCATTTACAATCATATTTTGAGGCCAATCAGTTAGCCTGCTTTTAATCCATTTAACGTGTGCCATATTAATTTTAGATTTTTGGTGTTTTCAAAGCATCATGTGATACCAAGTCAAATGCCTTACAGAAGTCTAAGAATATTACATCAACACTATTTCCCTTTATCAACCAATCAAAAAAAACATGGTTAGTTTGAGGGGATCAATTTTCATCAAATCCATTTTAATTGGATACATTCATTATATTAACCTCCTTTAGTTCTTTATTAATTGAATCCCATATTAGCTACTCCATTACTTTGCCTAGGATCTGTGTCAGGCTAACAGGACTATAATTATTGGGTTATCATATTTACCCTTTTTTAGATATTGACACAATATAGCTTTTTTCCAGTCTTCTGAAACTTCCCCAATGTTCCAAGACTTACTGAAAATCAACATTAACAATCTAATGAGCTTCTCAGCCAACTCTTAAAACTCTTGGATGCCAGCTATTTGGACCTGCTGATTTAAAAATATCTAACTTTAGTCGTTGCTTCTGAGATACTAGTGGAATGGAAAAAGTGTTATAATATAAGACTACATAATCTGTTTCGCCAAATACAGAACAGAAATTTAATAATTTTGCCTTTTCTGAATTATTCTGCAATTTCGATCTAGTAATGGACCTATATCATTGTTGGCATTTTTGTTCCTGGTATACTTTAAAAAAATCACTTATTGTCCTTATGTCCAGCAGAGTTTTCTCCTTGCGTCTGGTTGCTTCCCTTATCCATTTTCTACAGTTCCCACCTTCTTATTTATATTTATTTCCATCAAACTTCCTCATTTTTCAATAGGTTTTCTTTATAGATAGATATTTTATATCATCTGCCTTCAGTTCCCCTTTTTCCTTCAAAACCCTCCAAAAAAAACAATTCCATTAACCTCCAAGTGTTTATCATAAAACTAGATCCTTTACCCTGCTAGGAGAAGTATAACAACCTCAAAGCACAGGAATCAATGTTCAATGCATGAAACAGGAGTAATATCTAACTCTCCAATCCCTAATCCTAACCCCTGAGACTGATTGGTAGCACACATTGGCGCTGCATACTGAATACACTCTAAATTCACATATTAACAATGGCAAGAAAGTGAACAAAGAGGGAAGGAATTACAACCAGACCATGAAAACAAAGTTAAGATTTTCAGAAACAGGTGCCTAAAGTCAGTCTTTTAATAAGTGACCTGATTTTCAATTGTGCACCCAACAGCTCCAAGGGAGATTAAGGTGAATGGTTGGATTCTCCATTTTGAAAATGAGGCCACTTATTTTAAATACCTAGCTATGGGTTTAGGAGACTAACTTTGGATACTCATTTTAGGAGTCTTGGTAAAAGTCTCTTTCAGGATAACACTAAAAACAAACCACTGACCTATGAAATGAGATGTATTACACTGACATCCCAGTGACTTAGTGGGACTGGCTCAGAGGATAAGAGAGGCTGTAAACCCACATGTTAAAGAAAGCTTTAGCTTTGAAAAGCATTTTTCAAAAGGCACAATTAGGTACCTAAGTCCTGTTGGAAGTTGGGCAACTAAGTATCTTTGAAAAGGTTTCACCCTGTATAGCTAAGTTTACGAAGTTTTGTTTCGTTTTAAATGAAACAAAATACATAACTTGATACTTTATAAGGTTAAAATCCCCACTTGTGTACAGAATAATTAAGTCATCTTTTTAATATACATCTGTACCTATCAGCTGCAAGAAAAAAAAAAACAGTACTGAACTTATTGCGGATGCAAGGCAGACTCTACTTCTAGTGCAGTTCTTGAGCATATACCGACTATTTGCATTGCTAATATTAATTATTTATCAAAGTAATGGAAATATTTTAACTCCCAATTAAATCATTAGTTTTTCCATGTACTGGAGGATAATAACCTTAATTTCTGTTCAGCAAGGGCTGGCTTCTGCAAAATGCAGAAAAAGACTTTTTATCTGAAGAAAAAGAAAACTGTTTAAAACAAATGCTGATGTAACAAATAAAATCAAGTTTTATTGCAAAATCTACGTAGAGAATCATTTCAGTGAAACATGCAGGAAAACATCTTAGGCCCTGATCCTGCAAAAATACAAATTGAATTTTACCTGAATGAGAAATTCCAGAGACTTTAATAATCCGAATAGTTGCATTAAAAAGTTAAGCATGTGAATAAGCCCTTGCAGGACCCACGCATTAGAGAAGATACTAATGGCTCTGCCAGTTTTGTTTTGTTTTAAATATCTTCTGATGCTTATTAATATGTGAAACAGTTCTATCAGATTGGATCCTGTATCCATGGTTCTAAAAGCTTCTTTCCTCTCATTATGGTAATATTTATACCCACGGAAGTCACTGAAAAAGAGATACATAGGAGTGTGCCTTGTACAATGGAATATGGTATTCTGTTATTTAAAATGCAGAGAGCCATTCTCCATTTTCCAGTAATCAGCTGTACCATTTTGAAATAAAGGCCATCATTCCTCTTTTCAAACAAACCTGTTATTGGGCAATACACTGCTTAGAACTAGTAAAGTACGATGAATGATGAACATGTTTTAAGAAGATTTTTAAAAAATGTTTTCCTGATCTAATTAATATAAAATCTTTCAGAACAACACATTATATTTGCAGGCAAGAAAAATATATATATTCTAGGCAGGGCTGATGGTGCTACATATTAAGTTTGCCCAACATTTCCTACTATAAGACTCTTCTCAGTTGCTTATAACTTTGCCAAAAACTTTAAGCATCGGGGCTGGTATATTCCATGATGGATGTTACCTCAGACTTAATTTTGTGGGGGGAGGGGGAAAATCAGCAAACGTGGGTCAGCCTCTCTCAACAATGGGCTAGGGCAGTGGTTCCCAAACTTGTTCCGCCGCTTGTGCAGGGAAAGCCCCTGGCGGGCCGGGCCGGTTTGTTTACCTGCCGTGTCCGCAGGTTCGGCCGATCGTGGCTCCCAGTGGCCGCGTTTCACTGCTCCAGGCCAATGCCCTCGGCCTGTGCCGCTTCCAGCAGGTCCCATTGGCCTGGAGCAGCGAACCGCGGCCACTGGGAGCCACGATTGGCCGAACCTGCGGACACGGCAGATAAACAAACTGGCCCGGCCCGCCAGGGGCTTTCCCTGCACAAGCGGCAGAACAAGTTTGGGAACCACTGGGCTAGGGAAAAATGTTATGTGCAGATCTAAAATATTATGGCCTGTGATGGGTTCGGTCACAGAAACCCCCTTGGGAAACTGCCACCTGATGTGCTGGGACTACCTCTGAGCCCATTTTCCCTGGCAGCTTGGGACTTCAGTACCTTGCCTGGTTGTGCCAGACACGCTAGCCTGCTACAAAGACAGACCCAGGTCTGAACCACGTCCCGCAAAAGCTGCAGGCTTAACTGAAAACAGCTTAAGAAGTGCTGCTGTCTCCAACACCGAGATACCAAGTTCCCAATGGGATCGAAACCCCAAATACATCTGTTTTACTCTGTATAAAGCTTATACGGGGTAAACTCAAACTGTTTGCCCTCTATAACACTGATAGAGAGATATGCACAGCTGTTTGCTCCCCCAGGAATTAATTGCTTGCTCTGGGTTAATTAAGTAAAAATGATTTTATTAAATATAAAAAGTAGGATTTAAGTGGTCACAAGTAATAAGACAGAAGTAAGTTACCAAGCAAAATAAAATAAAACATGCAAGTCTAAGTCTAATATAATAAGAAACTAAATGCAGATAAATCTCACCCTCAGAGATGTTCCAATAAGCTTTTTACAGACTAGACTTCCTCCTAGTCTGGGTCCAGCAATCACTCACACCCCTGTCGTTACTGTCCTTTGTTCCAGTTTGACATCCCTTTGAGGTGGAGAGGCTCTCTTTTGTGCCAGTGCAGACCAAATGGAGGGGTTTCCAGGGGCCTATATAGTCTCTTGTGGGTGGAAACCCCTCTCCTCTCCGATGTGGAATCACAGTTACAAGATGGAGTTTTGGAGTCACATGGGCAAGTCACATGTCCATGAATGATTCAGTTCTTTAGAGGCCGACGCCATTGTCTACATGTTAGTTTGAATGTTCCCAGGAAAGCTCAGATGTGGATTGGCGTCTTTCAATGTTCATTGTTAGTTAAGTACTCCTAATTACTTGAATAAACCCGTCACACTACGTTGACCAAATCTGTCTTATGTGCTTCCCGCAGCAAACACTTTAAATACAAGCATAGAGCCAACACTCATAACTTCAGATATAAAAATACATGCATACAAATAGGATGAATACATTCAGTAGAACATAACCTTTGCAAAGATACGTTACATGGCATATGTAACAAAGCATATTCAGTTATGTCATATTTACATTCATAAGCATATTTCTATAAAGCATTATGGGGTGCAGTGTCACATGGCCAACTTTTATTTGAGCAGCTCTAGCACTCCCATGCTTTGGGGCTTGAAATTTGGCCTGTGTGTCAGAGATGCCCTTTTTCCCTTCATTCAGAGCTTTCCTGCCCGCCCTGCTGAAATATGGCCAAGTTATACGCCTTTTGGGGAGTGGGACTGGGGGGGGGGGGAAATCACAGCTTGCACATGTCCAATACAAAACTTATTAGATTTAAGTAACCAAATTCCAAAATTCCATCCACAACAAGCATGCTCCATCCTCTCAGTTCCTAGTGCTGAGCAGACTGTGCATGTGCCATCTCCCAGAGAGCAAATGAGTATTCTCTTCCCCTAAAAAGGGATATAGAGGTGAAGATGGACTTTCCCCGGTCAGACTTACTCCAGGATAGGGTGTGCCCAGGCACTTAAACTGAGAGCAGAGAGCCTGTCACTCCTAAGCACTAACTGATCCTCCTGGCATGGAGAGGGAAGTGGTCAGACTCAAATGCAGAGCGGACAAAAGAAGGATCTCAGGAGAGGGAAAGATGTAGATTTGTGCAAGGAGTCTGGTGAGACTCGGACTGGAGTGTGCATGGGAGGAATGGGACTGGTTGGGGAAGGAAACTAGGAGCTGGAGGGAAGGGGAGGCTAAGATTAGAAGTCAGTTAAGAGGAAGTGGGAAGGGGAGGAGAGCTGGGGGTTCATGGGGAGAACACTAATATCAGATGAAGAGCTGGGGGTAGGAGGGGAAGACTGGGATTGGCTTGACAAAGAGACTAGAACTAAGTGGATTTAAGAAGAGACATCCGACAAGGAGCTAGGATGTAGAGAAAACTGGGTGGGCAAAGAGACTGGGACAAGGAGTAAGTGAAAGGGTATGTGGGGCACTGAGTTTGAATGAGGAGCACAGAGACAGACACAGAGACCAGATGGGGAGTCAAAATGGGGGAAAACTAGAACAGCACAAGGCCTATACATCACTTATGGCTTACTTCCATGGTCTAAGGTGCTGAGGGGGTACACAGGCCCACTGATCTTCTGCACAGGGGTTGATTTCACCCCTCTTTGCATTACTAGGATTTCAGGGCTAGATCCTGTGGGACATTAATTGCCACAAACTCTGAACAGAAAGTCAACAGGCATAGAGATTGCATAGCTCCTCACAAGACCTGTTCAGCATCTCAGAAGATCAGGCCTCAATCATTATTTTAATCCATTATGTTACCTTGATTACTGAAGTCTGTTTTAGAGCTGGGCCCAAAACAAAATCCTGAATACAAACATGGTGATCTTTGGAGAAGTTCAGATCTGAATCCAACTTTGACTGTCCCTTCTCTCTCTCATTAATGATCTGGAGGATGGCGTGGACTGCACCCTCAGCAAGTTTGCAGATGACACTAAACTGGGAGGAGTGGTAGATACGCTGGAGGGTAGGGATAGGATACAAAGGGACCTAGACAAATTAGAGGATTGGGACAAAAGAAACCTGATGAGGTTCAACAAGGACAAGTGCAGAGTCCTGCTCTTAGGACAGAAGAATCCCATGCACTGCTACAGACTAAGGACCGAATGGCTAGGCAGCAGTTCTGCAGAAAAGGACCTAGGGGTTACAGTGGATGAGAAGCTGGATATGAGTCAGTGTGTCCTTGTTGCCAAGAAGGCTAACGACATTTTGGGCTGTATAAGTAGGGGCATTGCCAGCAGATCGAGGGACGTGATCATTCCCCTCTATTCGACGTTGGTGAGGCCTCATCTGGAGTACTGTGTCCAGTTTTGGGCCCCACACTACAAGAAGGATGTGGAAAAATTGGAAAGAATCCAGTGGAGGGCAACAGAAATGATTAGGGGGCTGGAACACATGATTTATGAGGAGAGGCTGAGGGCACTGGGATTGTATAGTCTGCAGAAGAGAAGAATGAGGGGGGATTTGATAGCTGCTTTCAACTACCTGAAAGGGGGTACCAAAGAGGATAGATCTAGACCAGTGGTTCTCAAAGCCGGTCCGCCGCTTGTTCAGGGAAAGCCCCTGGCGGGCCGGGCTGGTTTGTTTACCTGCCACGTCCGCAGGTTCAGCTGATCGCGGCTCCCACTGGCCGCGGTTCGCCACTCCAGGCCAATGGGGGCTGCGGGAAGGGCAGCCAGCACATCCCTTGGTCCGTGCCGCTTCCCGCAGCCTCCATTGGCGTGGAGCGGCGAACCGCGGCCAGTAGGAGCCGCGATCGGCCAAACCTGCAGACGCGGCAGGTAAACAGCCTGGCCCGGCCCGCCAGGGGTTTTCCCTGAAGAAGCGGCGGACTGGCTTTGAGAATAACTGATCTAGACTGTTCAGTGGTACCAGATGACAGAACAAGGAGTAATGGTGTCAAGTTGCAGTGGGGAGGTTTAGGTTGGATATTAGGAAAAACTTTCACTAGGAGGGTGGTGAAGCACTGGAATGGGTTACCTAGGGAGGTGGTGGAATCTCCTTCCTTAGGAGTTTTTAAGGTCAGGCTTGACAAAGCCCTGGCTGGGATGATTTAGTTGGGAATTGGTCCTGCTTTGAGTAGGGGGTTGGGCTAGATGACCTCCTGAGGTCCCTTTCAACCCTGATATTCTAGGATATAAAGTAATATAAAACCTTAATACCTCCAAAGTTTGGGATAGTCCAGGATCATATTCCAACTTTGCAGTGTGGGCCCATTTCTGCTCTATATAAAATCCCAGTTTAAGGTATTTTAGTCATTTTCTCAATAAAATACTTCCTAGAACTATTTTACAACCAGCTCAAGAGGCTTTATTTAGCTAGTTAGTTTTCACTCCTACTGCAAACACTTCAGCACATATTAACAATCTTATCTGCCAGCACCACCTGAGAAGTGTGAATTTGTCAGTTGCACATTTTCTCATGTCACCAGCAGTCATCTGCACCTAAAGGCATTAAAGAGACAATGGGCCTAATCGTACAAGGTGCTGAGCGCCCTCATCGCCCACTGCACAATGAAGGCACTCACTACCTTGCAGCATCCTGCCGCACATGTGCATCACTCAGGATCAAAGCTTTCCACCATTATATATGTAATCTTTCCCCAGCCCATGATAGGAATAGCTAAAATTCCTGTGGTAAATAGCTTCCTGTTACCTTGTGAAATGCCAAGCACCTTATTACTATTGTTTATTATAGGAGCATCTAGGAACTCCAGCCAAGGATTTAATTATGTAAGGCACTGTACAAAACTACTAACTAAAAACACAAGCTCTGCCCCAGAGGGTTTAGAGTCACAATGTTACACAGAGGCAAGTGGAGGACAAGCAAATGTGTGACCCTGGACAAGTCCCTGAGTCTCTGTGCCTCAGATCCCAGTCTGTAAAATGGAGACTCAGTGATGTTGTGAGGATTCAACAGTGTGAGGCATTCACACACTATGGTAATGAGAGCCATATAAAAGTACCTCAAACAGATAAGGTGCTCAGAATCAGACAGGAGAAGACCCTTGATGTTGAACCCCATCAGCTATATATTAAATGCCACAAGCCAAGAAACATTAGAAAATTAGAGCTACTGACAACTAAATTATTTAGTAGCAATTTCCCCCCCTTATGCCTTGAAGAACTATTCAAAAAGCTCTTAGTCTTGCAGAAAGATTCTAATTGACTGAGTTATGATGTGCTGGAAGACTAGTTAGTTATTAATAGCTTCATTTTATTTGTTTGCATAACAAGAGTTATGGAAGAGTTATTACTGAAGCCTTCTTTTGTATAATTAGTGAGGACTATAGAAAAACAGCAATAATTAATTTGCTTCACTGGATACTTGAAACTGGTTACTTTAAAATTGTTCCAAGTAAATGAAATATCCTAATATCAAAAGAGCCTGAAAAATAGTGACTCTCTATTAACACTGACAATAGAATCAGTCTTTAAAATAAGCTCAGAGAAGAGTTTCCCTAAGAAGCTATGTAAATACAAAGCTGAAGAAATACCAAAGTTTTAAAAACTTAAAAATGTTTCAGATGTTTAATGTTTGAGAAATTTCAAGTATTTTTTCAAATTAAAACTATGGAAAACGATCTTCTCCTTTCCCAAGCGTGCATAATTACCAACACTGTATTGTTACAGATTTACATGAGAATCATCTTGTGAATTATATCTCAGGGTTCACCAAAGAATTGAAGTGATTTCTTCATGGACTGCACCGATCATTAAACTTGAAATTAAAAAGAAACTGCACTTGGGTTCTCTGAACACATTCACAGCAATGGAAACTATGAATTAATGGTAGGTCAGCTAAATTGGATTTAATACTGTGTTACTTCATTTGGCAGTCAAAATTGCCAGGAACTAGAGCCTTTAGAATGCTGCTATGACAAGAATTGTTGCCAGTTTCATTGGTATATTGATTTAATTCTGTTTCTCAAGTGTTTTGACTGCCTTAAATATAGTTAAAGCACTACGTGCTCATAGATGAGCATGTGTGTGGAGCGGCGGGCTGTTTTCTGCCTTGTGGTCCATTTTATGTAATAGAGATCTTGCTCACCAGGAGCCTGGGCAATTGAAAACAAAATGCACACAAGGGGCCTGACTCTCCATTACCCTGCAGCTTGTGTAGTCATCTACCCCAGTGCAAAGTGCAAACCATCACCAAATGGGAATGATAAACCATTTTGCATTGTGTAAATAGCTACAGAAGGTGCAGGGTAATGGCAAGTCAGGCCCAAAAGTCAGTTAAAGGCAAAACCACCTATCCACAAAACCAAACATCCTAATCTATCCCCATTAGGGGAAGAAGGAAAAAAAACCCAGAATAAATGGATGGACCTTGCAGCATGCACAGATGCCAAAGTCAACAAAATCAGGATCTCTTGCACAAGCAGTGGATATTCCAATGTCAATATCCAATCTGTGAAGAGATCCTGCTTCCCACAGCCACATGTTTCTCTCTGGGAGCTGTTAATTTGAGTGCCACAGTGGAGTCTCAACTGTCAGAATTAGACACAGGCAGAGGAATCCTGAGTATGTACACTGGTTGTTGGCTCATGCCACCACATCTTTACAGCTATTGTTACCTGTGCTAGCTAAATTAAAGCTAGCAGAAGTATGCCTCCCCTATTCTAAGGTAACCACAGTCAAATCCATTTCGGCCCAAGTTCAGCAAGTCACTTAAGCATGTGCTTGTGCCCCACTGAAGTCCAGTGCTTCAGCTTTGCTGAATCAGAGTCACAGATCTTTAATTAAAATGTATTGTACCCATGTCAAATAGTACATATACTTTAATATGATATCCAGCCTACAACAGGACCAAACCACCAGCAAACTACAAAGTCACAAGAGTCCTCAATTCCCAACGACTTGGAAGTGAGTTAAGAGGGCTCAGCACCATGCAGGAATGAGCCCAGGAACTTTTCTGTAGATAGAAACAAGGTTGCTCAATATGCTATTCCAATTTATAGATATAAAGCATTTCCCCATCTACCAAGGTTGAAAGAAAAACTAAAGTTGTATATTTCTCATTTAGCCTGGAATGGTGAAATACACTCCCACTGAATGCCTGTAGACTTTCCTGGTAGCAGGATGGTGCCCAAAGTGAATATGTCAATTTATAGGTTGGTCCTTCTGGTTCTCCATGGAGAAAGAGTCCTTGTTTGTTTTTGCAGAATGCAAGAGTTTATTTCCACTTCTGAGGCATTTTCACAAATAAGCAATTACTTTGAGCATAAAAATATGCTGCTTTGGTATCTGGGTCCACATTTTAATAGGAAGCGTAAAATAAGTATTCAGAAATCATTTGATTCTCCTGTTGTGGCACCACACTCATTTATGGAAATAAGTCCTCACAAGTGCTGTAGTTTTCTAGGCTGTAATATTTTCCTCTTCTATCTGCTGTTCATCTCTCCTTTGTAATTGCATGAGTCAATTTTTTATGGAAATGAAACATTTGTCTAGTAATAGCATTTATTTTTCTTTTAGTTTTGAATTACTTGCTTTTTTCCCTGCCCGTAGGTTCCTTTCCTAATTATAAAAAAGGAACAAAATAAAGCAAGATATCAAAATGTGGTCAAGTGTAATTAAAGAGCTCCACGTCACAATTTTGAAATCACAGAGCCCTTAAGTTACATTTGTTCAGTTTTGCAAGCAATGGGATTTAATTAGATTTCACACATAGATTAATATTATTACTATTAACTTGGTGTCAAAAGTGAAAGTTAGCAGAACAATTATTTCTTTAAAAAAATTGTTATATGAATGCAAACTTATTTTCTTTTAAAATGAGAGATGATTGGCAAAAAAGTTAGATTTTGACAACATCTCCTCCTTTCTGTCTTTCATGAGAAAGACATAGATCTGAAAATACTATTTAATACCACTCAAGTAGGTCTTTACTTACTGGGTAAAAATAAAATTCCATAGTCTCAAAGCATGCCGTAGGTTACGCTATCTGAGAACAGAAAAATGCTTTGTTTAAGTGACCTATAATCCCACATTTATTTGTAAGATAGGACAACGAAAGGTAAGATAGGACAAAGTTCCATGGAGTACTTTTAATCTTGATCCTCATTAAAACACAAATCTTTTAATATAGGGCTTAGTGCCTAGACTGAATCCTTCTCTTTTCCCATCTTGGAACAGGGAGGGCCTTAAATGCAGCTCAACCCACAGTGCTTCTATCGCATGCATAAACACCAATGTGCACTGGTGGAGGCAGAATGAGGACAGACAACTCTGCATTTATGCATTGGGGCAGCTCTCACCTCTCCTTTTAAATTGCTGTGTTGTTGAGCCTGGAAATGCAGATCAGGTCAAAGGAGTATGAAATTATAAAGGTCAAACTTGCCCACATCATAGTAGTGCATGTTTCAGGGACAGCTCTGCCTTTACTCCCTAGTGGTGATAACAGCAACTGCAAAGTGTCCTGGAAATGGAATATCTTTCCTCCTGAACTCCATGAAGATCCACCCACTCCAGCCTAGAGCCTCTTTAACCAATCATTGCACAGGTGGCTAGGACTTACCCACCAAATACCATAGGCAGTATGAGCTATCTGAATATTCAATATCTAAGACAATGCAGTTTATTATCAAAATTTTAAAATCTACAGGTTTGTGAGAAATATCGCCCCCTTTCAAAAGCAATATGCTGGATATCACCAAAACAGGACAAGGATTCACAATACTAAAGCTAAACACCTACATGACGACGACAGCTGAACAGTTTCCCAGATACTGCATAAGAATAGAAAAGCAATTAAGAACACAAATTCAGGAAAAAAAGTGCAATTGTGTTAGCTAATTTTAAGATCTCCCACTGTAGAGATAAGTGAAGTCCTGACTGAGCTTTAGTTTTGTTTAAAAAACAAAATCTAATTTTTGCAAAGGTGTCTTTTCTGGCACATTGGGCCCAACTCAGAAGGACAGAGCACCCTTCATCTTCCACGGATTTAAATGGGAAGGTAAAGATGTGAAGCCCCACACACAAGAGGCACTCAAGACACTGCAGTATTAGGTTCTGAATGTCTCGCGTACTGTATGTTCTGATGTGAAAAAACACCAATAGTAGTTCATTGTGCATTTTTAATGAAAAATCCGTAGCTAGTTAAAGGAGACAACTTTAAAAAGTGACAATTTTGTTATAGGGTTTCCAAGACACTCACTTTTTGTCTCAGCACAACTGATGAAAAGCAAAAGAGCAAGGACATTATTGGGGTCCATGCATAAAGCAGGTGGATCTGATTCCAGATCTGGGGCTAGAGATAAAATTTTCTTAACCTCAGTGACTATCTTCATTTTTATGGCCTTGTACAGCACTGCACATATTACTGGATCGTAAAAATAGATAGCTCTATCTGATTTATGTGCCTGAAACTCAGTTTAAAACCAGGAGATATATGCTAGAGTAACACACCCAGAGACAAGTTTCACAAATCCTCCACTCCCCTTGTTTTTAATCAAAATTCACAATATTCATTGACAACTTTTAGCCAGCTCTAGTTTTATGTTGTTGGTTTTTTTAAACCTATGTGTGGGTTTGTAACAGTCAAGTTTAACACAAAGCCAAAGTAAAACTCAATTGAATATGAAAAATGTGAGTTTTGTTGGTTTTTGAAGCAAAACCGTGAACTAAGGCAAGTTACTGAACCGTTTTGCTGACTCTGACTTGAGTTGAATTTGGAGTAGGTAAGGAAATCAGATGAGTTTCAAACGGTATCAGGAACCATAATAAAAGTTTCACTTAGCTCTTATTGAAGTCTGTCTCTGACTGATTTTCCCCCAGTCTTATAATTATGGAAAAGGGTAACATTCTCAAAATGGAGAACAAAAATTACCTAAAAACTGTTGACCTTTAGTGAATATTGTTAACAATGGTGTCATTGCCACTGGGCATCTATGCAGGCAGTGAGACAAAGCAGTTTAACAGGAAGGAGAAACTCTGAAGAAAAGTATTCAAGTAGAAAGTGCCAAGCAGTTGCTAACACACCTCAGCAGTAATCCATTAAAATGCACATGGCAGCTTTAGAGTGCATCAATAGGTAAGTAACAGAGGAATGAGAAAGTATTTTTTGGGGGGAAAAAATTAGTTAAGCCGGATGGTTAAAACAAGTGTTTGACATTGTTGACAGGCAACCTAGCTATTACATGTCTGGGGAGAAAAGTTACTCAACACTGGCAGCTCCAGTCCCTGTAGTGACTCTAGTAATCGGTGCTAGAGAAATGCAAAATGTCACTAGTATGAACAATGTGCAGGCAACTAAATTGAATAGGAATAATCTTAAATTAGGTTCCCAGCAAGGTGGTAAAACCACCAATAGAGAAAAGACCTGATTCAAACCACTCTGATGCCTGTCTTTCACTGGTATAACTCTACACAAGCCATTTGTGATCTATCCAGTTTTAGGGGCAGTTGGAATCAGGCCCACAGAGTGCTTTTACTTGGGGTAAAAGAGTAGCTACTGTTTAATCTTGTAAAGCTTCAATCAAATTTTCTGCTGAATAAGCCTCACTTTAGAATTCTATCCAATTCTGCCATTATAATATAATGTGTTTTAATGCCTGAGCGTCAGAATAAATGGGTTTTAAAAACTTTTAAGGCACATTCCTTTGTATGCCATTCATATCATGCAACAACAGCACTCAGGGAAAACAGATGTTGCTCCTATTCAAAAATCTCACTTCCTATGCTAAGCTCTATTTGATATTTTATTTAGCTGTGACACTGAGTACCTTTCCCAGAGCTGAAGAAGAGCTCTATGTAGCTCAAAAGATTGTCTCTCTCATCAACAGCAGGTGGACCAGTAAAATATATTACCTCACTCACCTTCTCTCTCTAAAGCAGGGGTAGGCAACCTATGGCACGCGTGCCGAAGGCGGCACGCAAGCTGATTTTCAGTGGCACTCACACTGCCCGGGTCCTGGCCACCAGTCGGAGGGGCTCTGCATTTTAATTTAATTTTAAATGAAGCTTCTTAAACATTTTTAAAACCTTATTTACTTTACATACAACAATAGTTTAGTTATATATTATAGACTTGTAGAAAGAGACCTTCTAAAAACGTTAAAATGTATTACTGGCACGCGAAATCTTAAATTAGAGTGAATAAATGAAGACTCGGCACACCACTTCTGAAAGGTTGCCGACCCCTGCTCTAAAGCATGGCAGTAGAATCAAACTGGGCCTTAGTATGTTCAGTAAATCATCAACTCTGACCAAAAAACCATCTGAAAATATGATGTGATAGTTTCTTTGAGCATGTGTTTCCCCAATACTTGTCATCACTTCAAAGATTTCCTAAAGATGATTAAGTCTAAGGATTCCCTCCCTTACATAATTGAGAGAGCCTAAGGGCTGGGAAGTTAGAAATCTGGTTGTCACTTATCAAAGCCTGACTTTGATGTTTATATAACTGCTTGAAATATTTCTGAAATAGCTTACTAATATCAGAGATGTGTCAATCTCTCCCCTGTGGTGGGTCTAGCAACATTTATTATTGCAGATTTGATGCTGAAACTCAGCAGCTGAGCATAAGAATCTCCTTTGTTTTCCCCTCTAATACAAGTGGTGGCACTTAATGTGATAACAATTACTTTTATATAATGGAAGGGAAAAAGCAACCTTGCACTCACAGCAATTTATCTTGGCAGATAGACTCTAGCTGATATATGGTCATGGAAAGATTTTTACTGGTAAAAAGTGGCTTGGGAAGATTGAAATGATTAAAAATGTGTATTCTTTTTTTGCTTACTTCTAGCATTATATCATATCATTTTGTTAATTAATGTTGTAAAGGAGAAGGGTGAAGAATACTATCTCCACTGTACCTGGGCTCTGTAGTGTTACTACGGTAGATCTTATTGAAGTTGGGTGGCCAGGACCTAAAACCTAAGGTTAGATATGTAAGTTATTAACTAGGGTAACCATTGAAGTAAAAAAGCAAAACCAACCAATCACCAAAACAATGACAATAATGTGTCTATATAAGGAGTAAGCAGATAAGGATTAAATAATTTTGGTATCAATACTGCAAGACAATTATGTACATTTTTATTAACAAATTATATACCTACTTAGTCCCAGACCCTGCAGTTTAACACACAGGCAAACCCCTGCACTGAGTCCCCGATAAGCACGGGGTCTGCCTCTGCACTCGTGAAGTAGGAGCTAGGTTTGGTTCTGTAAGCAGGCTTCAGCACAATCCGGAGGGGGTTTTTTTGTTTGTTTTTTTAAATGTCTGTACATTAAACCAACAAAGCGTTATCTGTATGATGCTTTGGTGATAGAACTTCATTTGTAGCTAATATACTCATGTTCAATAAAGTCAGAAGGATACAGTTATGCATTTATAAAAACAGATACATTCATTAAAAATTAGAACTTTTACCTACAGCTGTGACAACATAGTAATAAAAATCCAGGCTTCTATGGAGAGAGACCTATATGTATCTATTCTCCCTCCTCCCCCATCCTTGACTTGTCTGAGCAGAGTAGGAACTGTCCCCTCCCAGAAGCATGGATCAAAAGAGTTCTACTTACTCAAGTGAGGCAGTAACATCAAATTCTAATTGGCTAATACTTCAAGGGCATTCCCAGTACACCATCTTGTAGAAGCAAGATGCTAAAAAGCTCTTCAGGCTGTTGTGTGTGTGTCTAATACAGTAGTTAGTAAAACAGTGGGCACTTGCAGGTAGTTAACATTTCAGTACCATTTTTTGGCTATGCCACTTGCTTGTAGAAAGTATTATAACTTCAGGCTGTCAGAAATAGACTGTCTGCTTTTCATATCACCTTGGTTTAAACTCCAATGGCATCACTGCGTGATTTACTCTGGTATAAGAAGAAAACCAGATGCTAGATACAATACAGCCAAGCTCTTCTGGTGAATTGACATAAGTTATGATATTTCATAGTAATAAATAGTGACAAGCTTTGTTAATGAGTTAAAAAAAAACCCACAAAAAAGTAGTATTTCCAGCTATGAAGTAAAATAAGCCACATACATTTTGTGAAAATCTTTGTCTCAGCACATCAATGCAAACATAGAAAGTCAAACCATGTAATCTTTGACAAAGCAATCAACCTTGAACAGGCTTTTAAAATTATTTCCAATTTATATTATAGCTCATCTACTACAGTGATCTTTCCCATAAAGAATAAAAATCCCAGAGTGATTCTGCAATCCAGGAATTTGAGAAATTATATATAAACAGGTTTATAAAATGGTAATGCTCTACCCATTGACCCTATCTGTTTTATGGAAGTTACCTGTCTGTAAGGTAGAGAGACAGAATTCCACCAGTTCCCAATTTTGGGGATCTCAGGATTACCGATAGGTTCTCTATGCCTGAAGTCAGAAAACCTCAAGCAATGTTAATGCTGTATTTTCAAGTGGCATAAAGAAAAAATAGAACCATTCATAAGTCTCTGTATGGGGAAAGCTGAATGTAATATAACATCAGGGATATACTTGATGCTGCGGGCCATGTTGTCAGGAAGTTCAACAACCTTTAGTACCACTAGAGCCCTAACCCAGTAATGCCTGCCTGTCAAATACAGCACACATCACAATGCCTTTTATTTTAAAATGCTTTATAAATATTAACTAGTGAACCATCACAGTGCCCAGTGAGGTATTCTTATCCTCATTTTACTGTTGTGGAGCTAAGAGACAGACGTTCAGTGTCATAGCCTCAATAACTGTACAAGGCTTCACTTTCAGGCGCAAGTTCAGGATTCAATTCTTGGCTGCCACTCACATTCAGTCCACTAGATCCTTCTTACTTTAGAATGAGCAGAGATCCGAGGATTAATTATTCTCTCTCCAAGGGATCAATTGGAAAACATGGGCATGTAAAGTTAAACACTTAAATCCATATATAGGCAACTTCAACAAGTGACTTGATTTTCAGGTATGCACTTCAAACCATCTTCCACAGAATTCAGTTGAACTTCTGTTAGCCTCAAGTCACAAATACAGATTCAGTTGTTTAACGTTAGGGACCCAGATATGAAAAATGCCCCCCAGCAGATCTTACAAAACCCCCAGAAAACCTAAGACTAAGTATTTAAAATAAAAGCTGTTATTTAGTATATTGATTTATGTGCTATATTCTGCATTATACATGGAGATGCATCCTTAGCTAGTGTAAGATGGTAGAGCTCCACCCAATCCATAAAATTATGTCAATTTACATCAGCTGAGAACCTACCCATTGTCTTTAAAACAGAAAGGGATCTGAACTTCCCCGAAATGCAGGGCAGGGAAGGAAGGGCTTCAAATGCAGGTTTGACTCACCACATATATGCCGTAGGGTTTCATAATGATTGATCTACAAATAGGGTGACCAGACAGCAAGTGTGAAAAATCGGTACAGGGAGTGGGGGGCGGGTAATAGGAGCCTATATAAGAAAAAGCCCCAAATATCAGGACTGTCCCTATAAAAATCGGGACATCTGGTCACCCTATCTACAAATCACTACATACAGAACAAAGTCTTGTGGCCAGTTAGATAAGAGTATGTGTTCAAACTTTAAGATGTAATTTATACCCTTATATCTACACCCACAGAAGGTGATAGCAGTCTGTCTTTTGAGCAGATATGGTTATCTATATGAACACCTGTACTTCATTCAGTCATTTTCAGCAACCTTTCACTTTCAGTGCTGCAGCATTTGATATTTAAGCTGGGGATGGGCAGGAAAGACAGAAAGCAGCTTGTAGTCAAAGTGTTGCTTTCATCTCAGTCATCAATCCCTCATTCATTAGATATTAGAGCAGATTTTTTTTTTTCACAAAAAAATGAAGTGTTTGAAACAGAAAGTTTCAGAAAAAAAAAGACTCCATTATTTTAAGTTTTCCAGTTCTCGCTCCAACAAAAACAATCAATTTCATTTTTTGTTTCATCAGTATTTGGTTTCCGCCCCCTCGGTGACCGAATGGAAAAGAAGGAAAAGGGTGGGGCTGCAGCAGAGGAATAAAAAACCTGAAAATTTAAGACAGGAAATTTTTTGATTTAGAAACACTTCATAGAGTTTGCATTTTCCATTTTTCAAAATGGCTGCTATACAGTAGCCTCCAAATAATGCTCTTCATTAATTTTCTCTGCATGATAAAATGAAGGAATGAAGCAATTTCAACAGACCTTAATATAATATCTAGCTGTTAGAGTGATTAATATCAGAAGTTGACATTGCTTGTGCCTTTTGAAAAGTGAAAGTTATGTGTGCATTGTGTAGAATTAAGTCACTTCCCATTTACTGATGTTTTGACATTAACTGCCAGTGATCAAATATAGAACTGCTAAGGAACAAATAATCAATTTTACTATTGCATGCAACAGTAACATTGATGTATCTTTGCCTCATCTCCTACCCAATGAACATATTTATGGGAAATTTCTTGCCTAAAGCCTGATAAATAGAAGTGGTGGCCTCATCTGACCTTCATTTCCCCTATTAGGTTCCTCATACCCAGTGTGACCAGTTCAGAAGAAATTACTTTAGTTTTAAATTATTACCCTGAGACAGGTACTTGGAATCCAATGAAAATGACTGATGTCCTTTAGGTAATCTTTTATGAGAGGGTCAAATTTCATTCCTGAGATTGTTCTGTAATGAATAAGTGTTCCAAACTTCAAGATGCTAGTTTAACAGGAACACGCAAACTATTTGTTCGTCAGTGAGTGGCATTTTATTGATGTTTGTATTAAAGACTCTGCCATCTGAAATTTTCAGTTATAAAGATTGTGGAGATAAAAGCTTACAGGAGCTTTGCTATACATTTTCTAATCTTTAGGCTAAAGTTGAGCTTTGAGCAAAATTCTGGTAGTTTCCTTGAGTCCCTTGGTTCTCATGGTTGCTCATCCCCAATCACACACAGGGGACCAGTTTTTGACAGTTGCTGCCTAATGGCCAGGCTCTCAACAGAAGTAAATCTGTACAGCCCCATTTACCTTAGAGACACACCAGTTTACACCAACTGAATATCTAGTGAACAAATCTCATTCACATGTGCATATGGACACTTTGGCACAGATTCTGGTCTCACTTATCCCACCAAAAATTAGTAGCAACTCCAATGAACTCAATTAAATCACACCAGTGTAAATTAAATCAGAATTAGCACATTAAAACCAAACAGAACAATTGTCTATTTCTAGGAGCAAATGAGTAAAGGTGCAATTTAGACAGCTGCTTCAGGGCTGGGGGCGGGGAGGAGGGGGAGAAGGTTAGGTCCACTGTATGTTGTATGGGTAGGACAACAGGAATCTTCCTGAAACATTTTACAAAAATATTACACACACACACACACCTTTTTATACCACATCTGCTCTTGTGGGAATTAAAGGCCAGATTTTCAAAGGTATTTAGGTGCCTGAGATGCACAAAGGTGCCTACATGTTTTGGAACATCCCACTAGGTGTGTAAATACTTTTGAAAATCTGTCCTCAGACACCTTGGGTGAAATACTGGCCGCATTGACTTGAATGAGGCCAAGATTTTATCCATTGTGTTTTACTCTGGATGGCCAACTGCTGGAAGGGAAGACAAAATACATACCCTTTATCTTTTAATAAGCAAAATGGTATTTTTAAGAACTTAGAAAAAAAGTTAGATATTTTTTGGAACAACTGAATTGAAAAAAAAAATGAAGCCAGTGTAATATTTTTTTCATTCCTGGTAGATAGGGGTAAAAGCTTACCACTTTGAGTAGGAATAATGAAATGTTGCCAGAATAAAAGTGATAAAGACAGCTTATATTGCCAAATAAGTACATGAAAGATATAAAGTCTTAAAGAATCTCAGAAGCAAGCTGATTTGATGAAATTATTGGATTGCTTGTAAATATTTTCATTTCTCGGTGTGTATAGGCACATTCCTTATTATATTACAGTAATAACTTATCTTTTATTTGTTAACAGGATGTCCCTGAAAAAGAAATATGGCATGCCTCACTCACATTTCTTTGTGAAACAGACAACATTAATCCAAAGCATCTTCAGGTGAACAGCAGACATGTTCTTTGAACATACACAAGAGAAGAAAGACAGCAAGAGGAAAAATACACTATGTTCTAAAAATGCTTAGAAAAATCTGTCAAAATAATACATTAAATTAAGATCCACTTAAAAATGGCATTTTCCCACAAAAATATATGTACACTGTTATTTCTTTTCATTTTCTTCATTTATGTCTTCCCCTCAAAAATAAAAATGTTTTAGTACATTCATGAAAGTCTGGCGAATTACTTTCTATGATTCATACTTCCCAGCTATCTTTTCATAAACCTATACATTTAATTCCTTGAAATATGGATTATAAAAATCCATATTCTAAAGGAATTAAATGTATAGGTTTATATTTGTGAACTGCAAATTATATACACAAAACATTTTCCATTCAAATGCCTCCTGCTCAGAGACCCTCAAGCATCATAAGATTTCAAAGAAACATTTCCTGTTCTTTGTTTTTCCCTTTGTAAAGAAAGGTGCATCATGTCTTTTAGTAAAACTAAATGGATTCTAAATCTATTAATCTAATTAAGAGACAAGGAAATAAACTGTCACGTTTCTTTTTTAAAAACCTAAACACATGAACTTGCCCCATGAAGACAGAGTAATGTTAAGTTTATAATGAAAACTTCAGCACTTTGACAGGTTTTCAAATACTTATGTGAAAACAAGAAATATCTTTACTTTGACAGTACTAATAAGATCAAAAGATATATTAGCAGCAAATAAAACTGTAGAAATAAAACCAAAGACAAGACAGCAGGTTAGAAATTCGTTTCAATGTGTGCACTGATAGATAATCAAATCCAACTTGTAGCATATTCATAAGAGAGATTTTAATAATTAGACATATTTTGCCTAATTTAGGTGGGCTAGAGCATTTACTACAGAAAATCTAGAGCCAAGATGCTTTTTCTGCACATAAGTGGAAAGACACATCCTATCCAGATAACAGGCTGTGGCAAAGTGAAATGTAAATTCGCTACTACAAAGGTTGCTCTTTTCTAGAGATGGACTGAGGGTAGGTGTCGGTGTCCTCCACATTGGTCATAAGAAGCAGGGACATACAAATCACTCTGCTGGTCATGGTGCTACTGTGAAAACAAAAAACATCCACAAGTTGTGGTAGAACTGGATTACAGCAATTGAGAAAACAGATGTACAGCTGGAAAATAATGGACATGGACAGTGGATGCTGCTGGAAAAGTCTTCGAGAGGGTCTTCAGAGGGTAAAGACCACTATTTCCCAATTGTTTGCTACTTATTGTGATCTATAATTGAATAAAAGTGGTTCAATAGATCATTGAAAAGAAAGAATGAAGACTAATTTAAGGAGATAGTTTTACCCATGAAATAAACCTATGCATGACAATTCAGCCTGGTGGGTCCCTACCCAAATTCTGCTAATTTTTGAGGGTCCCTTCTTATGATTCAGTTCAGGAAAGCATCCCATTTCACAGAAGTCACATAAATGCTTGAATTTTAAGCATGTGCTTAAGTCCCATTGAAGCCAATGAGACCTAAGCACGTGTTTAAATGTTTTCTTGAAACAGCAGAAAGCCTCTCCCCTGTGCAAAATCCTAATCCTCCTCTCATTGGAGCCATTAATTAATAATGTAGGTACTAGGGTGCCACTACTGTAGCCCATGGTCTACAATATCTTCCGGAGGAACTAAATCCCTTTATGAAGTGGAGAGGATGTTCGCTAACAGATCGATTTGTGTAGTCTGCTCCTACCTTGCTTCCACAGTCAGTCTCTGCAGAGTACACAGCTATGCCATGCATGGCTGTACAGAGCCACCTGCATGGGTTCTTCACAGTCTGTGCCACTCTAGAGTGGAATCACTATGGTTTTGCTGCCTTTGGGACCAGACATCCAAGAAGGTGCGCCAGGATTCAGAGTTTATATATTTTTATTCATCTAATTTTTCTCTCTTCATGGCCTGGCATTCTAGACTTTATATGGCTAAGAACAGGGCCGGTGCAAGGATATTTTGCGCCCTAGGCGAAACTTCCCTAGGCAAAACTTCCCTAGGCGAAACTTCCACCTTGCGCCCACCACCTCCACCTCCACCCCCACCCCCATCCCTCCCCCCAGAGCATCGCTTTTTATAAACTTTCAAAAATGAATACTGCATAATGTGGCATTGTTCATTAGAATTAATATATTTTTGGCTTGAAAATTTATTTCATTATTTAGTCTACATATTTAATGAAAATAAATGAACCACCTGACAGGGTGTGGGGCTGGCTGGCTTCGGGCAGGGGGGTGCTGCAGAGGTTGGCTGGAGACGGTGTGGACACCGTTGGCTGGAGAGGTTGGCTGGACACAGGGGTGTGTGGGGCTGGCTGGCTTCGGGCAGGGCAGGGGATCTGGGGCTGGTTGGAGATGGTGTGCGGGGTTGGCTGGAGACAGGGGGGTGTGGGGCTGGCTGGCTTCGGGCACGGGGGTGCAGCAGGGGCTAGCTGGAGACAGGGGATGTGGGGCTGGCTGTGGGCAGGGGGTGCGGCAGGGGCTGGCTGGAGGCAGGGGGTGTGGGGCTGGCAGCAGGCAGGGCAGGGGGTGGAGCAGGGGCTGGCTGCGGGCAGGGCAGGGGGGTGCGGCAGGGGGGTGCAGCAGGGGCTGGCTGGGTGTGGGGCTGGCAGCGGGCAGGGGGTGCAGCAGGGGCTGGCTGGAGACCGGGGGTGCAGGGCCGGCTTTAGGCCGATTCGCCCGATTCCCCGGAATCGGGCCCCGCACCTAAGAGGGCCCCGCGGCCCTGCTCCCCCGGCCGGAGCACCGCCGAACACTCGAGCGCTGCCCACCCGGTGAGTACAAGCCCCGCCCCCACGAATCGGGCCCCGCACTTCGTAAAGCCGGCCCTGCAGGGGTGTGGGGCTGGCCGCGGGTGCAGCAGGGGCTGGCTGGAGATGGGGGTGTGGGGCTGGCCGCGGGCAGGGTGGCGGGTACCAGGGCCATCCCTATATATTCTGGGGACCTACACAGCCCCCCCCCGCGGGGGGGGGTGCCCCAGGCCTCTGTGGGGGAGGGGGCAGGCTTCAGGGGGGGCGGGGCTGGCTTGGAGGGCAGGGGGGAAACCACCCCCCAGCACTCACCGGCGGCATGGCTGGGGCCGGATCTCTGTGCTTCCCGCCGCTGGTGAGTGCAGGCCTGGCCCTGCTGCAGAGCTCAGGGGAGTGGGGTTGGGGCGGGGCAAGGGAGGGGCTGGGGCCCTGGGGAAGAGCCAGAGCAGCAGGGAGCAACGCAGCACCCCCGGGCAGCCGGAGGAGGAATGAGATCACTTCCCAGCCCGCGGGAGCTGATCAAAGCCGCAGCGCCTCCTCGCACAGCGGTGGGAAGAGGGTTACATGTTTAGCCAGTGCCGGGTGAGCATCCCAGACATTTTAGGCACCGCTGTTTGGTGCCCTCAAATCTTGGCGCCCTAGGCGGCCGCCTAGTTTCCCTAGTGGTTGCACCGGCCCTGGCTAAGAATGATCCGTTTCTGATGTTTCAAAAGACCTTGAGCAATTGTTTACTATGTGAACGAGTCTATTCTCTAGTACTTGTTTTTAGTGATCTAAATTTTTCATTCATTGTTTAATCTTAATTTCTGTTCCCTCACTGTTCCATCTTCCCTAGAATTATAGTTCTCATAATTCTTCCTAATCACGGTCTTTGGAATGTTACTTTGACTGTATTTCCAGTGAGCTTTGCATTAACTATTGCAATGTCCTTTTTTAGGCTAGACTGTGAACCCTTTCTTCCCACTGCTGTTAATGGAACTACTCGTGTGAGTAACTAGTCTAAATTTAGGCTGCAAGGTAATCAGCAGGCACACTTAATTCACTCCATATACAAGGCAGAGAGTCACATCATGTGTGTGCACAGGGGGAGAGGAAGAGGAGAGACAGATACATCCTCTCTTGCTTAGAGTAGTTTCCCATGCTTCTCCAAATCTAATTCAGACTTGCTCACCTGATTTTCAAAATAGCCCTTGGACATCTCCCATATCTGACTTCATTGACATTTTCATCTGACTACACATTCAGATCTTCCATTCTTGGTCTCATTTGTGTCCCTTCCCTCCCCTTGCAACTCCTTACAGAAGCAGATAGATCTCCCACTTATGCTGTCCCATCTGTGATTCTCTCTTACCAAGCTATTTTCTCAGTGAATCCTTCCTAATCCCTTTATTTTATGACTGACACTACATCACCACTATTCCTTCCCCCTCCTTCCATTATCCAGTCAAAGTAAATAGTCAGCAAGGAGAGTTACTTGCATCATTGCTGTTTTTGAATTTCAGGTCTTTTCACTCTGCTATCTCTATGTGTAATTTTCTATTTCTGCCTGTTAGTGTTAGGGTCTGCCTGTTAGTGACTCTGCAAAATGTCATCATTCTATCCCAAATCTTCTGTAAAGTTTTATGACACTTAGTATGAAGAATGCTCTATAAGAATCAACTGCCCTGTATCTATTTTATAGACCTTCCTATGTGAACATGTGATAATTCATCTAGGCCTATTCTCTTTTACTATGTTTTGTCTTGCTACACTGTTTCTTCTATTCTATTAATTCATATAGGTTTTTAACTACTATCCACCTCCTCCAGATGCTATCTGTGACGGGTTGGATCACAGAAACCCCCTTGGGAGCTGCCAGACTGATGTGCAAAGGCTACCTCTGTTCCTGTTCTCCCTGCCAGCTCGGTGGCTCCAGCACCCTGTCTTGCTGAAGCCAGACACACCCGTCTGCTCCAGACACAGACCCAGGGTCTGAATCACCTGTCCCAAAGCTGCAGGTTTACCTGAAAACAGCTCACAGAAGTGTGCTTGCCCTTAGCACTCAGATGCCCAATTCCCAATGGGGTCTAAACCCAAATAAATCCGTTTTACCCTGTATAAAGCTTATACAGGGTAAACTCATAAATTGTTCGCCCTCTATAACACTGATAGAGAGATATGCACAGCTGTTTGCTCCCCCAGGTATTAATACATACTCTGAGTTAATTAATAAGTAGAAAGTGATTTTATTAAATACAGATAGTAGGATTTAAGTGATTCCAAGTAGTAACAGACAGAACAAAGTAAGTTACCCAGCAAAATAAAATAAAATGCGCAAATCTATGTCTAATCAAACTGAATACAGATAATCTCACCCTCAGAGATGCTTCAGTAAGTTTTTTCTCAGACTGGACACCTTCCAGGCCTGGGCACAATTCTTTCCCCTGGTACAGCTCTTGTTCCAGCTCAGGTGATAGCTAGGGGATTCTTCATGATGGCTCCTCTCCCTCTCTGTTCTCTTCCACCCCTTTATATATCTTTTGCATAAGGCGGGAATCCTTTGTCCCTCTGGGTTCCCCCACCCCTCACTGGAAAAGCACCAGGTTAAAGATGGATTCCAGTTCAGGTGACATGATCACATGTCACTGCAAGACTTCATTACTCACTTGCCAGCACACACATATACAGGAAGACTCACAGGTAAATACAGCCATCTGCAGACAATGGCTCTGGTTAATGGGAGTCATCAAGATTCCAAACCACCATTAATGGCCCACACTTTGCATAATTACAATAGGCCCTCAGAGTTATATTTTATATTTCTAGTTTTAGATACAAGAGTGGTACATTTATACAAATAGGATGATCACTCAGTAGATTATAAGCTTTGTAATGATACCTTACAAGAGACCTTTTGCATGAAGCATATTCCAATTACATTATATTCACTTATGTTTTTACAAAATCATATAGACTGCACAACGTCACACTATCTACATTCTGTTCAAAGGTTACCTACTTAGGGAGGTGAGGTAATATACATTGGGTGAAATGTGTTAAAATTCTTATGTTTACTTCTGACACTATCCTATTTCTAACACAAAATTCAACTAACTACACTTCAGGCTATGCCATCACAACCTACGAGTTGTTTAAGAGAAGTGATAAGTCAGAGTCAAGAAGGTTTTTACAGGTGGGAGGGCAGGATCTTCATCCTTAGCAGATGTTTTGATTTGCATCTTTACCTCCTCATCCACATATAATAGTGTAGAATCAGTGCAACTTGTCAATTTGGCTTCTCAAATATTGTGTGCACCCAACATATTTGTGAAACTCTTTGACCATTTCTGCCACTGCTAAGCACCTATGCCATCCTTATGGACATTAAAATGTTGGGAAAGTACAAGATCCAAACACCTGTTTGGCTGCTTTATTATTTCTTTCAGACTTTACATATTAAGATAAAGCGAAAAGTACTCAAACTTTTTGGGAAATAAAGCATTAAGCTATAGTTTTCTTATTTACTGAAACATACAATGTGTTGCCTTCAAATAAGACATGAAAATAGAAAGTGCAAGAAGCAATTAGCTTTTGGTGGAAGTTAGAGTGGCAATTGCAGGAGGAGTCCAATTCTGTTCAGTATTATTGCAACTTCCCAAAGAACTTCAGAAGTGGAAACCTGTTCTTGTGTATTTCGTTTTCTTAAACTCTTCTCTCCAGTCATTACAACAAAGCATGTTTGACAGACCTTTTAAATGACTAAAGAGCAAAAGCCTGCCTCGTAAGACTAGAATTCGATCTTGCTTATCAATGTTGGGCCCAATCCTTCAAGATTCACAGCATGTCCTGCGAAGTATTGCTGGTTGTCAACTCGAACTCCAATTGATTTAGAGAGGAGGGTATGTGTCACTTTGTAATTGAAAGTCTTTGGTACAGAAGATTAACATCCTGCAGATGTCAGAGTCTTTTCTCTTCATCAACTCCATTGCCATATCAAACCTTTCCATTTTCAGTAATAGGTTAACTATTTGGTTAAATAGGTTAAATACTTAGTCCTGCCTTGAGTGCAGAGGACTGGACTAGAGGACCTCTCGAGGTCCCTTCCAGTTCTATGAAATAAGTAATACTAGCTGACAGCTGCCCTGATAGCAAGGCATTGGTGAAAGGGGAGGGGAAACCACATCAGTGAACCACCAATGAAAATCAGCAAGGTAGGAATACAGGGTAACCCTCACATTCTCTAGGTATTCCACTCACACATCCCAGGAAACCATCTCTCCTGATTAACCATTCTGGTTTTGTTGTTCTCATGAAAAATAGACAAGCATTGACAATTCCAATTTCAATTTTTAAAGCTTTAGAATATATTTATCTGAAATAGAGAAGAGCATACTTGACCAGAATAGTCCCTTAAAGGAACAGAATTTTTTACAATTAAATAGAAATCCATCTCAGATGAGTCAATCAAATTGAGACAAAGGAAATAAATCTAGGATGAAAGAAAACAAGTGAAAGCACACCAAACATTGCTTATTCTTAAGAAGGAAAGAACACTTCAGTAATCAGTAGTGGGAGAGACCCATCAGACCCAGCTAATTCATAAATTCTCACCTTGAGGGACATGAACAGGTATATTGCTCAATAGAAGGGGGAGCCGAGCTAGGTGGAAGAAAGGATCCTGATATATAAAAGGTTGAGAACCACTGATCTAATCCCCTCCCCAAACCCTATGTGTCACTGCAAAGTTGTTCCTGTGTTCTCCATTGCTGTGTCCTGAAATGTTTAAAACCAGACAAAGGATCCATTACATGCCCTCATCCTCCATTTAATTTGAAAGAATAGGAACTATAGTACACCTTCATGTATACCTCCAGCTTCTGTTAAATGAAAAACATCACTCTGGCTTTAAAGTAGACTTACACTGACAGATGGCATACAGGCCTAGTGACATACAGCCACACCATACAGCATGCTCTAAATAACATTGGTGTGCATCTGAGAGAAAATGTGGAGCCTTAGTTTTATAGCAAGTGGCATAGGGTATTTTTAGGATCAGATTTCAACAACTGTGTGTCAGGCCTCAACTGGTTATTTACCTCCAGTTTTAACATACATCTAGCCATGTGTAACTATCAGATTTGCACATGATAGGACATAATTTTGTGCACAGCTTAGGCATGTACACCCAACTCTGCCAACATGGTTCTGGAAATGAAGGAGCAAGAATGTCCATGCAGAGCATCCAAAACTTTAAAAATAAAAGTCTTCTGAAAGATTTCCACACAAACAAAAATGAAGTACTAAACTGGCTATTCCAGGGGTTGAATCCATAATCCCGGGGACTCTGGTTATTTCATTTGTATGGTGAAGGTGTATGATAAAGGCCTGACCAATAAGTGAGTTTAGTTACTAATCAAAGGCCTCATCCATCTCCTATTCAAGTCAAAGATAGGAGTCTTTCCAAAGACTTTTAAAAGCAGTTGAATTAGGCTTCAAAGGCAGTATCTATTTGATATGCATTACATCTGCACCTGCCCCTCAAAAACAGCATACATTATGGTGCTAACAGCAAGTTGGCTGAACTGAGGCTGCCGATAGCTGAATGCTGCTATTTTTCATTGACATCCTTTGCAGCACTTGCTACACTTAATATCCGATATTGCTTGCTGCCACAAGTGGCCTTGAAGTATTTTAAGATGTACTTACTGGTGTGCACTAAACACAATTCCATAAAATGATCTCTTAAATTGGTTAAGAAATAATATTCATGGTTTATCATGGGTGTTTATTTGCATAATGGCATGACAATGGGATGGCAGCTCTGCAAGAAGTGATTACTGCCTATATAAATGAGTGATTTAAAACAACACTTTAGATGAGTTGTTACCATTTTGAAGTTGATTATTTTGAAGTGATAGCTCTGTGTATGCATAAAACATTGAGCTGGCTAATTTTCCTAGATACGTATTAAATCTCAAGTGTGACAAACGTTGTTAGTGCTTTTTTAATTTTGTGACACTTATACTGATAAACAGAGCTACTATTATAACTAGAGCTGAGCAGGAAACTGTTTTCTCAGCCCGTGAAAACTATCGATATCAAAAAGTGTTCCCCAGTCCCAAATTGAGTACAAAAATCTCAGTTTTTGTGAAGCAGAAATCTGGGGGGGGGGGGGGGGGGGGGGGGGGGGGGAATTCAGGGCAATTGAAACGTTTCATTTACATTTTGACCCTTCCTCACATGCATGTGTACACACACACACGTTGGCTTTGTTTCAAAATCTAAACTTTGTTTCAAGACAGAAATGCAAGAATTTCATTTTGAAAACATCAGAAGTTTGTTTTGATATGTTCAATTTCAAAAACATTTTCCAAATTTTTTTTTGAAAATCATCAAGAAAGGACCCAATCTGACAGAAAATTTAAGTTTTGAAAATTTGGCAATTTTCTGATAAGTATCTACTTGAAAGATTCCTGAGCAACTCTAGTTATCAAAGTTTCTTGGAAAGGTATATTTAACACTCCCCCTATTTATAATTCTTACATTAAATCAAATAGGCTGCAGAAGGGGAGTTAGGAATAACCTACCCAGGTGCTAGGAAATACCATGAGTTCTATGTATATAGTTTCCTACAAATTTTTCTTCTGGGAAATAGGGTTTGTCTCCCCCGCCTCATGGAACTGGCAGGGGATCCTGCCTCCTAAAGCAGTTTATCTTGCAACATCTACTATGGGCAGGAATACCTGCACTCAGCATTCATGCCAGAGCACATGGGGAATTTGAATGGGAGAGGTGAGCCTAAGACAAGTGCAACAAAGGTTGCAGCTGCAGAGGGGAGTTTACTACTGGTTCAACCAGAAGTACCTTCCAAGCACCTTCCAAATCGGCAGTTCCCCAGGACCCAAGCGTGTGTGGAGTAAATGTCACTATTGCATAAGGAGTTAATGTGTAGCTGCAGAGACCAAACAGCATCCTGTTCCAGCTTGGAACAGATTTGAGCTGACAGCAGTTTGAAAGCTCAGGTTCTGAACTATAAAGAGCAAAACACTGAATGACCGAAACTTACAGCAGACTCATTTTTGTCTTATGTGATGTTTAAAATACATGTAATTTAGTTGTTAAATGCAAGCCCCCCAGGTCTTGATAAGGCCCCACCAGAATGGGGAGAATAATACCTGGAAAGGTTACTTTTCAATTCCTCCTTTTCCCTTAGTTTTGCTGTTCAGAGATCCAGGGAGATCTAGCAAATGGCTTTAGTAGCCTCTAGGGTTGCCAACTTTCTAATTGCACAAAACCAAACAACCTTGCCCCCTCCCCGCCCCCACACACTCCAGACCCCCTCCCTCAGTCACTCGCTCTCCCCAACCCTCACTTTCACTGGGCTGGGGCAGGGGGGTGCAGGGTCTGGGAGGGAGTTAGCATGCAGGAGGGGTCTCAGGGCTGGGGGTTAGGGTGCAGGCTCCAGCCTGGTGGCACTTACCTCAGGTGGCTCCCAGTCAGCAGCGCAGCAGGGCTAAGGCAGGCTCCCTGCCTGCCCTAGCTCTGCGCTGCCCCCGGAAGCGGCCAGCATGTCCGGCTCCTAGGCAGAGGCACACCCAGGCAGCTCTGCACAGTGCGTGCTGCCTGCACCTGCAGGCGCCACCCCCACAGCTCCCATTGGCCCCGGTTTCTGGCCAATGGGAGCTGCAGATCTGGCGCTGAGGGTTGGGGCAGCACACAGAGCTTCCCTTACCGCCCCCCCTGTGCGCCTAAGGGCCACAGGGATATGCCGACTGCTTCGTGGAGCTGTGCGGAGCCAGGGCAGGAAGGGAGTCTGCTTTATCCCCACTGCACCGCTGACTGGGCAACCAGAGCTTCCAGAGTCCCTTTTTGACCCTGGCAACCCTAAGTCTCTCATGGGGGAGACAACACCAAACAACCGCCTTCTGCAGCACTAACAAATCCACCCAATTTGAGTCCTCTGCTTGTGGGGGAATGAAGGAGCAAACAAGCCCATTGTCCCATACATTACATGGGAAACTATATACAGGCAAATTCCTATAAAGTTTATAATGTTTTTTACCCCATCTGGTACAAGAAGGATGCCATTTTGATTTTTACAATCACTATGTCTGATAAGCAACAACAAAAAGGATCTAAAAGGTATATTTGGCTCTGAGCATATTGAACATACGTAGGGACATGCCCTAAAAAGTAACGAAAAGGTAACATTTTCTTAACCTATTTTTGCAGAATGGTTTACCTCATAATCAAGAATTGTAATATAACTGGAAGAACCAAGGAAGTAAACCTGAACTAGACTCCCATGAAGCTTTGCATAATAATGTTAAGACAAATAATGAAAAATTGTTATCAGATTAACTTTGCATTACACATGAAAAAATGTATTAGCGATGAAACAGCACATGTGCAGGATGTATAGATGGCCAGGAAAAACTGAACATTGTACAGCCAGCCACAAAACAGAAAGTTGTAACCAACTCAGAACAGATTTGAATTGACTGGGCTGTTTCCCAGGTATTGGTATGTACCTCTCTGTGTTGATCTGTCTCTGATTAATAAACGGAGCTGAGTTATCTGGAGTTTGACTTGTCATTAAACTAAATCAAACCCTAACACTTGTAATAGTTGTCAGTAGAGCTGTCCAGAGAATGACAATTCTGTTTTGTGGTAACGTTCACAATTTTCATTTTGCATTGCAATGAAAATGAGAACTTTTGAATATTTTTATGACGATGGTATTGTGTTGAAATATCCATTTTCATGTTGAAGCTGGAGCTTTGATTGTGTGTCTGAATCTATAGCCTAGAGTGCTGTCCTGGGATGTGGGAGACCCAGATTCAAACCAGTGCTCTGCCTGATTCAGAGCAGCTTTCATCCCAAATAACTATGCATCAGTCAGAGCACTGGTTTGAATCTGTGTCTTCCCAGGCCAGTATCCTAACCCTACCGACAATTTCTCTTACTATTAAAAACATTAAACTTCCATTAACCATTCAGGCTTTGATGAAAATGTTGGACATGTTCGATCCAGCTCTTTGAAGTGCAGAGGAACAAGCAAATAATTAAAAAAAAAATAACCAAAACAAATCCCACCATTCTGTGTTCAAGTTTTGGCTCAAGGCTTGGGCCAGTTCTTAATTTGTCTGAAAAGGCTCAGCAACCCTTTCTTATAATAAGAAATAACTGCATGAGTCATTTTCCCCCCCCTCAGGGAACATCACTAACATCCATTTTCCAGTCAGAACAAATCTAAATTTGCATTCACTTATGGATATTCATTTTAATAGTTACCAGAGGGAAGTGCTAACTCAATGATTAGAGACCAAGGTACTAGCTGTCCCCTAAATGCCCAAGGTAATGGTGGTGGTTTTTGTTTTGGGTTTTTTTGGTACACCCTAGTGTTTCCATGCAGCAGAATATTTTTAAACATTCAGCTTTGACCAAGATTCCATAGGGAGAATAAGATTAGCAAAATTGTTATAGCATATTCAGGAGTCAAAGTACTATTTATGTATTATTCCCCAAGGAAACATTACCAACACTAGCAACTTTTAAAATAAAGGTGAATTATTTATTTCCCTGTGCTTTACTTAACACTATTTCTATTTAAAATATTTTAACCAGCACAATATGCACACAATGTAGTTGCAAGATGATCCACACACAGCCCCAGGGAAGTCAAATTTTGGCCCACACAGATACAGGGGCCATTTATGCATATCTTGCAGAATCAGGAAATTCATTTTTATGAATTTACTGAAATATTTCATCAATAGGACTGGATCTTTTTGTGGTTTTGAGATGAATAGCATAACTCATCCTATTGATGTACCCTGCGGTCTGACTGGCTGAAGAAGAGGCTTTAAACCCTTGTAATTATTTTGTGTGTGCAGATGTCAGGATTATAATAGCTAAGATGTTTTATATTACTACACCACTTCATACACATTTCAGTTAAACTTTCATGTAAGCAGTAAGAGAATCATAAAAATATATTGCATTATTTCTTTTGGTTGGAAAACTGTTTAACTTCATATTTGGTCCTGGTGGCAGGAGAGATCCTCCCTAAATATAAAGGCATTGCTGCACCTTGCAGCAGATGGAATGAGAGAAAAATGTGATGAAATATAGGCATCTGTGTACTGCCAGAATCATAAACAGATCAAATGATCCTATCCATGGGGTATCTAAAGTTGCTTTGTTTTTGTTCAAATAGCACCTGCCAACCCACTGGCACGATTTTCTTATCAGGAAGGTAGTTTTCTTACATTGGTCAACGTACATTGGGACAAGCTTCCCTAGCTATCCATATCTGACACGCAATTGATGTTTTAAAAGCAGAGCTTTTTGTTTCATTTCCTTTGGATAGAAATATACAGAATTGCAATTTCTATTGCTTTTCTTCCAAAAACTATGTTGCCTTCTCCCCCTCCTCCCCACTTCGCACACAGCTGATAAGAAGTCCAGGTTGGACCTCTTGAGTTTTACATTAGAGACTAGCCATGGCTGACTTCAGACCCAGCCCTAAACACTCTTATACATACTGAACTTTAAGCATGAGGATTTGCAGGACCAAGGCCTTCAGATGTACATCAGAAGGCAAAACATTAAAGTTAGCAAAGATTTTTTTTTTAACACTGACTGGAAGTGTGGAACATGACTTGACATCCAGATTAATAAGTGGCATATGCTTTAATAATGAAACCCCCTTATATGCTGGGGACCATAGGCAGGTAGTCAATACATTATATTTAAACATGCATGAGGTTTTACTAAAAGCCCTGTTTTGCAGCACCACAGGAGTATATGAATAGGGACTGGTAAGCTCCTGCCATACCATTGATGAAAATAACTAAAAAGCCTTACCTTGAAAAACAGCAAAAAGCGGGGTGGGGGGGAGACAGATTTCTGACAAATGTTACTCCAGTGAAAATGCTAAACCTTCTTTTCATTGAAGTTAAAAAGCAGCCTCTGGGTGGAAATAAACCAACAATATAATCTAAGGTTTTATACTATCCAATGTTTCTCTAAGGCACTTTCACTTAGGTACTTAAGTACTGCAACAGTTAATGACAGCATGGAGTATTCTCTAAATTATAATATTCTCACAGCCTCCATTGCTGAGTGTTCATACGGTTGCATGTTTTGTTTTTTCCTTTCTTCTGCTCCTCCCATATCCCCAATTGTGGGAAGATTTCATGAATGGGGTAAGACTTCTTCAATGAGGTAGTCTCACACATTTACAGCTGAACACCTTGAAGACTGACTTCTGTGACCACTTGTAGTAGTACTCCTCCAGGTGACCATCAGGATGCTGTGAACTGAGGTGTTTTGAAGTAGTTTCTCCCCTCCCTGGAGTCACTACTAGGACTTTAAAGTCAACCCAGAAAGGGACTAGCAGCTAGTGGAGTACTGGTGTGATGTGTTGGGTACCAGTGACAGAATGAATAGCCATAACTCACTTATAGCCACTTTTCCCCAATACATCACCTGATGTGCTATCAGGCTTCTGAGTCTAATGAAAGATTAAAATAAATGTTTAGTGGATTTAGAGTCACTATCACCAAGGTATGCTAAATTATGTAAGTCTGCCTCAGAGTGTAATAATTGCACATACTTTTCAGTTGTAACACTTTAGTAACAGATCAACCCTTCAGCTCTAAACGTGTGTGTCTGGTAATCATGACAACCCTTAACTATGAAAGATTTCTTGTTTGCTTATTTTGTTCTTATTAAGGACCCTTCATATTGGCAATAAGGGATTGCACATCAAGTAAATCAGTGTAGACAAAGCTATTTGCAACCACTTCTATAATAATGTGTATGAACAACAGCCGAATGGATTTTTATAAGAAACCCGGTTACTTAAATATACAAAAATATTATGCTCTCAAAAATGCCATCCATTACATCTAATGACACCACATGGCATTTTTCTTTCGAGCTCCTCACAGCCACTAAAGAAACAGTGGGAACCCATCATTAGAGCATGCAAAACAAATTCATTAGTAAATCTTAACTAAAATTAGCAATGAGCTTGAGGTATAAAGTTCAGCCCTGATCCAAACCCAAAGTTGAGAATGGAGAGGGAGTTTCATGTTTTAATTAAAAAATAGTTATGTTTTTCACATAACTTGCCATTTAACAATAGAAAAACTGCTTAGTTTTCAGCTGCTAACCTCCATTTAAAAACAGAGGTCTTACTTGTGCCATTCCTGTCTATGGTGATCAGCAAGAGAAGAACAAACAAACAAGCTCCAATACAAAATTCACTTAGCACAAACATGAACATTTAGACACAATGCCATACACCAACACAAATGCTTAAACACTCTATTTATTTCAGTTATTTCCCCTAACTCCTCCTACTGGCAACTGAAGTAAAAGAGCCAGATGTAAAGTTTCTTTACTTATCTGAACAGCAGCCACAAGTGAAAAGGGAAAATACTTCTTCGCCTCTCCCCCAAATGTTGAAGTTATACAACCAACACTTGCAGGCTTTTCTGCCAACAGCAAAGTTAAACAGTAGTGGGGCAATCAACTTTCCACTAACTTTTCTGTACTCTTTTGAGAAGATTTTCTGCAAGTTTCGATTGCCACAGAAGTGAACTCAATGCAAAATAAAATAAAAATACCCATGATGGTCAAAACACACATCCTCCAAGTCAAAAAGATAGGTATTATTCTTGATTTAAAAACATTTTACCTTAACACTAACTAATTAAAATGTGAAGAAAAAAAAGGAACACAAAAAACAAGAGACCCATCCTAGAGCAAAACAAACACACCCTCTTTAAAACTAGACATAAGTAACCACACTACAAGAAGAAAATGAACATTATCATAAAAAACAAGAAAAAACATTGTTTTCAACATACTCAAAAAGCTGGAAAAAGAGTTAGTACCAATGCACAGGGCTAATTTAAAGTCTCATCGGTAACATACGTATTCACTATGAATAGAATGTATACAGAAATGATTGGTTAAGTACAAAGAAAGCACACCTACCTCATCTTGGTTGCTTATGTGATATAACTCAGAAGAACAGTTAAAGTAAATGACAAGAGTTTAACAGAAAGCAGACCCAAGTACTCCTCTGTAAAAAGGGCTTTTTTGTTTTTAAATAGCTCCATGCTCACATATCTGCATGGGCTTCTTGTTCATTGCAGGGTGCAAATCAAATTGTGAATAGTGATCTTTAAAGCTCTCGACAGTCTGAAAACCTCTTTCCTCATAGTCCATCATATACCCATCAGGGTTCTTAACTGAACTACACCTCCTTGTACTCAACTGTTCTTCCCACCTGCACTGAAGGATATATACTGCTTCGTCCCAACTCCTTAGTTCTGCAAAGCCTATTTAGTTAACAATCTGGAGGCTACATTCTGTTCCCCATGTTCCAGATGCAGGCTCAATCAGCAGGTACACCTGTGGAAACCCAGGGCTGACAAGTA